>JAGVSN010000016.1:2400000-3600000 GCA_022651745.1 Parapsyche elsis
AAAAAATATGACTATACCGTTAAATTTTTGCACGCTGAAATAAAATTTTCAGCACACGGTCGATATATTGAAACGAGCTTTTCCATTTGTAGTTTCGATGTTGTAGATTTGCACGAAGCGACGAGGAATATTTATTTACCACGGTTAAATGTATGTACTGTGCTCGATAGACATCTATTTAAATAGGAATGTCGATTGTTAAAATAGAACACTGAAAAAAATAAATACGCAGTGTAATATACGAGCTGTGTACTGACAGATTGGTGATTAAATCAATAAATAAAATATTTATTTAATTTTGAAATCTAGTATATGATCAAAGACTCATTTTTTTTATCCATAGATAAAAATGTAATGAAATTCTACAATTTAAAACAAACGAATGTACAGTAGAATGTAGAATTGTCAGATACTTTCAATGGAAATTTGCTGACTTTGTAAATGAAAAGTTAAATAATTTCTTTGAATTGCAAAAAATTCTACCAAAATTTAATAACGATTCAATATTAAACAGTATGTACATACATACATACTATGTATGACGTTAACTCATTGGCGTTATCAGAGGAGTTAAACCAGTGGTCGGGAACCTTTTTCGAACTAAGAGCCAAATTAGGGAAAACCTTGCAAAATTGGTAAGCTTGGGAGCCGCAACATATTATTTTCGAATTATATACATTTATATTTAAAATTAAATTAAATGTTACTCATTCATCATTCATGAAATGTAAGTCATAAAATCAGCGTTCAACAGTTTATTACTAAAAAGTATTATAAAGTTTAATCTGAAAAACGACCTTTAAAGCATTTTATAGCCATGACGTTGTGGAAATGGGATTAATTTTGGATCTTGTGTAAATTGTGTATCAACATTTTGTATTTCACGCAAAACGTTGGATGACAGAGAGAGACGCAGGTTTACATACAAAGAGCCGCATGCGGATTTGGAACCGCCGGTTCCCAACCACTGAGTTAAACTACATATATTAGAAGTGTTATAAATATAGCTATTTTATAATATATCTATGTATCTACATATGTATGTATGTACCCTTCCTTTGCTTAGGTTTGTATTTATTGCACAAAAATACATACAATATCTTATGTATTTTTGTTCATTATTAAATATGTTAGATAGTCGTAAGTCAATTAGAGATACATTACAAATACTACATTGAATTGAATTAGATTGGTTGAATGTGAATGATACTTTGAGGATTTGCATGTTGGTATTTATATTTATGTTAGACAATAATATGTTACCATCATTAATTTAGTTAATTTATTGTGAGAGGAATGGATGTATGTGAATATAATTTAAGCAATAAAAATCATTTAATTATAAGAAATGTTAAAGTAAATAGAAATAGAAGAAGCATCTTGTACAGAGGTGTTTTGGAATATAATACACTGCCGGATGGAATTATGAGTTCCTAAACTATTGATAAATTCCTGGCAGTTTTAAAAAAACATCTCTGTATAGGTGCTTAGTTAAGGATTATGTAATTTTAGCTATCATATTATATTATAAAAATATTATAAAAATTAATTGTGAATTTCAAACACGTTGTTGGAAAACAAAAACTACCAAGACGATAATGTGTAACATTGATGTTTAATTTTCTGTACACGGTGTTTGGTGAGTTCAGTATACGAGGGTCTACCTTTTATAAGCAAAACGTTAAATCAATTAACTTTGTGATCAGATCAATCCCGTATCTTTTACCTTTGGTTTTGCGGCGCGCCGAATGGGAGCGAGGGGAGAAAGTTAATTTGTGCCCGCGAGAGGCCGTAATGAAGAAAAATAAACGATTGGCCGTTTTCCCATGCAAAGTCGGGGGAAAATGGATGCGACTTTCCTTTATTCAACGGGAATAGAAGTAAATTAAACTGGCTGCTTGCAGGCGGGCAGGCAGTGATTTAGTTTTTATTGCTGCGCTGGGAATATTCCTGGGGAAGGGAACCGACCGCCGCTCGTTTCGCTAACATTAACTACTGGCCCCGACTTGGAAACCCCTGGCTGGAGGGTGAGTACTTCGAAAAAAAAAAATGTGCCGTATAAATTGTGAAAAAATCGCAGTTTTAAAAGGGCTGGCGCCACTGTGACGTCAAAGAACGCCCCATTATCAGACCGCGTCTTGTCACCTCATCTGCAGACTCAAAGGTCATTCGAGAGGAAAATTAAGTCAGGTATTGCTCGATATTAATATTAAAGAAGAAAAAAAAAAACACAAAAATTGGTACGTTAAAATAACGCAATGTAGAATCACGAGGCAAGTATGTACTGTATAGTACTGGCAGCTTTTAAGCTTGCATATATGCGCAAGGATTGATTTTGTAGGTAATGCACACTATACGAGAATTAATTATGTTCAAAACTCAAGTCTGGATAGTTTACGGAAAGTATCGAATGGTATGTTTGAATTCTGTATATTACCAGTATCAATATCACATATTAAATTTAATGTTGATTTCCCTGAAATCTATTCATATTATTTATATGCAAAACAGGAATCTAACCTGATCAAATTTATCCAAAGCTCGAGGCGAATTATTCAATTGTAACGAACGGGTGCTAGCTGTAGTGCTGATGGATACTAAGATAAACAAGGAAAGAAACATCTAGATTAGTGGTCGGCAACCGGCGGCTCCGGAGCCTCATGCGGCGCTTTGTATGAAAACCTGCGGCTCACGCTGTCATCCAACGTTTTGCGCGAAACACAAAACGTTGACACAATTTACTTAAAATCAAAAATGAATCATATTTCTACATATGTATACATTCATGGCTGTAAAGAGCATCGTTTTTGAATAATACTTCTTAGTAATAAACTGTCTTGGATCTTAGCTTGAAAAAGGTTCCCGACCACTGATCTAGATTGTGAATATTCTAGAAAACGGAGAATAGTCAGTAAGAGAGCGTGGAGATAAAGCTAAGAGGATTGGATAGTAGTTCACGTCATGTATGAACGACGTGAAGACAACATCGTACAAAGAAGAGGAACCTGGACTTGTCGGGAAGTAGTTAGTCGTTGACTTTTAAGTTTCGTCGGGTTAGAACCCGGAGCTGTTAGGATACAGTTGGTCAATTTTCTGTGGATTAGTCTGTCTGTCTTATTTTAATGCTATTTGTAAATGTGTATCTCCAACAAATTGTACATTGTCAAATATAAATCCGCCTTTGCCCTTACAGCCAATCTTTACCTTATACATACGAATGTCACAGTATTTTGTGATACATGCTAAGGAGTACTACTGAACTTTTTCACTCCTATAGTTGTGAAGCTTGAAAAGACCGAAAGCTTATTATGTTTCTTTTAGATCAGCGGTCAAGAACCGGTGGCTCCGGAGCCGCATGCGGCTCTTTGTATGAAAACCTGCGGCTCACCCAACGTTTTGCATGAAACACGAAACTTTGACACACAATTTACACAAAATCAAAATGAATCCTATTTCCATAAAATGGCCACAAAAAAGCTTTAAGATCGTTTTTCAGATTAAACTGTATAATACTTTTTAGTAATAAAATGTCGGACGTTAAGAAATATCACGAAGATAACTTATTTCTCACACCTATCCATTTCATAAATAAGCAATTTTGCAAGGTTTTCTCTAATTTGGCTGTTCCGAAAAAGGTTCCCAACCACCGTTTTAGATGATATGAATATTTAATCGATTATTAAGATGCATACCAGTAATTGTATTATTTAATGACTCGTACATGATTTTTGTACGGCGAAGCTATCTTCGAGAAGCTACTTCGTTTCCTGACCATTGTTTTAGATCAGTGGTCGGTAACCAGCGGCTCTCGCTGTCATCCAAAGTTTTGCGTGAAATACAAAATTTTGACACACAGTTTACACAAGATCAAAATGAATCCCATTTCCACAATGTCGTGGCTATAAAATGCTTTAAGATCGTTTTGCAAATTAAACTTTTTAATATTTTTTGAGGACATCTCATTTCTTACTATTGTCAAAGATTAATGAATAACATTTAATTTAATTTTGAATATATAATCTGACAATAATATGATGCATCTCCCAAACTTGACCAATTTTGCAAGGTTTTCCCTAATTTGGCTCTTAGCTCGAAAAAGGTTCCCCACCACCGTTTTAGATGATCTGAATATTTGATCGATTATTAAGATGCATACCAGTAATTGTATTATTTAATGACTCGTGCATGATTTTTGTACGGCGAAGCTATCTTCGAGAAGCTGGTTCGTTTGAAGGATCTCGAATTCGACACAATTTTTCCGATACGAAATTCCGATTACCACACGCGTCTACCGCCAGAAACCCCTTGGGACGTGTCGCCCAATTACAATGTATAATTTTAAGGGGTGGGTGGGTACCTGCCCTTAGGGTTTGAGGCCTCGTGTGACGCTGACGTTTCCATTTAGCATTTCCACGGGCCTAGGGCTGTTTCTCGATTGAAATTTGTTGCTTAAACAGGGGCCCTGCATGTTCCCGCGGCTTTTGGCAAGTATGTACGTATGTACGTATGCCTTACCCTCAGGAAATTGCGTGCGCCACTGGAAATTGCGCCACTTTTTGGCCAAAAGCGTGTGTGCCATTATTACCTCGCAGATTATTGATGAGCGAGCACGCAAATCCAATGATGGCGGCAATCCAATCTCGGGAGCTTTTGAATTCGAGTCGAGAGCTTTTGATCTATCGCGGTGGATAAACGCGCCATCGCTAATGGTAAGTATCCACCGTGTGCTGTTTGCTCGGGAACAATGTTCGCAAATTCTCGCTCAACACTCGGTGGATACCTACTTATGATTTATAATTTTGATTATATACATACGTACATACATGCACACTTTTTGTATATAATTTAATTATTCGTAAAATATATAGAATCGTGTACTTCATTGTATAATCGCACGAACTGCGATAATGTGAACGGTCGCTTTCTAACCAAATATTAAGATTGTCTTTGAAATGACGAAATCGTGTATGAAATATCTTGCATAATACTTTTAGAGAATATATGAATTGTATATGTGTATCAAAGTGGCAGATATACATAGATAGCAGTACGGGTGAAAAAGTTGAAGTGTATATGTGATAAAACGAAGAAGTACTGCCAATTATGACGTGTGGATGTGAAACGTGCATGTTAAATTCAAGATTGTTACACAAGATCCCAGTGCACACAGAGAAGAATGAAAAGATGTATGCTTGGTATAGCAAGAAGAGATCGTAAAAGGAATACATGGGTAAGAAGTATGACCGAAAGTGGCAGATATAGCAGAACGTGTGAAATACATAGTTGAAGTGGCACATAGCGAGAAGAATGGATGGCAGATGGACGCGAGAAATACTGGAATGGTATCCCGAGAAGATGTGAAAGAAAGCAAAATAGACCGAGTGGACGATGGGCTGATGAATTGAGAAGAATGTTTGGAGTCAAGTGGGTGCAGATTGCTCAAGACAGACAGGAATGGAAGAGGATTGGAGAGGTCTTCATCCAGCAGTGGATGGTGAAGGGCTGAAAATGATGATGATATGTGTATATTGTATGTATGTATGTAAAGGTGTCCCAAAATTCACGCAATAAGTAATTTTAATAGAAAACACAGGGTTTTAATTAAAATACATTGCCGTGAAAATTTTAATCGTTTACAGGCACCTTTATGATATAGAGAATATATGATTTATGTTAAATTTAAATTGTAAATCAGTGTTATATATGTAAATAAATACCTACTCGCAGAAGCAGAGTAGAAGAGTAAGGAAAAGTACTCACCCTATGTTTATCTATGTGTACGAGCCGGAGATTGGGATCAAAGAGTAGCTTAGCCGGGTCCAGATTCACCGGCGACTGTCTTCTTCCTTTGTTGCACAGACTCCATTCAGGGTTTATCAGACCCCAGAACGCGGGACCTGTTGACAAAACACACACAACGTAATTAAATTAATTATCCGCGGCTCAACGGAGATAATCGAGCGCGCGCGCTCTCGCGCACACACATAAACTATCCCCCCGAGAATTATCTGATTAATCACACACGCTATAATCAACTTAATTAAGACACTGACGCTTGACGGAGGGTTCAAAAATCGTTTACTTACCAATTGACGAGCACTCGTCAAGTTATACATCGTAAAACTGTGTCTAATTAATTCGAAAGCTCGGCGTGCGGAAGCTGAGTACATAATTTCGCAATTTGTACATACGTGCACTTTGTGCGCTTCTTACGATTCGTTACACTCAAAGTGATACCCAACCGTTGTATTTACAATGAACTAAAGTTGTGTAGACACTAGACTGGCACTTTTCAAACGTTCGTACGAAACAGAAATGCCTCACACTTTATGACCCCCATTACCAAGATGGCTGATGACAGAAAAGGTTAAGCTGCGGATGAGATCGTGCTAATGGAGATTTTCGTAATTAGAATCGAGACTGGAATATGTTTACAGGCGCATATTGAGATGAATCGATGTAGACAATTTTACTTAAAATAAAAATTAGAAGGAGTTAAGATGCGAGACTTAAATTTATTAGTTTCAGTGTGAGTAAATACATATTTTTGGTTAATGTGGCACGTCATCATAATTCAGGTCACAAGAACGCAAGCGATCATACTTCAGGAACATGTAAGGGCCTAATGGCGGTCAATATTGCTTTAGTTCGGCGCACAGGTGCGTTGTCCTGCAGAAGAAAGATGTCTTTTGGGGCCAGGGTTTTACAACCTTTTTTTACGACTCTCGCCTGGAACTGCAATATTTTAAACATTGATTCAATCTACGCCAGTTTTTTTCATATCGTAAGCGAAAAAAACGTATCGGATGAAACGTGCTGGCGATTGATTTCCGCGAAATTCAAAGGAAAACTCTAGCAGTTGCAATACATTTTTCGTTAAAATATGAATCTAAATTACTTTCGTATACATAATTGAATACTGGAAATAAAATAGGCACTAAATGCCAAAAAAATAATTTTGCTGATTTGGATTCTATGTATCTGCCATCGCCAATAATCTTAAATAAGGTATATGTACAAAAAAAATTATTTTAGTTACAACATACGCTCGAAGATCACGTTGAGTGTAAATCTATGAGCTTTAATTTTAAAATACGCAGTAAATAAGTGACAGTTGCCAATTGTATGACAATGGCTAATGACGGGTGTCAATCTCAAGCTCTAGGATCACTAGAAAGCAAAAACCTGGTGATAAAAGTGTGCATTTTAAAAAATAAATACATTCATAATGAGTTTTGATTTTATTTAGAAAAATGCGTATCACTCTATATCAAGTGTTTGGCACTTTGTGCCTATTTTATTTCCAGTATTCAAGTTATTGAAAAATAGTCGACAAACACCACTTCGTTAAAACTCTCAATTATGCAGTTTGATTTAAATTAGCTGTTAATTCAATAAATTTTTATGAATTTTAGTCTTCATTACCTTTACCTTGATTTCCAAATTTCGATTTGAAACGTTTTAGTATGAAAATTGGTTACAAAATCTTGTCAACAGTGTTTAAAACTAACGTTGCATACTCTATATCAATTTTTTGGCACTTAGTGCCTATTTTATTTCCAGTATTCATATGTTTGTATGTATGTACATATGTACATACATACATTTAGCTTTTGGAATAATGTTTTGCTTACATAGGTAAAATAGGCAAATGATCCAATCTTATCGATCTTGCCTATCTGTTCTAGAGATACATAGATAAGTAAGATCCAGTTATATGTTACGTTCAGCTATCATAAAATATCTAATGTAAGATCTTATCCTTTGGAGTTTGAAAGTCTATACAATGTACTTACATATATGTATATATGAACATGTTTGAAAAATATACATATACATTATAAATATATATATATATTTTTAGATTCATCCCCTGTGTCTTCTCGCGCTGTTCGTGTGACGAATAAATTGTATCAACTGAGGATACTACTTCGATAATCCAATTATCTCAACATTTAAAGGTTATTATATCAAACATACTTTTCAAGATATTTTGACGAAGTTTGATGATGATGAATCTATTACAATTCCAGATATTTGAAAATAAATTACAATTATAAATTTTCTTCAGCATGTAAGGATTAAAAAAAAACACGTGTCTTTTTTAACGCAGTTTTTCGTGGAACGTACCTACCGCGTAAATCGAGGGATGAGTGTATTGATAAATTTAAGCAATACCTACTATGTTTGTTTAATTAATAATTGCGATGAAACGTTGTCTGTTTTCTTTTGTGCTATAGAAAAAATCAATGAAAAAATTTTCATAGACCGATCCCTTACAACCCCTCTGAACGAAGATCAAGGGCTATTCAATATACCGTCGCGCTGTCTGGTGTCTTTCACCTAGTATCAGCAATCTTCATAATTGTCCATTGTCCCCGTTATCCGAAAGGCCCCTTCAAAAAGTTCGTCCATTAGAAAATTCTCACTTATCCGTTAACAATCTGCGAACGCGTGACCGCATCGAGATCACGCTCTTATAATGATAATGCGAAACCCTAGCACAAAGGGTTTTGCAAAAAAAAAAAAAATGTGAAGAACTTTTTGGTGACAGAGCGTCGATCATGAAAATTGAATGGGTATTTGGAACACATGTTTAATTCATGTTTACTTTTTTTTTTTTTTACACAAATGTACCTTTTTACAATTCGGTATATAATACGCCTACTCTGTATGAGACATTTAAAAGAATCCTAAGACACGATTGGAAATTTCATAAAATGTACCAATTACTGTCATATTATACATGTGTGACCGTTTTTTATTGTCGCATTTTTTTCCCTAAAGGTGCCTGTAAACGATCAACATTTTTCAGAAATATTCCTCGTCAACACACGACCATACAGCAATAGTGGAACAATAGTGTCGGGGAACACGACTTTATTTCCGGCCCACATCACCATATTGCAGTAATATTACCAACAATGCTTGCCGGCAATGCATTGCCGTGAAAATGTTAATCGTTTGCAGGCACCTTTATGATATACAGAATATATTGTTTATGTTAAATTTAAATATTGTAAATCAGTTTTTATTCGTTCTACATTTGTGTTTTTTTTTATGATGTACATATGTACTTGCATGGCCATAATAAAGGTGGCCGTAAACGACCAACATTTGTCAGCATTATTTCTCGTCAACCATCCAGTAACATTTTCAGAATCACATGCGCAATATGTGTCGCAGTAATGTGTGGCTCAATGATTGCCGGCAAGTAGTTGCTGTTTTATTATTGCCCAGATTCGCCGAAGTTTAATACTCGTCTCCGCACCTCAGCGACAGAAACATATATTGCCGCGTATTTTCGTATACCGAGCGATATCATTGACAATATGTCAACAATACTCGCCAACACACTGCCATACCAGCAATAGTGGAACAATAGTGTCGGGAAACACGACTATAATTCCGGCCCACATCACCACAATATTACCGGCAATGCTTGCCGGCAATACATTGCCGTGAATATGTTGATCGTTTACAGGCACCTTTAGCAATTAAAACAAGCATTTTTATTCGAAATGGGTAGATAGAGACGTCCCATAATTTATTGGCGATGAAAAATTGCCCACGTCAAATTTCGGTCACGTAAGAATGGCGAATTTTGTAAAGTCAACGTACGAAAGTGCGTGCGTCAGTCAAGTGACCGAGCAAACTACCCTTATCCGGTTGCTTTAAAATTGTGCTTGGCCAGCAGGTTAATGATATACGCTGTCACTTTAACCCATACGAGGCGAACACCGATGGCCTCTTCTTTTCAACCTTAATTTTCGCCGATACGGACGATAAAATACAGGTCTCGTGCGTAAAAAAACGACCGAGCCATCGATACAGCGCAAAAACGAACGGCCGCACCTTACATTTTTATTATCGTGTGTTAGGGGATGAGGTTTTTATGGGACGGGAGAGGGTGGAGGGTTGGCCGCGCTCTAAGGGTTGATACTCGCGTGCGCGCGCTTAACCCTACTCTATTGCAAATTAACACGATCTTTCGATTTATTATCGGATCGTTCTGGACGCGGAATCCAATCACGAATAACCTATATAGATTATAAAAGAAATTTACCAATTTACGGCTTTTCTTTTCGCATGCAATGTCTATACATGGGATAGATGTGTTCGGCGTTGGAAAATTTCAAGTCGGGCATATAAAATACATTAGATTTTATTTTCAAATGTATTGAACATCAAATATTTGGGTATAATATTGGATGATAACTAAGATTTTTTTATGCTTAAAAAAGAAGGCGTACGACCAATGCGTACTGCCAATTATGACGTATGGATGTGAAACTTGGACGCTAAATTCAATAATGCTACAAAAGATCCAGTGCACACAGAGAAGCGTGGAAAGATGTATGCTTGGCATAACAAGAAGAGATCGCAAAAGAAATACATGAGTAAGAAATATGACCAAAGTGGCAGATATAGCAGAACGTGTGAAATACATAGTTGAAGTGACACATAGCGAGAAGAATGGATGGCAGATGAACGCGAGAAATACCGGAATGGTATCCGAGAGGATGTGAAAGAAAGCAAGGTAAACCGAGTGGAAGATGGGTTGATGAATTGCGAAGAATGTGTGGAGTCAAGTGGATGCAGATTGCTCAAGACAGACAGTAATGAAAGAGGATTGGAGAGGCCTTCATCCAGCAGTGGATGGTGAACGGCTGAAAATGATGATGATGAAGTTAGATTTTAAGTTACACGGTCAATTTTTAATTAAAAAAGTAGCTAAAAAAGTAGGAATATTATGTCGGCTAAGAAAATTATTATCTAAAGAAACTAAAATAATAATTTATATTGTAATTGTAAGACCTCATTTTATGTATTGTGGTTCATTATTAAATATGTTAGATAAGTCAACTAGAGATAGATTACAAATATTACAAAATAGAAGTATGAGATGTATTTTAAATGTTGATAGGTATGCTAGCATAAAAAAAGATGGTGATTTAATTAGATTGGTTGAATGTGAATGATACTTTGAGGATTTGTATGTTGGTATTTATTTATATTTAAGTTAGATAATAATGTGTTACCATCATATTTTAGTAAATTTATTGTGAGAGGAATGGATGTATGCATGTGAATATAATTTAAGGAATAAAAATAATTTAATTTAAAAAAATGTTAGAGTAAATAGAAATAGGAGAAACATCTTGTACAGAGGTGTTTTGGAATATAATAGACTGCCGGATAGAATTAGAAGTTCTAAAACTATTGATAAATTCTTGGCAGTCTTAAAAAAAACATCTCTGTATAGGTGCTTAGTTAAGGATTATGTAATTAGCTTTAGCTACTAAATATATATTTATATTATATAAATAAATAAATAAAATACACCAATCTAAACTCACTAGTCTTTAAAGCTTAAAGAATTATATACATAGATCATGTTTCAAAGAAAATAAAAATCGCATGAAAATTTAATGCGAGCCTAAGTGCCCACATTAGATATTAAGTTCCACACGTAGCTATTAAACTTTCTTTGTATATTATAATCATTACACGCGGAAGGAAAAAAAAAAGTATGTAAAAGTGAACGCGTCGGGTGTTCCTCAACTGAACTTTCAGCATAAAGTTATTCTTTAACCGCTATACTGCCCTGGCATTATGATGATACATATTTAAGGCATTCGCGTACAGTCACACACTACGTACATATGTTTCGCATTAGATTAGTGCTACTTTTGCGTTGATTTGGAATACGAATAAATTTTCGACAATTAATTCAATTGGTGCTTTTATTTTTGAACGATTGAACGTTTGAATCGACGTTGACTAAAAAAAAAAAAAAAAACACTCTCGAAAACCTACAAATGAAACTAAAATCTTCGTTATAATGATAATACCACGTGCAATTTGGTTAATGGAAAAAACATTTACGACGTGTATGGATAGTACATTGTTTTAGGAATGTTATTTATTTAGTCTCGGTATCCGTCCAGACTTTGTACCTATATAATATACATGTTCCGTGAGATATAGAGGAGGCTCTCGAGGTCTCCTGAAACAATATGTCGGCAGGGGGGGCCCCAAGCCAAGTGGGGCCCTGAGAGCTTTATGCTAGGACACGTTTACTGGAACCACCTGCCGTCTGAAGGGACTCTAGATTTTTTCAACGACTGTACTAGCATGTTGAAAATGTATCATTATTAAAATTTTATAGTTTTAAACATTCATAGTCAATACAAACAGCAGTGGAAAACTAAGCTATTTCGCTTCAATGTTGAATATTGTTTACATTGTAAATGTAAATCATCAGTATACATACATACATACATACATAGTCAGATCTGGTGAAAAACTCAACCACAGCAGGAACGACTGTGCTGAGTCTTGTTTGCAAATCGTTACGAGTTCGACAACACGCAGCTTGAATTTCTTAAGAATTAAAATATGCCTTAATTGAGCTTCGATTGCGTACGAAAAGTTAAAAGTCAACAGCGTGATAATTAACAGAAAATTTCAACCGTTAAACTCAACTGATTACGCGACGGATTTTCCGAGATTTTCTTTGACGTGATTGCTCACCGTAAAATATTGCGCTTATACAACTTGGGACGCATCGGTACATTTGTGCATTGACGGAAATAATTGACGCTCGATTTAATACTGACTGATTGCACTTTAGAACGGAATTTTCCGAGGAATTTATTTCAAATGGAATATACATACCATAATAGCGCGAGATGTTGCACAGCACAATACACTCTGATGATTTATTCAGTTGCCAAACATAAAAGTATGGGGTCGAGCGTACTGCACGCCATATTTTAATTAAAAGGTAGTTTAAAAAGGGTCAAGTCCCAGAACAAATAGTGACCGGTAGCCGGTTAGCCGGTTCATTAGCCGTCTGGAATACGGACTAAGGGGGGTTTGGACCCCTAATCGTAAACCCACAACTACGTAGTTCATACCGAGTGGAAAACCTGGGGAAAGTTTAGCCAACCGCGTGAAATCCGATACTCCACGCTGTTTTTATTCATAATTCCATTTCACCAATTCGGTTATATTTTTTTTTTCAAAAAAAAAAAACAAACAAGTTTGTTTTTCATCGGTTTGGTTTAGCGGTTGGCTGAAAAAAAGGAAAGGTTTGGTGCGATAATTCAGTCTGAAACATTTAGTAATTAAGTAAGTCATTTTTCGGTGGAATATATTATATTAGATTGTCGAATTTTAGTTCATATTTTCCAACAGAATAATAGGTACAGTGTATTTGAAAAAGAAATGAGCTATCACACAAATATTTATTATGTATATTATAATATAAGAATTTCGAAAATATGCTGTGTAAAAATAATTTCGGTACCTTTTTTACTTTATTTTTATTACAATCAACCGCGGAATAATTCATGGTTGTAAATGTATTGAAATAACACGTTTTAACAGCGTAACATAACTATTTTTATTTTGACTCAAGAAATTTGCAACAACAACAACCAAAATTTATTTTAGCTCAATTTGAAAATAGAAATGTTGTTTTCAAAATATACTTAACAAATTGCAAATGAGTGAATTTTCATTTCAGTTAAACTTAGCTTTATTCCAATATACTTTAGTAAGAAAATCAAATATAAATAGACTCATTCTTACTTTATCCTTATTGGATAAAGTATTGTTATGGTGCAAAAATTCGACCTCGAGATTTTGACTGATTTGTATCGGATATCACGTTTTCATTATTTCTGGAAAATGTCTGTGTTCTTTTTAACTTTAACTTTTTCGACGAATCTATCAGGTCAATCAAGCTGATATTTTATATCTATTATTTTCACATAAGGTGTAAGAGATATTATGATTTTGGTCAACATCCGCCAACCGTGGCAGTTTACTTTTGAACGAGATTTCGTTTCTTATTTTTTTCGACCCTTTCAATATTTGGTATCTTCATAATATTGTATGTAATATTATAATCATTATGCTAATTAAAATTTGTGAAAAAAACATCATCAAAATCGCTCAACCGGAAGTGGGATTTTTTTTTCTAAAAGTCAAAAATCCTGTTATTTTTCTTTGTGCACGGTTTTTTGACTTTTTCAGGTTTTGGCTACTCTTCATATTCCTCAAATATACATACATACATATGTATGTATGGACAAAGTCATGGATTGGCCACACCCGATTTTTACATATGTAGGTAACTGAGCAAATATCAAATTTTTTTTAATGAATAATATCAATGGCGCTTTCTGACATTCACTTTGCGAAAATTTGTAATAAACTGAATATTTAATTGAACGATGACATAAATGAACTTCGATTTCTGGAAAATTCACCCATTTCACCAAATTAATTCCTATACACTGACACGAATCGTCCCCTGACAATTTGACACAAGTTCGAAACTCCACTGACCGAGCCTTATACAACACTAGTGTAAACCCGTTGAATATCAACGTATGTTTGCGTGGGTGAGTATATGTGTATTTAATAGTTTTTATAGTTGTTCCATAGATGACGCGTTCTAATACAACACGTAACAATTTAGCAAAGTCGCGAGCCAATTAAGATATTATATTGTCAAATCGTAGCTGACCCGTCATCGCCTCCGTTGGATGATAGTGTTCTTCCAATATTCCAACATTCCAACCTGGAATCATGGATTCATTCCAACCTGGTGATCACGGGTTCAAATCCCACTCGCGCGCGGACGGTTCGTGTCTTTTAATCATTTACCGAGGCGAGCGTTATCAGTGGACAGACAGACAGACAGACGGATGGATTTCGGCTATTATATATGTATGTATATAATATATACACATATATGTACATAAGACACTAGCGGTTATTTTAACGCCAAGGTGTAGCAAAAATTGTAATAAAAAAAGAAACTGTAATAAGATAGCCTTTTCGTGGCGGATAGAGAATAGGTATTCTGTTAACCTTTCCGTTGGGACTAAATTTGACCTGTGAATAAATTAATGGTCCAATAATAATGGTTTACTCTCCTCGGTGCGGCACGGCGGTCCAATGTGCGCACATCGAAAATAGTAAATATTTCTTAGCAGACGAAAGGGCGTGGAAAACAACGACCGGTGGGTAATTTTAACCCCGTGCCGGAACTGGGCATGCGGGGCTGAAATGCCTCACCTGGGATTACCAGAGAGGGTCGGTTCTCTACCAGAAATAAATATTTGCTAGAGGATCCTATGGGTTTATGGGCATGTGTGTATGTGTGTGTGTTGTGTACTCACTAAAAAGCCTTATTTTTTGCTGATCTTGCGAGCCCTCCGACGATAATAAGCGAGGAGAACGTTGATACAACAAAAAAAAATTATATTGTTAGGGCGATGCAAAAGTCATGGGAGCAATTTTGAACGAGCAACGAAGAAGTCTCGCGAAATTCATTTTCCAAACACGAAAAATCGAATTATATGTTAAATTAATGCGTTTGTGAAATATTTCCACTTTAATTTATATAGTATTTATTATACGCCTGTTGGGGCTTTTACATAATTTATTTATGAACAAAACCAATAAATAAATTATGTAAAATAAATAATAGGTTGTTGCCTTAGGGACGACAGATTAATATGAAAAAAAAATCAATAAAATCAGAATATTTATTATCATATCTAATCATTCCGAGGATGGGAGAATGAAGATAATAATTATTACGCGAAATAGTTTCATAATTTAGTTTCATATTATACTTTACTGATTTAAACTCATTGGAACAACTATTTTACAGCTATTTTAGCTAATGGACGGCTTTAGACTCATGAAATATATGTATAGGCGTGTTTTAAATTAAAATAGACTTTCTATTTGTAATAGTTTCGAGCGCAAAGCGTGAGTTAGCTACCTACATACATATGTACGTACATACACACATACATATATACGGTTTGATACGAAAATACACTATATATACCTGTACATAAATGATAACCCCCCCCCCCGATGACACTGTAAACGAGCAATGACTATGTTTGTAATCTAAATAGGTATACATATATATATACGGTCTATAATATTTGGATACATATGTACCTACGTATGTATGTATGTATGTACATATATTATAATGTATGAGAATGCGTTCGAAAATTTAATGCTACATACATATCAAGCCACATACAGCTTATGAACTTATGTTTGTATGTATGTACATTGTGATGAGTTATTTCCTACAAATGATCTCACCAATTACTTCTTACAATACGTACGTGTATAGTGAATAGCGAATATAAGTTCCGTGCAATAAATCACGATCGCACGATATTAAAGTCCAATTTGGAATAATTCATCTAGGCTTATGTACGTCTTTGGGAAAGGAGCTGTATAGCGCAATGCAAGCACAATTCGTTACTGCAGTTGCATCGGATTAATTAGGCTGAGTATGCGATCGCGTTTCATACGGAGACGGTGCGCATCTGCTAATGTAATTTCCGCTCTGATAAAATAACGGATAGTTAGTTTACGGGAGCGTATGTGTTTACACGGGGAGTAATCGTGAGTGGTCGACAACCTTTTGCCGCTTAAGCAAAGAAAACTTCAAATCAACTATGAATACTCAAATAACATCCAGATTCAAAGTATGACCAATCTTATGTACACATTTACTAATTTGTATGAAAGGGGATATATTCCTATGTATGTACATTACAATACGTATATAATAGCTCAGGAATCTGCTTGACTGGCTGGGTAGCCGATGCCGCGGAACGCTAGCCTAGTTGCCACGGCACGTAAACGTACGCTCACACACGACACGAGTTACCCAACATAACCTCACAAACACCCGACACCGATAGCCACGGAATGATCACATACATACGGCATGTACACACATTAAGTCTTATTAGCTCTATACTAATTTTAGAAAGACTGTCACGATAGGCTATTTTGAAAGAAGAAAATGAAATTGAAATTGAATAAAAAAACCTCGAGGTCGAATTTTCATACGATCGCTATGTATGTAAAAATTGATCATCATTTTCAGCCGTTCACCACCCACTGCTGGATGAAGGCCACTCCAATGCTCTTCGATTCCTGTCTGTCTTGAGCAATCTGCATCCACTCGACTCCACACATTCTTTTCAATTCATCAGCCCATCGTCCACCCAGTCTACCTTGCTTTCTTTCACATCCTCTCGGATACCATTCCAGTATTTTTCGCGTCCGTCTGCCAACCATTATTCTATGTGTGCATTGGATCTTACGTTGAATTCTCGAATTCAGCACCCACGTTTCACATCCATACGTCATAGCTGGCAGTACGCATTGCTCTAATGCCTGCTTTTTTAAGCATAGCGGGCATGTTGGATATAAAAATTATGTTCATTCTTCCAAAAGCGCTCCATCCTAGTTTCATTCTTCTTCTTCTTCACATCCATGTTCACTTATTGTCCTAGGTATAAATAATTATCAACTACCTCTTTACCATAATTTTAGAAACTATGTTCATTCTTCCAAAAGCGATCCATCCAAGTTTAATTCTTCAGTAAAAATTGATAACTGATACAAAACTGCATTTTTTGTACAAAATCCTTAACGATTTAGTTGATAGTCTTTATCTCCTTTCTAAAATCTCCCTTAATTGTCCTTCCAGAACGTTCCGTAATCCTAATTTATTCCACTTTAAGTTCTTATCCTCAAACTTATCTCTCAACTCATTCATCAACAGATCATGCAATACTTTCAACAAACTTCCTATTTCATTTGATATATTCACCTCCAACCTCTTTACTTTCAAAATTCATCTATATAAACACTTTTCCAATCCCTAATCCTACCCACACTCTTCCAAATCTCCCTCTCCCTTCTCACTACTTTCTTTATGTTTCTTACATTTATTATCTTTCTATTGCTTTATTTATGTTATATCTAATTTTACTTATATAAACTATATCTTTCTATTTCTTCACCTATGTTATATCAAATTTATTTATAGAAACTACTTTGGTTTATGTCATAACTTTGTTCATCTCTATTTTGTATTTCTTTTATGTTTCTTTCTCAAATAAAATAAATAAATAAAAATAAAGTGAAAACTGGAGAGGTACCAATAAGTAAATCTAGAATATATTTGTTACGCGTGCAACTTTTACAAAAATTCAAAGAACTTTTTAATAAGACTGACAATAAGCGGGTTAAGTTATTTAGTCTCAAAAAAATTAGTAACCGTCTGCTTTATGTAAAATCACACCCTTTACGTGGTGGAACCACCCTTTATTGAATTTTTACACCAGAAAACAATCCAAACGGGTACAGTTGACGACCACTGTTCGGTCCGATCGTGCTCGGTATTTGTTC
Organism: Parapsyche elsis; assembly: GCA_022651745.1. Classification (NCBI taxonomy): domain Eukaryota; kingdom Metazoa; phylum Arthropoda; class Insecta; order Trichoptera; family Hydropsychidae; genus Parapsyche; species Parapsyche elsis. The sequence continues at coordinate 2,418,265 of JAGVSN010000016.1, forward strand.
GGGCCGTCGCAGGTGTGTTTACGGTGGCGAGCGGCTCTTCTGCTCTAATTTATAGATTTAATTTTAGCCGCACGGACTAATAAGACTTTACTGTTATATTAGCTTTCGGTATTAATGAACGCCGTTTAGACTGTTTAGAGCACACCCCTGTTGCCTCGTCGGTGGCAGCCCTGAACGCCACTTGACAATTGGCCACATTGCACCAAATTAATACGCACTCGTACAATTCGGTTTTGGATTGTGTGTACTTACAGAATTCGACAATTTCCACACGAAACGCCATTACGTTGTAGCTTTCATCGGTTGTGCATCAAAATAAAATAACATTTCAACGATAGAATCAATCAAGCGGGCGTCAACCGTTGAAGTGTGAATTTTATCAACGAGTGGGTATTACATTTCCTCGGTGAATTCGAACATTTAATCTATTCCATTTAACGTTGAAGTGAAATGTGCAAAATCAAAAAGTTTCACTTCAACGTATGAATATCTGACACTACTATTTTCATGACTATGTTCAATCGATATGAAAAAAATGAAAAATGAGTATTAAAAGAGCTGAATACGTGTCACTTTCACCCTACCGATTGTTAAAGTCAACTATCAGAATATTAAACTAATATATTTATTAATCAAAGATAAAAATACATTATTATTTTTAGATACCTAATTACAAACAAACATTACTAATATTACAATATAAACTTATTATCTACTAGCATTTGCACATATGTACATATGTACATAGTGTTAAGATTATTCTCTGAGAATATTCGAGAATTTTCTTTTTTCTTGGTTATAAAACATCTCTAGATAGTTTAATAGCTTTTTAGAGGATTCTAGGATATTTTCAGAACCTAATAGGAGTAATAGGACTTTCTAGAGTGTCTGAGAGAATTTTGAATGACATTTTTTCATACTGACGACACTGAATGTGTCATTTCGTAATTTTAACATACGCACTACTAGCATGAACGTTTTCCGCGAAATTCTCACAGGAATGCAATGCTTATTAATTCTGGAGATAATAAATTATGTATACATATTTTTATTGCTTTGGTTATGATATTCCAGTGAAATTGTTCCAACTTATGATATAATCATTCATTTAAACTTAGCACAAAAGATCGTAAAAAAATTGTCATATTCACGCCCCATCAAATTTAGTTTTTGTCACGGATACTAAACTAATATTATTCGTGTAATCCGTATCACCTCTCCCAAGTATTAGCCCGGATTAGAGGGAGTTTACTGTATATTTAAGCAAATACAGTACGAGTTAGTATTTATTTATTTAAAATACATGGTGGCCGATGGAGAACATTGCATTATGTACTACAGAAAATTCTCGGTTTGGAGAATATTCTCCAAAAGATTATTCCCGAGAATTTTACAACACTACGCATACATAGGTGCTGTTTTATGACTGCCAGGAATCTATCAGTTTTATCTATATTTCGGTGCGGTAAGTGTGTGTGAGCCTCAACCCTTTTTTTGTTTATCGTATCTAAAATGAGAACGAAATACACACTATTTTATGTGGAATGCTTTTTAGTAAAATTTTCATCAAAGTAAATAAAATCGTTTATTTTTATTTAAATTTATTACGTGCCTCATATTAAATAAATTTTCAATCGATAATTTAAACAATGGAGTCCATGTTTTTGCACATATCGCGTCATTGAAATTTCACGCTATGAATCGCGCAAATGTAAACATTCCATTTTGATATTCTACTACGCCTCATACAATCATTCGTTTGGTAATTTTATTTTATTGCATTCAAAAAGGTCAACATATGTATGTACATACATAAGGCTCAATCAAAGCATTTTTCTATTTATATACGGTGCTGTTGTTCGTCAACGTACAAACGCTGTTTATATTCGGTGTGTTTTCGGAAAATATTTCCACCTTAAGCCTTATTTTTACATCGAAGTGGGGGCTTTGTACGATGTTTGCGTATACCTAGAGCGAGCGAATCGTTCGCACAATTAACGTCGTTTGCGTTTGTCTCGGATCTTATGCCGAGAAAGCGAGTCAAAGTCAACAGACGGACAATTATCGACGACGAAATTCCATTTGTGATTTCGAGAAGACTCACACGGATTCGATCTGAGCTCTATTGCTATCAATCCTGCTAAAAGCCAAGTTCTGTCCAAGTCTAAACAGACAAAACGGAATGTTTACTAACGGCACACATATTGTATGTACATATATGTAGGTATACATATATATTATTATATATATATATACATATATAATAGCCCAAATCTGTCTGTTTGTCTGTCTGTCTGTCTGCTGATAACGCTCGCCTCGGTAAATGATTAAAAGACACGAATTGTCCAGGCGGGAGTGGGATTTGAACCTGTGATCACCAGGTTGGAATGAATCGTGCTAACACTATCATCCAACGGCGGCAATGACGAGCCTGCTACAATTTGACAACATTAACAGGCTCGCGACTTTGCTAAATTGGTACGTGTTGTATTATAACACGCCATCTATGCAACAACTATAAAAAAACTATTAAATACACATATACCCACCCACATAAACATTCGTTAATATTCAACGGGCTTACACTAGTTATATACATATATAATAGCAGAAATCTGTATATCTGTCTGCCTGCTGATAACGCTCGCGATGTAAATAATTTATAAAACCAAAACGTCGCGCGAGTGGGATTTGAACTCTGTATCACTGATTCGGTACACTGAGCGCTTACACGGTGAGCCAAACCAGATAATAACGGTATGGCTTCAACTCGGCTCGCGACTTTGCTAAATTGTTACGTTGTTATTTATAAAGCGCCATCTATCCAACAACTATAAAAACTATTAAATTTAATATTATTCTTTAGTACGGGTGTGATGACAACGCTCCGTTGATATTCAACGGGCTTACATTAGTATACACATATACATATAAGGCCCGTAACGCACTTGGCAGCCCGGCTGCGCGGCCAGTGGCTGCCTGTCTGGCTGCTGCGTATCGGAGCCGGTACCTGTGGCCGCGCAGCCAGAGTTTCCTGGCTGCCTCAGTGCGTTGTCAAACGGGCAGCCACATACATTTTCTAACATCGTTGTGGCCGCCGCGGCTATGGCCGCGCAGCCAGGCTGCCACGTGCGTTACGGGCCTAATAGCCGAAATCCGTCTGTCTGTCTGTCTGCTGATAACGCTCACCTCGGTAAATGATTAAAAGACACGGACCGTCCACGCGCGAGTGGGATTTGAACCCGTGAGATCACCAGGTTGGAATGAATCGTGCTAACACTATCATGCAACGGCGGCGATGACGAGCCTGCTACGATTTGACAACATTAACAGGCTCGCGACTTTGCTAAATTGTTACGTGTTGTATTATAACGCACTTACATATTATTACGCACTTTAAATTTTATTTGAAATAATTTAATTCAATATGATTTGATTGCATTTTAATTGGTTATTTCTGTTAATTTTATGTTATTATTTAATTTAATTCAATATAATTTGATTGCATTTTAATTTGTTATTTCTGTTAATGTTATGTTATTATTTAATTTAATTCAATATGAGTTGTTATTTTATAATTTCAAGGTATTATTTAATTTAATATAATTTGATTATGTCAAATATTTATATGTATGTTCATGCTCTTGTCTGGCCATAGTGATGAATTGGGGTAACCTGTAATGTCACTATGGTATAATTTGTAAATAAATAAATAAATAACGCGCCATCTATGCAACAACTATTAAATACACATATACCCACACACATAAACATTCGTTGATGTTCAACGGGCTTACACTAGTATATAGGTATATATATATATATATATATACATATATATATATATATACAAACGCTCACGGTCACCTGTGATTCAGTGATTGCCACCTAGGTGTAGAAGTCGTGCTCGTGTTTTTTCAAGACTCGGGTCTTTATTGTCGCAGGTAACGAACCGGAACTAAGAAGGCAAATATCCGACACTCGGCGCAGCTTCGCAGATTTCCACTCGCCCGGTTTGCTCTCTATCACTGTTTGTATCCCGAATGAAAAAAAAAATAAAATCGCAAGTAAGTCTCTACGGCGATTGCGTGATTAGAGTTTTTTTTTTTTTTTTTTTCCTCTTTCGGAACCTTAACTCGTCGCGACGATTGTGTGTTCGTTTATTGCAAGTTTGTTGCGCGCGCGGTTTGAATCCAGCCGCGCCGTGGTAGACGTGCTCTTTTTGCAAACCGGAAACACTTTATAAACAACTGCAATCAAACTCATCAAAAAGTCAAAGGAGGAGAGAACCTGGGGGAAACTCTGCGAGTGGGAAGTTTCGAGGGCGCCAGATGCCCGCAGTAGGGGTTTGAGGCACCCTTCAGGTAACCGTACGCTCTTACAACTAACCCAACTCAGCATAAGAAAATATAAAATTCAAATTGGTCCACGTTAAATTATATAATACCGATGTCGTATTAAAATTTTTCAATTTGAAAATCTTCGAGGCTTCAATTCGGAAAATTTTTCCGCATATGCAATTTAAAATTTCAAGCGTTGTAGAGGATTGGCTTGTTTGTACCGAATAATTATATTCGTTCACGAATATGTGCATCGCCTACTCAGTGAGCCGTTAGTTAGGTCTAATGTATTGGCTCTCAAACTATTTAATGCCCTGGTAAACGATGATGTGGACATTTTTTCCATCACTTATCCTCGCTTATCTTAAACTTACATAATTTACCGAGGATACTGAGCGCGGATGGTGATGGTGTTTGATTATTATTTTTTATTGTCAGTATGTTATATGTACCTACATATGTATGTGTGCATGGGATATAATGTGCATGGGATGTTTATATCATGTAATTTTATTATCCCGTAATTGATTTTTGTTTGTAAATAATTTTGGCATTTAGCCTGTAAATAAACAAAAGACTAAAAATTTAACTAACTATTTAAATACTCTCCCATATAGCGCAATATTCAAGCTAATTATGCGACCCAACAAAATTGCACGAATAAAATTGCAGTTGATACAAGTTTTTGAGTGGCTTTGCTTATTCCTTTTGACATTGACAAATGAAATTCAAACAACCGACCCCACAAATGTTTTAAAATAGTTGAATATATGTATGTATGTATGTAGATAAGCATAAAAGATTTAAGCGATAAAAATAAATTGATTTGATTGATGATGATACTATGTATACTAGTTTACTTTTGTGAATGGATAAGTTATAGTGAAGGCCAATTTACCGATGTAATTTGAACAAAAAAGATTTATAATTTAAATATGCACTTTGAAAATATATATATGAGTCGCCTAGTTCCAAATCCCGATAAGTCCATAACACTCACTTGTTCGCAAACGCGGTTTTTCTGCTACAGACTTATTTGCTTGATGGCGTATTTTTTTTTTTTGATATTAAATTTTGTTGATATTAAACAAAATATTGAGATTAGAAACATGGACTTATTGTTGTTTGTTTCTAAATATGGATTTTATCAGCTTTTATCCATAGTGCAATTGTCGGTTTTTGGAACTAGCACTGATTTTCAATACTTTTTTACGGCGCACTTGGCGGTATTTGGAATAATTCAAGTATAAGGCATCGTTTGAAAACATTCTTAGAACCAGAAAATATTTTATCCTCGTTTTTTATATATTGTGGACTTATCGGGATTTGGAACTAGGCGATTCATATGTACATATGTTACAGCGAAAGCATATTTCAAGTGAAAATATATTTTCACTAGTATAAATATATTTTTACCAATTTAGACAGTGAAAATGTATCAAACAAAGAATTCACAGTTTCGCTGCTTAGTATCGGTGAAAGTATGTATATTAAAGTAAACGTATGTGTTTGTGACTTGTTGATGTTGGCTTAAGTCGTCATCCTACAAGTGTGTTTTAAACGAAACGGTGGCGTTGTTATATCTGACCATGTAGAAACAATACTACATACTATGTATCGGACCTATGTAGGTTATAAAAACCATCTCATTGCGACTTTAAATGTAAGTCAATTGTTCAAAAATTTTCAATTGTTGTAGGATCAACAAAGACTCGTTGAAACTTTAATTCATTGCAAGCGCGTGAAATGTCCTACCAATTGTTTGTAACGGTTTCACTCGCATAATCTTCTTAAACCGACCATTATAAGTGAATTGCTATAAAATCTACATTGTAAACTATAATTGGTACTGACCAGTAAAAGCCTACGCCTGACCACGGCCACAGCACGACAGTAAGAAGAAGCGACAAAATAACTTGAATATTTCTGCAGATTATATGATTCGATTGGTCACATTTCACAACTGTCAAATAATGTTTCAATGACAGTTCGGAAACGAATATAATTTCACCAGTGAGTATCTGTTAAAATATACTATCGCTGTAACATGTTGATATGAATAGTATTCAAACCGTTCATTAGATGTGTACATTGATTTTATATGCATTGAATATCTGCGCCGCGGCTTATACGTGTGTACGAGAGATGCAATTTATAACAGGAAACTTTCAATCCGAAACAAATTGATCACGGAATGGAAAAGTCATAACCAGAGACGGACACACAATATATCGATCCGATGAATTCACAGAAGCCTGTAATAAATTTTCCACGGCGTGGCGTAGTGTGGTATCTTTGGCAAAATTCATATTTTCCCCCGAGGAATACTAATGAAGCACACACGACGAGTGCACACGCTTTGGATATCGACCCACATACATACCTACACATTCACCGATTGTATTACATATAAGTGCGTTGGCTGGATTTGGAAAGCACGACCTCTATACCGGTGGCACGATTTTCGAATCGGAGTTTCGGGGTCCGTGTAAGTAGTTATAATTCGAGAACGTTTCAGAATGCTCGCAGAGTGGCAGGTAAGAAGGAGGCTTGCGGCAAACTTCCGACGCTCCCACGGCAATCTTAACGGTTAGCAGTTCAGTTAGTTGGAAACTAATAACGAACGCCGACGTATCATAATCGATTCCATGCCAATCAGCGCCCAGAACCGTTCCGGTTCTAAATTAAAATTGGAAGTGCCCTTATCTGCGCTTTTAAACCCGTTCCGGTTTGCCTGTCTGGTCTCTCCTGCGCCCCACCATTTTGCAAACCTTTACAATTTCTATGACTGTTCGCTTTAAACTATGTAATTTGGAATAATTCGACTGTTCGTGTTTTGAGTGGGGCATTCGAGTCGTTGTGACAATCCAGGGCTTATGTGTGAGTCAACGCTGCAAGTGTGATTTAAAAGTTTCATCTTGGAAAACATTGTAATTTTTTAATCAAAAAACAAAGAAAGTGTGTTGAAAGTACTTTATATTGAGGTAAGTACCGACATACATTTTCCTACTCCTTCATTTTGTAAGTTGATTAAATATACAGACTGTTAAAATTAACAAAAAGCTTTCAGGAGCAATTGTTCAAGCTACAGAAAAGCTTTCCTGTAATCTTTTACCACTTCTACTCTACAATTTTTTGTAGCGATTCGAATATATGTAGGTATCAAAAAAAATAAGGTGGCTTTCCAAGGAATGTGCCACTTCCGGTTGACGAAAATTTTTACAAAAGATTGTAACGGTCGACAAAATAAATCAGTGGTCGGGAACCTTTTTCGAGCTAAGAGCCAAATCAGGGGAAAACCTTGTAAAATTGGTAAGTTTGGGAGCCGCAACATATTATTTTCGGATTATGTACATATATATTCAAATGAAATTAAATGTTGCTCATTTATGTAATGGATACAGGTGAGAAATAATGATGTTTCTTAATGTTTGACAGTTTATTACTGAAAAGCTAATATGTAAAACGACTTTAAAGCTTTTTATATAGCCATTATGATCTTGTGTAAATTGTGTGTCAACATTTGATTTGTGTAAATTGTGTGTCAACATTGGGAAAAACGTTTGATGACGCGGGTTTTCATACAAAGAGCCGCATGCGGCTCCGTAGCCGCCGGTTCCTGACTATTGTTATAAAATCACTAGTGTAAGCCCGTTGAATATCAACGCCCGCTGAATTTTAAATATCGTAAAGCGCTTTTTTTATAGAAATCCCCAACTAATTGATCGCACGGTTGTAAGTGACAAAAAAATAAAATATTTTTATAGCGCCATCTATGTATTATAGCAATCCCGTAGTATCGATAGTATCGATTTTTTTTTTTTTTACTTTACTATTTATATTATAATTATTAATTATTATATATATGTAGGTATAATAATTATAATTTTGTAAGTGATTTTGTAAAAATTAAAAAACAAAAAAAATAATAGTTTTTATAGCGTCATCTATGTAGTCACGATCCCTTGTATAGGTAATGTTTAATTAAAAAAGGACTAAATTGACCTAGGGCGATAGCGAATAGCATTAGTGCGAGTTCTCTCGAGCCTGAGGTCTTGGGTTCGATCCCCCACTCGTTCTGGTGGTTTTTTAATTATTTTTCCTCAGCGAGCGTTATCAACAGACAGACAGACAGACGGATTTCGGCTATTATATATATAATGAAAACGTGATCGGGGGACAATACCTGATACATATCAGTCAAAATTTCGAGGTTGAATTTTCGCACAATACTTTATCCAATTAGGGTAAAGTAAAAACAATATACTCATGTGGCACAACATTTTAAATATTATAAATTCAGCAATTATAAGGTGCAGAGTTGTGTCGGCTGGAATTTTATGATGAAATTTAAAAAGGAACTATTAATATTGCCGACCAATTTAATTGCACTTGATTTTAATTCTTCGTTTCAAGTATTTTCATGTTCAAGTGAATGCATACCAATTAGTAGTAGCATCGATGCACAGCTTTGCATTAAATATCTACCAGCGAAAACAATGAAATTTTAAATTTTACAATGTTGCAAAATTTTTGTTGTGTGAAGAATACGCACGAGCACGTACGCCCACACTTCGAAGCGGATCTTATCGTTTCACAAATAATAAAAAAAGCGCTCAAGTTTTTATCACCTCACCGAAGTATGAAGATACTGTCGAATAGGAGAAACTACATATGAAACGTGGTGGGGCAAGCCGTAGAGGAGGTATAGTCGAAAACTGAAAAAGACGAATGACTATCGGGGGCGAAATGAGAAAAATGGCGTGACGTTTTCACCGAGATAAATTTACAGGCGCGCCAAGAAGCACCCACGGGACAAAGTAAATAAGTTGACGATGAAAGATTGAGTTATCCCTTATCACTGCGGACAACGAATGACACTTATAAAGATGATATTTTTTCGGTATCCCGACGCCCTAGGCGCCTTTTCCCTCTCCCCTTCTCTCGCCCTTCACTTTCAGTACATACTCGAGGGTACCGTTTATTGGCGACGTCGGATTTCCGAGCCCTTGTTGTGTTAAATGGTTGGCAAATAGCAAACAATATTTTAATTTTTTTTTTTTTTTACTTTTATTCATTTTATGTATTTATTTTTTGAAACCAAACCCCATGGGCCTTTTTTTTTTTTCCGCCTACTTAATATTATTTTTATATATGAAAGTTTGCGAAAAGTAAAGGTGCTGTTACGATTTTAGAATTTTGTGTTAAATTTTATTGATCTTAACCACCCGATGAATGTAAGTGGTATTTTATTTGATCTTTATCGAGATTAATTCATTATGGTGGTGTTTTTCACAGGGGTGTTTCAATGTATAATGCCCTCCCGGAGTGCATCAAGTCTTCTAAGACAATAGATGCATTCTTAAAAAGTGTGAGGAGACACCTCTGTGAGAAATAGTAGTTAAGTATAAGTATAGTGTATAATGTATATTTGATTTAGTGTTTTGAAATATGTAATAGATGTAGTTAAATTAGCTATTATTATATAAAATAAATAAAATAAAATAAATTGTATAAGAAAAACACAAAGCAAGAAACGGACGAAATGGCTAGTGTTAATTACACTGTTCGACACGAGAAATGTTTCCGAGACGAGATATGACTTTTCTTATAGATCTATGCCCAGTGAACACGAATCTGGTAATAATCTGGTAAATATTATGCATCCGAATAAATATATGTACTGATACTTATTTTTACGCAATAAATATATAATTAAATTCAAAGCCTTCTAATTACTTCATTACAAAATTATTCAAAAGCCAATTGAAGAAAGTTTCAAACCCTGCATTCGTTATATTCTGACACACACACATGAGACGCACACGCATTTGATGCTTAAGGCTGCGAGTTTCAAGCTCGCAATTTTACCGATTAAAAATTCAGCACACTTCCAATTAACCCTTTTAAACGAAAAAAAAAAATAGTGGGCCCAGAACACTATCCCAATAAACGTGTTTCAATAGAAAATACTTAATATAAAATAGTATTAACAGTGGGGAAAAATCCCAAGTGAAAATACATACTTTTGACTTTTGATTAGAACTGGACGACTACTTAGAAAGATCTGAAAGCTGAAAAGTACTACAAATGAAAGATAAAATACCCGACTATAGATTTCAATATTCATTTTGAACAAAAAATTGACCGATTTTGAGACATCGAACGAACAACACCAAGAAATAAAAAAATCGCGTGATTTAAAAAACACATACATATATCTCCGAATCTCGAGCCAATCAACATTTTTTATTACCAGATTTGTGTTCACTGGGCATACATATATCTATGTATAAGAAAAGTCATATCTCGTCTCGGAAACATTTTAAAAGTCGTAATTTGTCGAACAGTGTTATAGAAATGAACTGACTCGAAAGCAAAAATTAAATTATAACAGCCACCAAGATATTTGAAGTTGAGGCTTGATTTTTTTATTATAAACTATTACATATTTTTCGATGCTATTGTATTGCGAATCGTTTTTGCATTGTCACATTTTTGTGATGATTATCATAGTAAAATGTGAGATATTATAAATATTTAAAAATTTGATACACAGATAATTCGCACACCTAGATCCAAACAGTATCAACTAAAAAAAAACACTTTTTTCAGGACGAAAAAATTAATGTCATGTCGCTATAAGTGATGGGAGTTTACTGTCTTTTTTTTTATGAAAACATGCATATTAAAGAAAGTTCAGATTAAAACATTTCATTTTGTTTTGTTCGTTCATGCAACTTCGTTTGTAGAATCCGAATAAATGATTAACTACAAAATCTTAATTTTTGAGTTGATACCGTTTTGATCTATGTAGGTGTGCGAATTATGTACATATTTGGAAATTGTTGTACGTTTCAATGGAAATACTAGCGCCCTTTGGATTCAAATTATGAGTACTCAATTTGTAGACGTAACACTAATTGGATGTTGCTTTACCTATATAATGTAAGTTCTTTAAAATATACTACCTACATATGTATAGAGTGCATGTTATAAAAGAAACATTTCAAAGTTCAAATGCAAAGTCACGATATGCTCTCGCGAAATTTTAGGGAATGTGAAGTGTTGTTGTCGCGTTATGTTTGTCGTTTTTCCTGATGTAGGTTAAACGGTGGTTAAAATAGGGATTCAGTCGGTGAAAATTCATCAATAGGAAACGTTTTACTCTTTTTCAGTAAATAACTCGGTCTCGGTCGGTCATCTAAATCTAAAGCGTTTGAATAATCCGATTTAAAATTTTCACCGAGGAGGCGCTGCGATGAATTTAATCCGTATCAACGGGATCACCGATCCAATTGAATTATTAATTATTATATTACATTTCTACAATTTATTTCTTCGGCGCCCGGGGATTGAGATTTCGTCGCAATTAATAAAGTGTATTATATTTAATTGGATGGAAAACGACGATAATGAAAATCGAGTTATAAATTGATGAATTTTCCCATTTACTTTGTTTGAATGAACGATTTGCCTTGATACATTTCAAATTATATAATTTCATCGATAAAATCATAATAAAATGTTTGCGTTTTATCACACCAAGGAGCGAAAGAAGGCATTCACTGAAAAAGTATACGCATATTAAACTTATTAGAATTTTCTTTACTCATTGTGCAAATACGCAAATAAGTTTTTAGAAACTAGAATCAGATTGGAAAAATATAGGAAATCTCTTACTATCTATCTATCTGTTAACTGTCTATCGTAAAAATAAATATAACAGGAGACTGAAGCTCGATTTTTTTTCATTCAAAACTATACAAATTCGTCCAATTTCAATTTATTTTATAGATTTAGTAAAGATTTTATGTAGAATTTATATATAATTGAAATATACCCGTATATAATTTGAACATGATCAATTTTTGAATTTGATCAATGCGTATATTTTATGGGTAACGGAAAAAAAGAACAATTCAATATTCGATGAAAACAAAAAAAAGTTTCATTATTAGCGTGCGTAATAAAAGGTTACGATTTCAATAATGCACTTTGACGGTCCAACAGCCATTTATACATACATATGTATTGTACATACACAGTATTATTTTTTCACTAAATGGCCTTCACTCACAATAATCGATTCTATACAACTGTGAATCATTCTGTATAAGGTGAACGTTGGAAATTGTGGAAACAATTTAGCCTTTCATCTGAATATACAATTTTTTTTTTTTAATAAAAATTCAAACGAGAAGCGTCACGGATCGATCAATTTTTTTTTAATGAATAAACAAAAGCGACGTTAGAATGGTCACCCGATACGAGACCGCTCCGCCGATCAATTAACCCGATTAGGGTGACACTCCGTGGCTGTACCCTCACCCCCTCACTCCCTTTCCTCCCCCCCTCCCTGTACCCCATATCCCCTTCATCCACCAGCTCCCTGCAGTGCCGAGTCGTCGTATCGGCGGGGGTATCCAATAACTTGTTAATTTTAAATGATTTATGAGGCGGGTTATGCGCGCTCTCGCACCGCGCGCCCCGACTGCTAAGGGTTATCATTAATCTAGTCGTCGTCGCGCGCGCGCCACAGTTTAATAAGTTGAGTGAAAAATTGGCAGAGAGCGCCGGCGTGCCGCCACTGAAATTACAAACTTTTTGCACATCAAGCACACTCGAATGTACTCGATTCTTCGAAAACTGCGATCGGTAATTAAATACGATCCGATGTGGCGCAATGTGATACTCTTGTCTTTCACTGGAAAGTTCACAGTTGCTATTGTGATGCCGCCACTTCACCATCGCGCGAATGTTCGTGGAATATTTGTCGAATGTTCGTGAAATATTGGCCGTAGCGTTGTGGTCAGCTGCCGATGCTCGCGAGGTTATGAGCGCTACGATCGTATCGCTAGTGGCGCCACTCACCAAGCGGCAGCCAACGAAGTGTCGCGTCACTGCCTACATAAATGTCAAGCTTTCAAAACATCGCAGTAATCTATGCGACCACTTTGTGTGCAATAAGCACATACAATTACTATCTGGCAGTATGCAATGCCTGGAAGGTAAAAAAACGGTTATTGAATTTGTCCACATGATTGCGAAGTAAACTCACAGACTACACTGAATGTGGAGGGGGAAGGGTTCGTCACATTGATATACAATGGTTCGTCACCTTGCTTTTTTCGCCGCCGCTCGTCAGCGCTCGTCCAGTATGAAGTGCCGGCATGAAGAATTAAGGCGCTCACACACCTCTGCGAATTCGTATTAGTATAGCGAAGAAACGCATGAAAAATCGCATTATTTACCGTTGTAAAATGATGCAAGAGCAAAGACGAGTTAACCAAATTTTATGCGGTGAACAAATAAAGTGTGCTACAAATTTAGTAACCATAAATAAATTATACCATTTACTTAGCACAAAAAGCTTGGTTTCTGTGTTGAAGCACTTACACATATACTTAACGCAAAAATCAAGTATGTACTTAATTTTTTATTATAAAGACGCTCGCACACCTATGCGAATTCGTATTCACATAATCGAAAAAACGCACGAATAATCGCACGTTTGATATGCTGGAGAGTTGTATTGCATAGCCGCAGGTGGCGCTGCCTCTACACCACTACTGATTTCCTGCCGGAAAACACGGAATTTGTTGTACACGATTTTTTCGATGATTCGCTCAATTTCGATGCGTTTGTGGTAAAGTTATTGGAGACGGTGAAAAAGTATCCCATCCTGTACGAACTGACTTGATAGGTTATGTCAGAGTGACAGAAACCAGACGATTCTGTCAACAGTCGGCCGATCCTTGATAACACACCGTTATAAATTATTACATTCAACAATAAAAGTAATTAACTAATCATTCATATAAATATGCGGCCAATATTAGAGCTTCGTCTTTATCTGAGGAGTCCATGTCAGAATTGTGAGTGAAATACAAACGTTCCGAAAGCGAGGTGACATGTGTCGAATGGCGCTGCGCACGCGCACCACAGTATTTCGCTATTCGGCCGTTGAGTGTCGAATGGCGTTGCAGTCGTGCCAGTGTGTGCGGTACAATTGACAGACTTGCGATTTTTATAGCTGAATTTTGCACCAAAACCACAGAGGTGTGCGAGCGCCTTTATCATTGTACACATATTTATTACGTATAAATAATACGGTTTTAGACTAGCGTGGGTCGACTCGACTTTACAGACACTCGTGTGATAGTATAGTTTGTAAACTTTGCGAATTATGGCGTCTGGCTACCCGCTGGCTCGACACAATTACTAACATCTACGAGAATTTATCTCTAACTCGGCAGGTCGAAAATATAAAATGGGATATATTTGTATATCCCGAACGAATCCGATTTAAAAAAAAAATACGGTACATTTATTTATTATTTGAATGAAATTTTTTTCGTTAAATTTTATCTTGTGAATAAAAAGATATTCGTTTGTAGATTTAGTAGAACATATTCGAGACGATTTGACAAGAACAATTTTCTATATTTTTATTTACAAAGAATATTTTTTTTATATATGTATGTACATATGTATGTATGTACATACATATCTATTATTAAAGAAACAGATCAAGTCATATTTACATGGTTTATTTTGAGAAATAGCGATATTTGAGCATTAAGTAATGGAAGAATCATATTCGATGTAATTTTTTTATATAAAATATTAAACTCTCTAAAAGATAAGTCCCATTCTTGTTCATTCGACTCTTCGCTTAAAGGTAATGTTGCGTGTTAACTGTTCTCGTTTTTTATTAGATTTTGAAAGTATTTCACGTAAAAATTATTACCTTCGTTCTCCCAACCGCAGAATGATTAGATATGGTAATAAATACTCAGAATTTATTGATTTTATTAATCTGTCGCCCCTAAGGCAACGACCAATTATTTATTTTATTAATTCAACATAATTTATTTATTAGTTTTTTCTAATATAATATACATATTATGTATTTTATATGTAAAATCCCTAACAGACGTTTAATAAAAAAAAAAAAAAAAACTGTTTGTGTGTGCAAGTGACTTGCATATGTATGAATAGGTACAAGGTATTTGATATGATTTTTCCAATAATTTTAATTTGATCTTTTTCTCTTGTGTATTATCGATGACATTTATATTGTTCTTATTTAATATTGAAAAATGTGTGGTTTATTTAATAAGTATGTATGTACATCAAATGGTTCCACAACGGTATAAAGATTTTCTATATAACGAAAATTGTATTTTCAATTTTCCATACACGTAGAAAACAAAACTAAAAACAAAAGAAAGCTGAAGCTCGCATAAAGCGAGTGCTTCACTCTTACATATTACATATTTTTATTGCATACATTTAAATAAAATAAGATAAAAACAACAACGTAAAACCGCGCTGAGGAGAACCGCGCGTTCCAGCGTTCGATATCCGTTGCTTTTTAATAAAGTCGCAATTTTTCCCAATTTAGAAATTTTTTTAAGGATCCCGTCGTAAAAATTTACATTTTATTGGCTTGTAACGTCACGTTAAGACATACTTTTAAACTAATTTCGAACGCTAAGTTGGAAAAAAAAAGACCGTGTCATCTCGGTGGTGTGTAGTATGTATCGATTTGCAGTGTTTGCGACACACGTGGCCCCCCCAATTCGCTTCGGGGCCCCAACCGAACTCACCCTCTTCGATTTTGGCTCTACAAACTAATTTTAAGTGCAAATATTTACGCTAAAAACTGACGGCGTCACTTATCAAACGTCGATCGAATGTGGCGTCGGAGTCGCCTATTTCGGGAAATTCGACGCTTTTCCCTTGGGCAGCAGTGATGGTGAAAGCTCGACGAGTTTACGTTTTAACGTGTCAATTTGTAATTAATTTAGACATATAAATTTGGAATTTAATAAATAAAAATTTTCTAATAGGTTAACTTTTTCTATACTATATTATTAGAGGCGTTAAATGTTATTTAGTTTGTTTTCAATTTTTAATTATTATATTTGATGAAAATGATTTGAATAACAAAACTCTAGTGAGGTTTCCACTATCATTACTAATTTATTCAAGAATTTATTATAATCTGCGGATTTTGCACGAAATTCGCAAGTCTGAGATTTATACTACGCACACATGGCACGGCTGCAGCGCCATTCGACACTCAACCGGCGAATAGCGAAATACCATCTGTCACCTCGCTTTCGGAACGTTTGTATTTCACTCACGATTCTGACATGTACTCCTCAGATAAAGACGAAGCTTTAATGTTGGCCGCATATTTATATGAATGATTAGTTAAATACTTTTATTGTTGAATGATGTGTCATCAAGGATCGGCTGACTATTGACAAAATCGATCGTACAGGATGGGATAATTCTTCACCGTTTCGATCAAATTTTCCACAAACGTCATAACGAAATTGAGCGAATCGCCGAAAAAATAGTATATGGCGATTCGTGGTGTAGGCAGAGCCACTTGCTGGTATGCGATACAACTCCCCACCACATTCAACGCGCGATATTCGTGATATTTACTAGGCGATTCCGCAGAGGTGTGCGAGCGCCTTTATGGTATAATAGCACAATTAAAAAAAATCATGAAAACGGGATACAAATCAGTGAAAATCTTGAGGTCGAACTTTCGCACGATCGCAATACTTCTACATAGCTCGAAAATTTCATCTTAAATTTTTCGTTTTATATCGTAGTTACATATATCGGTATGATATATGAGGGGTATAAAATCAAAACTCACAAAGTCCACCTAAGTGATATTGTGGGAAATCAACAAAAACTTTTTTCTCATCACAGTCCACATTTTTTATATACATACTTCTTTGTGTTAATGTTTTAAATGTAAACCAAAAAATATTATTAATTAGAAAAATTATATATATTATGTATATGAGTCGCCTAGTTCCAAATCCCGATAAGTCCATAAAACTCACTTGTTCGCAAACGCGGTTTTTCTGCTACAAACTTATTTGCTTGATGGCGTTTAAACTCATTTAAACTTAATTTTGTTGATATTAAACAAAATATTCAGATTAGAAACATGGACTTTTATCAACTTTTTTCATAGTGCTATTGTCAGTTTTTGGAACTAACACTGATTTTCAATATTTTTTTACGGCGCACTTGGCGGTATTTGGAATAATTCAAGTATAATGCATCGTTTGAAAACATTCTTAAAACCATAAAATATTTTATCCTCATTTTTTATATATTGTGGACTCATATTATTATATAGGCGATTCATATTATTAATTATTCTTAGTTTTGAAACCCACTGGTACATGGAGTTTGTGAGTTTTGAAAATAAATGCCATTTTAAAACCCGTTTTTACAGTGGAATTAAAGAATTATGCAAATTTTTGAATTCATCAGTTGGTACGTAATATGACGAAAAAAATAAAATCTCATTTTTGGTCTATGGGTAGAGTTTGCGAGTTTTGATTCTGTACCTCTCATATTGTAAAATCACACAATCTAATATAAAATAAAATAAGTAATTGCCCCAACTCAACGGCGATTCACATTTTATAATTTCAAACGCGCACACATAAAACGAGATATCTCAATAAAAATTGTCCCAACGAACTCGTACGATATTGTAATTTCGATTATCCCGTATGCAGCAGAAAAATACTACACCGCGGGGAGGCGAGGGTTGACCAAAAAATGAAAATAAACCACAGCTGCTTACAAACCACCCCTCGGCAAACCCCCGAGGTCTCATCTCATCTCATCTGGTATGTGGAGTGGGATAAAGTGGGAGGAGAGTTCGGGGTGGAAAACCTGGCCTGGAGGACAGGACGTGGAAGTCCCAACATTTGTATGGATAACACTGGCAAAACTTTTTCCACGTTTGTTCTAACTCGGGACTTAGCCAGCATACATACGGAAGCTTTGTGCCCTCTACCGCAACGGGACAAGGGGTGGTCAACCCCTTAAATAAATCCCTATGATGTCCCTTTAATTCGCACTAATATTAAATTTATAATACGACCACGTTAAAACACACACGATTGAAAATGTTGCGAAAGTTTGACTTTGTAAACTTTCCCCATGGTACTTATGGGTAGGAACATAAATATTATATATATTTATAGAGTTGTCGATCGCTGTTTTCCCCTCTCTAGTAACTCGTTCACCGTACACGTATGGTTTTGCAATAGTCCCATGAAATTCTGGACGGGATAATCCCCAGGATGGGGAACACATACTGCCGTCACTATAAAAAGTTGCCGCGGTTGCCAATGAAATCGTTTTAATGCGACTTTTCCGCTTCTATTATTTTTATAATCCGATATATACGGATTGTGCTGAAAGTCCGCGAATCGGATTCAAACCCACACAAACTCCTATCCCTTTGCGGAAAATTGATTTTCTTCGTTGTGGGGGTATGAAAATTTGGTATAATGCTCGACCGGATATATACTAACAGACAATTTATTAATTTCCTTAACTTGTTTCGTAAAGGGAATTTATTTTATGTAATAGTGAAATCACTCGTGTATCTTTAGACCAGCAATCGGGAACCGGCGGCTTCGGAGCCGCGTGCGGCTCTTTGTATGGAAATCTGCGACACAACGTTGACACACAATTTACACAAAATCTAAATTAATCCCATTTCCATATATCTTCATGTCTCTATAAAAAGCTTTAAAACGTTTATAATACTTTTTACCAATAAACTGTCAGACATTAACAAATATCACGAAGATAACTTTCTCTTACAGCTATCCATTTCATAAATGAGCAACATTTAATTTAATTTTGAATATCATCCACTTATGGATGAAATCCATCCTCTTCTATTCCTGTCTATCTTTTGTGCAATCTGCATCCACTTGACTCCAATTCTTCTCAATTCATCAACCCATCGTCCACTCAGTCTCACGTGCTTTCTTTCACATCCTCTCGGATACCATTCCAGTAAAACACGTTCTGTTTCACACGTTCTGCTATATCTGCCACTTTGGTCATACTTCTTACCCATGTATTCCTTTTACGGTATTTTCTTGTTATACCAAGCATACATCTTCTGTGTGCATTGGATCTTGAATTTAGCATCGACGTTTCACATCCATACGTCATAACTGGCAGTATGCATTGGTCGTGTGCCTTCTTTTTTAAGCATAGCGGGATGTTGGATTTAAAAACTATGTTAATTCTTTCAAAAGCGCTCCATCCCAGTTTCATTCTTCGTTTTATTATATATAATCTAAAAATTATATGTTGCGGCTCCCAAACTTAGCCAATTTTGCAAGGTTTTTTTTCTAATTTGGCTCATAGCTCGAAAAAGGTTCCCGACCACTGGCTTAACTCCTCTGATAACGCCAATGAGTTAACATCATAGTATGTATGTATGTATGTACATACTACCTACCTAAGACTGACAAATTTAATGATTGATTCATTTAATGTTCAGTCGCAAAACTTTGCCTTTGTACGAATTAACTTTTTGATGTCATAAAATATCAATTTTATCCGGTAGAATTGCCCATCGATTCGCACGGTATCATCGTTAAGGGGATTCGAAATAATGGAGTCTTTCGAAAGTAAGCTCACGAATTGATTGTACTTCGGAATTGAGGGTCGCTGCTCACATTTCCCGCCTAATGAATCCATCTCGAAAGAAAAACAAATTAACACTGAGACTTTGGTTCGGGTCGTGCCGTTGTGACTTCTGTGTTTACTCTCAAATAAATTTGGTCTTATCAAATTGATACTCCCGGGGCAATATCGCGATGGCGCGTATTGTTAAAGTCAATTAAGTATCCGGTCGCATTTACACTTTGATTGCCTTTTCGTAAAATTTCACTTTAGAACTCGACAAAAGTTATTTTGTAATAATACTAAGGGAAATTCGGTTCTATCATTTTGCTCTGATGATTTTAAAACTCGTTACTTGTATTATGTTACAATTAAAATTGAAAGTCAGCGTACAAAAGCTTTCTGTTAGTATACAAAAACTTTTTTATAATATAAATATTATACACTTCATACTCTTCCGCGTAAAATTTTTGACTCACAAGCAGGAAAACAAACATTCCGAAACGAAATTCACTATTGTAGCAGAATTTTGAAACGGCGGAAAATAAAACAATACATATGCAAAATTCAGTGCTGGTTTTGCGCACAAAACTTTAAACAATGCGTAATTAAGAATGATATTCACAAGAAAGAACAAATTAATCAAGAAACGAAGAATTAAATTCTCACACAATGGAATGAAAGGATGCAATAGTTTTATTTTTTTAACCCAAATTTAAATGTATTTAAACAATAAAATTATTGCAAAGATTTTTTTTGACAAATGAATTTACTATCATCGCCTGAATCGATAAGAGCTGATATTAAATATTTGACAGAGATATTATACAATCATGGTGTTATACGAATAGTAAAAGTCTATAGTTCATACAGTTTTTCAATTTGAGTACCTACATATGTATGTACATATACATATCTACATAGTATATTTACTATGAACTTTTACGTATTTGAAATGATAGAATAACTGTATAACTGCCAGTTGTGACGTATGGATGCTAAATTCAAGAATGCTACGTAAGATCACGTACACACACATAGAGAAGCATGGAAAGATGTATGCTTGCTATAACAAGAAGTGGAATACATTGGTAAGAAGTATGACCAAAGTGGCAGATATAGCAGAACGTGTGAAAAAGTTGAAGTGGATACATAGCGAAAAGAATGGATGGCAGATGGACGCGAGAAATACTGAAATGGTATCCGAGAGGATGTGATAGAAAGCAAGATAGACCAAGGGGACGATGGGCTGATGAATTGAGAATAATGTGTGGAGTTAAGTGGATGCAGATTGTTCAAAACAGACAGGAATCGAAGAGGATTGGAAATGATGATGATGGCTAAATGTTATCTATAGAAACACTGTTACTAATTTGGTTTTGGACCATTTTGTGGAGAAAAGCTATTTGGGTGTGCTATTCAAATTGGAACTTTCCATGGTGTATTCTATTAGTTTAACAGTCATACGTTAGATTGCTCAAGACAGACAGGAACGGAAGATGATTTGAGGTGCCTTCATCCAGCAGTGGATGGTGAACGGCTGAAAATGATGACATGTATAAGCAAAATGTACATAGTTTTTTAATCAAGTCACGTGTCGGTCTCTCTAAGCTTATTTTTGTCAACGCTTTGAGTATATCCTAAAGAGCTCGCATTTTTTGATTCAATCATTCAGTGGAACTGTTTTTTTTTTGAGAGGTATAAGCACGTCCGGTTGTAAAGCCAGTATTCCATCGTGGCGTTTCAATAATTTGATTTGGAATGCGGCCGATAAACGGGCGGAATCCGGCGCGCCAAAATTCGCGCAATACACGTACAGAAATTTCGGCTTTCATATGAAAACAATAAAATTCGCACCGAGAGAGGAAGGCAGCATCAGAGGACTAGGGTGAGGAGAAACATAGGGAAGTAAGGAGGGGCCACAGTCGTCGTAAATCACGTATAAGCGTGTGCCCCCTTAAGAATAATACCCCCAAGTTGGTGCTCCGCCCCCCCAGTATCGCGAAACAACAGGACGAGAAGTGAAAATACAGAGAGACGTAATTTGAAAACTTATCGCAAATTCATGCCACGAAATCAAGGGAAGGACGCTAATTGAAAAGTCTATGCGCGAAAGACAAACGAACTTCTGATTTTCCGAAGACCTCACTCATCCCACTGCACTACACTCCCCGCACCGTCTCTCACTGGTGACTTAAGATTTTGTCGAATTTTGCGTTTAATTTCATTATTTTCAATGTACGAAATTAATTCAAGATGATTTATACAACTTTGAGCTTCGATTTCAATAAGGGTTGCGCATAAATTAGCGGTTGTTTGCTCGGTTGTCAAACTTGTGTATAGAGTGTACGCAATGGTGCGAATTATATACATACATAGGTGACGTTTGAGCTAACTGACACATTGCAAAACACTCTCCATTACAAAAGAGTGAAAGTTACAGGATGTAATAATACCACAAATACAATAAAGTATGATATTATATATTAACTTTGCTCAGTTACAACAGAGCGGTGAAAACCAACGTTCAAAATCGTGTGTTCATACAAAATTTGTCTCATGGTGGATTACGATAAAAGCACCACACTCTAATTATTGGGAAAAATAATTAAATACTCATTATCCACTTTTTGGTCTCTTTAAACGCTTAAGCAGCACCCCTCGGATAAGTTACTATATTAATACTAGTGTACATAAGTCCGTTGAATATCAACGGAGCGGTCTCTCATTACCCGCACTGAAAAATAATATTAAATTTAATAGTTTTTATAGTTGTTGCATAGAGATGGCGCGTTATAATACAACAACGTGACAATTTAGCACAGTCGCGAACCTATTGACAATTTATATTATCAAATTGTAGCGGGCTCGTCATCAATAAGCGCTCACTGTTCCGAACTGGTGATCTCGGGTTCAAATTCCACTCGCGAGACGTTCTGGTTTTTTTTATTATTATTTACCTCGGCGAACGTTATCAGCAGACAGACAGACAGACATATGGATTTGGGCTATAACATATATATATGTACATATATAACTAGTGTAAGCCCGTTGAATATCAACGCGGCGGTTTATCATCACCCGTACTGAAAAATACTATTAAATTTAATAGTTTTTATAGTTGTTGCATCTATACAACTAAGCGCCATCTTTGGCGCGTTATAATAACAACGTAATAATTTAGCAAAGTTGCGAGCCTATTTTTATTATAAATAGTCACGTTAAAGCCTGCCCTACATCATCTGGTTTGGTTCACAGCGTAAGCGCGCTCTGTTCCAAATCAGTGGTACCGGGTTCAAATCCCACTCGTCCGACGTTCTGGTTTTTTAATTATTTAACGAAGCGAGCGTTATCAGCAAACAGACAGACATACAGAATAGGGCTATTATACGTATATATAACTAGTGTAAGCCCGTTGAATATCAACGCCCGCTGAATTTTAAATATCGTAAAGCGCTTTTTTAATAGAGATCCCCACTAATTGATCGCACGGTTGTAAGTGACAAAAAAAATTATAGTTTTTATAGCGCCATCTATGTCCCCACTAATTGATCCAACGGTATCGATTATTTCGATAATTTAATTAATAACCAGGTCGATAATTTTTTTTTATATCTTACTATTTATATAATAATTATTAATTATTATTTGTAAGTTATATTTTATGTAATTTATAATTTTGTTAGTGATTTTGTAAAAATCAAAAAAAAAAAAAATAGTAATTGTTTTTACATCGCCTTCTATGTATTATTAGCAGAGTTTTTATTTTATAGGTAAAGCAGAGTCACTATCCCTTGTATAGGTAATGTTTAAAAAAAAA
Source organism: Parapsyche elsis (assembly GCA_022651745.1). NCBI lineage: Eukaryota > Metazoa > Arthropoda > Insecta > Trichoptera > Hydropsychidae > Parapsyche > Parapsyche elsis. Next base: position 2,441,914 of record JAGVSN010000016.1, read on the forward strand.
AAACATCTTACACCTCAGCCCGCGTGTTCAGAATCCCCCCTCCCATCCCCCCTCCCCTTATTTATGTAATTATATAATATAATAAAATTTTGATATTATAATATTAATATATCATATATAAAAGCAAACAACAGGCACTATAAATATCGCTGCGCGCGATGTCGAACCGTCCGCCAATCAGCGAGCTGACCAACATGACGTCATATCCGTTGCATTAAACCACCCATACTTTGTCGACAGGCCCCTTTGTAAGATGTTTCACATCAAAAGGACCAAACCGAAAACGGTTTTGGCAGATTAGTCTAAGCACGTTCTTTCCGAGCCTGGGGTCCTGGGTTCGATCCCCACTCGTTCTGGTGGTTTTTTTTTTAATTATTTTTCCTCAGCGAGCGTTATCAGCAGACAGACAGACAGACAGACAGATGGATTTCGGCTATTATATATATAATAATAATATCAGTTAGCTATGTGTCTTCGTGTATTTTACCTACAAGGAAAAGTCTTGTCTGCGTATTTTTTTTTTTATATATGTGTTTTTAAAATACCCGGTTCGCCTTTGCTCTGTCCTATATAAATACATACATACCATAGATGTACGCGAAAAGCTGAGCTTTGGATTCAAATTGAGCAATAAAAGCTAACGGCAACGTCTCCACAGACAAAACGATGGCTGTACCACCATCCCGTCAAACGCTGACTCGAGTGTTTACCCCTTTTATCCACATCGACTGTTTGCACACATACAATCTGAGCGATTGTTGCACAAGCACACACAATAGACGAACAATGTGTTGACATTCCCTGACCGCGACGGGCGAAATCAAATTTAACTTTTCACTTGGTTTTTAACGAAATTAAAAAAAATTACAACACTTCAGAAGAAACTCGCATAGTAAAAAAGTTGCTTTACGTATATCGAATCAAATAATTTTTTTCTAGACTATATACAACAGATTTGAAAAAAAATATAACAACATATGTACATACATATGTCTCAATTTAGTTATTTTAAAATGGCTAAAACGAAACTAAAAAAATCTCAGCATATCGTGCATACGAATGGAATACGCTACATGTATGTATGTATGTACGTGCGAATACGTGTGTGTGGAAGCTGCAAATCCTCGAGCTTTTCGCAAATATGTACAGATCTTTTGCGGAGCTGCAAGCCTCGTAAAGAGATTTGTTACCTCATCACCATTTTCCGATCCTGATCTGTCTTTTTCAAGCAGATTTAGACGATAGAAAAACCCAACTCTAACAGAAATTCTCCCTCTTTCTTTTTATACATATTGCACGTATATGTACATATGTATATATTTATATTGAAAAAATGGCTGTAGCTTATATCGGGGAATGAAGTCTAAGCTTAGATGCGATTTCTAATATTTAAAGGGTGGGCATTTAGGATAATGAAAGGGGAGTGGTTCGGTCATGTATGGACAGTATCAATTTGGGTATCTCGAGATTGAAAAAGAATATGTATGTAGGTGTATTTACAAGGCTCGCGTTGCACAAAGACGACGTAACACACCACCCGAAAAATCCCGTGGTGCTTCGTCGCCGTGAATGAGCCATTTTACAAAATGTATTCAAAACCACACTCTCTAAAGGCGATGTAAGGCCGGGTAGATAAGGGCAAAGACTTTGCCAACAGTCACAAAAGTAGGAGCCCTCGAGAAAATCATTAACCTGATCTTTGTACGAGAGCACAAAGCTTCCGGGGATTCGCTTGAAAATTCACTAAGAAATCTGCATTAAACATCAATACTCTCTTTCTCATCCACTACTCATTCTTCGCCGACGATTCTCTTCCCCACCTCTTTTCTTTGACTTCGAGTCAATATTACCTTTAGGAGTAAAAAAAAAAAAGTTCAATGTAGTTAAATCCTCTGTGGAATTGGGCTTTGGAGGATTATTTCTCATTCCGTGCACGTCGACGCAAGTTTTCGGTGAATAAATTTAAGTCCGATGATTGTATACCTTTGTCTTAAAGTTGTTTGCTTTAAGTTCATCGCGGATTTGATGTTTGAGCTTTCGCAAAATCAAGCAGAACAAAAGTTTTCATATAAAAAATACACAGTTTCCAGCGGAATTTTACATTTAATTCAATATAGAATTTTTCTACACACACACTACATATTTTAAACTAAATAAAACCTATGGAATAATATTTAAGTAGAGCGCGATTTAGGCTTTTGCGTTTATTATGCTGAATTCTTGTTTGTTTGTTCTACAAACATCCCTAAAAATTTGCAGAATAACTTTTTATGTATGATCCTGCAGGTTTCATAAAGTTCTTGAGTGCGAAAGAGTACCTTTTTCATACAAAGTTTTGTTTTGAAATCTCCAACTCATGACAAATGGAATGTTGTAAGTCGAAACAGATTGACTATTTCCAGTTCAGAAAAAGCTATATATGAGAAAAAAAATATAGTTATTTGTATTATAGCTAGTGAACTAATATATAATTTGTTTATTTAATTGGAATCAATAAAAATGTACTCTCTAAAATTTGTCTTTAAATTGGAATTTATTTATTTCACTCGAACACTTTTTGTCTTTGATTTTTTCCCCATCGGGAGCATTTCCGAAAATTTCGCAAGGGGATACGGAAAATGCAAATACACTCAGGTACTGGAAAGGGGGATCGGATGAAGTTCGACATTCAGACGAAAGCGGTTGCTGAAGAGCTCTTTTCTTTGAATGGTCCTTAGTTAATCATACCCTTCCATTTTCCATTGTAAACCTCCCCCCAGAACCAATTTGAAACTGATAGTAACGCCAGAAAAGGCTTTGCGGCATTCTAGAACGTTTTATTCCCCACAATCCGTCAAAGCCTTCTTTTATAAGGCGTGAACCCAGCTAGAGTCACAGCTCCGGACGCTTATCGAACAATAAGGAGTTTCCGCGAAAAAAATTCCGTCTGCTCGAGTTATTTGCGTAATTTGATAAATAATTTTCCACGTTGCGACATTTGTAGACGAAGTTGGTGCGCCGAAATGGCGAGTGCATTTAAGCAAAGTGCACTTTTGCAAAAATGAATATATAAAGTTGTGCAAAAGTGAAACTACGAAAATTGCGTTGGTGCGCGTGGGATGAAATCCGCTTTGATAATTTTTCGCATTTCGCCTCATTCGCTGAAAAGCGCTTAATTAGTGCTGTGTGTGCGCGAGTGTAAAGTGCTAAAAAATAACGCTTAAGTGAGAAAATGTTTATATTATGTACTCTTTAGTGAGGGGTTCGTTTGCGTAATTTTTTCACTGAAAGTGTTTGAAATTAATTCATTTTTATACGCAACTGAAGCGATTAATGTGCCCGTGTTGGGTTAATTTACAATCGTTTGTAACAATGTGACACTCTTAATTGCATTTAAACCAGTGGATTATTAATTTTACGATGTGCTATCTAACGTATGTATGACTCTTAAACTAAAAGAAAATATACCATTTTAGAATACATCGCGGAATGTTTTAAATTTATCGTTATTTAAAGTTGTACCATCACTGTATCCACGACCAATTTGAATCACACCCAAATAGCTTTTCTCCACAAAATGCTCCACAGCCAAACTGGTAACAGTATTTGTATAGATTACATTTATCATCTGTCATCATAATCATCATTTTCCAATCCAATCCACTTCGATTCCTGTCTGTCTTGAGCAATCTGCATCCACTTGACTCCACACATTCATTTCAATTCATCAGCCCATCTTCCACCCGGTCTACCTTGCTTTCTTTCACATCCTCTCGGATACCATTCCAGTATTTCTCGCGTCCATCTGCCATCCATTCTTCACGCTATGTATCCACTTCAACTTTTTCACACGTTCTGCTATATCTGCCACTTTGGTCATACTTCTTACCCATGTAGTTATGTTATGATCTCCTTGTTATACCAAACATACATGCTTATCTGTATGGACTGGATCTTACGTAACATATTTATTTATTTATTCGACGCCTAAAAAGGCTTTTACAAGAAATAATATAAAAAAAAAAGATAAGAATACAAGAGTAATGTACATATTTATAAATAGAAACAAAAATATATAAAAAAAAATGACTATAAGAACAGTAAAATTTAATTGAACTGAGAAGAGAAACTTCTTAAAGAAAGCAGCTTTACCAAATGAATGCTCATGCAGAAATAATCCAAAAGATTCCCAAACTCATTGCCGGTCCGAATCAATCTAGGAATAGGAGATTGTACATAATAGTTGGTGCACGAATTACCTTCATCAACAAACAATAATTGAGATCGTGTAAAACGTGTAGGAACCTTTAAACGTAAAATTGACTCAACAAGAACAGGACAATCAATTAGAGAATTTACAATTTTATAAAAGAAGACCAAGTCATTTACAACTCTTCTATCAGATAATTTATGCATTTTCAAACTAAGTTTTTACTTAGAGTCATAACAGTTATTATCAATAAGATACATGAATTTATACATGATGAATCTTAAGAATTTATTTTGAACTCTTTCTAGAGAATATGAATGAATAAAATAAGAAGGAGACCAAACAACAGAGTTATACTCTAACTTACTTCTGACAAGTGAACAGAATAATAATTTTAAGGTATTAATATTTCTAAAACATTTAGTAACTCTAAAAATGAAACCCAATAATCTATTCCCCTCTCCAGAAATATAATTAATATGCTCATTAAAAGTGAGGCGCGAAAAAGAATTTTTGAATTCACCATCCACGTTACACATCCATACGACATAACTGGCAGTACGCATTGGTCGTATGCCTTATTTTTTAAGCAAAGTGGAATGTTGGATTTAAAAATGTTCATTCTTTCAAAAGCGCTCCATCCTACTGTCATTCTTCGTTTTATTTCTTCGTCTTTACATCGAGTCATGTTCAACTTAGCCCCTATAACGAAGATATTAGATTTAGCCCCCCGAATCTCCAAAATTTGGCGGCAAAATAAATAGAATCATAAAAACATGGAAAAAAGTAAAACTCCAGAAAGGTAAAATATCGAATTTCACGGTGATTTAGCTACATTTGTCGAGGCGGCTTGTGATTTATTTGCACTAGCGTTCCGTGCCACTTGTCGTCCGTGTAAAACTAACGATGCATCGTGCCGAGCCGACGAAGCGGCGCTAAGTCAACACCCAATCACTGTGAAGGCAAAGGAAACTGTTCTCTCCTTACCTTCAGGCTTTGGCCTTTTCCTCTTGCTCTCTATGCGTGTTTAGTCTCATCATCCACCCACCCCATCCACCCACTTTCAACACATTGCCTCCCGGTCTCGACGAACGAACGCCCACTTCCCAGAACCTTCAAGTGAAGACACTCTAAAAGATCCCAGTGTATCGCACACCCTTTTAATATTACTATATACCAGTGGTGGTTAAACATTTAAGATCCTAGTAGTGACCTAATATGATCCTGCTTTAAGGTTACCATGTCTGTTGGATCTTCAAAGAAATCTGTTACCTGCACCATATACACTAACAAAGACAATGTTGATTTGCAAAGATCAATAGAATAAAATAAATGAGTAAGATATTTTGCTACCCAAAAGCACATTGTATTCGGGAGTTTTTGATATACGTACATTTATTTATTTAATTAAAATAGCTTAAGAAGCTAATTGCTAACAAAAAGTAACTTAAAGCTAAAATTACAAAATAAACTATTAGCACTTATACAGAGGTGGTGTTTTAAGGCTGCCAGGAATCTATCAATTTTGTGTATATTTCTGAGATCTTCTGGCAGTCCATTGTATTCAACAACACCCCTGTACAAGATACTTCTCCTCGATCTACTTAATTTTCAAGTCTTAACATCAACGTATTATTACCCCTAGTATTATGACTATGAACCTATATATTATATCCCCTTATTGAAATAACTTGGCAATAGATTATTATCTAACTTAAGAATATATACGAACATGTACACTTTTAAAGTTTCACCTGCATTCGTCCGATTCAATCCATTCGACACATTTCTTATACTGCTATTGACATTTAAAATACTCCGCATAGCTCTATTTTTTCAATTTTTGCAACCTATCTTTATGTATATCATCATTATCATTTTCAGCCATTCACCATCCACCTTTCCGAAGGCCTTTCCAATCCTCTTCCATTCTTGTCTGTCTTGAGCAATCTGCATCCAGTTAACTCCACACTTTCTTCTCAATTCATCACCCCATCGTCCACTCGGTCTACCTTGCTTTATTTCACATCCTCTCGGATACCATTCCAGTATTTATCGCGTCCATCTGTCATCCATCTTCTCGCTATGTATCCACTTCAACTTTTTACACGTTCTGCCACTTTGATCATACTTCTTACCCGTGTATTCCTCTTGCGATATCTTCTTGTTATAACAAGCATACCTCTTTTTTATGCTTCTCTGTGTGCATTGGGTATTAATAATACCGTATTATGTAACATTCTTGAATTTAGCATCCACGTTTCACATCCATACATCCTTAACTGGCAGTATGCATTGGTCGTATGCCTTCTTTTTTAAGCATAGCGGGATGTTGGATTAAAAACTATGTTCATTCTTCCCGTTCCCGTTCCCGTTCCCGTTCCTAGTTTTTTTTCTGACGCGTGAGCAGGCCCGTTCCCGATCCGTTCCCGTTCCCGCTTCCCGGTCCCGATTCCGTTCCCGATCCCGTTCCCGTTCCTGTTCCTAGTACGTTTTCTGGTGCGTGAGCAGCCCCATTCCTGATCCCGTTCCCGTTTCTAGTATGTTATCTGACGCGTGAGCAGCACCATTCCTGATCCCGTTCCCGTTCCCGTTCGCGTGCCCGTGCCCGTTCCCGTTTCTAGTATGTTATCTGACGCGTAAGCAGGCCCGTTCCCGATCCCGTTCCAGATCCTGCTCCCGTTCCCGATCCCGTTCCCGATCCCGTTCCCGTTCCCATTCTTAGTACGTTATCTGACGCGTGAGCAGGCCCGTTCCCGTTTCCGTTCCCGTTTTATCCAGATTTTTTTTCACAGGAACCATCCCCGGCATGATCACAATAAGTCCTGAAAGTTTCATCGCGATTGGTTGAGTGGTTTAGGAGCCTATAAGAGACAAACAGACAGACATTGATTTTCCTATATATATGTACATACATACATACATACATAGATAATCTGAAAATAATATGTTGCGGTCCATTTGCCAAGATATGAATGAAATACTTTAGACGGAGTTTATTCTATTGTCGACTTCAATCGTAATCGATCTAAAGTGAGCCTAGTTTGATTCCTAGTTATTGATTTCAAGAATACATAACATTTTCATCAAAATATTTAATCATTGAGCAACTGCGATAACAACGTTTTAAAATTCTCATATTTCAACCAAATTTCTTCCAGACGGTTCCGCAGGCGACCGCGGTTGAGATTTTGGTCACCTTTGCTATAAGCATAACCATTCGAGGTATATTATATCAAATTTTGATATATGGCGCGTGTTTGCGGGTAGGATTTGGGCGTGTACGCTCTGCAATGTGTGTAAGTGATGTGTGGGGTATTTCCTTTGAATGAATAAACGTTTCTGCAGCAGCGACGGGTTCAATAATCAAAGCTGTCGACATTCAAACAATTAATTCCGTTAACAAGAAACGCACACCGTCGAAACAAAGCGGCCCTCACCATCATCCCTTTCTCCCTTATTTATCCCCATTCCAGTGATCGGCTAAATGGTGTTCTCCCTTTCACGGTTAACCCACCCGTTGGGCAGGTGGTTAAGGTGTTTCCTCAAACCAACCAACGTACACATATATGTGTACCATTCAACACGGAAGACAATACAACAAACGATGGTATATCAATATGGTATAAAAGTATCATTTTAAACGTTTAAAACAAAATTACATTAACCGACTCAACCAAACGTGATTCTAGAGCAGTGGTCGGGGACCTTTTTCGAGCTAAAAGCCAAACTAGCCTTGCAAAATTGGTAAGTTTGGGAGCCGCAATTATGAGTCATATATGTACATAACTTGAGCAGCAGATATATGTATGTACATAGCAGAATCTTTTGAGGCGATATATTTGGGCATCAATTGTCGTAATATGGTAAACATTCTATTGTATGTATGTATCCATATTCTATTTTTGCAAAATAAAATAATATTTATTTATATTTTGTTTTATATGCACGTATTTAATTAATAAATATATACGACATATACGACAAAAATAAATGTTTTTATTTTCCACTGTTCTGTTTTATCACCGTTCTGATTCTTCGTGTTCTATCATACATGTTCTGTTTGTTCACGGAACCTCGAATTACATATATATTCAAAATGAAATTAAATGTTACTCATCAATGCGATGGATGGCTGTAAAAAATAAGTCATCTTCGTGATATTTCTTGGCGTTCGACAGTTTATTACTAAAAAGTATTATAAAGTCTAATTCTGAAAAACGTACTTAAAGCTTGTTAAAGCCATCAAGTTATGGAAATAAGATTCATTTTAATTTTGTGTAAATTTTGTGTAAACGTTTTGTGTTTCACGCAAAACGTTGGATGACAGCGAGAGTCGCAGGTTTTCATACAAAGAGCCACATGGGGCTCCGGAGCCGCCGGTTCTTGACCGCTGTTATAGATCTTTGCACCCGTTTAATACCATCACTTGGCAACGCACACCATCGTGTGAAGTTTTTTGAATTACTATATATGTATGTATGTATGTATATGAGTGTCTGCCTGCCTGGGTTGTTGGGTCAATTAATATGAACTACCACGAGCACAAGTGTCTCGAGTAATCGAGGTTTCGTCAGTTGTACTTTTATTGTGCAAACCAACACGTATGCGTGATTGATGAAATGATTGGGTTAGGATACACCGCCATATGACGGGCAAACCGGCTAGTTTTAATTATAACGAGGCAAATTCGATTGACAAAATATTCCTAAGCCCTCTGAAATGCCTTTGTGCTGCTTTGGTCCTCGTACACAGTGGTTTTAATTTGGCGATTGCAGATTAGTTATTATACCCCCTCCTCCTCCTCTTCCTTCCCATATCGCACAATATGCAAAGCAATATTGATTTTGCGGTCCTTTTGAGGTACGCACATACCTCATACCTCACCGTATTGAGTATCGGCACAATTGACCAATCATCGATGATGGACAATGAACGGTTCAATTCATAAATTATACGGCTGCTACCTGCATGATGATGGTGACGTGTGACATGAGATTTGCTGATGATTAACGATCCATTATCAATTGAACCGTTGGACTCATACTTCGGGCGATATAAAAAAAAATGATTTATCTAATACACAAATTTGTTGGCGTACGATGACTTCATTAGAAGAATATATAAAGGAATAGAACACTGAAGTTGATTTCCTTAAACATTTCACCGTTAAAATATTTCTAGAAAATCTCTCAAAGGAAAATAGTTGTCAATTGGCATTGTGGTGAAGGTTTTAGCTTAAACGGTAAGTTCTTGTATCGTTGATGTGCTTTTTACGTGAATGTTTCAAATTCATTATATTTATTTATTTATATAATATAGTACATAGCTAAAGCTAATTCCATAATCCTACAGAGCACCTATACAGAGATGTATTTTTAAGACTGCCAGGAATTTATCAATAGTTTTGGAACTTTTAATTCCACCCGGTAGTCTACGAAACAAATCATCATCATAATCATCATTTTCAGCGCGTTCACCATCCACTGCTGGATGAAGGCCTCACCAATCCTCGTCCATTCCTGTCTGTCTTGATCAATCTGCATCCACTTCTAAATTCATCAGCCCATCTTCCACTCGGTCTACCTTGCTTTCTTTCACATCCTCTCGGATACCATTCCAGTATTTAAGCGTCTTAAATTAATCGAAAGTTTTATGGTAACAGAACTTTTAGTTCAATCAATTAACAAGCTTAAAACGGCCATAGAAGTGTAGAGTCAAAGATTTGACATGAAATGGAGCATTCTTAAAGGCGCATCAACAATACAATAACTGACTTATAAAAGCTAAACAAGCTACCACAATGCAAATTGACAACTATATTCCTTTGAGAGATTTTCTAGAAATATTTTAACGGTGAAATGTTTAAGTAAATCAACTTCAGTGTTCTATTCCTTTATAAATCATTGTTTTTAATATCGCCCGAAGTATAACGAGTCCAACGCAACGGTCCAATTGATTCACCATTAAAATCGTATAGGAATCAATGTGTGTGCGTGCAAAAGTGTAACGAAACATTCAACACAATTATTCGAATGTAAATTGTAATTTTACGTTCTACACTTTAGAACTGGCACATTCAAAATAATTATTTAAATTAAACTATACACACAGTAACACGTTAATGGCACTTGTATTATATTATAAGACATACATATAGGCAAACGTTCATTCGGTCGTGTTGGACAAAGTCACAAATTGGGCATTAGCCATGTGGATGTGGGGATTGATGGGTGTTTAGAGGGGAAAGCAGAGGGAGGATAGGAGGAGGAGGTCAGACCCAAAGGGGAGAGAAATGCGTAGAATTATCGGGGTATTTAGTACAAACAAAACAAGCCATTAATTACGCAAACAAACCTCCCCGCGCGCCGAACAGGAAGTGTAAGTAATAAAGGCTTCAACTTTACGTTAAACGCGGTCCGACACAATACCGACGGTTGGTTGGTTACCCCAGCTCGTGCACAACTTTGCGGTCCCAGTTTATTTATTTATTTCAAACCTTTACATGCAGATGTACCTATGTATATTACGGCACATATGCGTGCCGTGAAAATCTGCTTAATGTATTGAATGTGAATAAAAGAGAGCGCGGAATTATCTGCGAATGTTAGCCGCTCCAATCTTAAACGCACTCATTCGCTCCCCTCTTTATGGCGTGGGCGATTCGCCATTTGCCCCGAATGCGATTCCAATCGGATAATGGTAGTCCAGACAATGTGGACGGGATGCAGGCCAGGCCAGGGGGGACACACGCACGTAATCCAAAACAATGGCCTGTTGGGCCAATGGCCGGGTACAGTTTATTCGAATGCGATAAGCGATCTTCAATTTCGATTCACATCTATGGAGGCCGTGACGTTGATATTGAATTTGAACGTCAATATACGTATGTACATACGAATAGGTGCTTAGGTTTGAAATGACGTAAATTACTCTATCTGGGGCTCTCTGACCTTTCATTATATATGTATATATACATACATATATCATATGTATGCATATTCATTTTATATGTGTATATATTATTTAAAATGTGCGAAAGTATTTGGCGAGCGAAGCGTGATGGAATTACACGGCTTAAAATATCAAAAATTATTATATGTATTCGGAAAATTTTCGATAATTTGCATGTAAATTGTATGTAGACTGTATAGGGCGCGGCAAATAAACGAGCGCTCAATGAAATTTTAATGGCTTAATACGCGATTACAGTAAATTATTTATAAATGTTATTCATATTGCTTTTGAATATTATTCTTATTTTATGGCTATGAATTGATTGTGTTCTAATTCAGTGGTCGGAAACTGGCGGCTCCGGAGCCGCATGCGGCTCTTTGTATGACAGTCACTGTCATCCAACGTTTTGAGTGAAATACAAAATGTTGACACACAGTTTACGCAAGATCAAAATGAATCCCATTTCCACAACGTTGTGGCTATACAATGCTTTAAGATCGCCTATCAGATTAAACTGTATAATAATTTTTGGTAATAAACTGTCGAACGTTAAGAAATATCACGACGACAACTTAGTTCTGATTCATAATGAGTAACATTAAATTAAATTTTGAATATATAATTAGAAAATAATATGTTGCGGCTCTCAAACCTACCAATTTTGCAATTTTCATAATTTGGGTCTTAGCTCGAAAAAGGTTCCCGACGACTGTTCTCTTATTCTAATGACTATTGAATAATATTTCAGTTTCGATAGCTGTTTCTTAATCGCTTAAAATTAGTAAAAAAATTACTGCGACTCTAGTTCAACATTAAAAATATTTTTCCAAAAGTAAATTGTATCTTTTGTTATATTATTAAAAAAATAAGTATATGTACATACATGAAATTTATTTGATGAAATATTAATGCTAACTTAAAACTATCATTAGTGTAAAATCGCTTGTTTAATTTGCCGCTTACAAGAAGGTGTATTCTTACACTATTTATTAATTACATTAAAAATTTACATTACGTACATGGACAAGTATTTCAGTTATACACTAACAGTTTAAAACGGGTTAAATAAATCGTTGTTTCGGATGCAAAATAGGCCGCAAACTACGCTGTTAAATGTCGAATTATTCTGGTGCGCGTTGCACTGAAAGTATTGTCCGACAACGTGTTGTCGGAAAATACGTTCGGTGTTGAATTAATCTGGATTTAATCGGGAAAATAATATATACATACATATGTACGTATATTCACACATAGTTCTTTGTTCACACCACTTTCCAACTTTGCTCTCACCTAATTTAATGAAATTTAACTCGTAAGCTAATTGGAAATTAAACTACAGGCGTAAAACACACTGCAAATAAATAGTCGATCCACTGGAACAATCTATTCAGTACTAGTTTTTAATCACCATCATCATTTTCAGCCGTTCACCATCCACTACATACTCCAATTCTCTTCCACTCCTATGCAATCTTGAGCAATCTGCATCCACTTGACTCCACACATTCTTCTCAATTCATCAGACCATCTTCCACTCGGTCTACCTTGCTTTCTTTCACATCCTCTCGAATAAAATTCCAGTATTTCTCGCGGCCATTCTTCTCGCTATGTATCCACTTCAAATTTTTCTCACATTCCTCGATATCTGCCACTTTGGTCATGCTTTTCACCCATGTATTCCGATCCATGTATGGCGATCTTTTCTTGTTATACCAAGCATACATCTTTCCCTGCTTCTCTGTGTGCATTGGATCTTAACATTGGCGTAACATTCTCGAATTTAACATTTCACATAACTGGCAGTACGCATTGGTCGTATGCCTTTTTTTTAAGCATAGCGAAATGTTGGATTTTAAAACTACATATGTTCATTCATCCAAAAGCACTCCATCCTAGTTTCATTATTTCTTCATTACATCCAGTCATATTCACCAATTGCCCTAGGTATAAATAACTATTAACTATCTCTACAATATGATTATCTACTGTGACTACGCTTTGCGTGCAAAATTCATTAAACATAATTTTAGTTTTATTAAAATTAATTTTTAAGCCTACTTTCATACTTTCGTTGCTTAATTCTGTTAATCTATTTTGTTTTAAACCTACCGAGTCACAATAATTTTTAATATAACTACACATTGTGTTATGCTACCAATCTAAGCAAATCACAAATGTGGCTAAAATTTCAAATATAAAAACTTAATGATTTTTTAACGTTTGGTCCCAAAACTTAAAATGAAAATTTACGGTACACAGAGAGTCGCTAAATTGAATCGAATCGAGACCGCGAATTGAATTCGGTCGTTACGCAGCCGAATCAATATTCAAACAACGAATTGATTCCATTAAGCTGTTAATTTTTAGGGAGAGTCGCAGGGCTTTCGCGGGGACCCCCTGGGACCCCTGACCCCGAACGGGGAAGTGGAAGAGAGTGGGAAACATGGGAAAAGTCCAACGCATAAATCTGCTATCCGCACCTGACGTGGGGAGAGGATCGAAACCTTACCCATCCCCTATCGATTCCTTCTCCCTTCCCGACCCCCCGTGAAATATGCAAACGGTGTCGTCACATAATGGCCACCTCTCCTCTGGCGAAAGTTTTCGAAGGATACCGCAACTTTTGCTGTGATCCGAAAGGTAGGAAATTTCCATACGAGCGTAATTATCGTCACGCCATTTTGCCGTTTTTTAGCGGCTTATTTACGCGCCGTCGGCAAGGCAATAAACAGCAACCAAACGGAAACTCACAGGCCATCCCCCCCCTATGGTTGTATAATATATATATGTATATTATATATATATATATATATATATATATATATATATGTATGTACTACCCCTATCCTCCGTCCCCCTCACAAATATATATAGAGCCTTCGCCGCAAACATTAATAGCCAATTCCGACGCAAATAAATATGCGCGTTCTACATTTTGAACGTCGGTTTTTTTTTTCGAACTGCTAACCTTTCTTCTATCACCTTTAAAATACGAATTGCCGCAAACGTATGTATTTATATAATAAGCGAATATAATACATGCATCGGACTATTTATTACCTTCAACGCTACATATAATAGTGCTAAAAGTCCTATTCATCACCATTCTACGAGTCTCAGATAAATTTTTGTATCAAATCATTGATGTGAAGAGAACCACATTGATCTATAATCGGATAAAGTATTGTGATCGTGCAAAAGTTCGACTTTGAGATTTTGACTGATTTGTATCAGGTATCACGTTTTCATGATTTCTGGAAAATATCTGTATGGCTGTGTGTCTGTGTATATGTATTTGTGTAGAATATATAATATTTGTATGTTTTATTATGGCCATTACAATCCATAAGGCTTACAAAAGTGGTCCATTCCGTCAAAAATTCGAGTTCGAGATTTTGACTGATTTGTATCAGGTATCATCCCCTGATCACGTTTTCATGATTTCTGGAAAAAGTCTGTATGTCTGTGTAGAACAGAAAAAGTTAACCTAACTTGATCCAACTTTGCCTATTTTCACGATTTTTCGATAATTATATCAAATTATTTTGACTACAATGAAAACTAAATTTAATCCAACTGAACTCAACCAGACCTCACCCCAGATGGATATTTTGATAAATAAAGCGCTAAAAACAAAAAAGAAAAAGTTAACCAAACTTGACCCAACTTTGCCTACTATCACGATTTTTCGATAATTATATCAAATTATTTTACTCACCTTGAAAACTAAATTTAATCCAACTGAACCCATCCCAGACCACACCCCAGATTTTTTAAAAAAATTTTGATAAATAAACTGCATAAAAAAAAAACTAAAAAGTTAACCTAACTTGACCTAACTTCGCCTATTTTCACGATTTTTCGTTAATTATATCAAATTAATTCGCTCACATTGGGAAACTAAATTTAATGCAACTCAACCCAACCAAACATCACCCCAGATGGATATTTTGGTAATTAAACTGCATAAAACGAAAACAAAAAAGTTAACCTAACTTGAACTAACTTCGCCGATTTTCACGATTTTTCGTTAATTATATCAAATAAATTCGCTCACATTGGGAAACTAAATTTAATCCAACTGAACCCAGGCAGACCTCACCCCAAATGGATATTTTGTGAAAATTTTGATAGATAAGCTGCATAAAACGAAAACTAAAAAGTTAACCTAACTTGACCTAACTTCGCCTATTTTCAAGATTTTTCGTTAATTATATCAAATTAATTCGCTCACATTAGGAATCAAAATTTAATGCAACTCAACCAACCAAACATCACCCCAGATGGATATTTTGTAAAAATTTTGATAAATTACCTGCTTAAAACGAAAAAGAAAAAGTTAACCTAACTTGACCTAAATTCGCCTATTTTCACGATTTTTCGATAATTATATCAATTTATTTCGCTCACATTGGGAAACTAAATTTAATGCAACTAAACCCAACCAAACTTCACCCCAGATGGATATTTTGTGAAAATTTTGATAAATAAACTGCATAAAACGAAAACTAAAAAGTTAACATAACTTGACCCAACATCGCCTATTTTCCCGATTTTTCGTTAATTATATCAAATTATTTCGCTCACATTGGGAAACTAAATTAAATGCAACTAAAACCAACCAAACTTCACCCCAAATGGATATTTTGTGAAAATTTTGATAATTAAACTGCATAAAACGAAAACTAAAAAGCTAACCTAACTTGACTTAACTTCGCCTATTTTCACGGTTTTTCGTTAATTATATCAAATTAATTCATTCACATTGGGAAACTAAATTTAATGCAACTAAACCCAACCAAACTTCACCCCAAATGGATATTTTGTGAAAATTTTGATAATTAAACTGCATAAAACGAAAACTAAAAAGTTTACCTAACTTGACCTAACTTCGCCTATTTTCACGATTTTTCGTTAATTATATCAAATTAATTCGCTCACATTGGGAATCAAAATTTAATGCAACTCAACCAACCAAACATCACCCCAGATGGATATTTTGTAAAAATTTTGATATATTACCTGCTAAAAACGAAAAAGAAAAAGTTAATCTAACTTGACCCAACTACGCCTATTTTCACGATTTTTCGTTAATTATATCAAATTAATTCGCTCACATTGGGAAACTAAATTTAATGCAACTAAACCCAACCAAACTTCACCCCAAATGGATATTTTGTGAAAATTTTGATAATTAAACTGCATAAAACGAAAACTAAAAAGTTTACCTAACTTGACCTAACTTCGCCTATTTTCACGATTTTTCGTTAATTATATCAAATTAATTCGCTCACATTGGGAATCAAAATTTAATGCAACTCAACCAACCAAACATCACCCCAGATGGATATTTTGTAAAAATTTTGATAAATAACCTGCTTAAAACGAAAAAAAAAAAGTTAACCTAACTTGACCCAACTACGCCTATTTTCACGATTTTTCGTTAATTATATCAAATTATTTTGACTACAATGAAAACTAAATTTAATCCAACTGAACTCAACCAGACCTCACCCCAGATGGATATTTTGTAAAAATTTTGATAAATAAACTGCATAAAACGAAAAAAAAAAAGTTAACCTAACTTGACCTAACTTCGCCTATTTTCACGATTTTTCGTTAATTATATCAAATTAATTCGCTCACATTGGAAAACTAAATTTAATCCAACTGAACCCAGGCAGACCTCACCCCAAATGGATATTTTGTGAAAATTTTGATAGATAAGCTGCATAAAACGAAAACTAAAAAGTTAACCTAACTTGACCTAACTTCGCCTATTTTCAAGATTTTTCGTTAATTATATCAAATTAATTCGCTCACATTGGAAAACTAAATTTAATGCAACTGAACCCAACCAAACTTCACTCCAGATGGATATTTTGTAAAAAAATTTGATAAATAAAGCGTTAAAACGAAAAAGAAAAAAAAGTTAACCTAACTTGACCTAACTTCGCCTATTTTTACGATTTTTTTTTCATTAATTATATCAAATTAATTCGCTCACATTGAAAACTAAATTAAATCCAACTGAACCCAGGCAGACCTCACCCCAAATGGATATTTTGTGAAAATTTTGATAGATAAGCTGCATAAAACGAAAACTAAAAAGTTAACCTAACTTGACCTAACTTCGCCTATTTTCAAGATTTTTCGTTAATTATATCAAATTAATTCGCTCACATTGGAAAACTAAATTTAATGCAACTGAACCCAACCAAACTTCACTCCAGATGGATATTTTGTAAAAAATTTTGATAAATAAAAGCGTTAAAAACGAAAAAAAAAAAGTTAACCTAACTTGACCTAACTTCGCCTATTTTTACGATTTTTCATTAATTATATCAAATTAATTCGCTCACAATGAAAACTAAATTTAATCCAACTGAACCCAGGCAGACCTCACCCCAAATGGATATTTTGTGAAAAATTTTGATAAATAAGCTGCATAAAACGAAAACTAAAAAAAGTTAACCTAACTTGACCCTAACTTCGCCTATTTTCAAGATTTTTTCGTTAATTATATCAAATTAATTCGCTCACATTGGAAAACTTAATTTAATGCAACTGAACCCAACCAAACTTCACTCCAGATGGATATTTTGTAAAAATTTTGATAAATAAAGCGTTAAAAACGAAAAAGAAAAAGTTAACCTAACTTGACCTAACTTCGCCTATTTTTACGATTTTTCATTAATTATATCAAATTAATTCGCTCACATTGGGAAACTAAATTTAATCCAACTGAACCCAGGCAGACCTCACCCCAAATGGATATTTTGTGAAAATTTTGATAGATAAGCTGCATAAAACGAAAACTAAAAAGTTAACCTAACTTGACCTAACTTCGCCTATTTTCAAGATTTTTCGTTAATTATATCAAATTAATTCGCTCACATTGGGAAACTAAATTTAATGCAACTGAACCCAACCAAACTTCACTCCAGATGGATATTTTGTAAAAAATTTGATAAATAAAGCGTTAAAAACGAAAAGAAAAAAGTTAACCTAACTTGACCTAACTTCGCCTATTTTTACGATTTTTCATTAATTATATCAAATTAATTCGCTCACATTGGGAAACTAAATTAAATCCAACTGAACCCAGGCAGACCTCACCCCAAATGGATATTTTGTGAAAATTTTGATAGATAAGCTGCATAAAACGAAAACTAAAAAGTTAACCCAATTTGACCTAACATCGCCTATTTTCACGATTTTTCGTTAATTATATCAAATTAATTCGCTCACTTTGGGAATCAAAATTTAATGCAACTCAACCAACCAAACATCACCCCAGATGGATATTTTGTAAAAATTTTGATAAATTACCCGCTAAAACGAAAAAAAAAAAAGTAAACCTAACTTGACCCAACTTCGCCTATTTTCACGATTTTTCGTTAATTATATCAAATTAATTCGCTCACATTGGGAAACTTAATTTAATCCAACTGAACCCAACCAGAGCTCTCCCCAGATGGATATTTTGTAAAAATTTTAATAAATATGCTGCTTAACGTAGTACTCACGTAAAAACTAGTTACACCCTTTAGCAGTAGTTTGCGAGTAAAAATAACGAGCATCTGAGTTGAACCGTTAGATTTTCGAGGGTTCTACTATATCTCTATATATAAATTAATCCAAGTGAGCTTTCCTCGGGAAGTGGTTGAAAGTAGACGTCCTCTGCTAGTCAGAGGAACAAGGCACGAACGTTTGCAAGAGAGTGGCATAATCGAATCTGTATCTACTTTGGCACATTATGGCGAACGTGACCCGTTCTGTCCTGTTTCGAATCGGTGGCAAACCTAGGCAAATGTATTCGAATGCAATGTAGCTATAAATAGCTCATTAGGGGAGTCTTGTTTTAAATTTAATTATATTGTATGAAAGATCAATCTGTTTTAATGACGTAATTTATTTATCATCTGTTTATAATCAATTTTATGGAAGGGACATTTTACTAAGAAGCCCTACCTTTGTTACGGGAATAATAATTGTTTTTACTGAGAAAATTGCATTCAAATTAAAGATAAAGGGATTGGTATTCAATTGTATACGACAAATAATATGTAAGAAATACAATTTCATACAATATGAACTGAGTGATTTTTTACGGCACCTAAAAAATTAAGTATTTACATATTATAACAATTATCGTACAAAAATAAAGTGAGAATAATTTATGATTGTTATGAAATATAAACGAAAATAATTAGCATTCTTTTGGTGCGAGATCATCGGATAAGATACGCGAATTCCGCATTAATTGTTTCGACCTAAAAAAAATTAGAGCTGAGCCACCACACACTACCGTTCACGAACGAAATCATATTTTTAGGACACACTGAGTTTATTAAATTGCGCCATTTCCACACTAAACGATGATTTAAACTAGTGACAAAATAATTGCGCGATCGATTGACTGATATATTTCAGTTGAAAGCTTATATACTTACAGCAATGTTTTTACTTTATCCTAATCGGATAAAGTATTGTGATCATGCGAATATTTGACCTTGAGATTTTGACTGATTTGTATCAGGTATCATCCCCTGATCACATTTTCATGATTTTTGGAAAATATCTGCATGGCTGTGTACTTTGTGTGTGTGTGTGTGTGTGTGTCTGTATGTGTTTTTTCTCCAAAACTATCAAGTCTATCAAGCTGAAATTTCTTATTTATTATTTTCACGTAAGGTGTAAGAGACATAAGGAATTTGGTCAACATCAGTCAACCGGAAGTAGGGTTTTTTTCCTTGTAGAAAATTCTAAAATTCCGTTGACACAGAATATTTCCGAAACTGCTCCGGCGATCTTGTAGAAATTTGATATCTATAGTTTATTAGAGATATTGTGATTTTTGTCAACATCTGATGAGCGGAAGTGGCGATTTTTGGGTTTTTATTTTTTTCGGCCTTTTAAATATGCCGTATCGTCACAATATTGTAATGTTGTAGTCCTAAAAGAAATTTCTATTTTTGAAAAAATAAATCAATAAAATCAGTCAATCGGAAGTAGGGGTTTTTTTTTTTGTCGAAAAGTTTACCACAGAATATTTCAGAAACTGCCCCAATGATCAAGTCAAACATTTATATTTATAATTTCCATATAAAATTTTTAGGTTTTGATCATAGTCCGCCGACCGGAAGTGGTAGTTTTTCTTATTTGAATATATACCGAAAATCGTATTTTATACAATAATTTCATGATATGTATGTATGTATTTTGGTTGGTGTGGTGGTGTGCATGCGTTTTATTTTCATTGTATTGAGATTGAACACGCCTTTAGCGGATGAAAAGGCACAAATCCCCGTATCCTGCATGTCCACGTACGTAAATGCGCTATGAATAATGTAGTCAGCCGCATCCCGAAAGGCTTTTGTTTGCAGTCGGCCATGCAATTAGCTAATTAAATGCCCCGAGAGCCGGACCCAGCTAATGCAAATTAGATATGGCCACGATAATGCCGCCCCTGACCTATCGCCGCCCCCCTGTGATATTACCTAACGACCCACACACAGTAAAGATGCTATCACATTGTGGTTGCGCGCGCTCAAAAGGTTTTCTTATCCCGCGAAACTATTGTACGAGCCGTTTCACTTTAATTTATTAAATTCGACAACGTCCCGTTTGTTTGGATTTAGGCACAGGGTTCAAAAATCAGATGTGGCTTTGATGTCCGACGGATTGTATTTCACACGAGCGGTTCATTATATAAATCTAAGTACGGTCGTATTCAACTCTGGCAGGTGAATTTTAATTTTGGTTGACGGAAACGTTAGCATTTCATTTTAATACCTGCATTTTGTCAAAGTGCAGGTACACAGCTTCAAAATTTCATAAATAAATGTATAAGTAGATAAAAAATACACGATTAATAATATGAGTATATAAATATGTAGGTATGATGAACAATATCGATGGGTTAGTGCACAGATATTGTATGTCCAGTTTTGTTTTAAAATTTAACCCTTTCCTTTATGTACAAGACCGAATGGTTTGATTAGTTAATAAAATTTCCATAAAATGATCAATATTAATTAGTATTCAAATGTATTATATTTAATGGAATACAATGATGTAAAACAACAATCGATGTTATGTCTTTAGATTTCCCATTTTTTTTTCCATAAACATACATATATAAAATCATAATTCATTTGTATTTTTAGTACGACAATACTTTATCTAGACTGCACATATGGATAAAGTAAATATCAATGGGTTAGTGCACAGATATTGTATGTCCAGTTTTGTTTTAAAATATTGTAAGTGACATACATTTCTTTTGCATGAAATTTATGGACGAAATGGACATATTATATATTTGAATAAGGCAATTTCTTTTCAAATATACTATTTGGACGTACGATACTTTTTAAATATGAAGGTTTGATGCAGATGGACGTTTTGTGTATGACAACTCAATTTTGGTAAAAATTGGACATCGATATGTATGTATGTACATCTTAATGCGGTTTAAAAGGTTGCGCTCAAAATTGAACTTTTAGATAAAAGAAAATTCTAGTTTAAAAAGTCATTCAATAGTTCAATTAAAAATAATAAAAACGCACTCGCAAGTTTTGAAAGATTTTGATGAAAATTTTATTTGATAGATTTCTCATGTTTTATTTTATTAAAAAAAAAAAAACTATTTTCCAATATGTACTACAGGTCGAATAGTTTTAAGACTGCAGTGTAATGCAAATAATTCACAATTTACCTATATGTATATCGAGTCGAGATTAAAAGAAAAGTATCATATTAAATTTTACCACCCTAAGGTCAAACGTCAAAGTCGTTCACTAAATTTAAAAAATATGTTTATGTTAATGGTTTTTTTTTCTTAAATAACACATAAACGCACTTAAATATATATGGTTAATAATAAAAACTCACCTGATATGCCATCGTACGTCCACCATTCCTCCCATATCACACCTGATGCACCTGGAAAAAATAAGAAATAAGTCCTTATATTTAAGATACTAACTACATCAAATAAATACACTGTATTGTACAAACAAATACATGAAAATTTTAATTAAACTCACACCCTGAACAAAATAGAGAACTGGTTTGATAAATAAAATACGAGGGATTACATTTGACGGTGAAAAACTTTTGTGTAAATGTAACACAAAAATGAAATTGTTTTTAACACGTGAGAGTACAATAGACGTGTAAAATAAGCACGGAGCTTTTGAATTATATATTGACCATTAAGCCACGGGGCTTTTCAAAGTGGTGTTTGATGTTTTATTTTTTGCACTAAGTTCTACTTTCAACATAAAAAAAATGCGTGACGAGCTAAGCTCAATAAACGTCGCATTGCAAAAAGTGACGTCTTCAAATACAAAATAAAAACTGTACCTATGTGTTTTATGGTAGGCGTGAGAGTTAAGCCACCCCTTACCGTCATTTTTTCCATTGACTTTTAGTTAGTGGCAGTTTTCACTCGATACGATGTGTATATAAGCCCCAAACTTTCCCCCGGAAAATATGTACACCAGTAATAATATACTTTCACGCGGGGAAGTTTTGCGCATATGTTGTAAGAAGTTCGAAAACCGCGGAAAGGGATCAAAACTATATGTATATAGAAAATCATGGTGTATTGCGTCTTCTTAAAATAACAATTCAGTGTGACTGTACCGCATAATCCATTATTCAGTATAATGAAATTGACCATATTGAAAATTATTATTCCCGGGTGCGATCTATTACACAAACATTGACATGAAAATAAATTTTAATAGTCGTTTCTATGAAAATTTCACCCCAATACAACGCATATCCAATATAAAATTTCGTCCCACGAAAAGTCGGCTATAACGAGCGGCCAGTCGAATTGCAATTCCGTACACGACTTTGCGCGCAAAGATTTTCCGCACTTTTCACATAAATATAATCCCGATTATGCGAAAGTGTAAAATATGCGTCGGAAAGTTAACGGTGTATTTTAATCTCGGTTTTTTTTTCTCTCCCACACTGAACCGCCGAAAAAAATTAGGAGTCGTATATAAATTGGATGAAAAAAGAGGAGCGCGTGTGAAATTATTAAAATTTTCCGACGACGGGAAAAACGTTTAAGGGGTGAGTCGGGTAGATGTCCTTTTTTATCGTAATACAGCAAGTGTTCCCTAATTTAGGGGAAGGGGAGGGGTTTGGGGGTGGTCTGGCATATTGCCTATACTGTTCTCGATGGCTTTTTGTCCGCGGATCCACTTTAATGGTCGGCACATGTTTCATCCTGAAACATTTTGGAAAAGTTTTTTTTTTCGGAAAAAAGACCGCAGGGTGTTGTTAGAATGGTTTGCCTTTCAATGGCCGGTTCAGTTCCCATGGAATACAATACCATTGGTGTAAAAATGCGTCAGACTCATTTAAACTAAGTTGAATTATTTACTGTTTTTACAGTCGAAACGGATTTACAAAATTTTGTATAAAAGCAATTGAAACCTAACAAGTAAACTTCAAAACATAACCCACACTTGATTTAAAGATAAAAGAAAATATTTTGCTGAGATACGCTAAACTGAGTGACTGCTGTACAATAATAGTAAATAAAACACCAGATTTTATTTTGTTTATCATCATCATCATCATTTTCACCCATTCACCATCCACTAAAATCCTCTTCTATTCCTGTTTGTTTTGAGCAGTCTGCGTCCACTTGACTCCACACATTCTTCTCGATTCATCAGCCCATCTTCCACTCGGTCTACCTTGCTTTCTTTCACATCCTCTCGGATACCATTCCAGTATTTCTCGCGTCCATCTACTATTCATTCTTCTCGCTATGGGTCTACTCCAACTTTTTCACACGTTCTGCTATATCTGCCACTTTGGTCATACTTCTTATCCATACCTCTTACGATCTCTCTTATAATACCGAGCATATATATTTCCATGTTTCTCTGTGTGCACGTAGAATCCACGTTTTACATCAATAAGTCATAACTGGCAGTACGCATTGGTCGTATGCCTTCTTTTTTTTAAGCATAGTGGAATGTTGGATTTAAAAACAATGTTCATTCTTCCAAAAGCACCTCATCCTAGTTTCATTCTTCGTTTAATTTCTTCTTCTTTACATCCGGTCATATTCACCAATTGTCCTAGGTTTAAATAACTATCAAATTTTGTTTATATGTAATTAAATATGTGTTGTTTTACGAGATAAAATTAATTTTAACATTTCCAAGTTTTGTTTCTGCCAAGTATGTCTCATATAATAGTTTAATTTTAATTGTGCGATTATATTTATACTTTGAAATTATTATGACACAACAGAATTCGAATACTGCGCCCTAGATGATTGTCAAATTTTTTTGTACACAAAAAAATTTGCTCACGACAAATCAAAGAAGAGCTTTTTAGTAAAGAAAGCTTCAACGGTACAAAAACTATCATTAAAGTGATAGCAAATACATTTAATGACACTTTAAAACCAACGATTATATAAAAATACATACATACTCATAGGTTCGACTCACACACAATGAATACGACATATGTATACTGATGTGTGCCGTTTGTAATATTGGTTAAGTTTCGAATTCTATAACGCATGGAGAAACATTTCGCCATTGTAATATACGATTGTCGAAAATCATTCGGCTACCTTTCGAGTGTATATTCAAGGTATTTATTCTTATCTGGTCTTTCTTAAAAATGGAGCAAAAAATCGGGGTATTGAAACGACCGACGGTATTTTCTTATTCGGCACTTCCGTCTCCTCGAGTGGATAACACACTAGGCTTGGTCCACACATATAAAGGGGACAGGGTTGGTACTCGGGGTATCGTTGATACCCCTTGATATTCCATGGGGAAACCCCATCCCCAAACACCGTACATACCCCGTTTACGTACAATCTACATCCATTTGTCCGCGCGCTGAATAATAATAAAGTGTTTTTGGCAAGCGGCTCACGCTCAACCTTTTGATGCTAATAAACACCTGTGCCGCCACTGGTTTTTCGTTTATTTGTACGTTTGTTTCCCCTCAAAACAATGATGCGGTCTGTAATTTTTTTTTAATTTTTTAACTCACCCAACATTAATATTCTCACTTCATTGCATGTAAATAAAGTAAAATAAGAGCGAGATTTCAACGAAATCGCAACTCGTTCAAGTATGGGGAAATGTATCGATGTCGTTTTATCTATTTGATCAAACAATATATTACTGTCTCCATTTCATACCTTATAAATACACGGTCAATAATACTGCCACTAATAATACGGTCATTATTAACGACAGTTATAATGTCCTCCACTCGCCAATACTGATGCTCCGATAACAAAATATCCGGATTCGCGTCATAACATCAATATCGACAGTATTATTAATTAATGACAGTATTATTGACCGGGTAAGGTCCACTAGTGTTTTCACAATTATTGGCTAGTTAGAAGTAAACGTGAATCTATGTAATTCTGTAGTTTAGTTACCTCATTTTGCCATTCATTCTGTTGAAAAAATACAATATACATTTTTGAGAAATATCTATTTTATTTTCAATAAACCTACTAAATACTGTATGCTGAAAAATGATAAAATTAAGTAATAATAGAATCATATTAGATGTAATTATTTTTTTATATAAAATATTAAACTCTTCAATAGATAGTCCTATTCTAATTCATTCGACTCTTCGCTTAAAAAATTCCGTTACGTTTTACCCGTTGTCGATTTCGCGTAATAATTATTGTCTTCATTCTCCCATCTCCAGAATGATTAGATATGGTAATAAATATTCTGATTTTATTGATTTTTTTAATATTAATCTATCATCCCCAAGGCAACGACTATTTATTTTATCAACTCTATGTACATACATATGTATGTACATAATTTATTTATTAGTTTTTTTTTCTTTATGTTTTGTCTAATATAATATACATATATATACCGTTGGTTCATTATACGATGAACGTTTGTATAACATAAATGTATACCTATAATTTAATTATTTATACTGAATAGTCAACGATGCGTATTTATTTAAAATTATTACTACCTGTATATTATAGATATCAATTGACATTCTTAGAAGTGAATTCGAACTTTATGTAATGTAATGCTTGAATACAAATTAATGAAGCATCGCCGAGAAATGCTTTTAGATATTTAATTAATTTGAATATTATCTACGGCATCGAACGTTGAATAAATCCATATTTTGATCTACGTACATATGTATGTATACAAATTGATATTGAATCAAAAGATCAAACTGCCATTTTTTTATCACTAGGTGGATATTAAAGATACTTTATTTTATTGGTTTGTTCTGAAAAGTTATTTATTTATATATGTATTTAGGTACATATATACGGTTGTGGGGCTAAGCTCTTGCATAAACTCGAAGCGTACGTGTCCTATCGTAGAAATTGCAGAACTAAATAAATAAATGTTGGTCACGCTCTTGACTTAACTTCTTGGTCACAGAGAAACCAAAGTCTCATTACGAATCCTCAATTCAATGGCAGAAAGTTATAGTGGCAACTCAATAAAATAAATCAACCTTAAAATCTAACAACTGTCATAGTCTAATTGGCTCAATACAAATCAACCAATATAACAGAACACGCACGTATGTATATGTAGTATCATTTTTAAAAAGGAAAACATCACTGTTGCGCTGTAGAGAATGTATAATGTGTATGTACATTATTTTAACATTGTCGTTTTCGATGGTTTTACAAAGGCACGCGCTCTCGTGGTGCGACACGAATTTCCATTATGGTGTGTTGTCAAGAGATTTTATCAGATGCATTTTAAGTGTTTTATGTATGAAGTTTTTCACGTTTCACTCACGCGGACTAAATTGCTTCTAAGCGAAGCATTAAATAGCTCCTTTCATAAGAAATTAAAACTGAAAGTGTACATATGTATAAAAATAATGTTAATATCATCGAATACTTGTATATTTATCAGTGCTTTAAAATATACCTTCCCACAGAAGTATTTCCGACGATATATTGGATCTTAATAGACACCATAATCTGATTCCTATTTTATTTTATACAAATCCATACACTGCTTTATTTCTGTGACAGATGTAGTATTGCCAGTAGCGAAAAACTTGTTTTAAATTTAGATTTAGCACGAAATGCTACCGTTTGGTTCACGAGGTGGCAAAATTTTCGAAAAAAAAATGATTGGATGTTTTGAAAAGGCTTCGGCGTATTATTGTACGTTTGTAGCAATTGATCCGTAGACCTCGACCCTCAATTACAAAAGATCAAAGAGCTATTCGTGCAGTGGCCTCATTGTGCCACGACCCCTAATGAATAATGCAAACAGACTCGCCTCGACGCTCTTTTTATGTAGATGCTCTTCTTCTTCGCCGGGGGAAGAAAAAATAGCGTAAAAAAAGTAATAAAAAAAAAATCACCCCGTATGTACAACAGAAAAAGAGGTTTTTCCACCTTGCACACGTTCACAGAAGAGGATTTCTTCATATTTGAAAAAAAGAGAACGCGATTTTCGATGAACGTTTTCCACTGAAAGTTACTTATATACATACATATATACCAAGTTGGTATACAATGTACACCCATTGACTATTTATTACTTCTTAATCAGTAATAGCTTGTAAAATAGTATCTTCATCTATGAATTTGTTGTGAGGAGGCTCTGTTACCTCTTCCCAATTTATAATATTGCCACAATATGCTCCAGAAAAATTAAATACAGACAATTTCATTTACTTTTCATCTTCATACAAGACCGCTCCACCCAAGTATACATACATACATGTACATATGTATTGGTATTACTAAAATTACAAAAAAATGAGATTCAAATGCTATACAAAAGAACATCACCTTGTCAATGAACTTTAATATGAAAAAAATATATTAGAAGAACATCTGCACATTTTTACGATTAATAGTGCAATTGATGAATATAAATATAACAAAAGCGTCTTTGAAATAAAATTTCTCATTAAAAATAACATCTGTGCGATATTAAATTTTTCTAAAAACTTTTCTATCCATCAATGCTTATCAATTATCATACTTGTTACATTAAACATACTGAATCGAAATACATTCCAACAGATATATGTGTATGTACTGTGTACATATTTATGTACATAGGTGCATACATACTATATATGTATGTACATATATAAAAAATATTCATTTTTTTATATTATATTATAACCCATGTAGATCTGGAAATCGTTATCGTGCGATTCTGAATATAATAAATTCCAATTTTTCGATTTAATGACTAATAACTTTAATATCACACTTTTATGTATAATAAATTCGCGCTTTGAATATTGACCGTCACATTAATAAGAATGAAAGTTGATCGCGCCTGAAACGTTTGATTTTCGTTCGGAAAAAAAAACTGAAACTTCGAATTGCGAACGACTCGACTTGGAAGCGCAAATGCTGAAAATTTTAAATTAAAAACATAAATCACGAAACTTGCACCGGACACGGGGGTAAAAGTAGTTGCTTATGCTCATTTGGTTCTATTTGTACGAACTGCGACTAGCTGAAGCTAGCGTGCCGAACGAGCAAAAGTAAGCGTGAACTTAGTTAACCCGTTCGCAACACTCGGTCACTCAAAATTCCCCATAAGCACACGAATGTACAACAAACATAATGTGTATAAAATGTTTACACTGTGTACATTGGGAGTAATAGGAAAAAAATTGTTTCGCCGTTCGATTGACGTTTGATTGAAAATGTACACGTTTCGCACGCAATCTTCAAGCGTATTTCCCTTAGCGCGAAAAAAAACTCGAAATCGACTTTCACACATACACAATGGAGAAAAAAAAAAAAAGCACTCTGAAGCCCGTGTAAATATTTAAAAACATTTTTTTCTCCACCTTGGCGAAAGTGTATTAAAGGCGACTTTTTTTCCACCGAGTTGACTGTGTTACGCGATAAAAGTTACCCCGAGTGCGCAAAGTTTAATCGAGTCGACCATTTGGCACTTATTTTCGCAAATTTAAAACGACTACACTGTCTGAGTGTGTGTATAAAATTGTACTGGACATTTCGTACCTACCTGTGTGTAAACAATGCGGTCGAAAAGGTAGCGAAACGGCACCTGCACCCCTACAGTGTGATAATTTTGAATTTTGCATCGCGCTTTTACGTTATATGTATGTAGTATGTATGTGCTGATAGTTTTAAAAATGTAATTTCGAATTTAAAAGCGTTCCGAAAGTTTACGGTCTAATTTGGTCGATTGTGGTGCGGTTTCATTCTTACAAATAAACCAAGGGGAAAATTCAAATTGCTCACCGCGCACCTCACCTGGAAATTCAAGTTCGTTAAGCTTTTTTTTTACCAACTCCCTCTCTCATACCGAAGAAAAGGTACAGTCATTCGTGGAGCACAAAAAAGTGTATAAAAATAAAAAGAAAATTGTTCGAATCAATGAAAGTATCCTTTGGGATCATGTCTTGCATCGCAATTGAACGAGAAACCAATTGCATTACGGTTCTCAAGAAGCGAAATACCAATAAAAAGTATTCATAAATGATAAATGTAACTCAGTTTCAACATAATTAAATTAAAATTAAAATTAAATATAGAAAAAACCAAAGCAATGGTGATTAATTATAATAAGATTAATAAAACTGATTTTAGGTTAAAAGTTGGTGAAAGTAATATTGAACTACATAGTTAATAATTTCAAATATTTGGGTATAATATTGGATGACAAGTTAGATTTTAAGTTACACAGTCAATTTTTATTAAAAAAAAGTAGGAATATTATGTCGGCTAAGAAGATTATTATCTAAAGAAACTAAAATAATAATTTATAATGTAATTGTCAGACCACATTTTATGTATTTTGGTTAATTATTAAATATGTTATATAAGTCAACTAGAGGTTTGAGATTTATTTTAAATGTTGATAGGTATGCCAGTATAAAAAATATGATGATTGAATTAGATTAGTTGAATGTGATTGATACTTTGAGGATTTGTATGTTTGTATTTATATTTAAGTTAGATAATCATATTTTAGTAATATAATTTAAGGAATAAAAATTTTTGGAATACAATAGATTGCCGGATGGAATTAGAAGTTCCAAAACTATTGATAAATTCCTGGCAGTCTTAAAAAAACACCTCTGTATAGGTGCTTAGTTAAGCATTATGTAATTAGTTTCAGCTACTATGTATATTATATAAATAATATATGCATTTTTAATTCAATTTAAATTACCAATACAGTACATTTTACGTGTACTTTGTCTTATAGTTTATTATGGGGCCGACCTCGTTTCAAGTGCATAGGAATGTGCATAATAGCGCATACACACGTGTATATTTCCATATAAACCCTTTCGCCACAAAAGCGATATAGCACCAGACCTGCCCACAACGATATAAATTATTCGTCCGATAAAATCTCCACGCTTCTCCGCAGTACCATTTCGCTAGGAGAGAGAACGGGAGAGAGATAGCGTGTCCGCGCTTTAGGGGTTAACGCATAAAAATATTTGCAATCTGAGCTAATAGACCGTAATTATATTGGCACAGGCGCTAATTGCCAATTTTTAATGTGTGTGCTTAGCAAACATACTTTGGCCGGTGCCACTTACAATAATTAAACGGTTAATTTTAAAAGGGCCTATAACTAACTGCATACTATGTACATATAACACACAATGTGATACACCAATATAACAATTGTAATATTATTTATATCGGGTAGAAACCCAGAACAAATTATTCAATTGAAATATGCTCCCTAATATTTCTCGCGATAAGGAGTCCCTTAGGTTTTGTGCTATAATTAATACAACACTAAATGCCAGTTGCGATTTATCATGGAGCGTGGTTCAAAACATAATCAGGAAACTCATTAGATTTTTCGGTCACGAAATTATTGTATTCGGTAAATTATACTGAAAAAATACTAATACCAGTAATATTTAAATCGTTCACTTAACTTTAACCGATGAAATGATGTTAAAAATAGTTTATCCGTTTTCGGTAATTGAAAAAAATGACTAAATTTGCCCGCCCTGCTTATTTTATAATAAAATATTTTATTTTAGGTCGTGTTATAACGGCTTTTAACAACGTTAAATGCTAAATAAAAATGTTGTTTATTGCTTGTTATCGAAACGAGCGAAAAGCGGTTACATTATTTTCGTTTAGATGAATGCGTAGATTGTAATGTACAATTTCGTTCGGTTTACTTTAGCCCTTAATTATAATCGATTAAAATCGCTAATGTTCACGATTCTAATCCAGACGTATACTTTTTGTGCTCGACCGCAATACTAATTTCGTTATGCGTGTAATAAATTTAATTTGAAAAATTAGATAAATAATTTTAATGTTGAAAAAATTCAGATAAAACTAAATTTACATAAAATAATTCGTCCGAGTTTCTTTTCGGCGAACACTTTTTTTTTGCGTTATTTTTCCGCCTCGGCCGTCGCAAAGGCCTAATTCATATTTATTTTCGTAGATTTCATTAAACAAAATTTAAATATTTCAACATTTATTTGGGCAAACATGGGGCGGGGTAGAAAAAAAAGTTTCACCCGGTCAAATATCCGCGGTCCAACTTTGGCCCGCTTTGATTAATTGTGGTAAACTCAGGTGGCAGAAAAATATTAATGCAAGGAATACTAATTGTTTGCACGAACACAAGAACAGCTGGCGTCCTAAAATTTGAATATTTTTCTTTGTTCAAACAAGGAAGGGGAAGAAACGACGCGCGTAAAGAGTTTGAGACCTTATCAGCGTCTCGGAGACAGCCGGATAAAAAATTACAAGAAATTTTTCAAAGGATGACAAGATTTGCCTTAGCCTCCGGCTTAGGCGATAATTAGATTTTTCCCATGAAACTAAATTATTTATTTTACAATATTCATAATAAGAAAATTAGCGTAGGAAATTTGTCGGTCATCAACCGCAAGGTTGCACTCTTTACGACACTTAAATAAATGATTAAAAAAAGGTACATATTCAAACGAAAATTCAAAGCAGTTAAAGCAACAGTATGCAACAGATCGCGTGCAATACTTAAAGATGACTTTGCATTTACTCGAAACTAGCAATTACGTCCAACTGAAAAGTGCACAATCCAAATGAAAAAAAAAAAAAAAAAAAAAAATACATGCACAACTAAAAAGACGATAATTTTTAATTGTAGAATTTAAATGACGTTACTGCAGCTTTTTGTATCAAAATTTCCATTCATGAAATGAACGTACGTTGCTTTTATAAACTCAACCTACTAAATTGAGGTATTAAATCAAAATAATAAAAAACACAATGGTTTTAGGAAAATCAATCGTGTAGTTAAGTTTCCACTGTGCATATTCTGTATACATATTGTAATCGTGTGCGCCTGTACATAGTTCGCTTATGCAAGTCTGAGAACTTAAGCTATTTCCGGCAAATAAATGACGATGCCTCAGTAATTTGAATGTGCTCTCGAAAGCTTCGCCGAGCTTTAATTGTGAAAGATCTGAAATTCGCTGCTTGGAGAAATTCTCTAACTAAGAGATAGCTAGCGCGCTGTAGACGTTGCGCGTTAATTCGCTCAAATTATTGCGATAATAACCAGACGTTTAATATTCAACCGCGAAATTATCATTTATCAAATAATGAAGATGATGCAATTTATTTATATTGCAAAGGTTTGCCGTCATGTAAACGAGGCCAACTATATATGTATCTGCAATAATGTGAGCCTAGTATTCTATTCTTGGATTTGCAGGGTTAAATATAATATATCCGTTCATAGACACGTATGTTTTTATTATCTCTCGACTATTTTTTTAATATGATAAGAATATGTTGTATTCCTATAGAAGTATTGACTGTCAAAAAACCTTTTTACAAACATAATCAATATTAAAACCTTTTAATTATCAAATATATGATACGTTAATAACATTTCGAATTGTTTTATTTCTCAAATAAATGCTGCTACTTAATAACATTTTACCTTAATGTGCTATGTCATTTACACATGTTACATTTTATTATTCTATTCGTTTAAGTTTTAATCCGGAGAAAAAACGATTGTATCTTCTCGGAGAAAAAAAAATATTTTAAAATATTTAAAACGATATAAGAATTTCATTTAAACTAAAAAGACAACATTGTTCATCGCCGAGTATACTACAATTATTTTTTATATGTACATACATACATATGTAGGTAGGTACTAAAAGTCTGTCTTTACATAAAGTGAAAAAAAATTTAGCCACGTATCATTTTAATTTAAAATTTACCTAAATTTATAACCACGAAGTATGTAAGTAAGTTATAGAATTTTTAATTTAAATATTCAAAATGTATTAATTACAATACGCCCATTAATAATGCACGAGAGAAAAAATTAGCGCTCGGAAAACAAACCGAAAAATGTACTCGCGATCGACTCAAATAGGAGCGCATAAAACTCATGTTTTGTGTATAAATATGTACATATGTATGTATATGCCACAGGTAAAGTGTAAAATCCTCACAATGTATAAAATTCCTAGTAGTTTTGTATGTACATATGTATGTAGGTAGGTAGGTACAATCCGCAAGCGCTTTAAGCAAAGTTATGAAATAAATAAATTTCGCGGTCCATGCGAAAAAATCCATTATGTTACGTCTCTGCCTGACCGGTGCGTCATAAATATGATGCAATAGTACAACTGAATGTCAAGTCGTAGTGACTAACCACGGACTTTTAGTCTTATACGCATTTATGTAACTTGAAATTCGTCATACCTCGAACGAATCAGAGGTCACAACATATGCCCCTCTCACCGTTTCCTCAAATTCCCCCTCAGTTTATCGGTACAGTCCGGAATGAGTCAGAGATCGCGACACATACCCCCCTGCCTCTCTTCCCCTCAGTCTAAGTTGACGTTGACCAATCAGATTCGACAGTGCAAATCAGGCGACCTATTGACCAATTGCAATCGACCCAGGGATCAGCCGATTTCCTTCAAAGCTCCTCTCGCCTCTCTAACCCCTTAAGTTTATATATAGATGTAAAGGTCGGAGAACAACTCACTCCTCCAGTCATCCTCTACCAAGTCACACACACGAGAACAATCATACATTCGATCACTCCAAGTTGACCTTCATACTAATAACCGGTATAGCGACTTGCTATACCGTTAATTACGCAATTTCCGAATCGCACTGACGAAATCTTTATATTTTACTGTAATTGTGCCATCAAATGAACCATTGTGAAATCAATAAACAAACGATCTCCATAACATCACGTGCTGTTTTCTCATTTTTCTCTGTTCCTCAACCTCCAATACATAACAATTATCAGCTATTTATCAATGAGATTTTTGCTGTCGTACATTCGATGCCAAATGTTTTATATCAGGTTTATATTTCGTCACTTTTAGTCATATATATGTGTGTCAAACAAATATATATTCCTTTTGTCGTTGTTGCTAATGATCTAAAAATCTTATGCATCAATTATTTAGAAAGAAAAATTGAATTTGTAAATCGTTCACGTGCCAGCTATATTTTCGTACGCGCCACCTCTGGCACGCGTGCCCTAGGTTCGCCATCCCATTATACTATGTATAATCGATTGAAAAAATTAAATTGTTCAAAAAAAATAGTAATAGTAATACATACATATGAGTGCGATGCGAATGGAAAGTGTTAATACTTTGTAGACAAACAAATCAGCTTGTTGGAGTTCCGCTGAAATAAACATCGGTCGGCACACGTGTACGAAGGGATTGAACCGTCTGGCGGATAAACACTCTTTCCACAAACCCAACCCAACTCCCAAAAAATCCACCCCTTTGCCTATTCATCCACCCACCCACCCACCCACACAACCAACCTCGCAACAGCAGTGGTGGTTCTATAAAATAAACATGATGCGCGCGTAGAGAGGTACCTCAGACTTATGGCGGGACGTTCAGACCCCACCCTCCCCTATCTCAACCCCATAGTATGAAATTATTATTTGCACCGAGCTAACTGACGGTATAGACACAACGCGAAAATAAAATATACATTAACGTAGATGAGAAGAGTGCTTAAAGCACCGAGTCAAAGGCGATGGAATGCATTCAAATGCTGAATCAAAAAGAGTGGCCGAGACTGTCGAATCGTTTGACTGCTGAAAAAATGGTTACATGCAATTTTCCGCCGATGGATTTATAATAAACTTTTGAATTTGTGTTTTTTCAACATTTCAATGACGTTACAGTCACAGTTTAAGCTCGAGTATCCGTTTCTTCCAATCGTGTGTGTATTAAAAAAAAAAAAATTCGGGTGTAGCCAACCCATGACTTTATCCATATATTTGAGGAATACAAAGAGTAACGAAATTATTTTTTTAAGTACGTAAGTAAATAAAACGCATACACCACCACCACACCAATCAAAATACATACATACATACCATGAAATTACTGTGTTGAGTGCGCGCGCGTATATAAAATACGATCTTCGGCATATATTCAAATAAGAAAAACTACCACTTCCGGTCGGCGGATTTTAATCAAAACCTTATCAACTCTTAAATTTTATATGATAATTATAAATATAAATTTTCGACTTGATCAATAGGGCAGTTTCTGAAATATTCTGTGGTAAACTTTTCGACAAAAAAAAAACCCTACTTCCGGTTGACTGATTTTAATGATTATTTTTTTTCGTAACTAGCAATTTTACTCAGGAGTACAACATTATAATATTGTGACGATAATACATATTTAAAAGGCCGAAAAAAAAAAAAACAAAAAAAATCGTTCGAGAGTAAACTGCCATTTCTGTCAGACGGATTTTGACCAAAATCACAGTATCTCTTAAGGCTAACGTGAAAACTATAGATATGAAATTTCAACTTGATCGATGGGGCAGATTCGGAAATATTTTGCGGTAAACTTTTCAACAAAAAAAAAAAAAACCTACTTCCGGTTGACTAATTTTATTAATTTATTTTTTTTTTTTAAATATAAATTTCTCTCAAAATTACAACACTACAATATTGTGACGATACCACATATTTAAAAGGTCGAAAAAAAAAAAAACAAAAAAATCGTTCAAGAGTAAACTGCCATTTCTGTCAGACGGATTTTGACCAAAATCACAGTATCTCTTAAGGCTAACGTGAAAACTATAGATATGAAATTTCAACTTGATCGATGGGGCAGATTCGGAAATATTTTGCGGTAAACTTTTCAACAAAAAAAAAAAACCTACTTCCGGTTGACTAATTTTATTAATTTATTTTTTTTTTAATATAAATTTCTCTCAAAATTACAACATTACAATATGGTGACGATACTACATATTTAAAAGGCCGAAAAAAATAAAAAACAAAAAATCGTTCAAGAGTAAACTGCCACTTCTGTCAGACGGATTTTGACCAAAATCACAGTATCTCTTAAGGCTAACGTGAAAACTATAGATATGAAATTTCAACTTGATCGATGGGGCAGTTTCGGAAATATTTTGCGGTAAACTTTTCAACAAAAAAAAAAAACCTACTTCCGGTTGACTAATTTTATTAATTTTTTTTTTTTAAATATAAATTTCTCTCAAAATTACAAAATTACAATATGGTGACGATACTACATATTTAAAAGGCCGAAAAAAATAAAAAACAAAAAATCGTTCAAGAGTAAACTGCCACTTCTGTCAGACGGATTTTGACCAAAATCACAGTATCTCTTAAGGCTAACGTGAAAACTATAGATATGAAATTTCAACTTGATCGATGGGGCAGTTTCGGAAATATTTTGCGGTAAACTTTTCAACAAAAAAAAAAAACCTACTTCCGGTTGACTAATTTTATTAATTTATTTTTTTTTAAATATAAATTTCTCTCAAAATTATAACATTACAATATTGTGACGATACCACATATTTAAAAGGTCGAAAAAAATAAAATCAAAAAAATCGTTCAAGAGTAAACTGCCATTTCCGGTAGTCAGAAGTTGACTAAAATCACAGTATCTCTTAAGACTAATGTGAAAACTATAGAAATGAAATTTGGAGAAAATTCCCGGTGCAGTTTCGGAAATATGATTTTTTTACCGGATTTTTTGAATTTTCTGCACGAAAAAAAAACCCTACTTCCGGTTGACTGATGTTGACCAAATTCCTTATGGCTTTTAAACTTTACTTGAAAATAATAGATATGAAATTTCAGCTTGATAGACTTGATAGTTTCGGAGAAAACACACAGACATACACACACACACAGTACACAGACATACAGACATACAGACATACAGACATTTTTTTAGAAATCATGAAAACGTGATCTGGGGATGATACCTGATACAAATCAGTCAAAATCTCGAGGTCGAATTTTCGCACGATCACAATACTTTATCCGATTAGGATAAAGTAAAAAGGGACAAAGAATCGATTGGCGTGCAGTGTTTGCCTCTTTCTTTAATGAGAGAGACAAACTTTTGTCCCTTTTAATTCCACGTTCAATAAAAACGCACATCTCAGAGACTCTTAAAAGACAAATCTAACAAAATTGTCAGAGACTCATTATTTTCAAATAGAGTGGTCCAAGTTTGGAACTAGCTAACTAACCAAATCAGCTAGTAACTTCTCAAATTATAAATCTGTTTAAAAATCATCTCGACAAGTTTTTGAATATAAATTTTTGTAATCCTTCAAATATCAAATATGTATAATTTATATCAGACCCCTGGACTCTATTTTAAATTAAATAAATAAATAATGACTTTACTATGACAGACGATGGGAAATGTTTGTAAAAAGTGGTGAGGCAACGTTTGAAATCAAGTACGCCGACGTAAATAATTAATAAATAAACATAAACCGAGTGGCTAATAATAGCCTTTGTATTTATAAAATTATAATTAATATTTATCCACATTGATGGAATCTATGTATGTATTTCATTTATTTATTCGTCGCTCTTTAACAGCGCGCGATTTGTTTATCGGAAAGCCAAAAAGCGCGCGTCTACTTCTTTTCGCTGTTATTATTCTGTTATTCTATCCGCTCGTCTTATCTGTTCTCTGTTATTGAAACAAACAAACGTGTACAGATAAAAGAAAACGCGTTAAATTCAATTCTGGCGAAAGTGAGACCGAACAAGCCGACGAAATTTTACTTTTCATTACTTTCGAATGTGAATTGTTTTTCCGCTCGTTGTGATCGCCGTCTTGCGCAGATTTTCCGGGCAGGTAGTTTTCAAACTCACGTTATAAATTAAATTATAATTTCAACTAATCCATTAATCATAATATTCAACGCTGAACACACTCACCATTGAGTGATAATAATCTGAGTGGAAAATTATGAGCCGATCAAATAACAAACCCAAGTAATGAGCACGTGTATGAATATTGTAATAATGCACATAGTCCACACACATCCCTTAGGAAAATATAAAAAAATGGAAAGTGTGGTTTGTGTGCTTGTTTATTTTACACAGCGCAATTTAACACTGAAAAGCAGGGGTGGGGGGGTTAGGTATCCACATTAAAAACACCCAATTTGTTTTAATGAGTCACGAACTGTGTTATTTGGACGATTCCCCGTTTTCGGTGCTCATTTACATGCCGTTTGGGTTGTCCTCCGGGCACCGGGGGAACCCTCTGACTGCGGGACCCGTTATTATCCGCTCGCAACAGAAACGCGTACGCACACTGCTTGTTGGTTTTTT
The DNA here is from genome assembly GCA_022651745.1 of Parapsyche elsis. Lineage (NCBI taxonomy): Eukaryota > Metazoa > Arthropoda > Insecta > Trichoptera > Hydropsychidae > Parapsyche > Parapsyche elsis. The sequence continues at coordinate 2,480,725 of JAGVSN010000016.1, forward strand.
ATTTATTCGCTTGGATTTTTTTTTTTTTTGTAATTTCGGTAGATTGTTTATTAACGAAGTGTAAGCCCGCGAGCGATGCGGTTCCATTTAACCTGGATTTTACACTTTTCCTGTAACATTGTACATACATACATATCTAAGTACCAAAGGTGCAATTCCCGACGATGAGAAAACGCGTCAGTATAAAGTGTAGATCGGTACGATTGACTTGGTAAGTTAAGTGTTCATTTTCCATGTGAGGACGAGCTTAGGTTAAATCACTTATTTTTCTTGTATAATTTGAGTGTTAAATATAAAGTTTAATCTTTTGTTATTCAAATAAATTTATTTATTTATTTAAGATAGTTTAAAAGGCTAATTACAAACAAACAAGTTAAAATTACAAAATAAACTACTAGCACTTGTACAGAGATGCTGTTTTAAGGCTGCCAGGAATCTATCAATTTTAGTTATATTTCTGAGAACTTCTGGCAGGCCATTATGTACATTCAACAACACCTGTGTACAAGATACTTCTCCTGGATCTACTTAATTTCAAATTCCCAACTATTAACTTATTTTTACCCCAATTATAATGACTATGACTACGTATATATATAATATTTTGGTAATAAATTCTTATCTAATTCAAAAAAATATATACTAACATGCACACTTTTAAGGTTTCATTTTCATTCATTCAACATATTTCTTATACTAGTTAATCTATCTACATTAAAAATACTCTGCATAGCTCTATTTTGTAATCTTTAATTGGCGTATTTACTAAATTTTGAAATGAACCCCAATATTCGAAATTAGGACAATAATGTTGAGATATTTCCAGACAAACTAGCATTGCGTATCATCATTCCCGTGTTACATCACTATGAGAGATTGTAAAACACTTATACTATAATAGTTTATAATTATGGTAATATAGTACAATAATAATAATAATCTAGTACAATGATAATAATAACTCTAGTACAATAATTACTAAGCGGTGAAATGAAATGCAAACGCCCGGCACATCGGCGGTTCAATCTAATTATATTTCCAGGAACGAATGCGGTGTCAGTTAAATAAGTGAGGAGGAAAATGAGAACAGCATAAAGTCCACAGTCTGGAAGATGAGTGCATTTAATTTTCTTTTCGCAAAAGTTAAGCTGTGTGGTTCACGGTAAAATTCTGTGGATCGCTATCTGGACTTTCCGGTGTGCCTTCTCGCATTTTTACACACCCTCACGTCTCTGTCGCTTTGTACCTATACATACATAGCACTTCTCAAACTTCTCAAAATATACCTACTACACATCACGGTTATAAAATTTAATTACATCGCCTAATCAAATTTTAATGTATTCAGAAGTTATCACACATACTACAATAAAATATATTTTTAAAAACAAAACATTGTTTCGTTTGTATTATTTCTTATTGCGTCTTTTGAATGTGTCGTTTAAATTTTCAGTACAATTATTGTACATTGAATTTTAATACGGGGAAACGTTTGAGAAGCTTATGGTGGTATTCATAGTGAGGCTGCAGCCTCGGGCAGGATCTGCCGAAGAGGTCCCATAGGACTCGGGCCGCAATGGATACACTTGCCATTGTTCAGAGTGTGCAAATTTTTCAGCTCCAAGCAAATACACATCTCAACCTTTTCGCGGATAAAAAAAAGAGCAATCTTTCAAGCGGCTTTTTATACTAAAAAAAAAAAAAAAAAATACGCCATAGTATAAATATTCGTATTACCGTAATGAGTCACAATATCGATGGGTTAGTGCACAGATATTGTATGTCCAGTTTTGTGTTCAAATATTGTATGTGACATATGTATGTATGTACTCATGAAAAATATGGACGAAATGGACATATTATATATTTTAATAGGGCAACACAATAATAATTACTTGAATTAATTTTAATTTTGATTTTAAAATTGCTCTTAGTAATTCGTGTACGTTGTACTATATAAACAAACCATTCTTTATAAAGAAGCTGTGTAAATTAAATACATATTAATAAAAAATTGAATCATCATTATAAGCCGTTCATCATTGTCTTCCGTTCCTGTCTGTCTTGTGCAATTTGCATCCAGTTGACTGCACACATTCTTCTCAATTCATCAGCCCATCGTCCACACGGTCTACCGTGCTTTGTTTCACATCCTCTCGGATACCATTCCAGTATTTCCCGCGTCCATTCATTTTTGTCGCCATGTCCAGTCCATGTTCCGCTATTGGTCATGCTTCTCACCTATGTATTCCTCTTACAACCTCTTCTTGTATATACCTCCAAGCATACATCTTTCCATGCTTTTCTGTGTGCAATGGATCTTACGTAACATTCTTGAATTTAGCATCCACGTTTTACATCCATTGGTCATAACAGGCAGTACGGATACGCATTTCCATTTCAGTCAATCTTGAGCAATCTGCATCCGCTTGACTCCACACATTCTTCTCAATTCATCAGCCCATCGTCCACTCGGTCTACACTGCTTTAAATAAGAATAATACAATACTTTGGTTTGATGCAGATGGATGTTTTGTGTATGATAACTCAATTTTTCTAAAATTGGACATACAATATCTGTGCACTAACCCATCTACATATGTATGTACATAGATGGGCGAAGCTTAGTATCACAATTAACCCGATACTCGCCAACTAATAATATACCTCGTACAAAAGTAAAAATACTGAATGGCAATTTTAACGTGTTTTAAATTCACGCAGGGGGGTACGAACGACATGACCATGAATAAATAAATAAATAAACAAAAGTGAAAAAAAAAAAATTGCATCGCCAGGCTCGTATAAGGAAAAAGTGCGAATACGCGCCGATTTAATATATTCAGTGACCCCCCATAAAAACGGGGTGAGAAAGGGTAGGTAGGGGTAGAAAAAACCCCAGACTATGGGGTGTGCGAGCCTAATCAGGATGCTGGGTGCCTCTCGGCCATTTACACGGTCGAGGGCTCTAGAGGGTGCCCTCTGGACCGCAATTGATAATACCATTGAGATGTTGGACCGCGGAGTCTGCCCCCGTGGTCACCCTACTCTACTGACGCTAAAATGAAATTATTCACTCGCGTGTTTATACGACTATTTTACTCAAAAGTACATTATATATAATTCAGTTATTTGTCAGTCGATGTGTATATCTATACCGGTAGTGTGGTAAATGTCCAAAAATTTCAGTGAATTACGTAAACGACTTTTTTTTAATAATAAATCCTTGTGAAATATTTAAAATGGAGATTTGCCACCGGCAAAAAGAGCCTAACCTAACCAAAGAAAAATAAAAAGGATTCAGTTTATAAAAATGAATACAATTCATGTACCAATTTTAGAAATCGATCAAAAAAAACATTACAAATGGTCATACAATACAATAGTACATTTTTTTTTTTTAATAATAATAAGTTTGCAAATAAAGGTAAGGATTTTCATATCGAAATTAATCTGGTATTTGCTTTACATCGTGTAGTTATTGATTAAAGTATTGTGATCGTGCAAAAATTTGACCTTGAGATTTTCACTGATTTGTTTCAAGTGTCATCGCCGGATTACATTTTCATGATTTTTGGAAAATGTCTGTATGACTGTGTATATTTGTGTAGAATCGCTAATAGCTCAAAAACCGTTTATCCTATTACGCTGAAACTTTATATTTATATTTTTTTTGCCGGCCATTACAATCCATAAGGCTTTTAAAATTTTTTGTCGTCAACCGGAAGTGGTACTTTCCTTGGAAAATCACCTAATTTTTGTGTAATCTTTGGAATATTTTTCCAGCAAAACTATGATATACATTAAGCTGACATTTTGCATATGTTAACAACCTTCAAAATAATATGATTTTTTAACATTTTTTTTCAACCGGAAGTAAGGTGTAAGAGATATTATGATTTTGGTCAACATCCGCCAACCGAAAGTGGCAGTTTTTTTTTATTTTCTTCGGCTTTTTAAAGATTTTGAATCTTTATAATATTGTAATAGTATAATTTTTATGCTAATTACAATCTGTTACAAAAAAAACATCAAAATCGTCTTTTGACTTTCTTAGTTTTTGGTTACTCTTCATATTCTTCAAATATATATGTACATATATGGGTTCCCGATTGTTTAATATCATCAATGTTTATTTTTAATTTACAGGATTTATTATTTAACATATTAAATTCCATTTTCTTGCAGATTACACATTATTTTGTTTTGTTTGTATTGAATTTGAATAAATTGCTTTTTTTTCACTTTTATCGCAAAGCTTTCGGTTAGTGGGCGCCCGAATCGATTCTTCACGCGCCCAATTCTTGCATACGGGAACTTCCTCCATTTCCGGTAATGGGATATATCCCCCCCCCCCACCCACTCTACCCCGCCTCGTTTGCCAACGACCCAACCACGCTTTCCAAAGGCACTTTCGCCGTTTTCAATTCGGTTTATTTAAATAAATTCCTCAGTCAAAAGCGGACTCTGACGCTTATCGACATTGGCGCGGCCGCCGCCCCGTTCGCCAAACAACCAGCCGAACGATCAAAAGGCTCATAATGTTCCTACCCAACCCCGGTTTAAATTATTAAAATCATTCCCCACTGTTTGCAGAAGCGACCGCGGGCGAAAAAACGGCGGTTTTCCGCGCCGGAAGCGAGTTTTCGCCGCGGCGGAAAATTCGGCGCTGGCGCGGTTTTAATTAAAGCTCACGAACGGGCGTCGGGTTCAATTAACGAAAATAAATAGCGACACGCTACCGAACGATTCGAAACTCGTCAGATTTAGCCTTCAGTGTACGCTCGCTATGCTTGCATTAAAACATCTCAATAATCCACATTCGATAATATAATATCAACCTTTGAACTTTTACATCTACCGACGGAAAAACTTTGAACTTCTACATCTATGTATGTTCTAAACGAAATACTATCTATACAAATGACACAATCTTTCAAAAATAAATTCAAATGCCTCCGTGTCAAGTTGGAAGCGTTTTTCGCGTTTTACCATAGGGGGTCCTTTTGACCCCGGTCGAAGCGTGTGTGTGCACGGGACCCACAAGATGGAAATTGTAGAAAGAGATGCGCATTTATATGTGGAGTTTTGCACGTAACACACGCCGATATCATAAATTGGTAATTTCACGGCGCATTACCCGGTTCTCTTACCCCCAGTAAGAGCGGTCCTTTTCGGTCCGTGTCAAAAATACCACATTTTCCTCTCGACGAGACTATACGGCCAGGAAAATATCTTTGTGTATCTAGAATACGTATTTTTTATAGAATACTGTGAAATTTTTAATAATCAAAATAATTTTTTTTCATGTGAGAAAGAGTGATATTATGTACATATATTTTGTAATCCTCGAGTATATTTCTATGAAATTTTTAATTATTTTATAATAATCAAAAATTGGCTAAATTCAAGAATATTACGCAACATCCACTGCACACAGAGAAGCATGGAAAGATGTAAGCTCGGTATAACGAGAAGAGATCGTAAAAGGAATATATGGGTAAGAAGGTGGCAGATATAGCAGAACGTGTGAAAAAGTCGAAATGGCAATGGGCTGGACACAGCGAGAAGAATGAAACGGAGATGGACGCGAGAAATACTTGAATGGTATCCGAGAGGATGTGAAAGAAAGCAAGGTAGACCAAGTGGACGATGGGCTGATGAATTGAAAAGAATGTGTGCGAGTCAACTGGATGCAGATTGCTCAAGACAGATGGGAATGAAAGAGGATTGGAGAGGCCTTCATCCAGCAGTGGATAGTGAACGGCCGAAAATGATATATAATAATTTTGCTGGGAAAAAGATAACAGAAAATTTGGTGATTTTTTAATGGAAGCACCACTTTCGGTTGACGGCAAAAAACATAAATATGATGTTTCAATGTGATGGGATAAGCGATTTTTGAGTTCTTCTTTTGAATTCTACACACATCCGCCTAACACACAGCCATACAGACATTTTCAAAAAATCATGAAAACGTGATCATGGTCATCCTGAGGTCGAACTTTTGCACGATCACAATACTTAATCCAATATGGATAAAGTAAAACAACAAATGACAATAAATTGAACGGCTGAAAATGAATGAATATGCTGAACGGCTGAAAATGATGATGATGAATCAAAATTTAAATGCCATTGTAAAATTGATTGTTGCAATAATAAATTCAATAGTGTAAAATAAAAAGTGGAAGACTACCGTCATCCTACGTCACAAAAAGAATAACTTTTATTTAAAAAAAAAAAAATAATAATAATTTGTAAATAGGTTTTTTAGCTTAAACTTTCCTACTGTAAAAACAAACACTAACGATAAAGTAAGATTATTTTCCTATTATTACTAACACACATTTATTGTAAAATGGATAATGGCCACTTGACCAGGAACCATTAGCATACCAGTTTTTTAGTAAATAAGAAGTATTATGAACATTATATGGATGAATAAAAGTTTTTAAAAATTCAAATAAAATCTACAAATTCACCGTTGTTTATTTGCAATAAACATTATTTAATTTATGTTGTTTTTTTTATATAAAAGAAAACCATAGCTACCGACCAACCAATTATTATTAAAAGCGCGAAAAACTGACAGGCTTCACGCTGCAAAAACGTCACAGTCAGCGGCGTGCGGCACTCGCTCATTCGCGTATCGCGAATTTTCAATTACGACGATAATTATTCACTATGCGACACACTCGAGTGGATAGCTGGGAGTGGGGGGATGGAGTGATGGGGTTATGGGAGAGGCGGCAGCCAAGGGGTTGGTACATTACATACACCCAGCGTAGGCATTATTGCCCGCGAGTTACGAGCGTCGCGTTTGTTCCCTTACAAATTTTAGGAGAGTGTGTGTACGCCCGCCTATCGTATCGCCCGAGGAGCGGCTGAATATGCAAAATATTTCCCGTTGCGACAGTTGAAATATGAAATTAGGAAAACCGTAAATTCTCGTATAGGCGCGCCGCGTCGCCAAGGCGTTAACTCAACCCTTTCGGCGCGGCGCGCCGCGTCGCGAAACGTCAGCCGCGAACGCTTTGCTTTGCTTGCGCTTTTCTTTCAGATCGCAAAGGAACCAAATCGGATACGGAAGCGTACGTTTGAAGAGAGTGCTCGAGGAAGAAGGGGATAGAATTTGAATAAATACATCACACATATCAATATTGTAACGGTATATATGTAACTGTGTGTAATACTTCAATATGGTGCTTGTACGTAAGTTGGGCCGAAATAAATCACCATATTTTGTTTACTCAAAAATACAAATATAAGACTACATATGTATGTCATTTCACAATAGCGCCTTTTCTAAGAACTTTTTTAATATACTTCATTCAAATTTCGAATGCTATACATATTATTTATTATTTTAATTATCATATCATCTGGCCATAGTGACGAATTGGGTCTACCTGTCATGTCACTATGGTATTATTTGGAAATAAAATAAAATATTACATATTTACTTTTGACTTAGTTATTTTTATAACAAAGCACGGTACAATACTGGTTATTGTCGTTGCCATTCTTTTTACGTCAACACAGTTGCCAAATTATGATTATTATTAGATATACCCGATTCTTTTTTTTCACGGGGGATCCATTCCAGGGAATATTGTGCAAATAAAAAAAATTTTCATATGTTACATATACATACATACATACATACGATAATAAATTGAAATGGTTTTTGATTTAAATTTAATATAACATAAAAAAATATATTCATTCAGTGTCGCTCCTTGATAATAAACGTGCCCGTTTACTGCTGTTTTTCTTTCTAATTTTTGGCAACCGTGTTAAAACAAAAGAATGTGTATTTTTACGCAGCTTTTGTACCGACACATACATGTGTACATATTCTGAATCACTGCAGGTATATTATTTATAAACGTGCCCGTCTGTTTACTGCTGTTTTTCGTTTTAATTTATTGTAACCGTGTTGTGTTAAAACAAAAGAATCAGTGTAAAAAAAAAATAATCGGTCCGTTTTCCTGGGCCGTGCGAAAGCAATACCGTGCAAAAAGAGAATCAGGTGTATCGTGTAGATATAATAATTTTTTGAATTATTTTAAATGTTTTTTAATTAGTTTTTTGAAATAATATATTAAAAAAATATCAAATTAGAAAATATATCATTGTTCATAATAAGGTGATTGATTTTGGCCCACCTCATAGTCAAAAGGAAAAATTAGTTTTTTTTACACATAAATTAAAGGCAATCGAGCACTCGCTACAGCTTTAGTACTTTTTGGTGAAAAAATTGTCTCTAGGTGGGAACAGGGTGACCACGCTTGCGTATTTATTGTATAACGACTAATTGCTTTTTAATTAATACACGTGGGCTGGTCGGTTATCTGAGTGCGCAGATAATGGCCGGCCGCCGGCCAAGTGGGTCGCTATCATTTTAAGTGCATCCTCTTGTGCTCGTGTACCCAATTTATAGCCCATAAAGCCAGGACACAGTATTTACGTACCGGGAAGGGGGATGAGAAGGACGAAGGAGAGGAGGCCTAGGGACAAAAACTATCACCGGGCCACTTACTATTGCCCATGCGCTCCCTTTTTTGTCGTCTTCGGCCACTAATTAGATACGCATACGTATTTCATTGCGAATCGAACTATGTATAGTGATTGCAGACCTACATACTATGTTTTGTATATGTTGAAGTTCGGTTAAGTTAAATGCAATCTAACTGTTAGTGCCGATCTAAAATATAACACGTATGTACGTTTCAATGCATGGTATAGTGGATGATTTTCGAATGATTAATTTTTCACGATCATCGGTGAATTATACAGACATTGAAGGGTTAAACCGTGTCAAAGATCCATTCCTTACATGGCACACTATTCGATTTGTTGTCGATCGCGTGTTAACCTTAACGTAACCTGAGGGGCTGCCGGTCTAGTTTTCCAAAACACCCTCAAATTGGAAAGTTTTTTTTTACACACAAACACATTACTCATACGCGTACACACACAAACTTTAATATATTTATTCGCAAAGCCCAATTCGGTGGACAATTCAATAAAAATTTGACCGAGTGCCTATTTAACACGCTCGTGTTTGATTTAGTTTTGATTGCCTCACTGGAAAAAGACTAGCGTGTGTGTGTGTGTGTGTGAGAGAAGGGTGGCTAATTTCATATGATTTTTTTTTACTTCCTCGAGTATTAGAATGTTGTTTCGTATAATGCGATTTTAATACGCACATCATTGCTTTATGTAAACCGATATAAAAAAAAACAAATCCACTTAATTAAACTCGCAAAACAATGCTTCGTTAAAAATACCCTCATTACGTTACCCGTGTGTATTTTTACGCAGCTTTTGTACCCCTACACGTATTCTGAGTATATTTTTACTTGGAATATTTTGAATTATGTACTGCACGTATATTTATTTATATCTAGCATACGCTTTCTTTTAAAATTTAAGCAAAATTCACAAGAATAGACGCTAGGTTTTGGGGTTGGTACAGTATGAAGTACGACGCGTCCGGATGCTGGAATTGCATATCCGCTTTTATTTATTCGATGCTTCTGCTTACGTGACTGCAGGTGCAGAAATACTCGAGTGTATGTGTGTGTTTAGTCTCTCTTTTTTTTTTTAGACACAATTCGCAAATGATTCATGGGCGGGTGCATACGCGACGATACTAGTGCATACTTTATGCACTCGCCTGCACCAGAGCCTTATGACAAATTTACTCTGGCGATGCAATAAGCGCCCGAATGCAATGATATTTATATTAACCGGTTCGTTGCAAGCGTGAAATTAAATATATCACGCTCATCAGATTATATGATCTGCATTGTCGAGTTAACAGCGAACGTCGCGATGCAAGTTGCACCGTGGATTGTACCTACATATGTTCATATGTTTGTATTGCAGATGAGAAATGTACACACGTGTACAGCAGTGACTTACATAAGGAATTAAACTCACCGAGCGAGAATTTTAATTATGTAACGTGTATTTCAGTCACATGAAAATAACTCGAACCGCTTCGGAAGTAGAAAACGTGCATTTGTAAATTTTGTCATATGAATTGTTTTTTGCGTTAAATGAAAATGAAATGCAACGCTGAACTGCGTATGTTAGTATATTAAATACATATTTAGCATTTTAAATGGAAAACGATGAAATTGAAATATCGTTTTCATTGTAATGATGCAACCCGACTCTTTTTGACATTGTTATTATTTGTAATTTATTAAACAGGCTTTTGCCCAAAATAACACATATACATGATAGCAAAACCTTTCAAAGCTTTTATTCTTTTATATACATATGTATACTAGAGTAAGCTCGTTGAATATATATCAACGGAGCGCTTTCTCATCACCCGTACTGAAAAATAATATTAAATTTAATAGTTTCTATAGTTGTTGCATAGATGGCGCGTTATAATACAACAACGTAACAATTTATCAAAGTTGCGAGCCTATTGAAAATTAATATTGTCCAATTGTAGCAGGTCCGTCATCGCTTCCGTTGAACGACAGTGTTACCACGACATCATTCCAACCTGGTGATCGCGGGTTCAAATCCCACTCGCGCGCGACGTTCTAGTTTTTTTAATCATTTACCTCGGCGAGCGTTATCAGCAGACAGACAGACGGATTTTGGCTATTATATATACTCTAGTGTAAACCCGTTGAATATCAACGGGGCGGTTTCTCATCACCCTTACTGTGAGTGTTTGTGTGGTTGAGTATATGTGTACGTGCGGTAAGTATGCGAGCGATCCAGCCAGACATACCCTTGCGCTACTATATACAGTAATGTATACTTCAAATTTGACGAATGCATAAAGTACTGAGCTTAGTATTTATTTCTAATAATGAAAAAATAATATAAAATTTCATAGTTTTTATAGTTTATATGCATATATGGCGTTTTATAATACAACAACGTAACAATTTAGCAAAGTCGCGAACCTACCGAGGATTAATATTGTCAAATTGTAGCGGGCTCGTCATTGCCTATGTATGTAGTTTGGATGAATGCGTAAGCGCACACTCTTCCGAACTGGTGATCTCGGGTTCACATCCCACTCGCGCGCGGTCGGTTCGTGATCTTTAATCATTTACCTCAGCGAGCGTTATCAGCAGACAGACAGACAGACATACAGACGGACAGACAGACGGAATAGGCCTATTATATAAATACTAGTGTAAGCTCGTTGAATATCAACGGAGCGCTTTCTCATCACCCGTACTGAAAAATAATATTAAATTTAATAGTTTCAATGGTTGTTGCATGGATGGCGCGTTATAATACAACAAAGTAACAATTTAGCAAAGTTGCGAGCCTATTGAAAATTAATATTGTCCAATTGTAGCAGGTCCGTCATCGCCTCCGTTGGATGACAGTGTTAACACGACATCATTCCAAACTGGTGATCGCGAGTTCAAATCCCACTCGCGCGCGACGTTCTAGTTTTTTTTTTAATCATTTATCAGCAGACAGACAGACGAATTTCGGCTATTATAATATATATATATATATATATGTATAATGACTTCCGTCAGTTGTTTAGATATAAGTATATACGCGGGCCTATCTTTTTTTCTTATTTATCTATTTCAGTGTCAAAAGTAGTTCAGAATGTTAAATTTAGCACATATATAACATATCGAATGTAGCAATGCAATGAATCACTAATATGTATCATATTTTTAAATTCTCAAATATGGCAAAGCCCACGGTTTTCGATACGGAGCGTTGCGGGAACCGGTAACCGAGATTCTTGTAAGCCGCAAGTTGCTCGTAATTACGGCTTTGTAACACCGAGCCGCTACCGACTATGGTAGGGGGTCGTCAGCACCCCCACAAAAACCCCATGGGGTTAGTAGTCCCACTGAACCACTCACCCTTATGTATATGTGTGTAACACTGAACCACCCCACCCACAACCATTATCAGCAAACATCTTTGCGGCGTTCGTAGACGAGCAATTACACGGCGTTAAAAAAATGTACATAATATATGTATATAAAATTTATAAAAGAGTGTTAAAAATAAAATACCCCAATTACTAGGAAAGTATCGTTATAATGTTCAATTTCCAGTGTGTCATAAATATTCATATTAGCGCAGGTCAAAAGGTGATGATCGAGCTATGAAGACGTTCGTTGTTTATCGTTAGTTTTATTTTTCCGATTCGATCCGCCATTAATGCAAATTTAATGATTTCTCCATAGATACTTAGCTTGTTAAATATTGATTATTTTTTTGTTTGCTTGATAACCTTGTTAGACAACACCTAGAATAATAGGTTATCGGGGTTGTTTTTTTTTTTTAATTATATTAAAGCAAAAAAATCCCCTATTAAAATAAAATTAGTACGCAATGGATTAAATTTCCTTGGTTATATACTTTTAACTGACAGGTAATATCAATTTAACGGTTTTGTCTAATGTTGAAGGCGTATTGTATGGGGTAGATTTAATTTAAATCAAATTACTTGGCAATTTCTCCACCAGAATACTTTCAATAGATCGAATTCATTGTTGTTATAACAGATCTTTATAACACAGAATCCTTTAAGAAAATAGCTAGAATGTACCCATTTCTTCGAATTAGAAGTAATTCTATTGTGATTTAATATTCATTTAAGACATATTGTATAATGTGCTATTTATTCAATTAAGGCGTAATACATCTAAGGATATTAATTTCCGAAATCATTCGCACGCAAAGAAAGTGATTTGAGCGTAGGCTGAATTTTCGCAGTATGATTGATGGACTGAACACTGAACAGTTTTCAATTGAAAATTCTTCACTCATACACACAGCAGCATGTTAAAAACACAATCGAATATAATAGACTTTATAAAGGTGAATATTAATATACGCAATTTGAACGCGTTAATAGGTAAAATGTACGACAGGGTGACGCGACACAACAAACGACTATTTCCATAGTAATTATTATTAAAGGGAAGGAAGTTATTTAAAGCATTCAACTGATTACACAACCTCTGAACTGTGAATTTGCTCGCTCGTAATATTATGAGGGTTTCCCAATATACCGGTTCGACGGTTCCATTTCCTAGATTCGATTTCTAAGACTTCCGTTTTCGCGGTGGGGCTGAGAGACACCGGGCTAGTCCGAAACTGACGCTCAAATACCACAGTGAGAAAATCGTAAAAAAAATTCGGTGGCTTTTGTCCGTCGGTGATAATAAAAAAAAATTCGTTTAATTAAGTATGTAAATTGTCGCGCCGTATCATTTACAAGAATAGAATTGCAAATGCTTCGGGGTGGTACACAAAAGTAAAAATTGTTGTGTCCAATTAGAATTGTTCATGTATACGATGAGTGCGTGTCGCTTGCTAAGCCCTCGAGGGCGTCGCCCCTCAAATGATCAAGTCCTCGACCTCATAAATATGTAAAGTGTGTGTGCGATACAAAATAAAAGTAGGGAAAAAAGGCGTACGAGTGTTTATTTTTTTGTGCCGGTACAAGAGCGTGATGATACACCGCACTCCGAACGGTGTGGGAATTTTCCTATCGTTGAGATTGATTGATGAGTTGTTTTCTTATTTTTTTTTTTTATTTCAGAAGGTTGTCTTTTAAATTTAAACTCAAAAAGTGCTAGTCGCTTTTGTAATAAGGGCAATATAATTAATATACATACATGCTTATTTAAAAGTTGACACAATATATTTTTTTCAATACAAATTTGTCAATTTAAGCTTTGAATTTTATATACGCAGCATTTCAGTTTTAAAAAAAATTGAGTTATCATACACAAACCGTCCATCTGCATCAAAGCTTCACGTTTAAAAAGTATTGTATGTCCAAATAGTATATGTGACAAAATATTTCCTTATTCAAATATATAATATTTCCATTTCGTCCATAGTTTTCATGCAAAAGAGATGTATAGGTATGTATGTCACTTACAATATTTTAAAACAAAACTGGACATACAATATCTGTGCACTAACCCATTGATATTTACTTTATCCATATATGCAGTGTAGATAAAGTATTGTCGTACTAAAAATACAAATGAATTATGATTTTCTATTTGTACATATGTATTATAGGTATATGAAAAAAAAAATGGGAAATCTAAAGACATAACATCGATTGTTGTTTTTACATACATACATAGGTCACAATAATACAACATTTAAAATATGTAACATCTATTGATAGATATTACTATCTTAATATAATATATTCCGTAAGAAAATTTCAATAATAATTAATATTGGTCATTTTATGGAAATTTTATTAAGTAATCAAATCATTCGATCTTGTACATCAGGGGTCGGCAAGAGGCGTCCCGCGGGCAAAAAGTGGCCCGCGAAGTGTTTTAAAGTGGCCCGCGATTTCTCTTTTATATAGTAAAATCTTTGTAAAATTACAATCCAGTTAAATATTTTTTTCAAAATGTGCACAAAATGCGAAATCAGTTTATCAGCTCGCACGATTACAAGACAAATAGAAGAAATTGGAAATGATGTCGAGGATATGTTGAAAGGTAATGCAATCAATTTTCAGTATTTTTCTATTGCGATGGATGAAAGCTGTGATATTAAAGACACTGCCCAACTGTTGATATTTATTCGTGGTATTGACGAAAAATTCAATATTTTCGAAGAAATGGCTGCTCTTTGTAGTTTAAAAGGAAGAACTACAGGTGAAGATTTATTTATAAGCGTACATAAAGTAATAAGCTCGTTGGGTTTAAAGTTGGAGAATTTAAAAAGTATTACAACTGATGGCAGATTGAATATGAGTGGTCAAAAATCGGATGTATCTGCTCGGATTTCACAAAAAATGCAAGGATTGAGTTTTGTAACTCCAATGATTTTTCCAATGAAAAATAAACATCGGACTAGAATTACAGATGGACATTTGCATGCGTTACTTCGAGTTAGCACCACTAGTTCCATGTTAATTTTACTAAATTGGCAAAAAAATTGCAAAAACATCAAACCTCTCATTAATTTTTGTTTGTTTTTTTTCTTCTAATTTTTTTTTATTGTGTTTAATTTTTTCTTGTATTTTTTATACTATTTTTATTATAAAATAAACAAAATCTCTTATTTTACTAACTCATTATAAATCCAAAGTCACTTTGGTATGTGGCCCGCCGACAAATCCCAATATCTCTATATGGCCCGCGTGTAAATTATGTTGCCGACCCCTGTTGTACATAATGGAAAGGGTTAAAATTTTTTTTAGTTTGGTGTTTATAAATTTAGTTTGTTTTCATTTCACGAAACTAAACCACAACGTGTAAATATTAAACGTTGGTTCGTCAAAAAAAATTAAATCATCTCAACGTGGCCAAAATTAAACATTTCATATTGATCAATGTTTGGTATATGAGAGCAATAATTTATCTTTCGGACCAATTTTAATTTAAAAATCCTATCGGATCGTTGTTTGAAATATGCGCCGCTATCCATCAATTCCGTTAATATAACAACGTTGTGCCGATATTTGACCTTTTCACTTTTCCATATGTAAAATAATAATAATAAAATAAAAAAAAAACACGAATGACTCGATTGCAATAAAGGTAATTCTAGAATTTTATGTAAAGCAAACTTTAAAGCGTTTAATTTGAAATAAAAACTTAAAAGTTTTCTACTGTATGCATATACATACATACATATATGTATAAAGATAATAGAACGAATAAAACGTTCAGCTATGATATTTTTTCATCAATTCAACAAAAGCGTCTTGAGACTTCAAGACCAGCTTTTCTTCATTTTGTGGCGCATAAGAATTTTCCCCTGTGATGGTGCATCCACCTGCAGAGTCTCAACATTTTAATTAAATAGTAAAATGTAAGTCTACATAAATCGCACTGGCACATTGGAGGCTACGTGTAATATTATTAAAGGACGTTTAATGAATTTTAATAAGGATTTTCCATTCCTGCATATACATACATACATATGTATGTATGTATTAAAACACGGGCACGTTCTGAAATAACTTCGAATAGTCATGTTATACTTCGATTGAATAATAATCTTTTAAAGTCACATAAAAGTCAAGTAAATTTTTCTTGATACGAAATAAATAAAGCCACTTTCTGAAAGTTGCCTTGTATTACAAGGTTAAAGGTAGTCTGGCGCGTACGGGAAAAATAGCTTAATCCACAAAATTGGATCAATTTTGGCGGAAGCGAATTTTCCCGTTCATAGGGAAATTTCTCATGCCGCGATAAATCAGATGTTAGGGGTTGGTTCATGGGGTAGAAGAGGTTGGGGGTGCGAATGAAGTGTTTTTACGGCGTAACATCAAATAGTGTCTGCACACCGATTCGACTGAAATTGTGAATTATTCATAATGGCGCGACCGCACGAACGAGCTTTCACTCGAGCTTACGGGGTGTTCAGACGAGTTGTTTGAAAATGGACCGAAAGCTCACCGAACGGTGAAAGTTTCACGCACGTACATATGTCGCAATTTAGCGACACCGAAACTCACGTGCGTCAACATTTTGTCAATCAAAGTTTACTCTACAGTATGCCATTTTATTTTAAACTAGTGTAGACTACTATGGAGCGAATTTTTACAAATTTTTTAACATGTTAACAATTTTCGGCAAAAACGAAAGGTTTAGTAAGGTCATAAGGTCATAGTAAGCCGACGATATTTACTTTCGTCAGTCTAAATAAGTGGTCAGTAGTCTAAATCAGCGGTAGTATGGCAACACCAGTTTAGATTTCAATGTAGCTTAAATTAAGCACATCGTAATATGTGAGCAATGCAGTTGATGAATCAGTAGCTATGTCTAGCGAAGTTTCATACGTGTGTGAACTGTATAATCTTAATGATGTGAACAATGTAAACAACAGCTTTGGTAAGAAATTGGATTTGGTCCTGACCAATCTTAACTGCGCCAGCACTGTAAAAAGTAATATTTGTATTGTCCCTGAGGATAAATACCACCCAACGCTTGAAGTTATATTTCAAAATAATTCAGTTAATAATTCCAAACGTAATAACTTATGTTCAAATTTGAATTCGAGCGATAGTGGATGGATATTTGGTGACGTAAATTTTGAAAATAATGTTAAATTGGTTGCACTGAATTCTATTCTGAAGGATTCTCCTTGGGGACGGGTTTATAAATGCACAAATGTTAATTCTGCCTTAGCAGTTTTTTATGAAATCTTGTACGCTGGGTTCGATATGTGCTTTCGTAGGAGATGTCATTTGGGGTTCAGAAGAATTTTCCCAAAGTGGTTCTCTAAGGAATTAATTAATCTCCTGAAGTGCAAGCAGATAGCTCACACTCGCTGGAAGAAATTCCAAAGTACTAATGATCGTGATATATTTTGCTATTTGCGCTCTCAATCTAAGAGATTGATGTCAACCTGTCTTAGTGAATATATGCAAAAATGTGAGAACTCTATAGGTATTGATCCTAAAATCTTTTGGAGTTTTGTGAACTCTAAGCGCACTTCCCAATCGAACCTCTCTTTAATGTTCCTTGAAGATGAGACCTTTGAAGACAGTAAAAGTATAAAAGTAGGTATTTTGCCGATTTTGTCAATATTACTGATTCGTTTTGAATTGAAAGTATATTGAGGGTCTTGGGTAGAAAGGGTGTGTAGGTGTTTATCTTCAAGGCGGCTTATATTCATATATAACTAGTGTAAGACCGTTGAATATCAACGGAGCGTTCTCATCACCCGTACTGAAAAACAATATTAAATTTAATAGTTTTTACAGTTGTTGCATCTATGCAACAATGCGCCATCTATGGCGCGTTATAACAACAACAACGTAATAGTTTAGCAAAGTTGCGAGCCTATTTTTCATATTAAATAGTCACGTTGAAGCCTGCCTATTATCATTTGGTTTGGCTCACCGCGTAAGCGCTCTGTTCCGAATCAGTGGTACCGGGTTCGAATCCCACTCGTGCGACGTTCTGGTTTTTTTTTTAACTATTTACCGATGCGAGCGTTATCAGCAAACAGACAGACAGACGGAATAGGGCTATTACATATGTATGTACATATATAATAATACACATTTATATTACAGCTGTCGGGTTAATCATAATTATGCGTACGTATGCGTAGTTAGTATTTTGGCATAAATTTTCGCGATGCGTGATGCAATCTCGACACGAATGTGTTGTATACAACACACGCGGACTAATGGGAAAATTCGATGCAGAGCATGCGTAAATTTTCCGCGACGGAAATGTTTTTCCGTAAACATTGCAAATTGGTTGCATCCGCTGCGCTTTGAATTTTTCCGCCATGAGCGTTATATTTTCGTAAAAAATTCCGATTGAAAGTTATGACCGCGATTCGAATTTTTCACCACTAATGAGTTCGCATTCAAACTACATATGTATTTAATCTACATACATACATAATATATATGTATTACCACAAAATGCATTTCAACGGTCCAATATACGTCGGTCAAACCAGAAAATATATTTTAGTTTTTTACATACATATATGTATTATATTTTAATAGTTTGCCTATTAAAAAAAATACATTAACACAATGTGAATGCAATCAAAACGCTTCAAACCATCATCAAGCTATTTTCCCAAACACCAAAGTCGGAGAACTTTATAATAGAGCGAGGGCTCTGTTTGAGTTTCGCTATTGATTTAAGACGCAGTTAAACGTGTCGACGGCAAACAATGAAAATTGTTTCGAAGTTAAACTTTCGAGACTCGACAGTTAGCCACCGATTAAACTGACCGTTCAATTAATCGGCCGCCTATTCTGTGTCGATAAAACGCACACCACCGGTCAATTCATAAAGCTAATTAAAGTTTTTCAAACTGAAACCAATTAGTTTCAACCTGCGGTTTAATTCATCGGAGTCATAAAGCCGTGTGCCAACCTCTATCGATAGTACAAAAGTTCGCTGTAATGCACGAGATATCTCGTCCAGATACAAACACTATTACATACATATGTATGTATATGTATGTATATACTTGACAAGACAACGTCTTTAGATGGAAAAGTCTCGATTGAAGGCCTTCGTTAATATTTTATACAATCTCAAATATGAAGAACGCGAATCATTTATGAGCAGTTTAATTATTGAAGTGAAATAAGTCTGCTTTTTTGCTTTTAAAAACAAAGTTATACCGCCAACGCGCTTTAATTTATTTAACTTACAAAAATTCATATGAACAGTTACATGTATGTACATAAGTAAATCAAAAAAAATAAACGGTTTTCGAGCTAAAGCGATTTCACATACAAGACATTTTCCAGAAATCAAAAAAACGCGATCAACACGACACCTGATACAAATCAGTCAAAATCACGAGGTTGAATTTTCGCACGATCGCAATACTTAATCCGATATGGATAAAATAATTAAAAATGGAAATAGTTCAATTCGTTTGAATTATTGAAGGATTACGGTAAAACGTGCATTTTTCAACACGTTTAACAAATTCAAAATCATAAAAAGTTTACTTATTTTACTTTATCCTACTTTTTCTCTTTCAATAGGGTACTTTATATCAATTTTTTGTAACTGCTTCCAGTGGTATCCCGTTCCCTAATGATGATCTATCATACTAGGTTTATGAAAATGTATTTGTTAAAAAATGGAATAACTTCATTTACGTTAAAAAAAAACAACAATATACATATTTGTAAATAAAACATTCAATAAAACAATAAAATACGATTTATTTTTTAAATTCAGTATATACATAGAAATGTATATACTGTATACTCTGTATTACTATCTGTAAATAGGCACATATAAGAATATTTCACGACGGTTCCAAAACGAACTTTCCGATTTAACCCTTAAGAGACGGTGCAATAAAGCATTGTCTCGTTGTCGTTAATTGCGTAATAAGACGATCTCGTTTCCAGGGTGCATTCTGGCCGCACACGAACAATGTCCGGAATTCGACCGGGAAACGTATGCGGGAGCGTTTCCGGGAACGCTCTCGGGACAATATATGCATATATATATATATATATGTATTTATGTACTTTCAGTGTTTCATTGTGGCGCCAATTTGAAATATGAACGAGTTCACAGCATCGCATTGCCACCGTTTGAGAAGCGCTGCGTCGCGTCTGAGGAATACAAGACGCATCGTTGCTTCGTTGGGGTTACATGCTATCGCATTGCATCGCATCGTATTGCACTCCTCGTATGGTATGTACATATATGCCATACGAATTGAATTTCAACATTTGCATATATGTAGGTAACTACTTAATGATCAAACATTTATACACAAACTAAAGTAGGTGAACGTAAAACGATTTTAAAGAAAATTCTAAAATTTTGATATATTACATATGTATATGAGTCGCCTAGTTCCAAATCCCGATAAGTCTACAATATATTAAAAAAACGAGGATAAAATATTTTCTGGTTCTAAGAATGTTTTCAAACGATGCCTTATACTTGAATTATTCCAAATTCCGCCAAGTGCGCCGTAAAAAAATATTGAAAATCAGTGTTAGTTCCAAAAACTGACAATTGCACTATGATAAAAGCCATATTTAGAAACAAACAACGATAATTCCATGTTTCTAATCTCAATATTTTGTTTAATATCAACAAAATTCAGTTTAAATGAGTTTAAACGCTATCAAGCAAATAAGTCTGTAGCAGAAAAACCGCGTTTGCGAACAAGTGAGTTTTATGGACTTATCGGGATTTGGAATTAGGCGACTCATATGTATATGTATATAATAGCCCTATTCCGTCTGTCTGTGTGTCTGTCTGCTGATAACGCTCGCCGAGGTAAATAATTAAAAAATTAGAACGTCGCGCGAGTGGGATTTGAACCCGAGATCACCGGTTCGGGACAGTGAACTTACGCTACGCTATGATCCAAACGGAGGTGATGACCGACCTGCTACAATTGGTCAATATAAATTTCTCAATAGGCTCGCGACTTTGATAAATTGTTACGTTGTTGTATTACATACATATAACGCGCCATCACATGCAACAACTATAAAAACTATTAAATTTAATATAATTTTTCAGTACGGGTGATGAGAATGCGCTCCGTTGATATTCAACGGGCTTATACTAGTAAGAAGATGTCGGTACATATGTACATACATATGTATGTACATATGTAGGGTCATTTTTGAATTGTTTCAAAACAAAGATACTGAGTTTCTTGTAGTCTATCTTATTCAGAATGATTGCGTCTATCAATCATCCAAGTATTAGACCAGCGGTACGGAACCGGCGGCTCCAGAGACGCATGCGGTTCTTTGTGTGATAACCTGTGACTCTCGCTGTCATCCAACGTTTTGCGTGAAACACAACGTTGACACACAATTTACGCAAAATCAAAATAACTTCCATAACTTTATGGCTATAAAAAGCTTAAAAATCGTTATTTTAGATTAAACGTTTTATTACATTTTAATAATAAGCTGTCAGACATTACAAAATATCATGAAGATAATTTTTTTCTTACCGTTATTCATTTCATAAATGAGCAACATTTAATTTCATTTTTAATATACATACATTATATTTAATATAATATTATATTGCAAAATACTTATTATTCCCTCGATATACATACATATGTATGTATGTACATACACAGTAGATACGTTCTACGAAAAACTGCGTAAATGAAATTCGGGTGTGGCCAACCCATGACTTTATCCATATATTTGAGGAATACAAACAGTAACGAAATTATTTTTTTAAGTACGCAAGTAAATAAAACGTATGCACAGCACCACACCAACCAACATACATATCATGAAATCACTGTGTTGAGTGCGCGCGCGTATGTAAAATACGATCTTCGGCACATATTCAAATTAGAAAAACTGCCATTTTCGCTCGTCAGAAGTTAACTAAAATCACAGTATCTCTTACGGCTAACGTGAAAACTATAGATATGAAATTTCGTCAAAATTCCCGGAGCCGTTTCGGAAATATTCTGTCGTAAACTTTTCGACAAAAAAAAAAAACCTACTTCCGGTTGACTAATTTTAATTATTATTTTTTTTTTAAATATGATTTTCTCTCAAAATTACAATATTACAATATTGTGACGATACTACATATTTAAAAGGTCGAAAAAAATAAAAAACAAAAAATCGTTTAAGAGTAAACTGCCATTTTTGCTCGTCAGAAGTTAACTAAAATCACAGTATCTCTTACGGCTAACGTGAAAATTATAGATATGAAATTTCGTCAAAATTCCCGGAGCCGTTTCGGAAATATTCTGTCGTAAACTTTTTGACGAAAAAAAAAAACCTACTTCCGGTTGACTAATTTTAATTATTTATTTTTTTTTAAATATAAATTTCTCTCAAAACTACAACATTACAATATTGTGACGATACTACATATTAAAAAGGTCGAAAAAAATAAAAAAAAAAAATCGTTCAAGAGTAAACTGCCACTTTCGCTCGTCAGAAGTTGACTAAAATCACAGTATCTCTTATGGCTAACGTGAAAATTATAGATATGAAATTTCGTCAAAATTCCCGAAGCCGTTTCGGAAATATTCTGTCGTAAACTTTTCGACGAAAAAAAAAAACCTACTTCCGGTTGACTATTATTAATTATTTTTTTTTTTTAAATATAAATTTTCTCAAAACTACAACATTACAATATTGTGACGATACTACATATTTAAAAGGTCGAAAAAAATAAAAAACAAAAAATCGTTCAAGAGTAAACTGCCACTTTCGCTCGTCAGAAGTTGACTAAAATCACAGTATCTCTTACGGCTAACGTGAAAACTATAGATATGAAATTTTGACAAAATTCCCGGAGCCGTTTCGGAAATATTCTGTGGTAAAAGAATTTTATAATTTTCTACAAGAAAAAAACCCTACTTCCGGTTGAATGATGTTGACCAAATTCCTTATAGCTTTTACGCCTTACGTGAAAATAATAGATATGAAATTTCAGGTTGATAGACTTGATAGTTTCGGAGAAAACACACATACAGCCACACACACACATAAGTACACAGACACACAGACATACAGACATACAGACATTTTCCAGAAATCATGAAAACGTGATCAGGGGATGATACTCGATACAAATCAGTCAAAATCTCGAGGTCGAATTTTCGCACGATCACAATACTATATCCGATTAGGATAAAGTAAAAAGACGTATGTGTGTGTTTTTTTTTAATATTTACAATTTAATTTTAATGCAGACAATTTAAAATTTTAATTATTTTCCAAATTTCTGGAATTGTAATAGATTCATCTTCATCAACCTTCGTTAAAATATCTTAAAAAGTATGTTTGATATAATATCCTTTAAATGTTGAGATGATACCTCGGTCTAATGGTTGGATTATTGAGGTAGTATCACCAGGTGACCTCTATTCGTCACAAAAAGATACACGCGATGAATTTAAAAAAATTGTCCATTTTTTAAATTCATACGTAAAAAAAAATCCACGTAAATCGAGGGACTGGTGTACGTACATATGTATGTATAGGTATGTATGTACATATGTATAAAAACCGCAATTTACTCAACCAGCATTTAACTCAATGTCTATTCAATTTTGTCAGTCATTCACGTTCAGAAAAAAAAACCCAGTATAAAGTGATTAAAATTACGCTTGATAGAGGTAATAGTTTCGGAGAAAAAGTTAAAAAACATTTAATAACCAAGATTAGTACTACTTCAGGTAGTAAAAAAATATTACATATGCAAAATTTCAGCTTAATTTAAATATTTACATATAATAGCTGAATTGAAGAATGTTTCGTAAGATACAGTGCACACAGAGAAGCAAGAAAAGATGTATGCTTGGTATAACAAGAAGAGATCAAATGAGGAACGCTTGGGTAAGAAGCATGACCAAAGTGGCAGATATAGCGGAACGTGTAAAAATTGGATTGGACACATAGCGAGAAGAATGGATGGCAGATGATCGCAAGAAATACTGGAACTGTATCCGAGAGGATGTGAAAGAAAGCAAGGTAGACCAAGTGGACGATGAGCTAATTTATTGAGAAGAATGTGTGAAGTCAACTGGATGCAGATTGCTCAAGACATACGGGAATGGAATAGGATTGGAGAGGCTTTCATCCAGCAGGGGATGGTGAACGGCTGAAAATGATATACATATGTATGTATGTATAATAGTTTTGCTGGGAAAACATTCCAAAGATAAAAAAATATTAGGTGACTTTTCAAAGTAAGTACCACTTCAGGTTGACGAAAAAAATTCTTAAATTATTATAATGGCCTGAAAAAAATATAAATATGATGTTTCATTGTGATAGAATAGCGGTTTTTGATTTAAAGCGATGCTACTCACTGACATACAGACATTTTCATAAAAACGTGATCATGAGACGATACCTGATACAAAATCTCGAGTTCAAATTTTCGCATGATCACAATACTTAATCCGATATGGATAAAGTAAAAAAAAAAAAAAACAACAAATGACAATATATTGTAATAATCCATGTTAAATTTACATAATTTTGAGTATTGAGGCACAATTTTCATATCAACGACCATTTTAAACATTGTACGGCAAATTTACATATATTGTCAGCATTTACATTTTTTTCAAAGTGTGTCACATAACAAATAAAAATGCTTTCGTGCGTATCATGTCAAGTGTCATTTATGTATTTTGAACGGTTGTAAAATTTCATTGACAAAACGTTTGAATGGAAAATGCACGCTACAATTAATACGATACACGCGCGAAACAATTAAAACATGTTAACGTTAATTATAAATAATAAAAAAAATAACAATGAGAGTTTTATATAAAGTAAAACCGGCGAACATCGCAAGATAACAATGTCGAATCACAGACAACAGATAACGAAACAGAGGGGATGCTTTGTCGCTACAGTGTTTATTTTGCTTTGCATTTTTTTTATTCTGTCCATTAGCGGAGCTATATTTTGGAAATTAATTAAACAGGAATATCGTCCTTGTTATTAAATACGGGCTTAAAAAGAGCGAAGCGAAAAAAGAGAGAACACGAAAGTATCGGTGTGTAGAGGAGAGCAAACATAGGAAAAGCGAGGGGGAAAATGTTACACGGACGGACGGACGCCGCTTATTTTTATCTCACTGAACTAAAATTTGATAATGGACAGAGGAGTTTTAACAAGGCATGAAATCAAAATCACGGCTGAGTGGTAGCTAATGTAAGCTGAGCTGTAAGCCGCTCAGAGATTATTTGTTTTCGTCGGCTGGAATGCTTTTGTATTTTCTGTAATTTATCACGATTCGTACGCGAGGTGAAACATACTGTTTTTATATTTAAGTGAATTTTTTACGGATAATTATTTTATCAAAAGTTCAAACAAACATATTTATATGTATGTATGTATATACATATAAACTTCAATTCCTGTTGAACATTGAACCAAATCTATCATTTATATTTATACCATTTGTTTACAGAAACTGATAGTTTCAATAGTCATTATTATACAATGAAAAACGGTGCATGCATTTATCTCCAATAAATGAAATTAAACTAATGAATATGGGCATCAAATAACAAAACAGTTGTGAAATAATGTAGGCCAATTATTGTCTTGATTGTAAATTTCAATACCTTTTAAGCTGTATTTTTGGTTATACATAAGTTCAAATATAATACGATATTATTCATGACATATTAAACTCGATTTAGAATGCGAATGAATGATTGAATCAATGACAGTTATTAACTTAAATTCTACGAATGCAAATATATTTAGTATACATAGATAATGAGACAATTTCAAATTAAATCGTCATGCTGTGATCAATTCATTCTAAACCATTGACATTCAAACCTTTCAACGTCAATATATCGAAATAATTACAACCATCTAAAATTCGACAACCAACAACAAATTTATATCAACCATTCATTGTTTATTGAATTTGATCTATGAATCGCAAGTACTTATCGATAAATAGGATTATGCTATTTTACACTGGCACTAATGTCTGTTCGCCCAATTTCAATGAATTTGGTCGATAGGAGTACATGTGTATGTTTAACTTTAGATGTTCTTTACTATTGAGGTAGAGTGATAGCTAGAGACCGGTCAGAATTGGCATGAACGTAGGCTGCAGGTACAGAAATCGGTTTGCAGGGCCGTATTGGAAATTGTCGTCAAGGCTGAAATATAGGCGAGAAGTATGAAGGAGCGGGAACGGCTTGCAAAAGCTGATGTCATCGAAAAAATCACCTTTTCGAGTTTTATGACATTCTTCGCGGTCCAAATTATAATCGTTTCCAGGATTCCATCACCATGCTTAGCAACGAACTATGTAAGTCTTAACAAATAAGTTCATGAAATCCTGGAAACGATTATAATTTGGACCGCGAAGAAAGTCGTAAAACTCGAAAAGTGGATTTTTTCGATGACATCAACTTTTGCAAGCCGTTCCCGCTCCTTCATACTTCTCGCCTATATTTCAGCCTTGACGACAATTTCCAATACGGCCCTGCAAACCGGTTTCTGTGCCTGCAGCCTATGTTCATGCCAATTCTGACCGGTCTCTAGTCATGACGTTGGAGAAATATGATTCATTTTGATGTGTAAAATGTGTGTCAACAATTTGTATTTCGCGCAAAACGTTGTATGACAGCGAGAGCCGCAGGTTTTCATACAAAGAGCCGCATGTGGCTCCGGAGCCGCCGGTTCCCGACCACTGAACTAAGCTATTGCTCATAGCACTGATTGAATGCAATTCGAGAGGTAACAGACTACACACGGCACGCTGGAATGTATTTTTTTCCCTACTCGGCGTACTATTCGAGTGTAATAGGTCTCGTCTTGCGGCCAAATTGGTCGGCAATAACACTGGGCGTGATGGCCCTAGTTGGCGTCCGACCACATAAATAAAGTAACGAGTGTCGCCATCAAGTGTCCGGACACAAATTGGTCCCACTTAGGGATGCACGGTGGTCCAGAGACACTAAAAACTGGCCACACGACGCCCTTTTTATAGCCGGCCATCGTAAATGTCGCCGCATAATACGTGACGACGCTCAAAGGTGCCCCTTCGTCCAGAGGACGACACGAGGACAAACACCCAGACATGGTAAAGAATTAAACTCGAAAGACTTCTCTTCGTATAAACGTTAAAAAAAATGTCTTCAGTTTACATCAACCCCGCTTAATTCAATTTCAAAACGAAAAGTGGCAACTCGAACGAAACGTCGCGAAGGAATGCGACTTGAATGAATTTCAAATGTACAAAACAAATTTGCTAAAATGATATTGAATGTAATTTAAATATGTAAATACACAAGTAGTGGTTTAATCAAAAGTGAAACGTTCAAAACGTCAAAGGCGTTTATTTCATTCCAAAGTGATTTTCATCGATGCGTGAAACAAGACGAGAATTTTACAGAAGAACGGATTAGATTACCGATTATGTGGATCAGTGGCGCTTTGCCGATTGATCGTAATTGTAATTTCGTACTTGTATACTATTTATAGAAAGTAATGCAATAAATATTGGAAATCAATTTTTGAATTATTCTGTACAAACTATCAAATATTATTAATATCAATATATGTATGTATGTAGGGTCATTTTTGAATTGTTTCAAGACAAAGATACTGGGTCTATTTTATTCAGAATGATAACATCTATCAATCATCAAAGTATTGGACCGGCGGCTTCGGAGCCGCATGCGGCTCTTTGTGCGATAACCTGTTGCTCTCGCTGTCATCCAACGTTTTGCGTGAAACACAACGTTGACACAAAATTTACACAAAATCAAAATGAATCTCATTTCCACAACGTCATGACTATAAAAAGCTTTAAAGTCGTTTTTCAAATTAGCTTTTTAGTAATAAACTGTCAAACATTAAGAAATATCATTATTGTATCCATTTCATAAATGTGTAACATTTAATTTAATAAACATATGTATGTACATACATATGTATGTAGGGTCATTTTTGAATTATTTCAAAACAAAGATACTGGGTTTCTTGCAGTCTATTTTATTCAGAATGATAACATCTATCAATCATTAAAGTATTGGACCAGCTGTCGGGAGCCGCATGCGGCTCTTTGTGTGATAGCCTGCGGCTCTCGCTGTCATCCAACGTTTTGCGTGAAACACAACGTTGACACAAAAATTACACAAAATCAAAACTAATCCAATTTCCACAACGTCACGGCTATAAAAAGCTTTACAGTCGTTTTTCAGATTAGTTTTTTAGTAATAAACTGTCAAACTACTAACAAACTTAACCAATCTTGCAAGATTTTCCCTAATATGGCTCTTAGCTCGAAAAAGGTTCATGTTGTTCTGCAATAATTTGATCTCGAGATTTAGACTAATAAATGTTTGTATTTGAAAGTATGATTTTGCAGTCTTATCATTATTGAATTCATAAAATTTCTTTTCCTGAATTGCATATACATACATATGTTACATACTCAATTTTTTATCGTTGCACTCTCGTTTTGCAACGGTTGATAGGTACATCGCATGAAATTGGTCACCTGGCGTTCGATCATTTACGAACTCATATATATGTACGTACATAGGTATTAAAGTGCCGAATTCGGTCTCAATTTTTGAATATTTCATCGGACATCACCACTTTTACGGATGGATAAATTTATATGATCGGAACGAGGGAGAGAAAGGGGGACAGAGCTCTTTCGACTCGAAAGAGACATCAAATTAATAAACACGGCGCGGCAAGATCCGCCGGAAGTCCGGTCGGATAAGGAAAATCCAACTGAGGCACACAAAAAAAAAAAATACATAGATGTACAATGTGAAACGAATTAATCATAATGTCACCATTTTATTTCTTGCTCACCCCCGTAGGTATACAGTAAACGAATCGGTCAAGTTAATGCCTTTGGATAGTTTTAAAATATACATACATTACACACGCATAAACCGAATTTTAGTATAAAGCCGCGTACTCATTGGCGAACATGAGCGTGTAATGCAACAAATTTTATTAATGTGTACGCGTTCGCGAGCATTCGTGCAGAGCATTACATTACACGTTACATTAGGCCCGCCGCACACGGGGCGACTGGTTTGCAACTCAAGTTTTAAACTGGTTGCATACTAGTCACACACACAACCAGTTTGCAATTGAAATGAAACCTCACACCACACACGAGCGCGACTGATTCTGGATCATTCGTAGCAAAGTTCTCTCCAAGTTTGTAGTCACAAAGCTGTTTTTCGCATAATGTCAAGTAGTAGTTTAGATGAAGAAGGCATACTTGCCTATTATCAGTACCGCAAAGTACGAAGAGCATTAAGAAGGGAATATTGGTGTCATCCCTATATACAGATAAATATCAAGTCAAAGCTGTTTGTAGCAGCAAAACAACTTGTACTTGTGAAGACACGTGCAACCATACAACGGAACCGTTTTGTGACTGGGGAAAAACGATCGCACGCAACCAGTTGTTGGCTGATTTGAAATCGGTTTGGTTACATTCTCAACTGTTTCGCAACACGAGTTGCTAAACAGTTGCCCCGTGTGCGGAGGGTCATTACACGCTCATGTTCGCTAATGAGTACGCGGCTTTATAATTATAAAAAAAAAACGACGGTTCCACGAATTAATTAATTCACAGTACAATATGCGACACATTAAAGATAATTACGCGCGAATATTACACTGTAAACATTTCACGCAATCGCAAATGGTAATAATTTTCGGTTCGAGCACGCGTACCTAAACCCGTACCTATCCGGAAAAAAAGCTGCTTTTTTCGCTGACAAAATCGCCGATAAGAGGCAAATATTTAATTTACAGATCAAAAGCGACACATTGTAAATCAGTATTAACAATTTTTTTTTTTTTTTTCAACAACGCGTATATTTGCATTGGTGTGCCCGGCGAAAAAAAAACGCGTACGAACAAACACAGATTACGATTTCGTTTTGTGTATCGATACAACGACAAACACATTTCCTCGTTCGATTGATACGCATCGGCACGGTAATTTCTTTAGCGGTCGCTCCATCATCATCGGCCGAAAAAAAAAAAAATAAATAAATAAAAAATCAAACAGCCAAACACCGACCATGAATATTTAAACGACCCCACCTCCATTTTCCAACTTTCACATCAACATATTCGACCACCCTTTCGTCCCCGCGTCGAGATCGATATGTATGCGAGCGTAACAACCGCTTCTAATTTCGGTATTGCATGCTGTCGATGACATATACATACTAGGGGTATGAGGTGGGGTAAGGGAGCCTGTACTAGAGTGGACCTCGCCCTCGATAAAAACCTGATTTTTCACAATTGTTTATGGTGCAAACGTACCCTCTTCCCTCACCCCATTTCCGTTAACGACGGTGTATTGTTTGGCCAATGCGACTGGCTCCGACATGTTAAATATGTGCTAAGCCTTTCCTTTCTCCACCCCTTTCTCACCCCCCCACTGTCCGATGGTTGGTTTTAATTAAGGGAAAAAAGGTACCAAAGTTACAGTCAGCAGTATTGAAAATTTTGACCTTCTTTATAAAAGCTGTTTGCAACAAACTATCCATCCACTTTTCACGCGTCTTAATAATTGCCTAATAAATGAGTATACTAACCAGTGCTCGAAATGGAAATTTTCACGAATGGGAGCGCTCGATAATTTTCAAAAAATATCAAACGACTTTTTTTTTTAATTATGTATGTATATTTATGTAGATACCTATACATATGTATATATTTATCGAAATGCAAAATCTTACCGAGATTAATACCGTTCAATGTCTGTAAGTCAACTTCAACAGGTAGATCTGAAAATGGTCTCTGTTTTGTACAAATTTATACATTTCATTATTATTGGGCGATTTTATTATAGTGAGATATTTAACCAATTTTTTATACTCATTTTTGTGGTGGTCGCCGTACAACACGACAATTCAAAGAAAGTTATCATTAAAATGACCGATGGCTCGAAAAGGCACGTTGCAGTTCGAAATACCGATTGCCGGCTATAAAGTCATTAAACTTTTTGCGCAAAGCCGACATGGAATCTAAAAACCCTCGGAATTGAATAGAATATGTTATCTTCAAGTAACGCGTGCACCCAGCTTTTTCAAAACATAATAATATTTTAAATGGCTTTGTCGGAATTGAAATGTAAAGAATGTAACTTCCAGTCAAAGATTGTGATTCATAAATGTAAAAAAAATTCACCGTCTAACATTTTTTCGGCAATAATTATCGAAAATTTGGTTTTTTACGAAAGGGAGCGCTAAATTTACAGATTCCACGAAAGGGTACACTACGTTTTCAAATTTCACGAAAGGGAACGCCCGCTCGTTGCCGCTCCCGCTGAATTCGGGCACTGATACTAACATATGTAAATAATTACAATTAAGGTTGATATAGTAGTTCTGAGCAGATAATTAATATTTTGGTTTGTGAGACGAATATTAGCAGGTAAAACTTATATGTTCTTCAACCATAATCTAAACCCAGCAGTCGGGAACCAGCGGCTCTCACTGTCATTTTTACCTTATCCTAATCGAATAAAGTATTGTGATCGTGCGAAAATTCGACCATGAGATTTTGACTAATTTGTATCAGGTATCATCCCCTGATTTATGGAAAACGTCTGTATGTCTGTGTACTTGTGTGTAAACTCGGTAATAACTAAAAAACCGGTTATATTTATATTTATATAAAAAACTTCATATTTTTACTTTATCCTAATCGGATAAAGTATTGTGATCGTGCGAAAATTCGACCTCGAGATTTTGACTGATTTTTTTTTCAGACATACAATTTACACAAAATCAAAATGATTCTTATTTCCATAGCTTGGTGGGTATAAAAAGCTTTAAGATCCCTTTTCAGATTCAACTACAGTAACTAAACTGTCGAACTTTCAGAAATATCATTAAGATAACTTATTGCATTTCATTAATGATTAATGAGTAACATTTAATTTAATTTTGAATATACATATGTATGTACATATAATTTTAAAATAATACGTTGTGGCTCCCAAGCTTACCAATTTTGCAAGGTTTTCCCTAATTTGGCTCTTAGCTAGAAAAATGTTCCCGACCGCTGGTATAGACATTGGCATGATAAAACATTGAATATTGACCATTTTAGAATCAAATCATTGAATTGATACGATATATGTACATATGTATGAGCCGTTACTTTAGAAAGTGGTTAAGACCAATTTTGAGTTGATGATAGTTTCAGCTATCCATTTAATTAATGAGTAGCATTTAATTTATTTTTAAATAATTGGTAAATAATATCTATATTTAGGCTACGCCAAACTGACCAATTTTACAAGGTTTATCCTAATTTGACTCTCAGCTCGAAAAAGGTTGCCGACCATTGATCTAAACCAGCGGTCGAGAACGGGCGGCTCCGGAGCCGCATGCGGCTCTTTGTATGAAAACCTGTGGCTCTCGCTGTCATCCAACGTTTTGCGCGAAACCCAACGATGACACACAATTTAAACAAAATCAAAATGAATTATATTTCTACTGTTTTTCAATAATACTTTTTAGTAATAAGTTGTCATTAAGAAATATCACGACGATAGTTTATTTCTTACTGCTATCCATTTCATAAATGAGTAACATTTAATTTAATTTTGAATATATCTATGTACATATGTATAGGAATAATCCGAAGATAATATGTTTACAAACTTACCGATTTTGCAAGGTTTTCCCTAATTTGGCTCTTAGCTCGGAAAAGGCTACCGACCACTGATCTAAACTAATGAAGCTAATAATTTTTTGCTATACAAAATATCTTGTTTGTTTGTTAGTAAACCTGCTTCTGATCAACGTGTATGCCACACTGGTACTTTCTGCTATCGAAAAATACAATATTTTTGTTGCCAAAAGCTCTCGTGTATTATTCCAATGTTTCCATTGTGTAAATTCAGGTGTTGATGGCATTTGTTTGATTTTTTGTTACTGTGTGGAAAGAAAGAAAAAAAAAAAGCGTGTAAATTCAAAGTCGTAAAATTCCTCAGTTCTTTTACAATTTCAACTCTTTCCGCTCGCGGCAATAACTTAACTTGTCAAATATGCGAAACGTGCAAAGAAAGACACGGAAACTTTTTCAATGAAAATTTCCTTCCTAGTGTTTTATTATGAATTTTATTAAGAGTTTACGGATGTCATTATTAATTCACGAGAAATTCTCCACAGTTTGGAGGGAAATACCGCGGAAAAACCAAGCCGAACCGAACCGAGAAAAAAAAAAGTGAAAAACACAACAGATGACTACGCAGAACGGCTCACTCGAACATTTATTAAATTGTTTCGGCGAAACTTTAAAAGGCCCGCGCGTAGGGAAAAAAAATATATACATATATACCGGCTTGCACGCGTAACTTCCTGTGAAAAATTCGTTTGAAAATTCGCGTGCGAACGAAACTTCCGTTTCGGTCAGAATTCTGGCGTATTGAAGTATTTATTCGACGTGTAGGGAAAAACAAGCACAGGAAACTGATATATTCCAAAACAAATAATTCACAATTTTTTTTTCACAGCAACACGAATGCCTGATATCACCAAACGAGCGGCAATTAAAAATGTATTAAGTGCATAGATTATTTTCGACTTTCTCTCGAAAATCCATATGCGGATAAATAGAATAGCGTGCACGATTCAACGCGTAGTTATGTGTGAAAACTATCACTGTAACTATAAAACAACAAAACTACTGTAATTGAACATCTCATTATAAAAATTTGAGACCGTTTATTTGATTGTTTCCTTTGGAACCAATCCATGTTATTATTTTATTTGTTTATTTATTTAAGATAACTAAAAAAACTAATTACAAAGAAACATTAACTTAAAGCTAAAATTAAAAATAAACTTAATATCTACTAGCACTTGTACAGAGGTGCTGTTTTAAAGCTGCTAGGAATCTATCAATTTTATTTATATTTCTGAGAGCTTCTGGCACGCCATTAAATTCAACAACACCTCTACTTAATTTTAAATTCTTAACTTTTAACATTCTTATCCCTAGTATTATGACTAGAGACGGCCCTGCAAACCGGTTTCTGTACCTGCAGCCTATGTTCATGCCAATTCTGACCGGTCTCTAATTATGACTATGTATGTATATTATACCCTCTTACTATTATTTTTTTCTTTTTAATATATGTAACTATGTATATTACCAGTGGTGGTTAAACATTCAAGATCCTAGTAGTGACCTAATATGACCAAAATAACGTTACCAATATCTGTTAGATCTCAAAGAAATCTGTTACTTGCACCATATACATAATAAACCCAGTGGTTTCAATTAATTTTAGTCTACGTGCTAATA
The DNA here is from genome assembly GCA_022651745.1 of Parapsyche elsis. NCBI lineage: Eukaryota > Metazoa > Arthropoda > Insecta > Trichoptera > Hydropsychidae > Parapsyche > Parapsyche elsis. The sequence continues at coordinate 2,515,010 of JAGVSN010000016.1, forward strand.
GGAAATTAAATCAAGTAAGCTCATTTATAATGTATCAAAGCTTTTAAGTTTTGATGTGTAATTTTTAGAATTGCACTGCGTGTATTTCATTGAAATTGGCAAATATTGACACTTAGTTACACTAATGAAGACAATGTTGATTTACAAAAATAAATGAGTAATATATTTTGCCACCAAAAAGCACATTACAAAAGTTGTCCATTGTATTCAGAGATATTATACATTTATTTATTTAATTAAAATAGCTTAATAAGCTAATTGCTAAAAAAAGTAACTTAAAGCTAAAATTACAAAATAAACACAATTATCTATTAGCACTTGTACAGAGGTGCTGTTTTAATGCTGCCAGAAATCTATCAATTTTATTTATATTTCTGAGAACTTCTGGCAGGCCATTATATTCAAAAACACCCCAGTACATATTTCTCCTAGATCTACTTAGCATTACCTAGTATTATATTATACCCTCTTATTAGTACATAAATGGTATATTCATGTCGGTCAAATAACGCATCGATGAAAGGTCGAATACAAGAACACAAAGAACTAATTAATTGATCAAGCACGTATTCCAAATGTATATACATACGTAAAATATATCCGAATGTGCGTACACGCGTGTGTATAAGTTTTGTCTTTGATGTAGCCTTACATACATTCGAGGGTTCGAGTCCTTTGTCAACTTTTCCGCTAACTTTTTTGATAAAGCAAATTTGAACAGCGTTTAAGCGAGCGGCGCGCAAACACGCGTGTTTGAGCGGTTAATTTAAATCTTAATTAAAAGCATGTTTTACAGAGCCGGATTTTGGCTTTCAACTTTTTCGATTTCCAATCTGTGTGCGGGCCTCGGTGTAACCGCACAGCGCAATCTCCCCGGTCGTAATCGAAACAATTTGCCTAATTATACAAATATGTGTGCCTCCGTGTACACACAGACACGGTCGAAAGTAACGCAAAGTGATACAAACTCTCGCACGTCTTTATAATTATAATATTGGAATTATATATATGTATGTATAAAATCGTATTTTCATCAGAATTTTAATACTGCACTACGGGCACGCTTAGATGATTTCCTTTTCATTTTTAATTTCAATTCAATTCTTGTATACATATGTATAGGTTTTTCTCGAAAAGAAAAATGACTTAATTCAATTGAAAAATTTACATCAAATTTACGATTGAAAAATTTTTACGATAAAAAGGTATTATACCATGATATTAAAGTGTATTGGAATTTAACATTATAATTGTTTAATTGATTGCACACGATGAAAAGTGCGTCAAACTTAACCTACAAGGGGTGTGATTCATGTTTATTATTAAAATTTTTGATAAACCGAAATAAAATTACTCTAACTTTATTGAATATTATAAGTACTTATTTTTAAAAATCTAACTTATTTACGTATTCCTTGAATTATTCAAATAAGTGTGAATTTGTGAGGGCGGTGGAGGGAGGCATACGAGTAAATATAAGTAAAGTAAGTATAGTTAAAATAAATACTAATTTTCCAATTAAAATTGCTATTTTTAGAGATTGGAAACAATCAATTGAAAATTTTCATACAAGTAAAAAGTATTAAGATAAAAATGCTGGTAGAGACCAGAAAAACTTTTTTTAATTAAGCAGTTTTTTTTGGACAGAAGAGGTATGATGTATAGGACGGGTTCCAAACCTATGGAACGCGACCCCAAATGGGGTCGCGAAGGGTTTTCTGTGGGGTCGCCAATTGAAACGGTAAAATATTGACTTAAATGCAATTTTCTGTCAGCTATGACGTATGGATGTGAAACGTGGATGCTAAATTCAAAAATGCCACGTAAGATCCAGTGCACACAGAGACGCATGGAATGCTGTACATATGCTCGGTATAACAAGACGAGATCAAGTTAGAAGTATGACCAAAGTGGAACGTGTGAAAAAGTTGAAGTGGACACATAGCGAGAAGAATGGATGGCAGATGGACGCGAAAAATACTGGAACGGTGTGCGAGAGGATGTGAAAGAAAGCAAGGTAGACCGAGTGAACGATGGGCTGATGAATTGAGAAGAATGTGTGGAGTCGAGTGGATGCAGTTGCTCAAGACAGACAGGAATGGAAGAGGATTGGATCCGCAGTGGATGGTGAAAATGAAAATGAATGCAATTTTCATTTTTAATCCGTATCTTGATGTTTGAACAATTGTTTACCTTTTTCAAAATATATCGGGGTCGCGGGTCATTTGGCTTTTATAAAAAGGGGTCGCCACTCGAAAAAGGGTGGTAACCTGTGTTATAGGCTATCCATAAGTCCATTCGAAATAACAATTGATACAAATACTTAGTATTTACATATGTATATGTTGTGTAGTCAATAAAATATATTTTGTTATCATAATATCTTCTTTTGAGGGTGGCGTACTTGAATATGAAGCGTTACCTATTCCCTATTTGACAAACATTTTACTGTCTGCCAGGTGAAGTAACTAAGGAAATATACTATCCAGTGGTTTCGCATTGCCTTCAGGAGAGGATGAAGGGATAGAAGGAACGGAAAATGATTTGGTAAATAATAAGGAACTGTTTCGGTGGTGCCAATTTTATGGAATTCTCACAATTAAGTTAGATAAATTTGCAAATTCCAACAGGATACGACCGATCTGAATTTAGTAATATTTTTGAGGTCGAAAAACTTTTTCGACATGCGGGGATCGAACCCCAAATCTTTCGCTCAAGAGACCAACGCTCTAATCATTGAACTATCGCCCGGCTATAACATCCTATATACTAATGAAAATAAAATAAGATACTGAATCATCAATATCAATCACGGCAGTTGAAAGTACATAACTATCTCAACAGCCCCTAATGTGTACGCGTATTTATCTATATATAGAGACGCAATGAAAGGGTGGGGGAGAGAATCGAAGGGCCGCAAAGGGTTCGTGAAATATATCCTGCACATCGTTTATCCGGAAAGTGCGTGACGCAATAACGCGACCGAAAAAAAAAAAAAAAACTTTGAAGGTTCTATTTTTCCGGTGCGAGTGTTTTACATGTAAATTCGGTAACGGGGTTTTAACAAATCACCTGTTTTTCCGCGAGACGCGCCGGGAAAGCGTCGGGAAAAGCCGCCCCCTCTCGAGCAGAGAAAATTGGTTACAAGGGCGGCAAACAAACGTCACGTATGTGATTTGGAAATTGAATCAGACGCTGAGCAGCCCTATTTATTTTCCCTTTTCAAATAATATAAAGCGCCATTGTTGTTAAGCGATTGGAGATTTATTTATTTTGGCGACCTTTCCACGCACGATACGACTCAACAACCGCTTTGTGATCAATGACGTTGTATAAATATCAAATAAATTTAGTGTTTATATGTATGTAAATTAATGCATGCAGAAGGATTTAAAACTCATATTGCATAATGTTTTTTTCGATTTTAATTCGCCCGGCTACGCATATGTATATTCAATAATAGCGTACTAAAATGGTTTTCTTCTAAAATGTAAAAAAGTTCCATGATCAATTTGTATTTTAGAACTATTTTGAATAGTTTGTAACAATCTTAATACTAAACGTAAATTGAATTAAAGTTATGGTTCATTTTTGGAGCTATCATTTAGCTACTAATTTTAAACAGACGGGTCGGGAATTTTTTTCGAGCTAAGAGCCAAATTAAGGAAAACCTTGCAAAATTGGTAAGATTGGATTATATATTTAAAATTAAATTAAATATTACTCATTTATGAAATGGTTAGATGAGAATTAAATTATCATCATGATATTTCTTAATGTTCGACAGTTTATTATTAAAAAGTATAGCAAAGTTTAATCTGAAAAATGACTGTAAAGCTTTTTATAGCCACCAAGTTATAGAAATAGAATTTTGATTTTGTGTACATTGTGTGTCAACGTTTTGTTTCACGCAAAACGTTGGATGACAGCGAGAGCCGCAGGTTTTCATACAAAGAGCCGCTTGCGGCTCCGGAGCCGCCTGTTCTCGCCTGCTGTTCTAGACTGAAGAATAAAATGTTGAATTCACTGCACTGGGTCAATATTAACAAAAAAATCAGAACACTATTTGTCCCAACTCTTTTTTTTGACACGAAAAAGCTACTGTGAAAAACTAATGGAAAAAAAACATTTTAACTTTTTTCGAGTTTTAATACAAAAATTATTCATTATTTAAAAATGCAACTGTTATATTTTCAGCTCGTTATTATGGCTCTATTACATATCGCGTCATCAGAGCACAAAGGTGACATGTCCAAGATTTGCAACTTAGGTGGCACATCCGAGTGGCGTCACAATTTTTATGACAAGTAAAAAAGTTCTTGTTACAGTATAAAATTTACTTGTGTAAATGTAATAATAATCAAAATATCTATAGTACAATATGTACAATAAATTATCATTTACATATACAACGTTCGCCTGATTTATAATGACCAGTTCAAACCTCAAAACTGCTCTGAACAATTTACTATTTTTGACATGATACGTTTGTGCTTCATAAAATTATACTGTTGTATTCTCACTAATAATTTTACATTTAAAATATGAAAATGAAACATGGCACACTTTAAAAAAAATTTGCATTTAAAAAAACTTTCAGATATTAAATCTTCAGCACTATATATGTATGTAAGGTACATAAGTTTGTATTTCCGTTTTTTTTTTTTTTTATAGACATACATACATAGGTCGTCTTTAGCCCCGTTCAAAACTTGAGCACACGAATAGTCCACAGACACGCAAGCAACACCCTTTCCTTTCGTATATTCAATACATAAAAAAATATATATATTGTTGGTGCGTATGACAAATACCGCAATGAATTATTACTAAAAGGTTCCAGTAACATCTTGATAGGCGTCGAAAAGGTGGAAATCTTAAATATTTAATTTGAATCGTGGGTTGTTCGTACAACCGTTCTGTGTGACACCATAATATTGTGTGAAAGTTTAATGTGATCGATCAAGGGTAGGCATGTCGTTAAATAAACTCAAACTAACCGCAAACAGCGAATAGGAAAAGTTTTTTTTCTGAATTGAACGTCACACTAGCAGAGACATCTCAACTTTCTTTTCGTAATATTATTTTAAGAATAAAATGAAAAATGCTATATCAACTTGCAATGTACAATTATTATAACTATCGCACCAAAAATCATTCATTTCTGGACTTTTTTACTGAAATATAATGTTGGTAATAGATCGTTATGGACATTTTTATCGTATTGTTGAGCTTTTGAATGGTTTTGAATTTAACTTTGGAATATTAATCCCAGCAAAGATTTTCCGACTAGAATATTTTCGCACACACACACACACAGCTGTGTCTAATTTAACAGTTTGCCAGTTTCAGAAATTACTTTTGTAACTTCGCCGAAAGGAACGCAAAAAAAATCCGCATATAAAACAACGGACCGAAGCGACACACAAATAGGCAAACATGGAGAAACATGGCATTTTTTTTTTCCATTTACATTATAATTGCAAAAGGCTACGACTTGAAATAAGTTCAAGTTGCCGTCGGGAAACCGTCGGAAAAAAAGTAGAATTAAAAAAAAAAAGAATCCGGAAACGTAAAAATGATAACAGCAGAACGAGGCGTGCCATCGTTTCCATGTCTCACTTTTAATTTTCAGGTCGCGGGGCATTATGATAATTTGAAAACGTGTTTTTTCAGACGCCCCGCGTCGTTTCGACGTTTGATGGAAAAGTTAAATAACTTTTCCGGTCTCGTTCTTCGCAGGCTGCGCTCAAATGGATCGGAAAAGCGCGAAAACGCTACGCGTCTCAAATTTGGCTTACAAAAATACATATACATACATCGACAAATGGGTATGAATATAAAATTTATAACGTTCAGAATGTTTCAAAGGAGTCGTATAGCATAATTCGTTAACGAAAACAAAATTGTAAATGTTTTAACTCGAAGAGTTTTCACCACGCTAACCGAATTATTTCAATCCAGCCGGAGGAAAACTGATACGGTTAGACAACGATGAAAATGCACACTATTAGTAACGAGTTAACCGAATTCGCTACACGATATCATGTTCTATTTAATTCCACATCTACAAAATACAGTAAAATTAAATTATTCACATTAACAAACGATTCAAGCAACCTATGTAGCTTCATACGGTTTTCAATAAAACTGTCCCCATTTTACAACTCTAAAGGTGCCTGTAAACGATCAACATTTTCACGGCAACGTATCGCCGGCAAGCATTGCCGGTAATATCACTGCAATATTGTGATGTGGGCCGGAAATAAAGTCGTGTTTCCCGACACTATTGTTCCACTATTGTTGGTGTGGCCGTGTGTTGTCGCCGTATTGCCGATAGTAAAACAGCAACTACTTGCCGACAATCATTGCTGCCACACATATTGCGGCCTCGCCACATTTAATGCACATTTTGATTATCATTTCAAAGTAACAAGCCGCAGTTGAAAGTGACTCAATTCCTAGCGCGGTTATATAAAAGCAAACGCCTTGCAAACTAGACAACTGCGCAAAGAGCATTACTTAAACTAGAATTAAGCAAGGTCTTCCTGTGCAGCAGCAACAACAACTTGAGCAAAAATAAAAGTTAATGAGTGTGTATTTCTCTTTTTTTGTGTGTGTGTGTGTGTGTGTGTATGTACAAAACTCACCGGAAGTTTGAAGGAGAAGCTGTAGCAGAACAGCGGAAACGCCGGCTAAAACTTCCAAATACATGACGTCGGCGTCGAGATGCCAGCTTTTGAACCCTGAAAGCTCTCCTCTGAAGGCACTCGACTGCAGCGGCAAAGCCTCTTCAGGGGCGCCGCAGAAAAAAAATCCAAAATAATAAACACCCGAATCCCAATTGACAAATCGCCACGAATCGCATAGTACACGCCGCACGATGTGCGAAATTAATTTGTACGGGTATATATTATTACACAACAGTCCGGGTATAGTGTATACGTTTTGTTTTATTAATTCAATTTAAAATATTAGTCTATGTAGAAGTTTCGAAACCACTGAGCACTTAACACGTAGACTGCAGCGACTCGAGAGTCGGCCCCAACTCTTTGACTGCTCTCTCTCTGTATATATATTTTTTTTTTTTTTATTCGTGTTCGAAGCATTTTGTTTGCACCTCGCCGAGCCTTGGCGCCAGATTGACACCTGGGGCTTTGGGGTGCCTGAAGGCGCCTATGGGAGGTCGCGCGCCACACTTTGACATCTCATTCACCTGTGACGTAAAAGTGACGCGCGTGTCTATCATGACTACGACGGATCGGCGCCAATTTCTGAAACGATCTGAAATGAAAAAAATAATACTCGTTTATTTTCGGTAAATTTGTACTGTTACATATTGTGGCTGATGAGAGATTCTCAAACTATTGTTATTGAGAAAAATTTGCTTTTATATGCATTATTATGTTATACAGGTAAGGTGGAATCCCCTGCATTGTGCCTAATCATTTTCTAAACGTTTTAGGCAAAGTATGAAATGGTTGAATTTTGTTCGGAATCATTTGTCATGTCGCGAACCTTTACAAGCTGATTCTGAAAAACAATTTAAACTTTTTTTTTTCACGGAATTTTGTCTTAAACTTTTTTTTTTTTTTCATACTTTTTTATTTCAATTTATAAAACTAAATAAATTCCGCACTTTGCCGGACCATTTTGGTCGTTGTATGGGGTTTATTTACATTTTAATTTGCAAACTAAAAAAACCCAAATACAATTACAAATTACAATAAAAAAAAATTCAATTACATAAATGAAAATAACACATTATATGTACATACAATATGTACATGTACAATACATATGTATATCAGTACAGATAATAAATATAAAATGCAAAACAAAAAATGTAAGGATTACACTACCCTCCTTGGCGTCTAGAATAAACTATTATTATTATTATTAAGTGATGAAAAAAAATGTCCACATCATCGGTTGCCAGGGCATTAAATAGCTTGAGAGTAACGGGAGAAACTGCCAAAACATTAGACCTAACTAACGGCTCATTAGGTAGGCGATGTGTTCGTGAACGAATGTAATTATTCGGCACAAACAAGCCAATCCTCTCCAGCACTTGAGGATTCCAAATGAACCCACAAAATAAATGAAACATGTGACGTAATAATAACACATTTCTTTTAATTTCAAGTGATTGCATGTCCACCATGCCCAGAATAAATTTACTAAGGTACAGGTAAGATAAAAAAAATTTCTACTGTACCCTTTCAAGCATTTCAATATAAAAACGCTCACACGTAGACCAAAATACTAGAGCTGAATTCAAGCTTTTGGTAATACATATATTTACATATATTATTTTTTAGTCTGTACGTATATGTATGTACGCATCGACAATCGGAGTTTATATAATTATTTTTTTAATGCACGATTTCGAGTATTGCCCATTCCTTTTTTGACCAAATTTAGTAACATTCATATCATAAGTTGATGCAACTGTATAAATTGACTTGCGAACTATTAACCACACTTGAGCTAATTCGCAATTAGCTATTGGAAGCTCATTTTCACACACTACTCGTAAACATTACACCTACATACATACAATTACGAATAATCGGCGAAACGTCACTGATCCACATAATCGACAATCTAATCCGTTCTTCTGTAAAATTTTCGTCTTGTTTCACGCATCAACTGAAATCGCTCTCGAATGCCTTTGACGCGAAACGGTCCACGTTTCGATCGTATTAAATTATTAAAATGAAAACTACGCACTTATTTCGCCGTACAAGTTTAATGACATATTAATGACGTGTCAAGCATTGCCAGTGCATAAAAAAAAATCAATGTGCGAAAAAGTTTTTCATTTCAATACGAATCTATTCTAGTGTTGGTACCTGAATAAATGCTATTTTAACAAATTTGAGTATTACGTGATTTGAACGTATTTGCACAGTAGATTAGGACTCCTAATTATGATTAGCTGTGGAGCCGACTCGATGCTATTTACGACGTGTATACATACATACATATATGGGAAACACTTTGACATTATTGCGCTTGAATATGAGAGTTTTGTAATTGTTTCCAAATATTTAATTTTGCCGACGCGTTTGATGTATGTGTGCGCTTGCGCGACATCGAAGCGACAATTTATCACATTTTTTTTCAATTTTAATTTTTTTTCGGCAATTTCGGACGCTGTGTAAAGAGAGGGCACATACCGCACGGCACACACACATCGTGGAAATTAATTCCAACGGGAAAATCAATTTGCAATTTGTCAAGCCGATCAGAGTAGCGGTCAGTGCTAGAGAGGGACACGTGTAGAGGGATTCTATGATGATAGAGGGAAACAGAGTACCTTTCGCCACGGACAAATTAGTATAAACAGCGCACGCACCGAAGCGACACGCGATATGATTTATGTTCGTGGGTACAATGCAACAGCTAAACAGCCTCACCTCAATTGGTTTTGTTGCAGCGATCGTGAATCGACAGTGACAGCTCTTGCCGGATGTGGACAGAACCGGAAGCAGCTTAAAAATATTCCATTCGGAAACTGTGACGAAAAATTCTCGATCAACTTTCAACCACTGCTTCGTCAAACGGGGTTACAAAAACTATGCTACAGTAATCAAAGTTGGCATGCATCGTTGAATTTGGAACTCTTCTGTATACCTTTTCAAAAAAAAAAAAAAGTGCCATTTCCGGTAGTCAGATGTTGACAAAAATCACAGTATCTCTTACGGCTAACATGAAAACTATAGATATGAAATTTCGACAACATCGCCGTTGCCGTTTCTGAAATATTCTGTGGTAAAAGAATTTTTGAATTTTCTACACGAAAAAAAACCCTACTTCCGGTTGACTGATGTTGACCAAATTCCTTATGGCTCTCATACCTTACGTGAAAATAATAGATATGAAATTTCAGCTTGATAGACTTGATAGTTTTGGAGAAAACACACATACAAACACACACACGCTCAAGTACACAGATATGCAGACATTTTCCAGGTTTCATGAAAACGTGATCAGGGGATGATATTTGATCCAAATCAGTCAAAATCTCGAGGTCGAATTTTCGCACGATCACAATACTTTATCCGATCGGGATAAAGTAAAAATTAGGGTGTGGCCAACCCATGACTTTATCCATATATGTACATATTTGAGGAATATGAAGAGTAACCAAACACTGAAAAAGTCAAAAAAATAACAGGATTTTTTACTTTTTTACAAAAAAAAAAATCCCACTTCCGGTTGAGCGATTTTGATATTTTTTTTCACAGATTGTAATTAGCAGAATGATTATTGTTTTACAATATTATGAAGATTCTAAATATTTAAAAGGCCGAAAAAAAAAAAAAAAAAAAAACAAAAAATCGTTCAAGAGTAAACAGCCACTTTCGGTTGGCGGATTAAGACCATAATCATAGTATCTCTTACACCTTACGTGAAAAAAAAAAGATATGAAATTTCAACTTGATTGGCTAAGTAGTTTCGGAAATATTTCGTGGTAACAGGATTTTTGACTTTTCTACAAGAAAAAAAAAAAAAACTTCCGGATGACTAATTTTAATTATTTATTTTTTGTGACTAGGTATTGCTTTAGGTATTATAATTATACAAAATATTTAAAAGGCCGAAAAAAATATAAAACGAAATCTCGTTCAATATGAAATATGAAATCAATATGAAATTTCAGCTTGATAGACTTGATTGTTTTGGAGAAAAAGTTAAAGTTAAAAAGTACACCGACACACCGGACACACAGACATACATACAGACATTTTCCAGAAATCATGAAAACGTGATCAGGGGATGATAACTGATACAAATCAGTCAAAATCTCGAGGTCGAATTTTCGCACGATCACCATACTTTATCCGATTAGGATAAAGTAAATAGGTACATATGTATATGTATGTATACATACTAACATGCGCACGTTTAAAGTTTTACTTTTAAATACACCGAATAGCTCTATTTTGAAATTTTTGCAGCCAATCTTTCATTAGCGTATTTACTAACATTTAATATGAACCACCACATAAGAAATGAGGACAACAATGTTGAGATATTTCCAGAGAAAACTAGCACTACGTTTCATCATTCCTAGCTAAAAATTCGTTCTTTTCATTCCCGTGTTACTTCACTGTGAGAAATTGTAAAACTTTGTCAAAAAGCTAAAGACAACGCATTATAATATTAACTATCCTTCATTTTTACGAAGAAGACAAAATATAAAAAATGAAATTGTTATATTTCGATATATGTATGTATGTACATACATATGTATGTATGTATGTATGTACATATATTGGTATATTTGTAAAAAAAAAACTTTGGGAACATCTGATTTCGATTCGATTTAGAAAATCAAATTGACGCATACGAAAGCGAAGCTCATGAAGATCAATTAATTATTATTATTATAGGCATTCGTGCAGACATTCGTATATGTAAAAGGCTCTTTACATTGCATTATATTATATATTAAACATAGCTATCAAATATTAGCATAAAGAGACGCGGAAATTTATCGTAACGATACGATTTCGTATGAATCGAGCGAGCAGTACGATAAAGGAACGCAAATGTGAGCTTTTTGCCTCTCTGTATAGATGGGTAAAATTCGATATTGATTATATGACAAAAATATTTAATGTCTCTTATAAGATCACGCAATAACTTTCGAGATTTATTGCCAAGGAAACGATTCAAGTTTTCGTGGGTCGAAAACCGTTAAATTGTAGGTACAAGAAAATTATTGCAATAGAAGATGAACAAATACGCATAATATACAATTTAATCACATAATAATTTTTCATTGAGGTAAAATTCGAGTGTAGAATGTAGATCATACATACATTTATATTTCAATAATTTTAATGTTTAAATTTAACATGTGATACTATGAAGTTAATCTCTTAACGGTAAGTTCTTTGCGCTTGCACAAACTTATTTTAACGTCCATGCATCTGTAAAAAGCTCTCAGAGTACGCCTCGATACCGCTAAAGCTGTTTCCGCTTCATTTACTTCTATCAACATTAATTTTGATTTGAAAGCTAATTATTTACAGTGCTCACTCTCATAGCAATGCTAGAATTTTAAATCCATTGCAAATACGATATTGTACATACATACATAATGTAATCACTTAAATATATTCGTTGAAATTAAATGAATATCTGACACTAATTAAAAATTATACAACAAAGGAAATAAAGCATTTGTTCGATTGAAATCACGGTGAATATTAGCACACACAAGATTGCTTGATTCGTTGAGTGTTTTTTTTATGTAGAAAAAGTTTTTAAATGACATATACATATGTATGTCTTTAGCTGAAATTGTGTACTTTGTGAGAAATTATACTACATATTATGTACATATGTACATATAATGTTACGAAAAAAAAATCAAAACCGAATAGATCTTTTTCCTCGGCTCATGGTTGAAATTATAGTGCCAAAAAAAAATAGTTTTTCAGCGAGGAAAGCGTCCAAAGTGGAAATTCGTTCAGCTCGCGTAAAAAATTGTCAACGAGTGAGTGCATAGAAAAAAGTGCACCTACAAGGCCTCCAGTTTTGCGGTCGAATACCACCTGGCAAATTGCAATTTCGTGTCGCTTGTCATTTCGACTGCAACTTTTAGCACATTTAATTATTTATTAGCTGCCCATTTTACCAACGAATATGTCGAAAATCTTCACACGAAAATTACTAAAAGATCCAAAATACTCACGAGTGATACTTACGTTAAAAAATTATTACTTGCAAGAGCCTTCTCCTTTAGACTTTAGAGTGACCTGTTTTGGCAATACAGAGAAGAAGGAATATTGAGGTGGAAGCAAAACTCCTGGGACAAAAGCAAGATATCACATTATTTAACGAGCACCGTATGAGTTGAAATTACATGTTCTCGACTAACTGGCCCATTGATCAAATAGACAAAATTACATACATTTATATGAGTTTTATAATTTAGATATATCCGTCGAAAGTGAACGCCAACACAGTGGACACAATCAATAATCAGATATCAATATCTCAATACGTCGTTAACCAAACAACAGGTTATTTAATACGCAGGGGAAACAAAAAATCGCCCTTAACAAATAACAATAACAATCGAAAAGGTTCTTGATAACATCGGCTAACAACTTTATGAATACACAATGTGCTTCTCCACGATTTCCGAACATGCAACGTTCTCTCTCCTTCATTATACATAGTGACTTTGTGATTGATTTAAGTCTCAACCATTGTGTTGTAATGTGGTAAAACTCGGAAAAATCGTAGCTTTCCACACACACAAAAGGCTTAATTGAGCGCGTAAGCGTAATAAAATTCAACCACGCTAAATATAATATCTCCATTCGTTCACATGACGAACGGCTCTTTTATTATAATTAATGGAATACCTCGTCACTGTACAGAAGTGAATTATATTACTTTCGGTCAGCTTTATGACTAAATTACTAATGACTTTAATTTTGTTCTTTTTTTTGTTGTATTGTGAGAAAGCTTTACATCGTAATTTATACCTGCAATAATTATTATAAGAAGTTCTACGTGCGCTCGTACAGGATATTGTACTATATAGTTAGATATAAATTTGCGTGTGCTAAACAATTGTGTCGGAGAAACGCGTTTTTAATATATATTAATGGTGCAGTAAAGTTCTTTAGGGCGATTTTAAATTTCAGTAATTTATACGTTGTTAAAGCTTTGTTGAAACGGCTGCAATTTTCGATTATAATATACTTGGAAAGATAATTTCTTTGATACGTTAACTTAAAAGTGCTTAAATAGGACAAACCAATTTTATTTAAATTCTAATATGTGGCTTGTTCAATTTCTGAAAGCTAAAAAAGCTCGAAACTTTTCCAATTTTTATACGTTTGACACTGGCAGAAAATACAACGAGCTTGTTTTCTATTATTATTTATAATATAGACAAATTTATCGTGTAAATATAAAAATATTTACACGATAAAAAAAAATAAAAGCATCTTTACATAAAAGACGTTCTCACAAAGTGCAAGCTTTTTTATTTGAGATAGTTCGCTTTGCGAATTATTTCTCAGTATTTTCGAAAATAAAAAAAAATAAATCTATCCTAAGAATCTGTATATTTTTGTAATTTCTGTAATTTTTAACACGAGTGATTTATTTATTTCTTCGCACATCATTGTATTGGTATTTTTACGTTTGAAATTAATTAACTTTATTGTCTCCCTCATATGTATGTATGTATGTATTTCTATTTCATATCATATTTGAGGTAAAAAGACATTGAAAACAATCCGCGCACCTATTCAAGCTTTATTTATATTATACATACATATGTACATACATACTATGTACATAGATATTATTATCTTTTTTGCTATTTAAATTACGTGCCCTCAATGTTTATATGTATTTATCTACAAATATAACATTAAAATATGACTAAGGAAAAATGTAATCAAAATAAATATAAAAGTATGTGATTTTGAGACGCCACTCACTCGATGTGAATAGGGGAGATTTGAATTAAAATGTGGCAGAAACTCTTATGAGAAGTAGGGGGTGGATAATTTGAATATTTTATTACGATTAATACATTTATAAGTCGGCAGGCAGTTATTCATGAAACACGACCCCAAAAACACGCCCCGGATAACTTATTCAAATTGGAGTAAATCTCTTCCTTATTATATGCTCCGTGAAAAGATTACCTTTATCCACCCTCGTCGAAGCGGCAAAAGCTCTTTTTATCAAACCCCCATACTTTCGTTTTATCTTTCACGGGGTATTTGTTAATGATATTAAAACGATTTCAATGGGATTTAACACATGAAAGTTTCGCTCCAACGGGAGCGTGAACGTTTCCAAAGTCTCCTAAATCCGAACCGTATTATTCTGCCATAATTCTATGCTCACTTTTGCGAAGCAAAAGTCTGCGAATATTAAATCGTAAAGTTATTTTAAACATATACGTGTGAGATACGCGAATTAATTTTTCATTAAATTTTATTTTACAATGAACTGAAGAGCCAATATGAGAAAAATTTAACTTGTTTTACCTAGCATAAAAGTTATTTAATATTCAATTAATACCGTATTCCCTTTGAACCTACATAATATCGCTCTGTCGTTATATTTGGCTTGAGCTAAGTAAATATCACATCAAAACAAAGTTAAATATGCTTAGCCTTTCTGTCACACACTCTCGAAGTATTTTATATTTTATTAAAATTTAGGGCGTATTTCTAAATTTTATTACTATATTAATATTAACTTTTATAAAAGTTTAATTGTCAAATTATTCGTGGGTAAATATTAAAAACCTGTATCGTTTTCGAAAGATATATAACTTAATTATTTATTTCCACAAATTTAATTACAATTACAAATCATACCAAATTTATTAGATTAATATAAAACTTAATAAAATAGTAGTATAATTAAAATATTGTGTACTTACAAGCATAATATTTCAATTAAAACGCTTTTGAAACTAAGTATATTATAATTGTTTCAAGATATAAATGAAAATGTAGAGAACGCGTTGAAAAGAAATTATGCGTATTTTATACTTATAAATTCAGCTTGGAGGAAAACACCAAAGAATTTCCGTTGCAAAACTTTATTTTTAACAAGATTAAGTTTATAGAACACTGATTTATTAATTTAGTAATATAAAGTAGCAGACTTCTTAATAAATGGATGTAGAAAAAAAAAAAAGGTTTATTCGCGCTATGTAGAAAACGAACATCGTCAGTGCAAAACATTTAATGCGCTTTTTACATGAAACTTTTTTCATGACAGTAAAAACACACATTATCATACGAAAAAAAGAACACAACTTTGAATCAACTAAAAACACACGTAAAGATTTGCACTGATGTTTGAAAACGCGATCGCGTCAAAACTTAAAACTTTCGCAAAATTGCACGTAAAACTTTAGTCGAGCGGGCGCGCGAAAGCGAAACACTCCCCAAATTAGTGTCGAACCTGACGGATCGCGAGCTTATATTTAAAGTGAAAATGAATGAGTCGTTACCATGTGTTAAAAGTCTCGTGTATATCGTAAGTGAGTACGTTTAATGGCGCCGGTACCGCAGACGCCGGCCACCCGTCTACATGTGTTCGCGATACTGAGCTTTAAGCTCGGCTAAGCTCGACGCAACGAGTCGCGCGCGCATACACCGAAACTGCAAGCGGGCAAAACTCACCCCTAAACTCAACGCGAGCACGGTTCGTATTGCTGTGGGGTCGTTGCCTGCATCGGCGTCTGCATTCAACACTTGAAAGTTGGCGTCGATGGTGGGGATGGAAGACGCCTCCGAGGTGGAGGGGATGGACGCCACAGACGCGTGGAAAGCTCCGCGTAACTTACGCACCGTTCCGCGTATCGTAGTAACTAATGTGGAATAACTGTTTGATTGTTTGCGATTTTTACAAAATTTGTGAAAGTTTGTCAAAATTTGTCAAAGTTTGTCAAAATTTGTGAAAGATCAAAATTTGTTAAAGTTTGTCAAAATTTGTGAAAGATCAAAATTTGTCAAAGTTTGTCAAAATTTGTGAAAGATCAAAATTTGTCAAAGTTTGTCAAAATTTGTGAAAGATCAAAATTTGTCAGCAATATTGCTCGTCAACCATCCAGTAACATTTTCGACATCACATGCGCAATATGTGTCGCAGTAATGTGTGGCTCAATGATTGCCGGCAAGTAGTTGCTGTTTTACTATTTATTGCCCAGATTCGCTAAAGGTCAACACTCGTGTTCGCACCTCAGCGACAGAGACCTACATATACTGTCGCGTATTTTCGTATACCGAGTGATAACATCGGTAATATGTATATGTATGACCATACGTCCTTTATTTAAGAGGACAGTCCTTTATTTCACTGCTCTGTCCTTTGGATTTATTTTTTTTCTAAAATGACTTGTTCAATTTCTGAAAGCTAAAAAAGCTCGAAACTTTTCCATTTTTTAAACGTTTGATACT
Organism: Parapsyche elsis; assembly: GCA_022651745.1. Classification (NCBI taxonomy): domain Eukaryota; kingdom Metazoa; phylum Arthropoda; class Insecta; order Trichoptera; family Hydropsychidae; genus Parapsyche; species Parapsyche elsis. The sequence goes on from JAGVSN010000016.1 coordinate 2,531,980, forward strand.
GGCAGAAAATACAACGAGCTTGTTTATTATTTTTACACGATAAAAAAAATAAAAGCATTTTTACATAAAAGACGTTCTCACAAAGTGCAAGCTTTTTTATTTGAGATACATAGTTCGCTTTGCGAATTATTTCTCAGTATTTTCGAAAATTAAAAAACATAAATCTATCATAAAAACATAATATGTACGGTGACCATACGTCCTTTATTTAAGAGGACAGTCCTTTATTTCACTGCTCTGTCCTTTGGATTATTTTTTTTTCTAAAATGACCATTTTGTAAATTGAATATTGGCGCATATCACGCAGTGCAATAATTGCATAAGCACTAGTGTCGATTGTCTTCCGGTAGATATTAAAGTGATATTAGTAAAAAATTATTCACATTTTTACATCTACATATGTACATATGTACACAATCAGAGTGAAAACATTGGAAGAATTTTTTGATGATGTACGTATGTATGTAGTATGTAGATGTTCAATATAGAAAACTATTGGGTTACACTGTTACAGCAAAACGCGATGGGTAATTTTTCTCCAGCTTTATAGAGAATATTATAACTACTCAGGTCACTAAAATAGTACTTTTTGAAACTGGAAAAATGTCCCACGATTCTGAAAAACTTTTTTAATGATGTGTTTGCTGAGGCATGATTTCATGAGGTAAGATTTCATCAATTCGTTGTGCTGGTTCTATAAAAATTTTCCACAGTATAACATTATTCTATTGATTGTTCTTTATTTATTTCCCGTTTGTCTGTCTCTGACGGAAAGGTCCTAGACCGGTGCTTCTCAAACTTTTTAGTACCACGACCCATTTTTTAGGACGACAAAATTTCGCGACCCACCTAGCTTTAACGGACATGAAGAGGGAGGGGTATATATATATATATATACATTTTTTTTTTAAATACTGTTTTTATACTTTACAATATATTAAGAGCATTGTAATTTTTATATAATTTAATTAACGAAAACAAGCAGCTGGGATAAAAATTCGCAAAAAGTTTCGCGACCCATAGTTTGGGAACCGCTGGTCTAGACTATATTCGTTGGGGGAGGGGTGGCCTCATGTGAGGGTCTCCAGGTGACGACTTACATATGTACATATATGTATTCATATATTTATTTCTCTTCTGGATGGCAATGGATAACCGATAGATACTTTACGGTCGTGTAAATTTCCACTTGGGTTAAACTTTTATACCATAAAAGCCATTGATATTTACATACATATATTGAAACGTATAACTGTGTATATACTGGTTTTTCTTAATTAAAAATGACAATTATATTGGAATTAAGATCCATCGATTTTAATTAATTTTAACTGAACGCTAAATATTTTAATTTATTCCTATATATGTACATATGTATGTGTACATACGTACATAAAACATTGAAGAAGATTTAAAAATATTCAATTCTTCATTGAAAAATGTGAACGACCATTCGTTTGAGATACAAAGAGAATTCTTTTCCGATTTTATTAAGGAGATACTACATATTTTTCAGTTTTATAACTGAGCGGAGCTTTAACTGTAGAAGTATTCAACGGTGAAACTTAACCAGTGGGAAATTCACGTGAAAATATATTTTTAATACATTCTTAGTTAATTAAAATGAAAAATTGAATTATATACACAATAAAACAACGGTTATATTATACAATATGACGAGAGTTTAGTCGCGAGACAATTTGCAGTGTTAGAAGCTCAAGTGACACTGCGATAGTAGTGGTGTACTTTCCCGACGAGTTCGAAGCTCCGAGTGGCTTTTCGGCAAAACTGCAACGCTGAAAACGTCATTAACTCGCTGAAAGTTTCGTTGTGCAATTAAATAAATAAGTCTGTGTTGAGCTGTCTTGGAATTGGGTTACGACAGTTGTCTCGGATACCTTAAATAAGTCAACGGGATTCTACAATTTTCACAACATTATATGTACGTACATACCTGTGTTAAGCACAGTATGTGTTATTCCTTCAAGTAAAGGATAAGCATAGTGCGCTTATCCTTCACGTGAAGAGTACTTTATAATTTATAAAGTGATTTATATACATACATACATAGTAACCAAGCTAAACACACTTGACGATTCATAACTATTTAAGCAAACTATACATTGTGGTAATTAACTTTTGGAAAGAGCTTTAATTTTTGACGTAAACACGTCTTTAGTTAGGCCTACATACGTATGTATGTATGTACATATAGGGTACCAGTACGGAAACGGCGATGTTACGTTTGGATGGGCACACATTCCGACACTGTAACTCTGTTACTAATAAATAGCACGATTGATATGAATGTTGTTTTATTCGGTCAGGTATACGTCTACGATACATGTATGACCTTGAGTTGGCACCTCACCTTGAATGTATCTTCCAACGGCTATTTTGGACGCTTTTGGAAATTTCCAACCATTATATCTCGCGACTCGGATCGTAAATTTATCTCGTGAAAAGTGAACGGTATAAAAAATCTAAAATTTCACTATACTCGCTGAAAATCCAATAGAAAATACAAAAAACGCATATGATCAGAAGGAGGGTCTGTCTAATCATCTATCGATCAGAATCAACATGTCTGTGACGGAACGAGTGAGACGGTATCTTATGACTTATGACTTGTGATACTCACTATGAAGTATGACTCGTGAATTTCTGCGTATTTTCCTTTGCATTCTATTCTTTCACATTCAACTGTTAGTATTTTGTGAAAAATAGCCATTATAATGATAGTTACCGTAAAAATTCACGACTCTCAGGAAAAAATCTATATTTACGGCGAATGGAAAACGCCTTGCGACGAAGCCTTTTTCCCGGGTTCGGATCGGTTCTTAATATCGGGAAAGAACAATGGCGTGTTTTACAGTTCCTCAAGATAAATTATTTGCAAGTTGGAGTGGGTGGGTGGTCGGGTGGGTGGATGGTTTGGGGTTTAGGTAGATACCAATTTTTAACCGGGCCTCGAATTGAGACAGCACGCGGGCCGAAAACACGTCGGCCACAAATCAATCGGCCTGCTATCAGCGAGGAAAGATCGGCCGTATCGGCTTCGTTAGCGATTTACATAGGGGTTACCCTACACCCCCATAACCCCCCCTTGAATCACCCACTTCGACTAAATAAAGTCGGGGGCCGGCTTACGGCGCGGCCGTAATTTGTCGAGAGTCGGTTTTGAGGCTCGAAACACCACATAGCGTGCGTAGCCTTATGCAAATTCGCAACTGGAAATCTCTTATAATTATTGAGGATAGCGAAGAACGATCACTACTTCTACTAAACCCCATCCCCCTTCAATGCTTTTACAATTCGCAAAAGTTGGTGGAAGAGCGTGCCGCAAAGCTACCTAATCACCCTGCGATTAAAGTGATGTTGGATTGGGGTTGACTCTCTTCGCAACGCGTGCCGCTAAAGTGGCTTCTAAACGACACGATCACTCCAATAAGAATTTAATTCAACAGTCACATTTGTATTATATATATATAACTAGTACGTTTTCTGACGCGTGAGCAGGCCCGTTCCCGATCCCGTTTCCGTTCCAAATCCCGTTCCAGTTCCTGTTCCCGATCCCGGTCCCAATCCCGTTCCCGATCCCGCTCCCGTTCCTAGTACGTTATCTGACGCGTGAGCAGGCCCGTTCCCGTTCCCCTTCCCGTTTTTTCCCAATTTTTTTTTCACAGACAGACAGACAGACAGACAGACAGACAGACAGACAGACAGACAGACAGACAGACAGACAGACAGACAGACATACAGACAGACAGACAGACAGACAGACAGACAGACAGACAGACAGACAGACAGACAGACAGACAGACAGAGACAGACAGACAGACAGACAGACAGACAGACAGACAGAGACAGACAGACAGACAGACAGACAGACAGACAGACAGACAGACAGACAGACAGACAGACAGACAGACAGACAGACAGACAGACAGACAGACAGACAGACAGACAGACAGACAGACAGACAGACAGACACAGACAGACAGACAGACAGACAGACAGACAGACAGACAGACAGACAGACAGACAGACAGACAGACAGACAGACAGACAGACAGACAGACAGACAGACAGACGTGACTATTTATAGCCGAATATAATATGGTTCGCGACATTGCTAAATTGTTACTTTGTTATTATAACGCGCCATACAACTATAAAAAACTATTAAATTTATTATTATTTTTTAGTACGGGTGATGAGAACGCTCCGTTGATATTCAACGGGCGTACACTATTATATGTATATTACACTGAATTATCGCAACTGGCTCTCACACGAATAAAACAATACCTTGCCGAATTCACAAAATTGAAAATGAATCAGTAATATTGACAAAATCGGCAAAATACCTGCTGATTCATCTTAGGTTAATTTTTTAATTAATTTTGTTTGCTTAATTTAAGCTATGTACATTGAAATCTAAGCTAGTGTTGCCATACTTTCACTGATTTAGACTACTGACCACTTATTTATGTATGTAGACTAACGAAAGTAAATATCGTCGGCTTACTATGACCTTTTTACTAAGTTTCGTTTTTGCCGAAAATTAGTCTATATCTGTTGAAAACAATTAAAACCTCTGGCACGTTGTTTATATTGTTTAAAAAAGAAATATAGACTTTAGAAGGTAGGTATTCATGTTAATCTTGACATATTATATGTCTGAATATTGTATTTTTGTTTTTAATGCCCTCCTGAACACGTTCATAAAACAGGCATTGAAGATTTTCACAGTGAGTCGACGATATGTACCTACATATTTCCAGTTGGAAAAATTTCACTAAATAAATAAGTATGCCCGACAATAACGCAAGGTCAAAAAGCTTTACAGTCACATTTCATTGGTGTTTTTTTCAGACTGAACTCTATGATAAATTTATTTTAAGCAGCAGTAAAGCATACTGTAATGCAGGGTTTCTCAAACTTTTCCTACAACGGAACACTTCGCAAATCCCAAAATTTTAATGGAACACCTTGGTTATTTTATAGGGTAGGTAGTTATAATAAAATAAATGAGTAAAACTAAGCGTTAAGAAAACAAATTTTATTCTCTAAACAAATGTTAATTATTTAATACAAAACATATAAAAATAGTAAAATAAACTAGCCTAGCTTACATATATTGTAAAATTACGTTTTTAATGACTTCGATGTTTTTAGGTCTTAGAATTACAAATTCTTTTAATATCAGGCACAATATTAGAAAGTTGAATTCTCACATCTGGTGTAGCGTCGAGTCTGTTCCTGGACTTTGATTTGGTTGCGGCATAATATGAAAAGCCTGCTTCGCATAAATATGTCGTTGTAAAAGGAAGTAAAACAGGAATAGCTAGTTTTGACACGCAGGGATACTCTTCCTCCAAATTTGTCCAGAGATCATTTAATGACATTTCCTTGTATTTTTGTTTTAAATCAGAGTTTGTAATTAACTCAATTAAATTTTCATATTCACTTGCGCTAAAGCCTGCTGGCTTGGCTGTCACTGTAAATGGATTCCGAACCCAGGAATTGTCTTCACTTTTTTTTTGGAAAATATTGTAAAAGGCTTGTTTTTAAGTCATACAGGTGATCTAAAATTACGTTTGAAACTTCTTCGTCTACTTTAGAATTTATTTCAATCAAATATTCACGCAATGCGGGAAAAGAATCAAAATTATTCTGTTCAACTGCAGAAATCCAGAATTCAATTTTTCTATCAAAAGATGCAATTTTATCTTTTGTATTGAAAATTATAATGTTCTTTCCTTGTAATAATAAGTTAACTGCATTACACTTCGTAAAAATATCTGCCAGATACGCAAGACTCATCAACCATGAAGCATTTGTTAATAATTCAATAAAATCTTGTCTTAAATTATTTGACTTGAAAAAGATCAATAAGTCACTACGAAGTTCAAAAAGGCTCAATAGTGCTTTTCCTCTGGATAGCCATCTCACTTCAGTATGTAATAAAAGTGCGTTATGTGCACTACCCATTTCGTCGCACAAAATTTTAAATAAACTGGATTGAAGTGGTCGAGATTTTACATGGTTGATAATTTTTACGGCTTCATCCAAAATAGTTTTTAAACACGTAGCAATTTTTTTTTGTTACTAGTGCTTGTCTATGTAAAACACAATGACTTTTGGTGGCTCTCGTAGTTAATTGCAGGATACGTGTTACAACTCCCTTAATCTTTCCTACCATTGCTTGAGCACCATCTGTACAAATATCAATACACTTCTCCCAACCAATTTCCTGTTTTGTAGTGTAATTATTAATACAGTTGAATATATCTTCTCCCGTAGTTTTTCCATGTAGATATTCGCACATGAGTAAGTCTTCTTCAATATTTTTATCAAATATGTAACAAACAAACACTAGTAATACAGCGAGTCCTGCGACATCTGTAGATTCATCCATTTGTAATGTATATCCACTGCTAAGTCTAAGTCGTCGAATCAGTTCCATCTCTATGTCAGCAGAAAGATCTTTGATGCGGCGTGAAACGGTATCATTTGATAATTGTAGTACATCTATTTTTTTAGCAGCCTGCTCGTTTAACATGCACGATACAATGTCTTTCACACAGGGCTTAACGAGCTTCTCTCCAATCGTATGAGCTTCACCATTGAGCGCAATGCGGTAACTCACGCGGAAAGATGCCTCTGTTGCATTTTCATTTTCAGTTTTAGCAATTGTAATCATCTGAAGATTTTAGATTTTTCTAGCGACTCATGTTGTCTCTTGAAAAAATTTATATCTTTTCCTTTATAAGCAGCGTGTTTCGTTTCATTGCATATTAATTTTGATATTTTTTCACGGAACACTTACACACTCTCCGCGGAACACAAGTGTTCCGCGGAACATAGTTTGAGAAACCCTGCTGTAATGAGTGCGTGTTTAAAATTTAAACAACGTATCTGAGCTTGCGGAAAGGGGGGCATATATCGACACTTGCCAAACAAGTTGGCCGCACAAAAGAGCGACGCATAAAGACGTGAACGTTAACCGTCCGTTGGATATATATTTATGTCTTTTCCACTGAATACCATTTTCTTTCCAATGATTTTTATTCGTACCCCTCTCAGTCCTTTCGGTGGCACCCCTCTCGCCCCTTGCGCGCGTGTGATCATAAATCACCCTGGCGCACAATAAATGTATTTCCCAATGTATACCCCCCCAATTTCGGCGGCGAAAGTTCCTTTTTTTCTCTTCACTTCTTTTTGAACTTCGTTCTAAACCTCGCACCTCTCCTCGACAACCCCTAGCCCACCCTCTAACCCCCTTCCCACTTGCGTTCTTTAAACAACGACGACGACGACGCGAAGAAGGGCTTAGTTCTCGAATAATAACACGTCGTGCGCGCGGAACAATATTGGCTTAAATCTCCGAATCGAAAGTTGAACGAACCATATTCGTAAGTAAGCTGGTACACAAGTGAACTAAGTCCCTAAGAGTTCATACGAAAATTTAACTTATTTTAATTATAAAAAAATGTATTGATAAAAAAAAAAAAAAAAAATTTTTCATGTCAATATAATATACACTAGTGTAAGCCCGTTGAGTATCAACGGAGCGTTCATCACCCGTACCTACTAAAAAATAATATTAAATTTAATATGGGTAAAAAAGGTCTCTCTTACCAACCCGCCGTAGTCGATACGTTAGAATGCTCGACTACCAACTTGTCGTTCCGATTTCGAACCCCACTCATTCTGGTATTTTTATTATTTTTCCTTATTTCCTATTTATTGTAACTATAGGTAATGTAACTAAAGGGCAAACTCACGGCCGGGCGATAGTGTATAGCATTAGTGCGATGACTCTTGAGCCTAAGGTCGTGGGTTCGATCCCCCGCTCGTTCTAGTGGTTTTTTAATAATTTTTCCTGAGCCAGCGATATCAGCAGAAAGACAGACAGACGGATTTCGGCTATTATATATATAATAACAATACTTTAGCTATTTAGTACTGCGAAATCGTGTTTTCGAATATGTGCAAGATAATCATATACATATATATAATAGCCCTATTCTGTCTGTCTGTCTGTCTGCTGATAACGCTCACCTCGGTAAATAATTAAAAAACCAGAACATCGCGCGAGTGGGATTTCAAACCGATATCACCAGTTCGAAACATTGAGCGCTTACGCTGTGATTCAAGCGGAGTGATAACGGGCCTGTTACAATTGGACAATATTAATTTCTCAATAGGCTCGCGACTTTGCTAAATTGTTACGTTGTTGTATTATAACGCGCCATCTATGGGACAACTATAAAAACTATCAAATTTTATATTATTTTTCAGTACGGGTGATGAGAACGCTCCGTTGATATTCAACGGGCTTACACTAGTAATAAATATTGATTAAATTAAATATTAGTTTTTATTATAAAACTAGCCGATTTGCCCGTCACGGTGGATTTTAGTCCTACCCATGCGCGTTGGTTTGTACAATGGCAAGACAGTTCACAGCCCGTTTGACAGTACGTGTAACGATTGTATAGTGTAGTGTTATTTTAATGGGTGTATCACTATAAAATCACGTTGTCGACTTGAACCAGCTTTGATGCAGCTTGTTGACGAAACATTGCCAAAAAAATGTTGGTGTGCAACGACCCAAGCAGGCAGGCAGATGCTTGCGCTAATACGTATATATATATGTACATACATAGTACTTTAATTTTTATAACAAATTTGCATAAAGTTGCAAATGGCATAAAATTTTTAATATATTGTATAAACATATGTATATTAAATTTATAGTTACTGAATGATTTTACTGTGTTGTGATTTTAAATGTATAATTCTTAATTTACTATGACGTCATATCATATACTATGATCACGCACAAAAATATAAATAAATTTTATATTGTACATAGATATGTGTATGTACCTATCTACATATATATGTACATATTACATACATATACAATTCGCGTCAGTTTCATTGAATTTCATACGGTTTTTGTAGAAGTTGGGACTTTAAGTTTGGCCATACGAAAGCTTTTCCCAAGTGTAATACATAATGCAACTGCTCGACCCGAGATAAAAACTGACGGCTTTCCTTCGAGTGGCACTTGACGAGTGTTTATCCAGATTTAGCAAGTTTTCAACGCAAATTTCCTACTAAGAGAAAACCGTTTTCGTAATGATTTGCCGATTGAAACACGATGAAGAGTCAAGTCATTTGTTATGACGGCGGTTTATATTTAGTATTTGAAGCTTCCGCTTCGAGAAAAAATTGATAAACGCGTAATAAGCATATTTATGAGGAGGGCAGGTGGTTTTGGTTGGTTCAAACCACCCCCTTTAGTAATTGCGTATAGCCGCTGCAAGGCTGTCGAAAGTGGCACTTTCTTTATAAAAATGCAAATTCTTCACCAGAGGGGTTTTGATAAATTGATTGCTTATGGAAAGCATATGCCGGCGCGGATACACCCTATCCTCCCACTTATATCACAAGCTTAGCAACCCCTGCCTGCTTCACTTCGAGATGACTGTTATAAAAGAAAACCAACTAAAACTTCGCAGATGTTTATTCAAACGTGATCGATTCGTGGGAAAAAAGTCAACTTCGTTACACCGAGTCCAAATCTAATAAGAGGCGCGTCTTAATTTCGTTATCTTATCGAATTATTATACGTGGCCCACAAATGGTTAATCAACGGCCACAGACCGGGACGAAACTACACTCGAATATCTCCTAAGCTGTGTAATATTTTCTAGTATAACAGTTCATTACAGATAAGAAGGAACATTATAGAGTTTAACATTTACTATCTTAAACGACCTAACTAGGGTAGTGCTGATATCCATTTGAAACTGTTTTCGTTGAATTTCAACTGTAAATTAGCTAATTAATTAAAAGAAAGATTTCTGTAACAAAAATAAAACTTTAACATTCATTGAATACCTGCAACTCTAACTACTAAATGCAAATACGAATTTTGGAAATTAAATCAATTACGAGATGCATTAAGCGGGTACTACACAGGGATAGTTTACTCGCTACGATCTCGCTAGTTTACTGACCGGCATGTAGAGCTAGTAGCGAGCAGTTAGTAAACCTATTATGGTGGTATTACACAGAGCTAGTTTACTCGCTACGATCTAGCTGGTTGACACACCCGCACATAGTGCTAGTAGCGAGCAGTTAGTAAACCTATTATGGGGGTATTACACAGAGCTAGTTTACTCGCTACGATCTAGCTGGTTTACAGACCCGCACATAGTGCGCTAGTAGCGAGTAGCTAGTGAACCTATTACACGTGTTAAGTTTACTCGCTAATGTTGCCACTCACGTGTTTTGCCACACACGTGTTTTGCGCCCACCTTCAAAATGTCCGTTGAATTTTCAATATCGTTAATGTATCGTGTCTATTGAAGTGTACTGTGAAACGCTTAACCTCAAACTGTCAATAAATTAAGTAACGTCATACGAGCCAGCTAGTGCGAGTAATGTTCAAACATTCGAACTTCACTCGCACGACCGAAAAAGCAAGCTAGTTTACTAACTTCGCCTATTGCATGACCTAGTTTAGCAGCGACCAGCAAACCAGCGAGATCGTAGCGAGTAAACTATCCCTGTGTAATACCCGCATTAACATTTGAATTGAGTGTACTGTGTATTATTTGTCTATTTCATTTTACATATGTATGTACATAAACATCGTCGACAACTTTAAATTAATGTGTCATCTCTTGGAATTCTTCGTGCTCTCACTGTGGTAGAGAATTATAATTTAGGAAGTTGAAGCTTTGGAAAACAACAGCACACACCTCATAGTAACGAAAATTTCAAACTTCAATTAGAAATCTTATACAGTGGGAAATAATCGAGTTTTATTCTACCGAACGTATTTCCTCCTTATCAAACTTTCGAAAGTGATGTATTGATTGTATAGTTTTAATTACATATACATATGTACATACATACATACATATGTAGTTAACGAATTGTGATTCAATCTCGTTAAGAATTTACCTAGTTGCATTTTAGGGACACTGGTGTAAAATTACCAGGCCAAACGGTCATATTCCATAAATTCAGAAATGTTGGCTATCCCAGTGTTCGCTTACTAATGCAGGATAAATAACTCGGTGTTACGGGTGTACATATAACGGCGTTACGCTTCCTGCGCTCACCTGCACCAACGGAATGCATTTCAAGCATTTTATGCAACTGAATTAGCGATTCTGTATGTATGTATGTACATATGTACCTACTTAAATATTATAAATACATATAAAAATGTGCACACGGGCACGCATTTACCAAATTTGCAATAAACTGATATGATAATCTCGCATGTTAATTCCAATTCATACGTTTGTAGTATTAAAATGTATGTTATTCAAATTTAAATATTTTTTAAATAAAAATATCAAAATCGATTTAATTAAAATTCCGTCTCTCGCTGTGCTGTGTATCGGTGTGTTGTACATTGCCATAAATGCGCATTTGCATTTTTGTTCGTTAGTTTTCCAACACCATAAGCGTTTATGGTCGCCGCTAGGAAAATCGTTCTGAGCTGAACTATGCATGAAAAAACTTTAATACGCGTATGAGATTTTCTAATATACATATGTACATGCATAGATACATTTATGGGGTATTACAGGATGTATCGATACGTTAAATCGATGGTTCAATGTTTTGTAAATTTTCCGGTGTACGAAACTGTTTCAATTCGATGATTTGTTACGCCATAAAAGCGGTCGTTCAGCTCTTTGAGGCTAATGCTACGTGTTCAATTCACCGCAAATTAAATTTGCAAATTGTATGGGGACCGCTGAAAAATTTTCACCAATTTCGTTGTTGTACAACAATGAAAAACTCACAACGGTTAGAACAATCACTCAACCAACAATGGACCTATTAAAAACTATTTTGTACATTGAAATGGAATTTTATATGACGTTTCCAATACATATACATATGTATGTATGTTGGATGCGTCAAGTCTTCTACATCTATGTATAACCAATGGGTTGCGACCCAAATATGGGGTCGCCAACTAAAACAGTAAACTAAAAAAAAATAATTATTGACTATAATGCAATTTTCTGTCAATTATGACGTATGGATGTAAAACGTGGATGCTAAATTCAAGAATGCTACGTAAGATCCAGTGCACACAGAGGAGCATAGAAAGATGTATGCTTGGTCTAACAAGGGGAGATCGTAAGAGGAATACATGGGTAAGAAGTATGACCAAAGTGGCAGATATAGCAGAACGTGTGAAAAAGTCGAAGTGGACACATAGCGAGAAGAATGGATGGCAGATGGATGCAAGAAATATTGGAATGGTATCCGGGAGGATGTGAAAGAAAGCAAGGTAGACCAAGTAGAAGATGGGTGGAATGTGTGGAATGGATGAATGGAAGAGGATCGTGGAAAGGCCTTCATCCAGCAGTGGATGGTGAACGGCTAAAAATGATGATGAATGCAATTTTCATTTTTAATCGGGCTCTTGATGTTTGAATTATAATTTTTTTGTCTTTTTTCAAATATATCGGGGTCGCGGGTCACTTGGTTTTTATACAAAGGGGTCGCCACTCGATAAAGGTTGGCAACCTGTGATATACATACATATGTACATAGAAGAGATGGGCTATATTTTTAAATTGTTCAAACTTTAATAACTACATATGTATGTATGTGTTTGCAGTCGGACTTTTTCTAGTATTTTTGTTTGCGTAAATAGTCAAATTTCATTAGTCAAAGTCATAGAAAAGAAACTTTTTATGGGTATGGAATGTGCTAGACTAGCTCTAAACACAGGTGGACGAACAGACAGACAAATAATTTATATTTTCTTAGATATATGTACATTTACAGAAAGGAAGGTCAATGATAAATGTGAGACGAGTGAAGTACGATAGTCATTTGAACTCAAGTGTAGGTTTTTCTTCTAAATTTTTTGGGATCAGGCACGTCTAATCCCCTACAATTTCATAAGGGCGTATTCGACAATCCGTCTGCTTGTTTATTTGGGAGCGTGCCGGTAATTTAAGGGTTTTACGGTGGCGGCGTGCATTTTTCACAATTTCTCCTGGCCTTATTCGAGACACGGCTTTTTCATCTGTGGGCCGATAGCCTGTCGCTGGTATCCGGCGCGATATGTAAGTTTATCTCAATTTATCTTTATTTCTCTATTTTACCCTTGTCTTTCGACCTCCCCTTTTCCGGGCCCAGGTACGGCCCTGTGTGCCACCCCCCCAAACCCCTCCCCCTCTCCGCTACGTGTTATGCTTCGGAAATAACCGCTAAATAAATTATCCCCTTCGCCGTTTTGACATCGAATTTATTATGAAAAACAGCCGCAATGTCAATATAAAAGTCAAACTCTATTCGTCTTTTAATCTAAATGACAAAAGTGAAAAAATCCGATTAAACTTGTACTGGAGTTGCGAGAAAATTTAACCCCGGCTTTAAACACGCCTACGGATTTTTGACGTGAAAATACATCTCATTTTATATACATTACACAGAAATACAGTTCTGAGAATACTATCCATGAAAATCTATTAATATTAGAGGTCACAATATAGAGCTATAACCCTGTCGATCAGCGTCGGAAAAATTATCTACATATTATTACGCAAATCAATATAATAAGACTCTTTCACTTTATCCTAATCGGATAAAGTATTGTGATCGTGCGAAAATTTGACTGATTTGGATCAAGTATCATCTCCCGATCACGTTTTTACGATTTCTGGAAAATGTCTGTGTACTTGTGTGTTTTCTCCGAAACTATCAAGTATATCAAGCTGAAATTTCATATCAATTATTTTCACGTAAGGTGTAAGAGATATAAGGAATTTGGTCAACATCAGTCAACCGAAAATTTCGTGTAGAAAATTCAAAAAACTGCAACCGGCGATCAAGTCGAAATTTCCTATCAATAGTTTTCACGTTATTTTAACTTTATCCTAATCGGATCAAGTGTTGTAATCGTGCGAAAATTCAACCTCAATTTTTTTTCATAATATGTACATACATACATAGGTATGTACGCCACTTTGAAATATGATAGTATTTTTTTAAAACAATATTTTATACGAAACATTTAAAGCTTGCAATTGTCGCTGGGTATTTTTCACATGGCAAAGGCGATATTTCTTCATTCCTTCGCATGATTTACAGCCGATCGGTATACTCTGTATGATCATAAATTTTTCCCCATATCTTCCAATACCCACCGGCTCTCAACATTTTATATATATATATATATATATATATGTATATCTGTTGATATACATATAAATATATAGATATATATATATCTGTTTTGTATGCCACACCGGTGTAGGCTTCGGCTTCAGTTTCAGGGGTGGCAAACACAGGTATGAGGGTAGAAGAGGGGGGCAGGGGAAATAGGAAACAGCCGACCGTGGAGATAGAAAAATAGATAAAAAGGAAAACGACCTTAGATCGAGCCGACCGATACGGGGTCTTATAAAGACAACTTTTAACTTATACCCTACCGAAAGTACAAGCGGGGTAGTGTGAGGGGGTGCGTTGTTGAAATTTAAATGGCTCATTTACCCCGACTAAGTGTGATGCGATGACGGTCGTTCTTATTTAGCGCATTCTTTTCCACCTGCCAGCGAGGGAAATTCCGATGTTTTTTTTATAAATAAATACATCCAACGACAGTAGAAAAAATTGATTTAAATTAAAATGGAAATTAGAGTATTGTGTGAGTATTTTTCGATCCAACTTTTTCACTCCGTGGAAAATTTGCATATTTTTAACATAAAAGTTAATACAGTACAATCCATTTATACATAAAAAAAAACTGTAAGATTGTCTGTCTGTTTGTAGCAATCTATCGCCAAGCAACGCTTTTTCGCATCCGTCAAAAAAAAACGAAAGAAAAATTCAACGTTTGTTCTGTAATAATTGGCAATCTTTTCAGAAACATGATGACAACTTAAACCTATGTATAGGTACATACATATGTATATATTTTTTTTATAATTTCACTTAAATTAAATTAAATAGTTTTCTTACACTTTTAAAGCTTCCAAATTGAATCAAGTTTTATTACTATATCTAGATTGTTTGATATGATAATTGAACTGAACGAATTTGCAATAATGATTCTTCGTATATTTTTATGGATACATTTTGAAACAATCTCGATACAATTACAATTCCGTATACGTATAGGTTTACAAATAGTCAATTTGTATCTATACATGGATAAATATGATTTTTTAATTTAACCATATACTTAGTATGATAAAGTATTCTAATCGTGCGAAAATTCAACTTTCAATGTTCCCGATAGCGTTTTCGTGATTTTTGAAAAATATCTGTGTGTTGTGTGCGGATGTGTGTAGAATCGGTATCATCATATGTATATATAATAGCCCTATTCCGTCTGTCTGTCTGCTGATAACGCTCGCCTCGGTAAATAATGGTTTCAGGAAAAAACGGGAACTGGAACGGGAACGGGCCTGCTCACGCGTCAGATAACGTACTAGGAACGGGAACGGGAACGGGACGGGAACGGGATCGGATCGGGAAACGGATCAGGATCGGAAGCAGGGGAACGAGGAACGGATACTAGGAACGGGAACAGGATCGGGAACCGGGATCTGGATCGGGAACGGGCCTGCTCACGCGGATAGGGACCGGGACCGGGATTTGGAACAGGAAAAACGGGGGAACGGATCGGAAACGGGATCCGGGATCTGGAATCTGGAACCGGATCGGAAACAGGACCGGGGAAAAAACGGGAACGAGAACAGGAACGGGCCTGCTCACGCATCAGATAACGTACTAGGAACGGGAACGGGATCAGGATCGGAGACGGGACCGGGATCTGGAATCGGGAAAAAACGGGAACGGGAACGGGATCGGGATCTGGAACGGGAACTAGTCACGGGAACTAGAACGGGTCAGCTAGTATTGTATAAAATAACTATTAAAACTATTAAATTTAATATTATTTTTCAGTGCGGGTGGTGATAACGCTCCGTCCAACCTAGCACACTGAATCTTACACACCACAACTGTTAAAATCAGCAGAGTTAACATAATCTTTAAAAATGTTCAATTGATAAATAGCTTCGGTACAAAATTCGGTGTTTATTCGCTTTATATCTGGGGGTGCGTGTGCCAGGGGTTGACAAACGGCACCACCACCACCACTACTACCTCACGAATTTTTCCAATCCTCTTATAAAATATTGGCACGGCGAGAGGACAAATACTCCTCGCTCGGCTGATTTACGATGATAAACAAATCCGTTGTAATCCGGCCGTTAAGGCTACAAAAGGAATACCTTGGACAAAATTTATTCTCGACCTTTCCAGGCTTTGCATACGCGGGCCGCGGAAGACGCGCCCTTAGCATATGTTGCTACTATACGTTCTATGTTGTTGGCTAAGCCCCGAGCACATGTCGGTGTGCTTTTGCCCGTAAAAAATAATATTAAGCTTTTTGCAGCTTCGCACCGCGCCCGTCGGAGCTAGGGGAGGGGGCCAGGGAGACGTATTTGTTTTCATAAGCTCTCGACATAGTGCTCGTACACGTACAATATGCTCATACACATTACACATTTATAAAACGTGTAATAATGTAAAAAATAAAATAAAAATAGAAACAGGCTAGAGAAATATAATCAATGAATAAAATGCGGAATTATCAAGTCATACAAGTATTCATTTATATACATACTAGTGTAAGCCCGTTGAATATCAACGCCCGCTGAATTTAAAATATCGTAAAGCGCTTTTTTAATAGAGATCCCCACTAATTGATAGAAAAAACAAAAAAAAAATAGTTTTTATCGCGCCATCCATGTATTATATATAGCAAACCCCACTAATTGAACGCTATCGATACCCACTCAAAAAAATATTTTTTTTTTTTACTTTACTATTTATATAATAACTATTAATTATTATATATATAATAATTATAATTTAGTAAAAATCAAAAAAAAAAAAAAAAAAATAGTTTCTATAGTGTCAACTATGTATGTATGTATTATTAGCAGAATCACGATCCATTTTGTAGGAAAATCCGAGTCACGATATGTTTAAAAAAAAAAAGGACCCGACCGACAACTGGTTTTAGCAGATTGGTCTAACGACGTTCTTCCCGAGCCTGAGGTCGTGGGTTCGAACCCCACTCGTGCTGCCAAGTTTTTCCCAATTTTTCCCCAGCGAGCGTTATCAGCAGACAGACAGACAGTCAGACAGTCAGACGGATTTCGGCTATTATATATATTTATATATGTACATATATTATCAAACGTGTATTTAAAACATTTAGTATCCAGTTGCTGTCAAAAATTTATAAATCGTATATTAGACCTAAACTAGAACTTTGCTGTATTTGCAATTTTTGGAGCCCTAACTTCAAAAAAAGACATTGTATGTTTAGAGAGGGTTCAAAGAAGGATAACAAAAATGCCATCTGAACTTCGATCACTATCCTATAATGAAAGGTTGAAGAAAATGAGTCTCACATGTTTGGAGACGAGACGATTAAGAGGCGATCTAATACAAGTCTACAAAATAATAAATAATAAATATTGAAAAACCTCCTTACTTTCAATAAAAACGCACATCTCAGAGGTCATACACTAAAATTACTAAAAGACAAAACGAACAAAATTGTCAGAGACTCAGCTAGTAACTTCTGAAAATACAAATCTATTTAAAAATCATCTGGATAAGTTTTTGAACATTAATGGATTTTCGTAATCCTTCAAATATAAATAATTAAAAAATTGTATTTATAAATATTATGACAGACCCCTGGGCTCTATTGTCTATGCCGCCTGCCCATGTATTTTAAAATAAAGTAATTGCAAGCCCGTAAGTTGGTATTTGGCATTAATGGTAGTTCTGGGATATCAGGGTTTATAAAATTTGCTGAACGTTTGCATTTCAAGTATTTTATATAACATTTTTTAACCTTTTGAAGTTTACATAATAATAACTACAAGCCGATAGTGTTGTATAGACCAGTGGTCGGGAACCAGCGGCTCCGGATCCGCATGCGGCTCTATGTTTGTTTTGCGTGAAACGCAAAATGTTGACACACAATTGACAAAAGATCAAAATGAATTCCATTTCAAAAACGTTGTGGCTATAAAATACTTTAAGATCGTTTTTCAGATTAAACTTTTTAGTAATAAACTGTCGAACGTTAAGAAATATCACGAGGATAACTTATTGCATTTCATTAATGATTAATGAGTAACATTTAATTTAATTTTGAATATACATATGTACATGTAATTTTAAAATAATACGTTGTGGCTCCCAAACTTACCAATTTTGCAAAGTTTTCCCTAATTTGGCTCTTAGCTCGAAAAAGGTTCCCGACCGCTGGTATAGATAGACATTGGCATGATAAAACATTGAATATTGACCATTTTACAACCAAATCATTGAATTGATACGATACACGTATGAGCCGTTACTTTTGAAAGTGGTTAAGACCAATTTTGAGTTGATGATAGTTTCGGTTACAAACGGATATGATATATTTTTTTCTAAAGAATTTAGTCATAATAAAATGTGGATTTACACCACATTAAAAAATAGCGTTGTAAGTGATAATAAGATTTCTCAAAGGACTGTTTACTCAAGCATGGAATTGATTATGAAAAAAGTAGGAACCATGTAAATGTTAAATTTAACGTTTGTCAATATAATATGTAAGTAAATATTTCTTTTCATTGTATGAAATAATTTATAACGTCCAATTCCCTAACCATTGTTTGTAGTATTTATACGATCGTTTTCGTCTCCAAATAGAATATCACATGACCTTTTACCATACATACCTATGTACATATTGTATAAGCAATGAGTTATGAATCACTTTGGTATATAAATAATAGATGCAATTCGATGTGGTGAAAATTGAAATTCTCAACTTTGAAACAACACGTTCACAGATGATCGAATAAATCTGAACCGGGCAAAATAACTGTGTTTATACGTGTGTAAAGAACGAATCCTTGCTCTTCTTTCTCTTTGCGTTGCACTCGAAGAGGAGTGGTTCGGATCTGCGAGTTGAATTTAAACCGCACCCACTCCGTATGAAAGTATAATTTTGTGTAAACACACTCGATTCAATGTGGTAGAACTTTTTCACGGGGAAAAAATGTTTTATTTTCATTTAATCGTGCAACTCTGTATTCATTTACATAGCGGTCTATGGGATTTTAAAAGGTTGCAATAGTTGGAAAATGCACGTCGGCTAAGTCGACTGCAGAATGCAATTGCGTTAGAAACGTCGTCGGTCTAATTCTTGATTATCTTAAAACAGAGTTTACCGCATATTGCTCTGAACCTCCACTCTCGGGTTATTGCCACTCCAGGGTTGTATCAACGTGTCCTCATATCGTTGCGAAATAATGCGAAACCTGCAGCCGGAAGCAAACGGGATCGTCAATGGGGCTGTTATGAAGTTTTCATGCCATCATATTCATTTGATTTGCGAACTTTGGAAAAATAATATTTAACAAGCAACGGAATATTACAAAATTGATAATACTACTATTGTGTAAGAGTAAAAAGCTAACATAACTATTGTGAACATTTTACAGTGCTTTTATTAGGACTTCAGTATCTAATTAAATTAAAAAACTAAACATCCATATGAAATCCGTTTACGGTGTAAAAGTTCAATAGTTCTGTCTGCAATATTTGATTACTTTTTAAAGTTTTACAAAATCTAAACGATATTTAATATTAAGCAACGACTCTGAATATATGAATTTTTTTCAGTTTATGATATACATATGATAAAATTTACACGTCATCACGTACACGGCAATACATGTCAAACTCATTATCTCATTGTCATTGTATTCATCATAAAAACTACTTTGTTTTGGCAATTTTAATTTATTTATTTACTTAATTAAGATTAAAACAAAACAAACAAAAAGTAACTTAAAGCTAAAATTACAAAATAAACATAATTATCTACATATTAGCACTCACACAAAGGTGCTGTTTTAAGGCTCTCAGGAATCTATCAATTTACTTTATATTTCTGAGATCTGAGACAGTCCATTGTATTCAACAACACCCCTGTACAAGATACTTCTCCTAGATCTACTTAATTTCATTAACTAGTATTAACTTAATCTTACCCCTAGTATTATGACTATGTATATTATGTATATCCCCTTATTAAATACTTATTGAAATAACTTGGCAATAAATTCTTATTTAACTTAAAAAATATATACTAACATGCAAACTTTTAAAGTTTCACTTAAATTCATTCAACATATTTCATAGACTAGTTAATCTTTTTACAGTTAAAAAAAATACTCCGCGTAGCTCTATTTTGCAATTCTTTCAAACTGCCTTTAATTTACATGTATTATTACATAACATTTACTGTCTTTAATGTATGTACATATATGTATAAAGAAGGTATACGACCAATGCGTACTGCCAGTTATGGATGTGAAACTTGGACGCTAAATTCAAGAATGCTACGTAAGATCCAGTGCACACAGATAAACATGGAAAGATGTATTCTTGGTATAACAAGAAAAGATCGTAAAAGAAATACATGGGTAAGAAGTATGACCAAAATGGCAGATATAGCAGTACGTGTGAAAAATCTGAAGTGGCAATGGGCTGGACACATAGCGAGAAGAATGGATGGCAGATGGACGCGAGAAATACTGGAATGGTATTCCGAGAGGATGTGAAAGACAGCAAGGTAGACCGAGTGGAAGATGGGCTGATGAATTGAGAAGAATGTGTGGAGTCAAGTGGATGCAGATTGCTCAAGACAGACAGGAATGTATGTAAAAGGATTGGAGAGGCCTTCATCCAGCAGTGGATGGTGAACAGTTGAAAATGATGATGATGAATGTACGTACATACATATACGTACATAAATAAAAACCTACATATAGTGTTTACGGAGTTTATTTTAATGTCGACTTCAATCGCAAGCGATCTAAAGTAAGCCTTAGATTTCTAGCTATTGATTTCAGGAATACATATTATTTATACTTATTGAAATATCTTGGTCACAAATTCTTATCTAACTTGCATAAACATACCTGAATGTTATGAATACATATTGTGTTATAAGTCGTCGTGGAATCGATTATTTATTTATTGTTGTTGTTACAAGCCTCAAATAAGGCTTTTACATACTATATAAAATTCAATGTTTGTGTGTCTGTCTGTCGTTCCGCTATGCAAATCTACAGTTTTCAACTTAGAACCGCCAAACTTGGTATACTATCTCATGATACCCTAACTCAGACCGTAGGTGGGTTTTGGGAGGGGTCGGATCAGGGGGTCGATGGGCCCCCATATACACAATTTTTAATCAATTTGTTTTTTGAACTGGAGAATAAATGTTTTCATTTGTTTCAATTTTTGTTTGTACTGGAGAATAAATGTCACCCACCCGAGCAACGCCGGGCAATTCAGCTGGTATAAAATAAAAAGAACAAAATTAAAAATAAAAATAAGACTAATAAAGTTCCTTTTCTCTTTTTTTTAATTAGGAATAAGAAATACTAAACGAAAGTCTCAGCCTTACCAAATAAATATTTAAAAAGAAATAATCTAACAAATGACTATATTTATTGGCAAGTCTAATCAGTCTTGGAATAGGTGAGTTTAGGTAGTAATTAGTACACGTTACTTACTTGAAATTACTCTCACACTCAAATAAAAATTGAGATCGAGCAAATCGTGTAGGACAGTGGTCGGGAACTTTTTTCGAGCTAAGAGCCAAATTAGGGAAAACCTTGCAAAATTGGTTAAGTTTGGCAGCCGCAACACATTATTTTCAGATTATGAAGAATGAAACTGGGATGGAGCGCTTTTGAAAAAATGAACATAGTTTTTAAATCCAACATCCAGCTATGCTTAAAAAAAAAGGCATACGACCAATGCGTACTGCCAGTAATGACGTATGGATGTGAAACGTGGATGCTAAATTCAAAAATGTTACATAAGATCCAGTGCACACAGAGAAGCATGGAAAAGCATGTATCCTTGGTTTTATTTATTTTTATTTAAAAAAGCTTTTTATTGTTCTTATACTATGTTCACACTACATCTTAAATCTATTTTAATAGCTACTGGTCCAGTGACCATTATCTATTTTACACATTGTTCATTTTGTTAGTATTTATAAGGATTCTTTTATTTTAATGTTAGTGCTTAAAGCATAATAGGAGAAAGAGCTCAAAAACCTATTTACAATTCTTATCAAATGTTTATAATCCTTGGCTTAACAAGAAGGTATCGTAAGATGAATACATGGGTAAGAAGAATGACTAAAGCGACAGATATAAAAGACACATAGTGAGAAGAATGAATGGCAGATAGACGCGAGAGAAATACTGGAATGGTATCCGAGAGGATGTGAAAGAAAGCAATGTAGACCGAGTAGAAGATGGACTGACGGATTGAGAATTGAGTGTGGATTCAAGTGGATGTAGATTGCTCAAGACAGACAGAAACGGAAAAGTATTCGAGTGCCTTCATCCAGCAGTAGATGGTGACAGCGAGAGCCGCAGGTTTTCCTACAAAGAGCCGCATGCGGCTCCGGAGCCACCGGTTCCCGACCGCTGGTGTAGGAACTCCATTTTACTTTAATCGTGTATGATTATTTTACGAAGGAAGGGTAGATTTAATATGTAATGTGTTTACTAAAAATTAATATTCAAAGATAGCCATTTGCACTGTAGGAAATACAAAAAGATTCGTCATGCGAAGGCATAGTAGGTAGGAAATGGAGAAGGGTTTCGAAAGGTAAATGAAATCGCACGCTACGTCAAAACACTCGCGTCTATGGGGATCTATGTATATGATTTATACGTCCTAATAGGGCTGTCGCGGTGTGGGACTTATGGGGGAATGGAATATGGGGGGTTTGTGGGGGCAGAAGGATGTATTCTAAGGCTGGCTATTAAAGCTCGGCTCGCAGGCCGACACTCTTCGGCCCCTGTCTCCCTGATGTGTTTCTGATGTTTTTATGATGTCGCAGCAGCAGCAGGCAGCTGATGGGCCCGCGGCCATCACGGACCCCCGTGTGACGCGAATAAAAACCCAAAACCAACTTAAATTGCATGTATGTATGTAAAACCGAAATATGAAAAAGTAGCCTTAATCTAGCGTCGTGTATATCTTATTTCACCCCTTTCGGATACGTTTCTATGACCGGTTTTTTTTTTTTTTTTCCCCGCTCGACAGTCTCGGCCCGGCTTATTAGCTTTGGGACCACGAAGAAATGTACGCAAAATCTGTAACTTTGACGTGTTATTGAAACGAAAATATCGATAAACAGTGCAAATATGTACATATATTTAACATTAGTAAATAAATTCAAACGCACGACGGTTGATCTCGATTCAATTATATCTAAACCTTTGTCAAGGACGATATCAGCAGTCGAAAAATGATAAAGAAATCTTTCAATTGTATCATAAATTAAATGTTGCTCATTAGAAATTGTTTAAAGTTAAGCACATTGGCACATTGGCGGCTCCGTTTATAATCCAACACTTTGCGTAAAATAAAAAAAAAAAATTGTAAATTGAACTTTTTTTACAACAAATTAGTTAAGCAAAGCCGTGGAGGCCATTTACCCGATATGCTACTTCATACATAACCCTATAATGTACTTTTTTTGAATCAATAAAAAAATTACAATTTTCAATTAAAAATCTGTGTTTTCTGTCAAAATTACTTCTTGCGTAAATGCTGGGACACCTTTATATACATATGTATATGTATGTACATATTAAATAATATGGCGGCTCCGAAAATTTGCCATTTTTTTGATTTTTCGCTGATTTGGCTCCGGGCTCCAAAAAGGTTGCCGACCACTGAGTTAGATCATAGGTTATTGCCAAATTATTTTAAGAATTATATCATTAGAAATAGTGATATCCACATTTATTCTACTAGAAATAAGAACCAATTAGTTGTAGGTAGAGTAAGGAAAACAAAGACAGCTGGTGGTGTTTTTCACAGGGGTGTATTAATGTATAATGCCCTCCCGGAGTGCGTCAAGTCTTCTAAGACAATAGATGCATTCTTGAAATGTGCGAGGAGACACCTCTGTGAGAGATAGTAGTTATGTATAAGTATAGTGTATAATGTGTAATTGATTTATGTATTTGTTATAAATATGTAATAGATGTAAGTTAAATTAGCTAATCAGCTATTATTATATAAAATAAATAAATAAATTTATGGAAAGCTGTAAGAAATAAGCTATCTTCTACATATTTCTTAATGTTCGACAGTATATTACTTTAGTATTATTAAAAAACGATCAAACGATCATTGTGTTTGGGGCAAAACTTTGGAATAC
Organism: Parapsyche elsis; assembly: GCA_022651745.1. Classification (NCBI taxonomy): domain Eukaryota; kingdom Metazoa; phylum Arthropoda; class Insecta; order Trichoptera; family Hydropsychidae; genus Parapsyche; species Parapsyche elsis. The sequence continues at coordinate 2,556,344 of JAGVSN010000016.1, forward strand.
AGCGATAGCCGCGGTTTTTCATACAAAGAGCCGCATGAGGCTCCGGAGCCGCCGGTTTCCGACCACTGTTTTATCTTGTACAGGGGTTTTGTTGAATACAATGGACTGCTAGAAGGTCTTAGAAATATAAACCAAATTGATAGATTCCATGGCAGCCACCTTATTTTTTGTAATTTTAGCTCTAAGTTACTTTTTTGTTGTTATTAGATTTTTAAACTATTTTAATTAAATAAATCGTACTGCCAGTTATGACGTGAAAAAAGAAGAAATAAAACGAAGAATTAAATTAGGGTGGAGCGCTTTTAAATAATGAATATACATAGTTTTTAAATTCAACACTCCGCTATGCTTAAAAAATAAGGCATACGACCAATGCGTACTGCCAGTTATGACGTATGGATGTCAAAAGGTGGATGCTGAACTCGAGAAAAGTTACTCAAGATTCAGTGCACACAGAGAAGTATGGACATATGTATGCTTGGTATAACAAGAAGAAATCGTAAAAGGTATACATGGGTAAAAAGTATAAACAAAATGGCAGATATAGCGGAACGTGTGAAAAAGTAGCAATGGGCTGGACATACATATAGCGAGAAGAATGGACGGACGCGAGAAATACTGGGTGGTAAACTAAGTGGACGATGAGCTGATGAATTAAGAAGAATGTGTGGATTCAAATTGATGCAGATTGCTCAAGACAGACAGGAATGGAAGAAGAATACACAGGCCTTCATCCAGCAGTGGACGGTGAACGGCTTAAGATGCTTGAAAAATACTTGAGAAGTATATTTTCGTATTGAATGGATTTTTATCAGAAATGTAAAACGGATCGAATAAAAAGTGCATATGCTGTGAAATGTACACCCTCTTCATCATATATATAATATCCCTATTCCGTCTGTGTGTCTGTCTGCTGATAACGCTCACCGAACCAGAACGTCGCGCGAATGGGATTTGAACCAGGTATCACCAGGTATCGGAACAGTAAGCGCTTACGCCGTGATTTTTTTCAGTACGGGTGATGTGAAACCGCTCCGTTGATATTCAACGGGCTCACACTAGTGTAATAATAATTATAATTTTGTATAATGTCATTTATTTATTTTTTTATTTTATTTATTTATAAACAGGTTTTAGCCCAAAATATAATTACATATATGTACATACATATCAAAATTAAATACATACATATATAAAAACAAAAAAGAATAAGAATATTAAAAAGATACATAAAAGTTACACAGAGTATAATATAATATAATAAAAAAAAAAAACATTAGAAAATCAAACAAAAAAAAAAAAAAAAGAAATAATAACAAAATAATACTATAATTTATAAGTCTTTAGTTTGATTACAAACTGCGCCAGGCTGATGTTGAAAATGTCAACATCAGTCGACAACGAATTAAATAATTTGAGAGCAGTAATCACCGGGCTGGACCCCATAAGCATTGTACCCCGGCACCACAAATAGCTCGTGACCCCGTGCACGACAATAAACATCCGGAGTGTAAAGTTGGAGACGCTCTAGTATTTCCCCATTGAACATATGTCCATTTATAATCATGAACATATGTTTCAACAGAGATACTTTCCTCCTCCACTCCAAAGACCTCATGCCAGTCATACCCCTAACGAATTTTGTTGGGAAGAGAAAAGGGTAGTAGCCGTACATCCTCTTATATATGTAACGGGCAAATTTTTATTTATCCCTTTCCAACATACCAATGTACGACTGTTCATGAGGAAACCAAATTAACGAATTATATTCAAGTTTCGATAAAACTATGGAATAATAAAGAATCTTAATTACGTCAACATTGCGTAATAACCCATATGTATGTATATACGAGTGCACGTTCCTATTACATGCTTGGCATCGATTAAACTCTACGTAAAGCGTATATGTATGTATATTGTATGTACATATGTAACCTTGCGACACGTTTACATACCTCTTTTGCTCTCGGGCCATTTGTCCACGGCTCGTTTCGGATCTCAATGACGATGACAATAGGAGCGACGAGCTAACAAATGGCGCGATTCGACGCCGCGAAAAAAGCGACGTCGTTAATCATCGAGCGTCTTCTTCGTCGTGAGCGTCGCAGCGGGTCGCAGAGCGCGGAAAATTCAAAGATAATGGATCGTAAGTGGTTCATTAGTTGTCGCGTTTGTTACGGAAAATTACACCGGTGTGCGACAAAATGAACCCTTTGAGTGCGCAAGGTGTTGTTCATTAAATGCGAAACGATCCGCGTACATCATCGACCGCGATTAATTCAAACAACGAAACCCGACCGCGTTTTCGACCATCATTGGTCGTGATTGCACATTATTTAGTTCGGTTAAATTTAACCCTTCGCCGACGAGTGTAATATCTTGAACCGCGTTCAAAATACATCTATATATACCAGGGGTTCTCAAACTGGGGTCCGCGGTCCCCTGGGGGACCGCAAAGCGGTTTCGGTGGGACCGTGAGAGATGACCGCATATTTATTTATTTTATTTTAGATAGCTTAAAAAGCTAATTACAAACAAACAATACTTAAAGCTAAAAATACTTATTATCTACTAGCATTGTACAGAGGTGCTGTTTTAAAAGATCCATAACACAAAACTCCATATCAATCTTATTTACTATTAAATTGTTATATACTAGATCATCTCTTAAATAAAGTAGCACACCACCCCGTGTGTCTTGTCTCAGAGTCACATCTTAAAATATTATAATTGACTATATTTAATTCAAAATCCTCAAAGTCACTAGTTATATGCGTCTCATTTAATCCTACAAACAAGGGTTTTTTACTATTTATAAAATCGTCTATTTCGTCGTTATGTCCTATAAAACTTTGGGTATTTATATATATTCCTAGCACTTTGTTTAACTGTATATATATATTAGTACTTGTCTCTTATATATAGAACAATTTGTATCCAATGGGCTGTGGTTTATTTTTAAACTTAGATTTAATCTTTTATTTGCTTTATCACAATTCAACACAACTCAACAATTCACTTTTACATTCGACATTTAGCACAATTTTTTTTATTTGTACACACATTAGCTTTGTGGTTATAACCATAGCAGTTATAGCATCTAAAAATACTCAACTCTTCAATAACTTTGCACCTATCCCAGTTGATGTTTACTTTATCCATTTCAATTAATTTTTTGAAATTTTATACGAAATATAATACGATCGCATTATATTTCCCAAATTTATTTTTTTTCCAAACTTTTTTAACATCTAAATATTTATTTTCGTCAATTATTGTATTTTGTTCCGATATAAATTTAACAATATCTTCTTCCTTCAACTCTTCAGACATCCCCATAATCCTCACTTTTGCATTTTTTATTTTTCCTTCTTTAATTTCATACTTATCGCCCATCTTTTTCTGTATATCTTCCATTATTTTTATCTTATCTACTTTATTGTTCCATGTTATTGCAATTCCCCCATTATTAATTTTTTTAACACCCTGTATTCCTATTTTTAATGAATCGGGTTTAATTAATTTTTTACACTCTTCTTTTGTTTTTTCATTTTGTTGAACTTCTTTTGGTATTATTAATGTTACTTCCTTTTTTGTTGCTTCAGCGTAATTCATTTTTTTACTATTATTGCTACTTCCTTTTAGCTCTATAATTTCATTTTTTAATTCTTTGAACATCTCCGAGATTTCATTTTTATGCTGTTCGATGCTCAGGTCATCGATAATTTGTTGAATAGCCACTTTTATTGTTTTTTTTTTATCCTTATTTAATATATTCGTGTCATTTAAAATATTGTTCACTTTTAAATTCATTTTAATTACTAATTGTCACTAAAATTATTATTGTCACAAAAATGTCATCGATAACACCGCGCGCTATACTACGATGTCAGACGACCGATCGGGCAAGCGAACAGAACAACTACATATATGTATATATATACTATTTATATTATTTATATTTTTATAATAATAGCATGTAACATTTCTTGGGATATATAATATTATCCCAACGGTATTATATGGTGTGTTACATACATATGTGCGGCCCATTTCTCCTTATATACATATTTCTATCAACCTGGCGCTGCAAGGAAAATATATCACAGTGCTCCATTGTCACGAAAAATTGACAGCTTTCAAAATTAAGCTCGAACTATGGCATGTGGAGTTAGAGAGGAAGAACTTTGCCCCATTTCCACAACTGAACACATATATCGATGAAAATTATTAAATTAACGTCGATGACGATATCCTTGAGGTGATTAAACAGCATGTATCAATTCTTAGCGAAGAAATTTCTCACTATATTCCTGACCTACCAGAATTTGAAAAATACCATCGATTTATCAATAACCCGTTTGTACTCTCCATTAGTGATCTGCCTTCGGAAGACAATTTAATTCAAGGACAGTTAATTGATTTAATAAATGATGGGGGTGCAAAACATGTTTTTCGGTAAATATGTTATAGTGATTTTTTGGATTGAAATGGCACAGTCCTATTCCGATATTGCAAAGATGACTCTAAGAGTGCTGATTCCATTCGCAACCACCTGTGAGTGTGAGACGGCTTTTTCCACACTACTTACTCTCAGAACAAAATCTCGAAACAGATTAGACGCGACAAATGACATGAGAGTTGCACTGACCGAAACAAAGCCAAACATAGAAGAACTGGTTCAGGCAAAGCAGATGCATCCATCCCATTAAAATTTTAACTTAAATTTAATGACTATGATTTACCTCATATTTTCTGAATAAATAATTGTTTGTCAAAATATGTTTTATTCACAGCAGCCTATATGCAGTGCCGCACCGTGGGTATGTGGCACCCTTTGCATGAAATAATATTGATTTTTTAATTTTTAATACAAGGTCCGCGAGCTATCGAACAATTTTAAAGGGACCGCCTCGCAAGAAATTCTAAAGAAGTTTGAGAACCGCTGATATATACGATAGTTAGATAATATGTTCTAATAACTTATTTCAAGCCCCTCGCACACCTCTACGTAGTGTTGTAAAATTCTCGGGAATAATCTTTTGGAGAATATTCTCCAAACCGAGAATTTTCTGTTTAAAATTGTAGTACACAATGCAATGTACCCTGGGCTCCATCAGCCACCATGTATTTTAAATACTAACTCTCACTGTATTTGGTTAAATATACAGTAAACTCCCTCTAATCCGGGCTAATACTTGGGAGAGGTGATACGAATTACACGAATAATATTAGTTTAGTATCCGTGACAAAAACTAAATTTGATGGGGCGTGAATATGACAAATTTTTAACGATCTTTTGTGCCAAGTTTAAATGAATGATTATATCATAAGTTTGTACAATTTCACTGGAATATCATAACCAAAGCAATAAAAATATGAATACATAATTTATTGCTTCCAGAGTTAATAAGCATTGCATTCCTATGAGAATTTCGCGGAAAACGTTCATGCTAGTAGTGCGTATGTTAAAATGACGAAATGACACATTCAGTGTCGTCAGAATGAAAAAATGACATTCAAAATGCTCTCAGACACTCAAGAAGGTCCTATTTACTCCTATTAGGTTCTGAAAATATCCTAGAATCCTCTAAAAAGCTATTAAACTATCTAGAGATGTTTATAACCAAGAAAAAAGAAATATTCTCGTTCTTCGAGAATATTCTCGACTTACAACACTACCTCTACGGATTTCGTGCGAAATTCATCTATGAAAATCGCACGAATTTCGCAAGTCTGTCAATTGTACTGCACACACTGGAACGACTGTAGCGCCATTCGACACTCATCGGCCGAATGGCGAAATACTATGGTGCGCATGCGCGGCGCCATTCGACACCATCTGTCACCTCGCTTTCGGAACGTTTGTATTTCACTCACGATTCTGACATGGACTCCTCAGACGAAGACGAAGCTCTAATGTTGGCCGCATATTTACATATATGAATGATTAGTTAAATACTTTTATTGTTGAATGTAATTTATAACGGTGTGTCATCGAGGATCGGCTGACTGTTGACAAAATCGTCTGGTTTCTGTCACTCTGACATAACCGTCAGAGTGTACACGATGGTGTACAGAGTGTACAGAGTCAGATCGTACACGATGGGATACCTTTTCACCGTCTCCAATAGCTTTTCTACAAACGTCATCGAAATTGAGTGAATCGCCGAAAAAATAGTGTTCAACAAATTCCGTTACAATTCCGCGCTGTTTTCGGGTAGGAAATCAGTATGCGGGTATGCGATACAACTCCCCGCCATGTCAAACGCGCGATTATTCGTGCGTTTTCTACGCTAGGCGAATACGAGTTGTGCGAGCGCCTTTATGCAGAAAAAAACTACTTATTCTTTGATTGCACATTGTTATAATTTATATTTACAAAATACACAGTAGGTTGGTTTAAACGTAATTTTTATGATAATAGGTCGGGAACGTTTTTCGAACTAAGAAGCCCAACTAGGGATTGTACTATACATATTGTAGTAAGGACTTGCACGTATCGGTGCTAAACAACTACTCTCAAATACTTCTGTTGGCGTGCTCCTTCTCCCTTACTTTTAAAACTATGCCTATACGTCTGAAAGTGATCGGAAAAAGGAAATTGCTGAAAATTAGCAGAAATTAAAGCAAAAGAATACCACCATAATTGAACCATGACTCAATGGTGTTTTATAACAATAACAAATGTATCAAAAGACATTTGAATTATAGAGCGAATCTGATTTTGAGGTTCAAAAACTATTGCTCGCTTAGGTGTTATAAATGTGTACGATAAGATAACGCCAAGATGTTACTAGTATTATATATTTTAAAATAGGTAAAATTCTTTCAGGTAGATTTGGCTCTATACCAGGGGTCCCCAACTTTTTTGGGAAATGGGCCGGTTTAGAATTTTGAAATGTATAGAGGGCCGGATGAAAAAAAATCTTATTGGAATCCAATTCAAACCAATTTGCATATATTTTTTATATATGTATGTAAAAAGATTTACATATTTTTTGATTTAATATACATATTTCATTTTGGAAAATATTTGTTCGCTTATGTATGTGCTACCAAAAATTGATACAATTTTTTTAGCAAATGCTTTATTTTTGGATAAAATCAGACTCATTCAATATAGCATAAAATTTAATTAACGCTTCATTTATTAATATTGAGTTCAAACGATCATTCGCTTGAAGGTCGATTAATTCTAATTAAATTAAATCTTATCTTCTTCAATATCGTTGATATCGATATCAAATGGATTTTGGAAAAATTGAAACACTTTTAAACGATCTTCAAACGTTATCTGTAATAATTTAATATTGTGCATACTGTTTTCGATTGGAAAATTCTGAATTTTTTTGGACAAATTATCACAGCGAAAATGAGTAAAATTATTTTGCACAAGGTCATTTTTAAATAACTCCAGTTTTGTTTCAAACGATTTAACATGATACTAGAAATCGTTAACAAGTTTAGCTCGCCCTTGTAGCTACTTATTGAAAACATTGAAATGATCACAGATATCAGTTAAAAAGACGATATAACGAAAATTTCACAAATATCAACGAAAAAATACGTCGATCGGAAACTGAATTCAAGCCATCCTGAACCCAACCCAAATTCGCGAAAAGTAGACATTTTTCACAAATATCGATGAAAAAATGTGTCAATCGAAAACTGAATTCAAACCACCGTACCTAACACAACTTCGCGAAAAGTAGACTTTTTTCAGAAATATCGACGAATAAATGCGTCAATCGGAAACTGAATTAAAGCCATCCTGTACCCAACCTAACTTCGCGAAAAGTAGACTTTTTTCAGAAATATTGACGAAAAAATGCGTCAATCGGAAACTGAATTCAAGCCATCCTGTACCCAACCTAACATCGCTAAAAGAAGACTTTTTTCACAGATATCGACGAAAAAATGTGTCAATCGAAAACTGAATTTAAGCCACCCTATACCTAACCCAACTTCGCGAAAAGTAGACTTTTTTCAGAAATATTGACGAAAAAATGCGTCAATCGGAAACTGAATTCAAGCCATGTTGTACACAACCTAACATCGCTAAAAGAAGATTTTTTTCACAGATATCGACGAAAAAATGTGTCAATCGAAAACTGAATTTAAGCCACCCTATACCTAACTTAAATTAGCGAAAAGAAGACTTTTTTCAGAAATATCGACGAAAAAATGCGTCAATCGAAAACTGAATTCAAGCCATCCTGTACCTAACCTAACTTCGCGAAAAGTAGACTTTTTTCAGAAATATTGACGAAAAAATGCGTCAATCGAAAACTGAATTTAAGCCATCCTATACCTAACCTAAATTCGCGAAAAGAAGACTTTTTTCAGAAATATCGACGAAAAAATGCGTCAATCGAAAACTGAATTTAAGCCATCCTATACCTAACCTAAATTCGCGAAAAGAAGACTTTTTTCAGAAATATCGACGAATAAATGCGTCAATCGAAAACTGAATTCGTCATCCTGTACCCAACCTAACTTTGAGAAAAGTAGACTTTTTTCACAGATATCGACGAAAAAATGTGGCAATCGAAAACTGAATTTAAGCCATCCTATACCTAACCTAAATTCGCGAAAAGAAGACTTTTTTCAGAAATATCGACGAATAAATGCGTCAATCGGAAACTGAATTCAAGCCATCCTGTACCCAACCTAACTTCGCAAAAAGAAGACATTTTTCAGAAATATCGACGAATAAATGCGTCAATCGGAAGCTGAATTCAAGCCATCCTGTACCCAACCTAACTTCGCGAAAAGTAGACTTTTTTCACAAATATCGACGAAAAAATGTGTCAATCGAAAACTGAATTCAAGCCATCCTATACCTAACCTAACTTCGCGAAAAGAAGACTTTTTTCAGAAATATCGACGAAAAAATGCGTCAATCGAAAACTGAATTCAAGCCATCCTGTACCCAACCTAAATTCGCGAAAAAAAGACTTTTTTCAGAAATATTGACGAAAAAATGCGTCAATCGGAAACTGAATTCAAGCCATCCTGTACCCAACCCAAATTCGCGAAAAGTAGACATTTTTCACAAATATCGATGAAAAAATGTGTCAATCGAAAACTGAATTCAAGCCATCCTGTACCTAACCTAACTTCGCGAAAAGTAGACTTTTTTCACAGATATCGACGAAAAAATGTGTCAATCGGAAACTGAATTAAAGCCATCCTATACCTAACCTAACTTCGCGAAAAGAAAACTTTTTTTCAGAAATATTGACGAAAAAATGCGTCAATCGGAAACTGATTTCAAGCCATCCTGTACACAACCTAACATCGCTAAAAGAAGACTTTTTTCACAGATATCGACGAAAAAATGTGTCAATCGAAAACTGAATTTAAGCCACCCTATACCTAACCTAAATTCGCGAAAAGAAGACTTTTTTCAGAAATATTGACGAAAAAATGCGTCAATCGAAAACTGAATTCAAGCCATCCTGTACCCAACCTAACTTCGCGAAAAGAAGACTTTTTTCACAGATATCGACGAAAAAATGCGTCAATCGAAAACTGAATTTAAGCCACCCTATACCTAACCTAAATTCGCGAAAAGAAGACTTTTTTCAGAAATATCGACGAAAAAATGCGTCAATCGAAACTGAATTCAAGCCATCCTGTACCTAACCTAACTTCGCGAAAAGAAGACTTTTTTCAGAAATATCGACGAAAAAATGCGTCAATCGGAAACTGAATTCAAGCCATCCTGTACCTAACCTAACTTCGCGAAAAGTAGACTTTTTTCAGAAATATCGACGAAAAAATGCGTCAATCGAAAACTGAATTCAAGCCATCCTATACCTAACCTAACTTCGCGAAAAGAAGACTTTTTTCAGAAATATCGACGAAAAAATGCGTCAATCGAAAACTGAATTCAAGCCATCCTGTACCCAACCTAACTTTCGAAAAGTAGACTTTTTTTCAGAAATATCGACGAAAAAATGCGTCAATCGAAAACTGAATTCAAGCCATCCTGTACCCAACCTAAATTCGCGAAAAGAAGACTTTTTTCAGAAATATCGACGAAAAAATGCGTCAATCGAAAACTGAATTCAAGCCATCCTGTACCCAACCTAACTTCGCGAAAAGAAGACATTTTTCAGAAATATCGACGAATAAATGCGTCAATCGGAAACTGAATTCAAGCCATCCTGTACCCAACCTAACTTTGAGAAAAGTAGACTTTTTTCACAAATATCGACGAAAAAATGCGTCAATCGAAAACTGAATTCAAGCCACCCTATACCTAACCTAAATTCGCGAAAAGAAGACTTTTTTCAGAAATATCGACGAATAAATGCGTCAATCGGAAACTGAATTCAAGCCATCCTGTACCCAACCTAAATTCGCGAAAAGTAGACTTTTTTTCACAAATATCGACGAAAAAAATGCGTCAATCGAAAACTGAATTCAAGCCATCCCTATACCTAACCTAACTTCGCGAAAAGAAGACTTTTTTTTTTCACAAATATCGACGAAAAATGTGTCAATCGAAAACTGAATTTAAGCCATCCTATACCTAACCTAACTTCGCGAAAAGAAGACTTTTTTCAAAATTGACGAAAAAATGCGTCAATCGAAAACTGAATTCAAGCCATCCTGTACCCAACCTAACATCGAGAAAAGAAGACTTTTTTTTCACAGATATCGACGAAAAAATGTGTCAATCGAAAACTGAATTTAAGCCACCCTATACCTAACCTAAAATTCGCGAAAAGAAGACTTTTTCAGAAATATTGACGAATAAATGCGTCAATCGGAAACTGAGTTTAAGCCATCCTGTACCCAACCTAACTTCGCGAAAAGTAGACTTTTTTCACAAATATCGACGAAAAAATGTGTCAATCGAAAACTGAATTTAAGCCACCCTATACCTAACCTAAATTCGCGAAAAGAAAACATTTTTCAGAAATATCGACGAATAAATGCGTCAATCGGAAACTGAATTTAAGCCATCCTGTACACAACCTAACTTCGCGAAAAAGAGACATTTTTCACATATATCGACGAATAAATGCGTCAATCGAAAACTGAATTTAAGCCATGCTGTACACAACCTAACTTCCTAAACGTTATCAATTAGCACATTTTTTTGTATATATATTTTTTGAAAAAGTGTAATTAACGCCAGGTTTCGGAAAGGTTAGGTTGACTGAAATAAATGTTTGTTTGATGTTTTTTTTTGAAATATCGACGAATAAAAAATTATTTCTAAAACTGAGGTTTGGGGTCGGTTATGTTGTCATGAATATAGTTTTAAAAAGCACATATTTTTTCTATTTATTTTGAAAAAATGTGTCAATCGGAATCTGAATTTTTGGTTAGGTTAGGTTGACTGAAAAATGTTTGTTTAACGCTTTTTTTTTTGTCTATATGCTACGAAAAATAATTTACTATAACTGAGGTTTGGGGTCGGTTATGTTGTCATGAATATAGTTTTCAATTAGCACATATTTTTGTATATATTTTTGAAAAAAGTTGACTTTACGTGAGTTTTGGGTTAGGTTAGGTTGACTGAAATAAATGTTTGTTTAACGCTGTTTTTGTGTCTATATTCTAGAAAATAATTTACTATACGTGAGGTTTGGGGTCGGTTATGTTGTCACGAATACAGTTTTCGATTAGCGCATATTTTTGTATAGATATATATTTACATACATATAGGTACAATGCGTAAGCGTTTCAAACAAATTATAAAATTAATGAATTTAACCGTTCGAATCATTTTTATCTCACTGATCCAACCAGCTGATTCCGATGACAATTTTAATCAATTTTTTTTCATGCAACGTCAAACCTTAGTTTTTCATACGTGCTATTTTTATTTCAATTTGTGAAGCGTAGTACATTTTGCACTCTGTCTGGCCATTTTGGGCATTGTATTTATAGCATATGAATCGAATATCATTCCCTATACATATTTGACATGAAATTTTGAAGCTACCCTACCGTCACTTTGTACGGAAAATATTTTAATAAATTACCTGAAAATGTGCCATACTAACTTGAAAGTTCACGAACATATACGACCTTCCGAACGATCGTTTACGATAAACCGCCAGTACCGTTAACGCCATCATAGCGATGTGGACTCATTCGAAAAATATATATTTAATGTGGTCCGCGCACGTGCCAGACTTATCTATGACACATCTTTAAAGTTTAACCCACGATGCGGCTCACAGGTAAGTACGTGGACTATAGCAGTACCATATGGGGGTGGATTTGACCCCCCCAACCCCATGCTTAAGCTGCGGGGGAGAGGGTGAACTGACATTGGCCTCAACCCCTATTAAATCGATAAAATATCCCTTGCGATAATAATGACTGAGACTGCTTATGTCAGGGCAAATTTTCCGTATTGAATTTCAGAGACTATGTAAGTGAAATTAAAGTAATACGTGGAAATTTAGTCGGTGATTAAATGTGATCCAGCTAATGTCAATCTGACTGTAGCGATAGATCTAAAATGGCACGTCTTGTGTATGGTAAAATTCAAAATAAACTACGATCGTGTCTCTATATAATCTCCTGGGAAACCTTTATCGCGAGGACCGCAGTCACGCTTACAACTTTAATTCTCAAAGTGTCATAAATGACGATATGGCGGAGAATCGTACGAATAAAATAAAAAAAGACATTTGTTCTGCATTGTAATAGAGCGAGAATAATTTAAAATCTATGCGAAATGTACCTTTCCGCTGAATTTGAATCCAATGCTATAATTATATGACGCTAATTAAGTTTGAATCTTCTTCTGTAAATAATTTTCAAATTAACTAAATTGTGAGATTCTTCTGGTTATATCTTCTGGTTACTGTATTGATTCGCGTTTAATATTAACCATTCAGGCCATTTTAAAATAGAGTTAGAAATTGACGGTTGTCGAATTCGTCTACAAGCCTACACAATCGTATGTACATATCATATCTATATATATAAAAATCTTGTATCAATGAAATCACTGAAAAAATGTTTAAATAAATCAGTAATATATGAAGAAAAACACAAATTTAGAATAAAACTTTCAAGTCCATTTATCTAGATATTGTTGTTTTGTCAGTTACGTTAAGTGGGCTTAGGACGGCAGTATTGGCATCATCAACCAAAATTGTTAAAACAAGCCTACCTAAATAGTCGTACATATGTCAAACTTAATATTTTAAATGATAATTCAGAGTAAATTAATTATGTCGAAATCGATACTAAAAGCCACTGTCGTGTGTAATTATACAAATTTTCTTTAAAAATCGAATTCAAAATATATTTAAATGTAGGTCAGATTTAATAAGCGATGTTCCCTTTGCGGCGATCTCTATTGTTTCGGTTTTTCAGCAAAAGACCAGGGCCGGAGCAGGGTAGGGGGCGCAGCCTCTCGGCATAAATCCTGTTCCCCGAAAGAGGGCCCCCATTGTGGCTGGCAGTGGCCCAGCGAATTTTGTCGTTAAAATAACTTTATTTTTCAATTTGTATGATTTGCGCCGTCCACGACTGCGAACGGACGTACGTACAGAACCGAAGCTGGTTGGGTTAGGAGGGCCAGGGGAGAGACGAAGGGGGAGGAGGGGAAACTGGCATTTCGCGAAAATGGAAAAGTGGATCTGAATAGAAATGGGAAAATCGAAAGATTGCATGGGAGGGGTAGAGAAGTTTCCTCGTACCGAAAAAATATTTATGCGAACGTAACGGCGTTTTCAATTAGCGTTAACATCAAAGATGCGCAACGAATATATCCAGAAATTTTCTCTTTCGATAATCGTTACCAATATACATATACATATATATGTATGTACCTATAATATGAGGGGCCGAGTGAATACGTTTTATTTTATCGCCATTATGCGCTTTTCCTTTTGAATATTACGTTTTCCTTTCGGCGTTCGAATAAAAGAGGAATAATGAAAAAAATGACGAGATAAAGCTTTGTATGCGGCAATTGGTATGGACTTATGTATGTATAAATGACGTACTTTTAGCCAACATATTATTTTAATGACTTTTGTGCCCATTTTGCTCTTTTGACTTGGACGCTTTTATTAATTGGATGTCATCATAATTAATATTATAATTGGACTCATGTTAATGTAGACTTGAGTTCTTTTATATGTATATAAATCAATGTAAAGAAAATCATCTCGTGAAAACTCAATATTGATAACAATACCTAATTATTCATTATCATTCAGTCGGTTTTGCTCAAATTGACATTTTATCAAAGCTAATGAACTCAAAAAAAAAAAAATAATAATTTTCAGCTTGATTTGTTTAGTAGTTTCAGAAATAATGCTGGTAGCACGACTTTTGACGTTTCTACAATATGAAAATCCCACTTCCGGTTGACCGATTTTAATGATTTATTTTTTTATAATTAGATATTGCCCTAAAGATTATAATATTAAAATATTATGAAGATGCTAAATATTTAAAAGGTTAAAAGAAATTAAATCACGTTCAAGAGTAAACTGCCACTTCTAGACGGATTTAGACCAAAATTATAAAATCTCCTATATCTCACGTGAAAGCTATCGATATGAAATTTCAGCTTGATAGAGGTAATAGTTTCAGAAGAGTTAAAAAACAGCGAAAACCAAGAGTAAAAGTACTACTTCCGGTAGGAAAAAAAATTAAAAAATTATATTTTACTACCTATACATATGCAAAATTTCAGCTTAATATATGTATGTATATGATAGTTTTTCTGGAATAATTTCCCAAAGATTACAGAAAATTAGGGGACTTTCCAAGAGAAAGTAGTACCACTTTCGGTTGACAAAAGATTTTGATAGCCTCATGAATTATAATGGCTGGCAGAAAGCCCATAAATATGAAGTTTCATAGGGTAAACAGTTTTTGAGTTATAGAAATTGTACATATCTATGTGTGTACGTACATCCGACATAACACATAGGCACACACACATTTTCAAAAAATCATGAAAACATGATCAGGGAATGACACCTGATACAAATTTTTGCACGATCATAATACTTTATCCAATATGGACAAAGTAAACATTATACCAAATAGTTATTTTAAAAATTTTCAATCTCCGTGACTTTTCGGTTGTTTTATTGTAACAATAATAATTATATCAAAGCAAAACAGGCAAAGCAACAAATGTTGAAACTGAAATCTCAACTTTCACAAAACGTTATTTACGCAATTTTACTCTGAAAACACAGATATAACCTTGAAGGAGCGATGGAGCATTTGTTGTCTTTAATTTTGAATTGAATTTTTTTCAAATTTACATATACATTAAGCCTACGGCTATTCAATTGATCTACTGCAATTTTCTCAAAATGTTAAACGACACGTTCGAATCCATTTGACGAAATGAAAGTGCAATAGGTTCGTTGTATTTTCGCATTGCAACGACTTGACGCAGTACGTGCGAGCCCCTAGATACATATCAGATCTTTGCCTAGTGGGTACACAGGACCTTTTTAGAGGCTAAGGGATCCTCCAAGTCCACCCTTGTAATGGGCCACCGAAGTCACCCGTTTGTATGGCCCGCGGGACGCATAAAAAGAAAACGTGCACGTACAGTCGAAAAGTGTATGGCCCCCTCACACCAAAAATAACCACAATGATGACTCGTGACGGTTATATTATTTGGCTGAAAAGAAAAACAACATCAAACGAATCATATATATAATAGACCTATTCTGTCTGTTTGTCTTTTTTTGTGTGTGTGTGTGTCTGTCTGCTGATAACACTCGCCGAGGTAAATAATTAAAAAGCAAGTGCAATGTACAAGATGTGAAAAAATTATTTATTTATTTAAAATACATGAGCAGGCGGCATAGCCGATGGAGCCCAGGGGTCTGACATAACTTGTACATACAATTCTTAATTATTTATATTTGAAGGATTACAAAAATCCATTTGTGTTCAAAAGCTTATCGAGATGATTTTTAAATAGATTTGTATTTACGGAAGTTACTAGCTGATTTGGCAGACGGTTCCAAACTTCAACCACTCTATTTGAAAAAAAAAGAGTCTCTGACAATTTTGTTCGATTTGTCTTTTAGTAATTTCAGTGTATGGCCTCTGAGATGTGCGTTTTTATTGAAAGTAAGTATTATGTACACAGATGTGGTGTTAAACGCTCACCCAATGACTCACTGTTCTCACTGCTACCTGACGTCTAGCTGAAAAGTGGGGGTACCCGCTGACCACTGGCCGTGACTGGTTTTCGTGTCGTGCCACGCTTCGATGACACGTTTTTACTAAACTGAAGGGCGCAGAGGGGACGCTCGAATTTTCGGAGTGGATCTCTCTCTCGCACGAACGCGAAAGAGCCATAGAGAGGGCAATAGCCTACCTCTAAACTGGAGGAGTGGGGATATGCGTGACGTAACGTTGGATGAACCGTTTTTACTCTACCGAGCGAAAAGAAGTTTAACATCGCACGGGTGGGATTTGAACCCGAGATCACTGATTCGGAACAGTGAGCGCTTACGCTGTGATCCAAACGGAGGTGATGACGGGCCTGCTGCAATTTGACAATATAAATTGTCAATAGGCTCGCGACTTTGTTAAATTATTGTCACGTTGTTGTATTATAACGCGCCATCTATATATATAAAAATGAATGTTTGTCTGTTTGTCTGTTTGTCTGTCTCTTATAGGCTCCTAAACCACTCAACCGATCGCGATGAAACTTTCAGGACTTATTGTGATCATGCCGGGGATGGTTCCTGTGAAAAAAAATCGGGATAACACGGGAATGGGAACGGGAACGGGCCTGCTCATGCGTCAGATAACGTACTAGGAACAGGAACGGGATCGGGATCGGGAACTGGATCAGGATCGGGAACAGGACCGGGATCTGGAATCGGGAAAAAACAGGAACAGGAACAGGAACGGGCCTACTCACGCGTCAGATAACGTACTAGGAACGGGAACGGGATCAGGACCGGGAACGGGATCTGGAACAGGATCTGGAACGGGAACGGGAACGGGAAACGGAAACGGTATCGGGCATTGCAACGCATTGCCGGGTCAGCTAGTCAACAATAAAAACTATTAAATTTAATATTATTTTTCAGTACGGGTGATGAGAAAGCACTGGTGCTTAATAATTCACCAAAGCTCTTGTGAAACAGTCGAGTACGTGCCTAGTAAGCGCGAATGCACTACTCGCATAGCGTATCCGCTAAAAAATTTTTTCACTAAGGGGAAAATGTTCGATAATTAAAAATATTTTCGGATAGTGTACTGGAGTATTGGTATAAGGACATGCACGGGAGATTATAATAAAAATACAATATTTTGATGAAAATTCAACGGTTCGAACGCGATACGTTGGCAAATCGCACCGAGAGTCTCCTTTGTTGAAAAATGTTAAAGTTTATTGTTTTTCCAGGACGCCACTGGCGTATCTTTCACTGCGGTAAGAGTCCGTAGAGATGTGTCGTCGCCAGTATAAATTTCAACCCCCTTCGACTTAGCCGGTCGCGTTCTTTCGACTAACCGAAATTTAGTATAGCGACCGTCTCTCAGGAGTGGACCTAGAGGCGGCCCCACCCCCGTACATTGTGGCGTAAGCATTTTATCTATTTTTATTTTTATAAAGGCACCCAGGGTGGCTTAAATGTTTATAAAGGGTTGGGGGATGGGGGTGGCTTTGATGGCGAATAGGCCCTTTGTGCCCCCTATATTAATATTGTATCTTGAATTATACGAATGGATTTGCGCGTTATCTCCGCGCCTTTAATAAATGATGCCGCACATTTTATTGAGTGTGGCAGCCCTTCAACTGAAGTCATTCTAACCCCCAAACTCACACACAGGGTTGTCGAAAAAATGGACATACTAATAAAGCTTACAATTAATTATGAAAATTTTTGAAAAAATAACCGTAATTTAAAACAACAAACAGTATACAGTAGACTCCCGTATAATGCGGCTAATACGTTACACTTTTTGTACACAGTGTTGATACTTAGGGCCTCCGCACACGGGGCAACTATTTAGCAACTCGAGTTGCAAAAAAGTTGACCATGCAACTGTTTGGTGACCATGCCCATGCACAGGAGTGGGGGTCCGCACATGAGTATTCTGAAACCAAACCAATTTCAAATCAGTCAACAACTGGTTGGGTGCGATCGTTTTTTCCAGTCACAAAACGGTTGAGTTGACATTATAAACATCATATTATTATTATGAACAAATAGGTTTGACTTGATATTTCTCTGTATATATATTTAGGTCGCTGGAATGGCAAAAATCAGGGGCCAAGATTAACGGAAGACATTTGAGCCATCTAAGATTCGCTGACGACAGTTATAGTTGCATGTAACTCAGTAGATTTGCAAAATAGTTTAATAGAATTAATTGACGAAAGTAGGAAAATAGGCTTAAAAATTAATTTTAATAAAACTAAAATTATGTATAATGAATTTTGCACGTAGATATTCACAGTAGATAACCATATTATAGAGGTAGTTGATAGTTATTTATACCTAGGGCAGTTGGTGAATATGACTGGATGTAAAGAAGAAGAAATTAAACGAAGAATGAAACTAGGATGGAGTGCTTTTGGAAGAATGAACATAGTTTTTAAATCCAACATTCCGCTATGCTTAAAAATAAGGCATACGACCAATGCGTACTGCCAGTTATGACGTATGGATGTGAAACTTGGACGCTAAATTCAAGAATGCTACGAAAGATCCAGTGCACACAGAGAAGCATGGAAAGATGTTTGCTTGGCATAACAAGAAGAGATCGCAAAGGAAATACATGGGTAAGAAGTATGACTAAAGTGGCAGATATAGCAGTAAGGGTGAAAAAGTTGAAATGACAATGGGCTGGACACATAGAAAGAAGAATTGATGGCAGATAGACGCGAGAAGTACTGGAATGGTATCCGAGAGTACGTGAAAGAAAGCAAGGTAGACCGAGTTGAAGATAGGCTGATGAATTGAGAAGAATGTGTGGAGTCAAGTGGATGCAGATTGCTCAAGACAGACAAGAATGGAAGGGGATTGGAGAGGCCTTCATCCAGCAGTGGATGGTGAACGGCTGAAAATGATGATGATGACAGGGATGACACCGATATTTCCCTATTAATGCTCTTTGTACTCTGCGGTTACTGATAATAGACAATTATGTCTTCTTCGTCTGAACTACTACTTGACATTATGCGAAAAGCAGCTTTGTGACTACAAACTTGTACAGAACTTTGCTCCGAATGATCCAGAATCAATCGCGCTCGTGTGCGGTGTGAGGTTCCATTTTGATTGCAAACTGGTTGCGTGTGTGACTATTATGCAACTAGTTTGAAACTTGAGTTGCAAACCAGTCGCCCCGTATGCGGAGGGCCTTATGTAGTCACGCAATAGCACGTTATACGAGAATCGCGTTATATAAAAAAAAGTCGCCACAATAACTTGAGCGCGTTGTGGGAACTCGCGTTATACGAAAGTCTACTGTAATTCCATTATTGGAAGCGTACTTAGTATTAAGCTTGCCTGCATGCGTACATATATTCAAAAATGTACAAAACAACAGCTTAGTATATAATTAATTATTTTCAATATTGAATATAACAATATTTGCATCTTGTTATACTAAAACATTAATATTGTAAATAAAGTGATTTTCTTAAAGCATCCGTTTCGCGTCCTTTCTGTTGCACCTGGTACCATGTTAATGCTTTAATCTTGTAGATGCACATAGACGACGCTGCATACACTGGTTTGCATTTTCATATATAACTATCACGTAGCTGGTAATATGACTCTTCGTAAGTACAATAAGATCAATTTGTGTACATACATATGTATATGTTACAGTGAAAGTATATTTCAAGTGAAAATATATTTTTACCAATTCAAGCAGTGAAAATGTATCAAACAATGTATAGATATACAGTTTCACTGCTCAGTATCGGTGAAAGTATGTATATATGTATATTAAAGTAAGCGCATGTGTCGATTAAAGTAAGTCGATAATGTGTCATCAAACAAGTGTGTTTTAAACGAAAAAGTGGCGTTGTTATATCTGAGGATTCTGAGGATAAGGGTAGCATGACATGACGTGCTCATTTCTTCTTAAACCGACCATTATAAGTCAACTAGTGTAAGCCCGTTGAATATCAACGCCCGCTGAATTTTAAATTACGTAAAGCGCTTTTTTAATAGAGACCCCCACTAATTGATCGCACGGTTGTAAGTAAAAAAAATAAATAATAGTTTTTATAGCGCCATCTATGTATTATAGCAATCCCGTAGTATCGATAGTATCGATTTTTTTTATAATTATTAATTATTATATATATAATAATTATAATTTTGTAAAAATCAAAAAAAAAAAAAAAATAATAGTTTTTATAGCGTCATCTATGTATTATTAGCAGAGTCCTTGTATAGGTAATGTTTAAAAAAAAAAAGGACCAACTCAGCAACGGACCGTGACGTATGCGTTAGCACGATTACTCCCGACCTGGCGTCCCGGGTTCGATCCCCACTCATTCTGGTTTTTTAAATTATTTTTCCTCATTTCCTATTTATTTTAATTATAGGAAATGTTTAAAAAAAAAAAAGGACTAAATTGACCAAGGGCGATAGAGTATAGCGTTAGCGTGATTACTCTCGAGCTTGCGGTCCTGGGTTCGATCCCCCACTCTTTCTGGTTTTTTGATTATTTTTCCTCAGCGAGCGTTATCAGCAGACAGACAGACAGACGGATTATATATATAATTGTTATAAAATCGAAAGACTCATTGTAAACTATGTATGTATAATTGGTACTAACCAGTAAAAGTCTACGTCTCAACACGGATACGGCACGATAAGAAGAAGCAGCGACAAAATAACTAGGATTGAATATTTCAGCAGATTACATATATGTATGATTCGATTGGTCATTTCACAACTGTCAAATTTAGTTTCAATGACAGTTCGGAAACGAATATAATTTCACCAGTTAAAATATATCTACATACTAGTGAAAATGTGCTTTGAATATGATTTCACCGAAACGCCAGTGCAAATATATTTTCACTTGAAGTACGCTTTCGCTGTAACGTATACACATTAATTGCAATTAAATATTCATCAGAATAAAACTAGTCGTACGCGTACCTACTGTTTGAAATATTATATTCGATACCCTTTGACGCGTTTTTGGTTTATTTCGGTGGATTTTTCGAAGAATCGCTATCAATTAAACACCGTGGAAAATCTGTTCACGGTTGTGGAGCGGGCGCGCACCCCTCTAATTTTCAACCCCCAAACCCGCCCGTCGTAATGATATGAATTATTATTTCTGGCGGCGGACATACGAGGGTTTAGGGGTTTATTTTGAGGGTACAAAAGAAATTCGGTCGAGTTCAAACATCGCGTGATCGGACCCCATTAGCCCCAGGGCGCACCTACGCCCCTGCGACAGGGATTTTCCCCTCCCCCGTTGCCCCTTTCCCTTCCGCGGAAAATTCACATCATCTTTCATCGGATGACTATGAGAAAATCATTGGGCGAAACGATAAATCGATGGCTATCTAGACGGCTAAGCTATCGGCGAAAGCTCTGTAGTGAAAGCTTTGCGTTGGACACGTTTGAGTTATGATCATTGTATCGTCGATACGAAATGTTTTAAATTTTATTCAGGTGAACGGTTAGTGTACGCTATCAATATATTAGTAGAGCTGAGTATTTTCAATTTCATTTTAATACTAGTGCTTACTCAATTTCGTAGAAGGACTGTTTATTAGAGTGGAGCGTCGATGTATGGAATTTTTTTATTTTTTTTGGGATATTCGTTTTAAAATATGTAAGTACCCTTGAACTTGAAGTAAGAACTTGACGTATTATAACCATGATGTTATATAATTTTTCACGTATGCTAATGTTTCAAACTGTAAATTTTATTTATCTTTTTATACTGTAACTTGTACTTCCTGTGGCAATTGTTATATTAATTTTAATATGACATCATTTTCGGCCGTTCATCATCCAATCCTCTTCCATTCCTGCCTGTCTTGAGCAATCTGCATCCACTCCATTCTTCTCAAATCATCAGCCCATGTTCCACTCGGTCTACCTTGCTTACTTTCACATCCTCTCGGATACCATTCCAGTATTTCTCGCGTACATTTGCCATCCATTCTTCTCGATATGTGTGCACTTCAACTTTTTCACACGTTCTGCTATATCTGCCACTTTGGTCATGCTTCTTACCCATGATTCCTCTTACGATCTTTTCTTGTTATACCAAGCATACATCTTTCCATGCTTCTTTGTGTGTACTGAATCTTACGTAGCATTCTTAAATTTGACATCCATACGTCATAACTGACAGAAAATTGCACTATAGTCAATATTTTTTTTTTTTGGTTTACTGTTTCAATTGGCGACCCCACAGAAAACCCCATTTGTGGTCGCCTTCCATAGGTTTGAAACCCGTGCTCTACATCATACCTCTTCTGTCCAAAAAAATCTGCTTAATTAAAAAAAAAAATTCTGGTCTCTACCAGAATTTTAATACTTTTCTTAATAATCTTATACTTTTTACTCGTAGGAAAATTTTCAGTTGATTGTTTCCAATCTCTATAAATGGCAATTTTAATTGGAAAATTAGTATTTATTTTTACTATACTTACTTTACTTATATTTACTCGTATGCCTCCCTCCACCGCGCTTACAAATTCACACTTATTTGAATAATTCAAGGAAAACGTAAATAAATTAGATTTTCACAAAAAAGTACTTATAATATTCAATAAAGTTAGAGTAATTTTATGAGAATGTTATCTAAAATGTTGTATTCTGTGTTCAGATTTCAAAATTAATAGGCAAATTTTCATTTTTCGCCTTCAGGTAAAGGCCTGAAGACATATTCACAGATTTTTTTCAGTATTTTTACGAGAATACGGATGATACAACGAAACTTTTGGTAGGTGTTACAATGCCGATGTTTAATTTTTGTAATTTCACTCCAACCTACTGTTTATAGTTTACCATTTATGTATGTATGTATGTATGTAATGAAATCGCGCTGAATTCACTCTATAGCTTCCAGGTAAAATTGCTTACGTTAGCGTTTTTTTTTACAAAAATGAGATATCAATGCGAAAAAACTCACCGTTACTTAAATTTAATTAAATTCTTACATTGAAAAAGTTACGGAGGCTGAAAATAATTATAAAAATGCCATATTCAATTTTACCGAAAAAAGTTTTAAAATGAAAAGTTGATCACATATTTTTCAATTACATCAAATAATATGCCATTCAAATTCATTTACCAATCTACAAAGCCAAAAAAATACCAAGTCTAACGTATACGAGTACATACAATGCGTACGTATAGAAGGTTATAGATTACGCAGTGACCTTCACTTTCGCATCTACATTTTCGCGAATCTCAAGGCGTTTGTGGAAATTCCGAACGAACACCGCCCCACATTTGAGAACCCCTGCGCCACGAGACCGTATAAATTTCCACAGATCAATGGCCCACCTTTGGGCGATTGTAATCCTAAAAAATCTTACCGATGTGTGGTATCTTTCGTCCATCTGAAATCCGGCTCATTCTTCAGAGGGGGGCCCCTTCGGAGGCTGCGCCCTCAAAATTTCCCCTCTCACCCCCTTCTCTCCTAAATCCCCTCATATCATCACTGTGGCAATATCTTTGCGGATTACAGCGTCCCATTTTGCGCGGCTCGTGCGCTTTACCCACCTAGCCACACTTATTTTCATAAAACTGTCCGTTCGAGTAATGTATGTGATGTTTGACTTGGCCCGAATACTAAAATACTACCCTACTTATATTATACATATAGTTTACCTTCGAATTGGACCAATTTTCCCCACCTCACCTCCCCAAATAGGCGCTGGTTGCTTATTTGGATTTTTTTCATACTCATATACGACTTTGACGCAAATGTAGTGATTGAGGCTTTTTTTTATTATTTAGGAAAAAAAGAAAAACATTGTATTTTTCCTAGCATAGAAAAATATTGAATTCGAAGGTAAGCAATGATAAATTACAGATACATTCACAAAGAATTGATATAAATGGCGCTACGATTCACCCGAGCCAATCCCATACATTCAGTCAAATGTATACGAAAATCGAATATCACTTTACGATTTCCCTTTGCGTTGTTGTATTTTTTTTTTTTTTTTCGTCTAGTTTAATTTTTAACGATAAACCATTCGTCAAATATATTTTGAACAGTTGGGTACGTTTTGCTGTCTATTCGTGTCTCGATCACTGAACTGATTTTGATGAGTTATGGAAACGTGCTTGAATTTAAACTACACATACACGCGTACGCCTTCAATGTGAACTTTATACGGAAATTGCAATGCAATTTCGAATAAAGCGACGTTTGAATCGCGATGTGCTCATGGTTTCAAATTTCAAAGGTTTACAGTGGGACACACGTACCGTTTGCGGGGATATAAATTTGTCTAGGTGTGTGAAAGCGCGGCTCTTGTTACCGACAAGTGTTGGACTCTGGCTTGAGACAAGTTTTTGCACTTAGACTGTTCGGACTTTGGATGTTTAACGTTTAACACCCTACCAGGGAGGCCGTATCGTGCTGGAAGATTAAGTTTCAAGATGGTCAACATTGCCAGACACGTACGTCGACTGTGCCTTTTAACTATGGCTTAAAAAAACGCAATTGAATTGGGATCATTCCGTACTATGTTTGGGTATATGTACATTAGTAGAACGAGTGGCAGCCATCCTTGCAAGGTTGGGCAATTGAATGTGATTTTTTCGTTCAGTTGAAAATAGTTAAATAAAATTCAATGCGACAATGGTGACGACTTGCACACGTTATACGTATTTTGGACGCAAGGGATCAGATGATCTTAAACTTTGGCGCGCGTAATTCACATTTTAAGCAGGAAAATTTCTCTAAATCAGTGGTGTCGGTAACCGGTGGCCCCGGAGCCGCATGCGGCTCTTTGTATGAAAACCTGCGGCTCTCGCCGTCATCCAACGTTTTGCGTGAAATACAAAATATTGACACACAGTTTACACAAAATCGAAATGAATGCCATTTCTACAACGTCGTGGCTATAAAATACATTTTTCAGATTAAACTTTGTAATAATTTTTAGTAATAAACTTTAAATTGAACGTTAAGAAATATCACGAGGACAACTTATTATTATTTCTTACTATTATTGATAAATGAGTAAAATTTAATTTAATTTTGAATATATAATTATAAAATAATATGTTGCAGCTCTCAAACCTACCAATTTTGCAAGGTTTTACCTAATTTGGCTCTTAGCTTGAAAAAGGTTTCCGACCACTGCTCTAAATCGATATAATTATAGTTTTAGATAATAGCTATATTTTATCAATTAAAAAATCATCGGATTCATAGTGTAGGTAACTGTGTCTTTAAATTACACATTTTACCATATTGTGATAGTATCACTTGTTCATTGTTGAACTTCAACGAGCTAAAAATAAATATTTGTAATAATATATTGAATCTAAATATGACTGAGAATATATGATTGATATTAAAATAGTTATATTTGTGTTTCATAGCATTATAACGATTGAAATTATTTAAAATAAATTGTCATGGGCCAATGTAGGTAAATAGGTACATATTATAAATTCATAGGTAAAATTAAATGAGGCCAATCTAAATAATCATTATATATATAATAGCCAAAATCCGTCTGTCTGTCTGTCTGTATGTCTGTCTGCTGATAACGCTCACTGAGGAAAAATGGGAAAAAAACTTGGCAGAACGAGTGGAGATCGAATGACCCCAGGCTCGAGTTATTCGCACTGATGCTATTCACTATTGCCCGTTGTCGATTTTGTCCTTTTTTTTTAAACATTACCTATAGTTAAAATAAATAGGAAATGAGGAAAAATAATTAAAAAACCTTAATGAGTGGGGTTCGAGACCGGGACGACAGGTTGGTAGTTATGACGCTAACGCATCAGCCACGGCCTATTGCTAAAATACTTTTTTTTTTTTTAAACATTACCTATACAAGCAATCTTCACTGCTTTACCTACAAACCTACTTACCTACCTACATTACCTACATTACCTACATATAGGTGCTATAAAAACTATTTTTATATTTGATTTTTTTACTTACAAAATTTATTATATATATTATAATATAAATATTAAAGTAAAAATTTGATTCGAAAATATATGATTCGTTGTATTATAATGCGCCATAGATGGCGCATTGTTGCATAAATGCAACAACTATAAAAGCTATTAAATTTTATATATAATTTTCCAGTACGGGTGATGAGAGCGTTCCGTTGATATTCAACGGGCTTACACTAGTATATATATAGTAGCCCTATTTCGTCTGTCTGTTTGTGTGTGCGTCTGTCTGCTGATAACACTCGCTGAGGTAAATACTTAAAAGACACGGACCGTGCGCGCGCGAGTGGGATTTGAACCCGAGATCACCAGTTTGGAACAGTGAGAGCTTACGCTAAGATCCAACGCCAATAATGCGAGATCTCCTATATTTGAATATATAAATCCTTTAGTAGGATCGCGACTTTGCTAAATTGGTACGTTGTCTATGCAACAACTATAAAAACTATTAAATACACGTATACATACAAACATCTGTTGATATTCGACGGGTTTTACACTAGTAAGTAAAATTGATAAATATCCTTAGGTTTAACATATTATTGCGCACTTAGGTCAACTTTTAACCACTCACTAGTACGATATATTGCAAATAATATTTGTCACGTTCCTATGAGTAGCTCGAGTGAAAAGTTTGACAAGCCCTGCAAAGACCAACGGTCTCGAAGGATCCGAGAGCCATCGTCCCCAAGAAAACTTTTACCGGTGAATGCACCAATGCGAATTGCAGCGATGCACTCCGGCTAAATTGCAACGATCCGCAAAGAAACAACTTTTAAATGGAATATGCATTCCGGCCCTGTAGTACACGTTGAAAGTTACCTACGGAATACACGTTGATTGCTTCGATCGATCCAATTTTAATTTGCGTATTACGTGCGCTCCACGAGACAAATTTCAATTTAATCACAGTCTGAACTTTGCCATATTGATTGGTTTATTTTTTTTTCAGTACATAGAAGAGCATGTATCGTTCGGTTTATCAAGTCGCCATTCAAGATGCGCTTGCACGTACAGAAGTGCATCGCAACGTCTGTAAAATGCACAATGGCAATGGCCAAGAGGTCTACATTGCGAACGAACAAAGCATGCCTTTAAAAATTGCAACTGGAGTGCGCTGCAACTTTACGGACAACATCTTTTCCGCTTTTCAGAACACCTCGGTGTTTTGCTCGTTCAACTAAAATTCACGCCGTTTTGACGTATAAATTTAAAAAAGTATCACTCAACTGTTGCATCACTTCTGCGCTGATGCACAATGATAAATAAAATGTATTTACCCCGATTCAATATTAATACAAGCTTAAAAATACTGATTTTTACGCGCACTAAAACTTTGTGTATGAAATATTTTAGTTACAGACTAATGAAATTCAAACACGTTAAACTTATGGAAAGCGGTTAATTAAAATGCACATCAACTTTACAAAAACCGAACTTTCTATGAACATACATACATACATATATCGAACCTTCGTTAAAATGACGACATGGCCATTATGTTCATACATGCATGAAATTACTCTTTTATACCTTGCTCCAAATTTAATAGAAATTATAAAAGTGATTAAGTTAAACTTTGCAGCAAATGAAATATTTGACACAGTGTAGTTTTTTGTTATTATACATGTACGTATACTAACTTACGTGTATGTACAAATGTTTACATCATCATCATTTTCAGCCGTTCGTCATCCACTGCTGGATGAACGCCTTTCCAATCCTCTTCCATTTCTGTCTGTCTTGAGCAATCTACATCCACTTGACTCCACACATTCTTTTGAATTCATCACCCCATCGTCCACTCGGTCTACCTTGCTTTCTTTCACATCCTCTCGGATACCATTCCAGTATTTCTCGCGTCCATCTGCCATCCATTCTTCTCGCTATGTGCCACTTCAACTTTTTCACACGTTTGTTCATACATCTTTCCATACTTCTCTGTGTGCACTGGATCTTACATAATATTTTAGAATTCAGCATCCACGTTTCACATCCAGACGTCATAACTGGCAGTACGCATCGGTCGTATGCCTTATTTTTTAAGCATTAGCGGGATGATGGATTTAAAAACTACCTTATGCTCATTCTTCCTGAAGCGCTCCATCCTAATTATTTCATTCTTCGTTTTATCTCTTCTTCTTTACACCCAGTCATGTTCACCAATTGTCCTAGGTATATATAATTATCAACTAACTATTGGGTGCAAAATTTATTTTATTTATTTATTTAATAATTACATGGAGAGGCGGCATAGCCGATAGGCCCATAGGGTTTGGTATCAGTTAAAAAAAAAAAAAAAAAAAAAAAAAACAGTATTATAAATGAAAAAAAGAAAGAAAGAGAGGACAGTATTGCCAAAATTGAACAAAATAAAAAAAATAAAAATAAAAATAAAATAAAAAAACAAAGATAAAAAATAGTAAAAAAAATAAAAATAGAGATAAAAGAAAAAGAAAAACCAACAAAAATAAAATGAATAATGAGTTACAAATTACCCATTGTTTTTTAAGAATAAATCTAGCTGATTTTTATATAAATTAACATTTTTTGAAGTGACTATTGAATCTGGAATTACAAACTTGAACCACTCTATTTGAAAAGAATGAACCTCTAACAATCTTATTTGATTTTTCTTTTCGGAGTCTAAGAGTATGACCTCTTAGATGAAGGTTCACATGAATAATGATTATTTATTATTTTGAATACTTCAATTAAATCACCTCTCAATCTCCTCGTCTCCAATGTGGAGAGATTAAGTCTTTTGACGTTTAATTCATTAAACATGCTTCATTTTGTATTTTGTATTTTTAATTAACTTTTAGATAAAATAAAAAAAAGGCATTTCTAAAGATTGTTTCACCTCAATTCCAACAAAACTGACTTTCACCTTGAATACACACGATTATTGACTAACCCTCGTATTTTTATTTACAAAATCGATCGTTACTATACAAAAAAAAACCCGAAGCAATTGAATATCAATAGCTTATGCGAGCTTATGATCTTAGGCGGATATCTTATAACAATGGGGGATGAGAGTGTGTGTGTGTGAAAAGCTCGCGATTGTTTCTAAGCTGAGCACCTGCTAAAGCCAGTCAGTTCGTAGAGCTTTTTAGCGCTTCGGCGGTTGTTGTTCTCTTTTTTTCCGGTTCCGGTGGCGCTCAAGTGCCGGCCAAAGTGGAACTAACGTTAGTTTGTTTGTTTATTTCGCGTCGGCTCTATCTCGGCGCATTCATTTTGCCAAGTTTGACCTTTTTGCCAAGCAACTTTCGACCGGTCTGGCCGTATCTCGGCCGGTTTATGAAACCGCGAAAACCGGCCACGACTTAACTCCCCAACACCGCACCGGCACAATTCAATTCGATTTATTATATTGAACTTCTTCGCTTCCGATATAAACAACAACAACTAACTAAATGAGATAGTATGCATTTCCTATGAAAACAGTCATTGTCAACTTGCAATTAAAATTTTCGTATAGTTTAGAACAGCGGTCGCCAACCGGTGGTCCGCGAGAAAATTTTGGTGGTCCGCATTTTTCATAATCATCATCATATTCAGCCGTTCACCATTCACTGCTGGATAAAGGCCTCTACAATCCTCTTCCATTCCTATCTGTCTTGAGCAATCTGCATCCACTAGACTCCATGATGAATTTTGCACGCAAAGCGTAGTCACAGTAGATAATCATAAGTATTTTAGAGATAGTCGATGGCAGTTGGTGAATATGATTGGATGTAAAGAAGCAGAAATAAAACGAAGAATACGAAATAAAAAGGAAGAATGAACATAGTTTTTAAATCCAACATTCCGCTATGCTTAAAAAATAAGGCATACGACCAATGCGTACTGCCAGTTATGACGTATGGACGTGAAACTTGGACGCTAAATTCAAGAATGCTACGAAAGATCCAGTGCACACAGAGAAGCATGGAAAGGTGTATGCTTGGTATAACAAGAAGAGATCGCAAAAGAAATACATGGGTAGGAATTATATGAGCAAAGTGGCAGATGTAGCAGAACGCGTGAAAAAGTTGAAGTGGACACATAGCGAGAAGAATGGATGGCAGATGGACGCGAGAAATACTGGAATGGTATCCGAGAGGATGTGAAAGAAAGCAAGGTAGACCAAGTGGAAGATGGGCTGACGCATTGAGAATAATGTGTAGAGTCAAGTGGATGCAGATTGCTCAAGACAGACAGGAATGGAAGAGGATTGGAGATACCTTCATCCAGCAGTGGATGGTGAACGGCTGATGACGTCATAACTGGCAGTTTTCATAATGAATAATGAATATATCGTTTATTATATCCAACTTTTTGCAAATAACTTGGAGTGCAAATACAAGTGTAATTACCATTTCATATTTAGAATATTATTTTTATGGAAAAAATCATGGTAGTGGTCAGCGATATTCGAGATTTTGAGTGTAGTGATCGGTGAGGTCCGAAAGGTTGGCGACCGCTGGTTTAGAATATGTAGTGATAGAGATAGTCGAACCAATATGTGTGTGTGAATACCAACCGAATCGATCATGTTAAAATTTCTAAGTTGGATCGCGAACCGTTTAAACTCAACGGTTGAAAGTTCTCAACGGGCGAATCTTTAATTAAAAGCACGAAATTGTAGATATCGAGGGGGCGATAAATCTGCGGCCAAGTTTTGCGTATATGTATGTATTTAGTGGTCAGCGATCGGCAACCAGTTGGACCACATAAATCACCGGAATGATAAATAATTGAAGGCGGGCGCGTGAAAGGCATTTCGTTTTTACTCGAAACGATGATGCGAGTATTAAAGGTTAATTGAGATTTACGGCGCGAGGCTTATTGTGGCCGAGCACGGAAATTCCGGCCATATAAACCATTGCTGGTCGAAAATCGCCCTTACAAACTAACCTATCGGGTCGACTTTCTCCGAAAAAGACCCTTAGCACACTGCGCTTTTAATTTTTCCAATTAAATTTGAGTGTAAACGGGTTAAAAGTGGCTTACGCCGTGCGAGAGTGTATTTATGTATGTACGAGAATATATGGAGAGAGTATGATAAAATCCGAGGTTGTAAAGTTATTTTTGAAGCAACGGAACGTGCAAGTTATCTCAAGTGTTAAAAGTGCTTCGGCGTGTTGTTTGAATCCAGAAGTTCTGCAGTGTCTGAATAAAAAACGTAAAGTAAACAAAACTGAAGAACAATAGAATAGTTTACAAGATATCGTAAATAAGTAACATGAAACAAACACTTACTTTGAGTATCCGTTCTACTTAATTGTCCATAACTTAACATCCTCTTGCTTACTAGATGTTAAGTTACATAAAGAAATACAGTTGAGCTTCACAATATACATACATACATATGTATGTATATTCAATTAGTTACATATTGTTATAATACAAAAGTATATTTATAGGGGGACGATGATTTTTTAATGCAGTGTTCGTGTCCGAGACGGACCAACGTATACGCACAAGGCTTATATTAGAACTTCCTTTTCTGTGAATGTATGTATAGAGCAGCGGTCGGGAACCAGCGGCTCCGGAGTCGCATGCGGCTCTTTGTATGACAACCTGCAGCTCTCGCTGTCATCCAAATGTTTACACAAAATCAAAATGAATCCTATTTCCAATAACTTGATGGCTGTAAAAAGCTTTAAGATCGTTTTTCAGATTAAACTTTATAATACTTTTTAGTAATAAATACACCATCGAAAGCTAGGAAATATCACAAAGATGGCTTACTTTTTACAGCTATCCATTTCATTGACGAGTAACATTTAATTTAATTTTGAATATATAATTCGAAAATAATACATACATATGTATGTTGCGGCTCGCAAACTTACCGATTTTACAAAGTTTTCCCTAGTATGGCTCTTAGCTCGAAAAAGGTTAACCACCACTGGTATAGAGCCAAATCTATCTGAAAAAATTTTACCTATTTGAAAATATAATATTAGTAACATCTTAACTTCATCTTATCGTATACATCCATAACACCTAAGCGAGCAATAGTTTTTGAACCTCAAAATCACATTCACGCTAGAATTCAAATGCCTTTTGATAAATTAGTTATTGCTATTAAAAAATTCGGGGTGTGACTGTGTCGAACACGGCCGTGGGTTTTCGTGAATACGTCTCCGTTATCGGCTAATATTTTATTTGAAACATGAGAATGAAATGAAACCATCGAAATGGACACATTAATATATTTTTATTTAGCATAACGAATACAGTCTTAACTAGTAATCGATTACAATATTAATTATCATTTGTGTGGTAAACAATGGCCGTCGAGGTGCTCGCCCAGTTGTTTTCCCTGCACGCCGCGTTGACTTTCTGATGCTCCTGATACCGTCTCACTCGTTCTGTCACAGACATTATGGTACTGATTGATAGATAATTAGACCCTCTTTCTGATGATATACGTTTTTTGTATGTCCTATTGGTTTTTCGCCGAGTATGGGCCGACAGATTTTTTTTCGACTTATTTTTGATTTTTCACCAACAAATACTTTGATATATTTTGTTTGATACGTTGGAAGATACACCCCCCTTCCACGCGCCTCGCGCATTGTACAGTGCCAACTCAAGCTCATAAATGCATCGTAGACGTATACCCGAGCGAATAAAACAACATTCATGTCAATCGTGTTATTGGTAACGAAGTTATAGTGTCGGAATGTATGTCCATTCAAACGTAACACCACCGTTTCCATACTGGTCCGCGTATTATAGACGTATTATGATGGTATACTTTGGCTTTAATTTCTGTTAATTTTCAGCAATTTGTTTTTTCCGATCCACTTTCAGACGTATAGGCACAGTTTTAAAAGTAAGGGAGAACAAGCACGCCACAGAAGTATTTGAGAATAGCCGTTTAGCACCGTTACGTGCAATACCTTACTACCTCACGATATATATGTAGAGGAACGTGCGAACCACTCTATTATCTATACTACAAGTTCATCTATCTGCCACGGTTCGCCACTAAATAAATTGCTCCCCACTTTTTTCGACCGCATTCTCCTTCGCTGGGGGTGTTGTTGCTGCCGCGTTGTGCTGCCTTTTTTCTTCTTTTTAGTTCCGTTTTTGTATTTTATTTTATTTTCGCCATAGCTCTTCTACGATGCGGGGTGCTACGAACGGGCCCGTGGCCGATAAGTGAGTCGGCCCTTATTTATTGCCCGGCCGCACAAAAGCCGCCCTTGTGATGGACGTATTAAGTGCTACGCGTCTGCTCCTCTCCTTTATTGCTGTGTAAAGGGCCATCAAATAACCGACCTTTTGCTCGTTTACATAAATACCGATCCCGCAGAGGGTGGGCGTTCATTATCGCCCCGCCGCTTAAAGTTATCGCTTAGTTGAGACTGGAAAACGTTTGTTTTTCACATCGTCGATGTGAACATACAGAGACTTCAATACTATTACAATTCAATGTTTCTCATTAAATCATCACCATACTCTTTGAAGATTCTGTTCCAATTCTTGGAATCATTTGCAGGGGGGGGAAAAAACACGTGAACATATGTGGTCACCCTGAAACTACATATGTATGTATGATGGAGCGCTTTCAGAAGAATGAACGTAGTTTTTAAATCCAACATCCCGCTTTACTTAAAAGAAGGCATACGACCAATGCGTATTGTCATAGCGTATGGATTGTGAAACGTGTATGCTGAATTTATTGAAAATGTTAAGTAAGATGCCAGTGCACACAGAGAACAATGTAAAGATGTATGCTTGGTATAACAAGAAAATATTGTAACAGTATCTATCGCTGCATATTCTAAGCCAGCGGTTGCCAACTATTTGGTACCTCACGGACCACTACCATGATTTTTTCCATAAAAATAACATTCTAAATATGAAATGGTAATTGCACTTGTATTTGCACTCCAAGTTATTTGCAAGAAGTTGGATATCACCTTATAATAAATAAACGATATATTCATTATTCATTATGAAAACTGCCAGTTTCACCACGTGTAAGATCCAGTGCACACAGAGAAGCATTGAAAGATGTACGCTTGGTATAACAAGAAGAGATCGTAAGAGGATTACATGGGTAAGACGTATGACCAAAGTGGCAGATGTAGCGGAACGCGTGAAAAAGTTGAAGTGGACACATAGCGAGAAGAATGAATGGCAGATGGACGCGAGAAATACTGGAATGGTATCCGAGAGGATTTGAAATAAAGCAAGGTACACTGAGTGGAAGATGGGCTGATGACTTGAGAAGAATGTGTGGAGTCAAGTGGATGCAGATTGCTCAAGACAGACAGGAATGGAAGAGGATTAGAGAGGCCTTCATCCAGCAGTGTACGGTGAACGGCTGAAAATTATGATGATTAGAAATTTTATTACAGTTATATCCCCTTAGTTTTATCATATAAATTGCGAATTTTGTATATTGCCCTTGAAAAAAAAATAACTTCACATAACCAAAGTGGCAGATATAGCAGAACGTGTAAAAAAGTTGAAGTGACACATACGGAGAAGAATGGCCGATGGACGTGAAAGAGAGGATGTGAAAGAAAGCAAGGTAGATTGAGTAGACGATGGGCTGATGAATTGAGAAGAATGTGTGGAGTCAAGTGGATGCAGATTGCTCAAGACAGACAGGAATGGAAGTGGATTGGAGAGGCCATCATCCAGCAGTGGATGGTGAACGACTACAAATGATGATGATAAGAAATTTCATTACAGTTATATCCCCTTAGTTTTATCATATAAATCGCGAATCATCTTGTATATTATCCTTGAAAGAAAAATATCTTCACATCTAACGAAAAGGATACAGCTATTCTTGGATATATCAATACTGTTCTTACAATGTTTTGATGAATAAAATGAATGGATTATATGTAGATACAATTACTTAAAATTCAGCCAATGCTTTGTAACAAAATTATTGCGTAACTATTGTACATACAAATGTACGTCGGTAGATGGGGTAATGTTGAAAAAAAAAGCTCGCTTTATCGAAACGTTCCTTTTTGCGCGTTTCGGCGCCAAAAGCGCGAAAACAAATTATGGGTAACCGTACACCTGGATAATTGTGCAATTTTTTTCCAGGGCCGCGCATCCCCGGCAAAAACAAAAGGGCCCAGGCGTGTAAAAACCAGGGGCGCACTTAGCGCCCACCCACCCTTAAGGGTGATTTGTTAGGCGGAAAAGGCGCTACTAACCCCACCGCGAGCTTTCGGACAAAACTTTTCCTCACCTCCCGACCGACCAACCCGGCAGACAAATGATCTTTCGGCCGTTAATTGATGTCGGTAAGTAATCGATGATGGCCAACGTAATAGACGCTCTCCATCCATGCTGACCCAAAGCACAATATATGTAGGCTCACCACAATGTGGCTATCAAGTTACCGGACCGAATTAATACAGAATGGTAGGTAGTCCAGAATTTCGGATAGATCGCTTATAACAGGCATTGTAATGTTGAATGAAATATGTTACTATTTGTATGTAGCTACATAGCTTACGCTTAAGCTTCAGTTTACTTGCCGAAAAACTTCATAATCCTAGAACAATTAATATAATTTATTACAGTAATTAAAAATGCAATTCAAAACAATATAATAAAATGTCACTGGTCTATTTTAATGAGAAATCTAAAAAAAAAATTCGGGTGTGGCCTACCCATGACTTTATTCATATATTTGAGGAATACAAAGTGTAACGAAATAATGTTTTTAAACTGAAAAAGTCAAAAAGCAGATATTCTCATTGGAGGGTCAAAGCAGGAGTGTTTTTATTAAAAACAATTTTCTGAAAACTGATTTTGTTGATTTTTTTTTCTTTTATAACTCACCGATGCTATGAGGATTATAATTTTAAAATTTTACGAAGATTACAAATATTTAAAAGTCCAAAAACAATTAAAAACCAAATTTGGTTCAAGAGTAAACTATCACCTCCGGTTGGCGGATTTTAACTAAAACCTTAATTTTTTACCTTTTTAAACAAAACTGGATTTTGACTCTTATTATATATTTATGTAAATCTTAAACTATAAATATGAATTTTCAGCTTGATGACTTTTTGACTATTCAGACCAATTTTGATGATTTTTTTCTTTAGATTAGATATTATCACAAGGATTAGGGTGTTACAATATAAGGAAGACATAAAAAAATAAAAGAAAATTCATTAAAAATATATAGACAATGAAATGAGACAATCGAAAACTGAATTAGGACCAACCTGTACCTGCAACTTCGCGAAAAACAGACATTTTTCAAACATATAGTCGAAAAAATGTGAAAAACGATAACTTAATTTAAGCCAACCCAAACCTCACGTAAAGTACACTTTTTTAAAAAATACAGACAAAGAAATGCGTCAATCGAAAACTGTATTAGGACTTACCTGTACCTCACCTAATTTTACGAAAAGTAGAAATTTAAAAAAAATATACAAACAAAACGCGTTAACCGAAAACTTAATTTAAACCAACCCAACCTAACCCAAACTTCACGTAAAGTAGACATTTTTCAAAAATATATATATATGTACGTTGAAAAAAAATTCGTCAATCGAAAATTTATTCACGCCAACCTATACCTGACCACCTAACCTACGTAAAAATAATAAATATTAAATTTCAGCTTAAAGTTCAGTTAAAGTTAAAAAGTACACAGCCAGTCATTTTCCAAAATCTACAAAAACATGATCAGTGGACGATACCCGGTGCAAATCAGTCAAAATGTCGTGGTCGAATTTTCGCACAATACTTTATAATACTTAATACTTCACAATACTTTATCTGATTAGGTAGGATAAGTGTAAAATTTATATAAGTTCACAATTTTACATAAAACTTAATTTTAATCTACTGCATTTATGAAATACAATATCTATATTTTTATTGTGGCTAACCACTTTTCGAGCTATTGTGCAATTAATAAAAAAATGCAGTTTAATCCTTTTTTTTTCCTCTACGAGGATTTTCTTATCCTTGAAATTGGCTTAATGTAATACGCATTAAATAGTTTTAGAATTGTTTCAAAGCGATATCTGCATCATTTAATTTGAGTTAATTCTCATAAATCTGACTTCAAGGCTAGTAAAATCTAACCTTTGGATCCCCACTATTCATCATAAATGCGAAGTGTAGCTTTCGCGTGTGTATTTAACCATTGACGGTGAGCATTAAAATGCTTGAATTTTTTATCTTACTCGTGTACGAGTAGAAAATCCAACCGAGTTTAAGAGGGGGAATAAGGAAGGATGAGGCAGTTCCACCATAGAGGGTTGTAACTACCCCTAAACCACAATCCCACTCCATTATCAGCAGACTGCGAGTTACCAGTTCTAGCTGACCGCAATGGCAAACTGCGGCTAAGACTGATGCTGGCCACCGACGTCTTCCATCTGCCAAGCTTGCGATAAATTGAACACAGATAAAGCCAACTATCCACACAAGTATACTTACTTTACTTGTGTATGTACAAGAGTGGACGACTCCCATAAAATCCTACGTAGACCTGAAATTCTAAAATTTGAAATCATGTACATACATAAATAAACATGTGTGCATGTGTGTGTGTGTGTGTGTGTGTGGGTCTCGAGTTGTTACTTTTCGAACTTTACTTTTCGCACACCAATGGCAAACGATGAATTTTCAAAATGTTTGGACACGTAACGGTGTAATTAATTGTTGTTACGTTTCGCACGAAGAGCGACCCGAATGTGAAAGGTTGCAAGTCATCGCAAAAAGCTTTCCAATATTTCACCTTAAAACTCTCCTCTGCCGATCACTACCACTGTATACTTATCGCTCTGCTCAGGCGTGGTAAACTATGGTCTTACAATATTGGAGATAACTTAGTGAAATTTACCATAAGCTGAACGACCTTGAGCAAACGATGTAAAAATTTAAATTTTGTTGTTGTTTTTGCTTTATTTATTTTTAGATTTTACCGTCGGGTCTATTATTATTCTAGTGAAACCGGTTTTTTTTTTTTTATTGAAATATTCATCGTTGTTCAACGTGCTATTTTTTAATAGTATTTTCGAACTTCGACAGACTAAAATAGACAAGATAAAAAACGGCAATATTTACATTTAAGAATTTAGAAATTTTGTGACAAAATATGATACTATGTATAATGGGGGTATTACACGAGGATAGTTTACCCGCTGAAGTTATTAAACTGGCTTGCTTTTTCGGCCGCGCGAGTGAAGTTGAAATGTTTGAACTTCACTAGCACTAGCTGGCTCGTGTGACGTCACTTAATTGACAGTTTGTGGGTTAAGCGTTTCACAGTACACTTCAACGGACATGATACATTAACGATATTGAAAATTCAACGGGCATTTTGACGGTGGGCGCAAAACACGTGTCGTCACGTTGACAACTTACATGTTGATGACAGCAGCGCCTCTGGCGGCGGCGAGTGGCAACATTAGCGTGTAAACTCAACACGTGCAATAGGTTTACTAGCTACTCGCGAACCAGCTCTACGCGCCGTTCAGTAAACTATCCCTGTGTAATACCCGCTTAAGAGTCGACACAACCTACTCGCTACATATTATACTTATACTATCCTAATCGGATAAAATATTGCGATCGTGCGAAAATTCGACCTTGAAATTTTGACTGATTTGTATCGAGTATCATCCCCTGATTACGTTTTCACGATTTCTGGAAAATGTCTGTGTGTCTGTAAATCTGTGTAATGTACCTGTGTGTAAAATCGCCAATAACTCAAAAACCGTTTATCCTATTACACTGAAACTTCATATTTATATGTTTATTTTATATTTTTATTTATATTTATCCTAATCAGATAAAGTATTGTGCTCGTGCGAAAATTCGACCTCGAGATTTTGACTGATTTGGATCAAGTATCATCCCCACGTTTTTATGATTTCTAGAAAATGTCTGTGTACTTGTGTGTGTGTTTTCTCCGAAACTATCAAGTCTATCAAGCTGAAATTTCATATCTATTATTTTCACGTAAGGTGTAAGAGCCAAAAGGAATTTGGTCAACATCAGTCAACCGGAAGTAGGGTTTTTTTCTGCCCCATTGATCAAGTTGAAATTTCATATCTATAGTTTTCGCGTTATTTTCCTTTAAACTCTACATTTCATATAAATTAGCAAAGTGATTTTAATGATTACCAACGTGTCGTATTTATATTTAATTTTCTTTTGATGTTTTCAAATTACAAGTTCACAGTTCGTATTATTGTGAATTCATTTGTCAAAAATTCTCTTAATAAATAATGATATTTTGAACGAGTTTGAAACACCTTATAGAGCAGTAATACTCACTAGTGTAATATATAGGTTTTCAACTGTCGAGAGTTGTACACGACGGCAACTTTCAATATATTCATTGACTTGAACCTACGAGTTGATGAATGATCATCGCACACCTCACGAACGATACGTGTCGGTCATAATCGCGAACACGACCCCAA
This sequence comes from Parapsyche elsis, assembly GCA_022651745.1. NCBI lineage: Eukaryota > Metazoa > Arthropoda > Insecta > Trichoptera > Hydropsychidae > Parapsyche > Parapsyche elsis. The sequence continues at coordinate 2,595,927 of JAGVSN010000016.1, forward strand.
AAGGTTAATAACACCTAACGGGAAGAGAAAAAAAATTACCGGATGAAATAATGAGCGTCTTGACCGATGTACGGTACCCAAAAGAGCGAGGCGGCACTTTGATTAACAGGGGTGAAATAAACATATTTCAGGGGTGTGTAATGTGTGGATGTTTGTGCGAAAACACCATAGCTCTGGAGCTGACCGCCCCTCGACGGCCATTATTTGTCAGGGTGTTGGCCCTCATCCCCCTTTTTACAAACCCCATCTTTCGACCCGGAAAAACAATGTTTCACCCTGGAACACTTCCTTCCAGCAATTATCCTTGCGCTAAGAGCAATCCCATATATCTCTACGGGAGTGAGTGGGAGAGGTGGGGCAAGGAGTCCCGCCGGCACTGTCTGTCCATCTGTCCGTGTGTATGCTTGCATTTAAGCCGTAAGTTGTTTTTTTTTTATTTTATTTTGGTGTTTCAATAACAAAATGGTAGGTCCCCTGGCACCGCGCCACTGGCGCCGATCGATCCACTAGCGGAACGAGCAATTGCCCATTGATATGTGTTGTGTTTTTGTTGTAGTGTGCAAATCGACAGTTTATTGCTCAATAGGTGCACAAATACATTTCCGAAATCATTCATGCTAATATAAAGCAAATGTAAATAAATTACATTAATGTACCAATTTTCCTGTGATTTGTGTCTCGTATGGCAACGGTCGCCAACCTTTCGGACCTCGCGGTCTTTACGGTCACAGTTTTTTTTTTTTAATTTTGCAAATATCGTTCTAATAAACACTCTAAAATTGTTATACATATGTATAAATCCAACATTCCGTAAAATGCGTAAAAATGCGTACTGCCAGTTATGACGTATGAATGTGAAACTTGGACGCTAAATTCAAGGATGCCACGAAAGATCCAGTGCACACAGAGAACCATGGAAAGATGTATGCTTGGCATAACAAGAAGAGATCGCAAAATAAATACATGGGTAAGAAGTATGACCAAAGTGGCAAATATAGCAGAACGTGTGAAAAAGTTGAAGTGGACACATAGCGAGAAGAATGGATGGCAGATGGACGCGAAAAGTACTGGAATGGTATCCGAGAGGATGTGAAAGAAAGCAAGGTAGACCGAGTGGAAGATGGGCTGATGAATTGAAAAGAATGTGTGGAGTCAAGTGGATGCAGATTGCTCAAGACAGATAGGAATGGAAGAGGATTGGAGAGGCCTTCATCCTGCAGTGGATGGTGAACGGCTGAAAATGATGATGATATATATGTATAATATCTTTGATTGGCGGCCTTAAGAGTTATAATCAAAAAATTAAAAAAAAAAAACATTAGTACTACATACATATGTACATGCAATAGTATGACCACCTTTATTTTTAACTCGTCATTTCAACAAGTTCCTGGCGGAATTAATAGGTGTGAAATATGTACATACATAAGACCGCTCATCACAGATATGTATATTAAAATTAAGCTGTATTTTTTTGTCATCACTTTTTTATAGATTTAATTTACTTTGATACTATAGGTATATGTATGTATATACTAGACAGCCACCATGATTTTTTCCATAAAAAATATCATTCTAAATATGAAACGGTAATTACACTTGTATTTGCACTCCAAGTTATTTGCAAAAGTTGGATATCACCTTTTAATAAATAAACGATATATTCATTATTCATTATGAAAACTGCCAGTTATGACGTATGGATGTGAAACTTGGATGCTGAATTCAAGAATTCTACGTGTAAGATCCAGTGCACACAGTACGCTTGGTATAACAAGAAGAGGAAGGAATACATGGGTAAGAAGTATGACCAAAGTGGCAAATATAGCAGAACGTGTGAAAAAGTTGAAGTGGACACATAGCGAGAAGAATGAATGGCAGATGGACGCGAGTAATAATGGAATGGTATCCGAGAGGATGTGAAAGAAAGCACGGTAGACCGAGTGGAAGATGGGCTTATGAATTGAGAAGAATGGGTGGAGTCAAGTGGATGCAGATTGCTCAAGACAGATAGGAATGGAAGAGGATTGGAGAGGCCTTTATCCAGCAGTGGATGGTGAACGGCTGAATATGATGATGATTATGAAAAATGCGGACCACCGGTTGGCGACCGCTGTCCTATAGATACTGCTTAGTTAAAATCGCTTTTAACAACATAATAAGTATACCTACATACATAGTACTTGGTGTACAAAGTGTTGAATGTATGTACGTAGACACAAATCTAATGTCGAGCTTTGAAAAAAAAATGCACGAGTCGTAGGTTTCGACAACCTAGGGCGAGATATATTAATCCGGCTCACTGGGCGACAATGAAAAATAAACGAGACTCTAGAATTACAAGGATTTTTTTTAAACACCAGCGAGAACTAGAGAAATTTGCACGCCTAAGGCTATTTTAATCCATCTGCTATGCGTCTAGTTGACGCCAGTCGAAAGAATAATTTTCCAATTTCAATTCAACGAGAAAAACTAATGGAAAACGTCACCAGATAAACTTACACAAATAAATTGCAAAACGTGTATACGTTTCAGTTTGAGCATCATCAATGCTATCTATGCAGATTCCCATTACCTATTCGACCACTAAATGCAATTATGGTACTACAAACCATTTTATATTGCCTCTCTCTCTCTCGCTCTGCTAATGGCATTAATTAAGCAAAATAAATCGAGCCACTCTAATTGACGTTTTGTTTAATATTTTGTTAAATTATCGCGTATTCCATTGATATGAATACGTAATTATGATCATATCTATGGCTTAACCATAAAAATATTCTTCGTGCTCAGTTTACGATGGCTGAAATACGGTTGAGCTTTTCACCGAGCTGTGTTCGACCAGTACAACATTAAAGTTGCAAACAACTATCGGAAAGTGGTCAACTCGTAATTGCTGCACTCATCATTCTCTGCGACGCTGATGGCCAGACCGAATTGATTATTCCATCAATTACAAATTGCTTTTCCACCACTTTGATCGATGATAACCTTCTAGTCTTTTGCGTATATTCGCTTGAAATAAATTTTTCACGCTATATCCGATACAAAGCGTAGAAAAAGTTATACATGTACTAACCTCTTAATGCTTTACATTTTATTGTACAGGGAAATATACTTTTAGGCGGTTTCCTATTGTCTTTGGAACATAGTGCTATTTTTGTATTGAACCTTTATTTTATTTATGTATATAATATAGTAGCTAAGCACCTAAACAGAAATGTTTTTTTAAGACTGCCAGGAATTTTGCCAATAGTTTTGGAACTTCTAATTCCATCCGGCAGTCTTACATATATTCACATACATACATCCATTACTCTCACATTAAATTTACAAAAATATGACGGTTACATATTATTATCTAACTTAAATATAAATACTAACATACAGATCCTCAAAGTATCATTCACATTCAACCAATCTAATTCAATCATCATCTTTTTTATACTAGCATAACATTTAAAAGAAATCCAGAAATCAGAAATCCTCCATTGTTTCATTTGAATCTTTGTTCCACAAATTATTCACTCAACTCCTTCATTTATAGATCCTGCTCGTCATTTAACGAAATCCCGGCACATATTGATCCTTTTCTCTATTCTTTGCCCTCCTTTAAATTATCTTTGTTTAAGTTCCCTTCCAGTCCTAACTCCTAAGTTCCTTTCTTATTTTGTTCTGTTGTTCGTTTGTAACTATTTTGGCTGTAGTTTATTGTGTGATATTAATTTTATTTTGTTTTTTTATTTTATTGTATACTATAAACTGTTTGTTGCATAAATAAATAAATAAAAAAATACATCTCATACCTTTATTTTGTAATATCTATCTCTAGTCGGCTTATCTAACATATTTAATAATGAACCACAATACATAAGTTATTATTTTAGTTTATTTAGATAATAATCTTCTTAGCCGACATAATATTTCTACTTTTTTTATTAAAAATTGACCGTGTAATTTAAAATCTAACTTATCATCCGATATTATGCCCAAATATTTTAAATTATGAACTAGTTCAATATTACATTCACCAACTTTTAACCTAAAATCAGTTTTATTAATCTTATTATAATTAATCACCATTGCTTTGATTTTTTTCTCCATTTAATTATAATTTGTTGTTATTCAGCCAACTTATTAAATTACCTAATTCAAAATTTAATATTAAAAAAATAAAAATCGGCGAATTTTACAAAATACGGCACACCTGAGATTCAACAGTTTCCTTATCTAACAAGCACACGTAGGAATACTCAAAACCTTAGACAAATGTAAAACTGTAGTATATGAATATTCTCATACACATATTTGTAATAATATATATTCAAAGCTTTTTCTAAGCGATAAGCCACTTAAGAGGCGTCGCGCTTAAAAAATAAAATACCTATAAAGCGTCGCGACGTCTTTGAAATCTGCAGTAAAAAATTCAGCACAAAAGTGTGATCTCATATTTCGTCGGAAAGGGGTTGTTCAAGATCCCACCCCCACGGCTGAATTATCGCTTTTGTATATTCGCCGGATTATTCATGCCCATTGTCTCACGCATTCGCAGTGCTCCGGAGCAGGTCCCCCCTCGCACAGAGATATGGGGCCCATAACTCTGAGCGGCGACGACGGGGGGTTAGGAGGACCCAGAGGGGTGGGAAAAACCCCCCTATCCCCAACTCGCGATACCCAAAATAGCAAAATAAGAAAATGCACCGCAATAAGTAAGGATTAGCCGCCGAAATATGGGGCGACGCTGTTAACACTCGCCGCTCGCCGTTTGTCACCAGTGTGCGCGAACGAGCTTTTTTTTTTTTTTTTTTTTTTTTTTATTATACATCAAAACATGGGTGCATAAATAATTTCAGCGTGGAATTTGATCGGCTTACTATGTCGAGGCGATCAATGAATCGTCACTTAATTATTATCAATTTTTTCTAAATTTCGAACAACATTATCAAGGATTCATACATGTAATTATATCCTCTATATCGGTGGTTGGGATCGTTTTTCTTACAAAGTTTTAAAATTGGCAAGCTAGGGAGCCGCGACATACTATTTTATGGACTGGAAGACTGTATTAAAATATTTATCTTTGTGATATTTCTTATTTTTAGACAATTTATTGCATAAATTATTTAATCTTGAAAACGATTTTAAAGCTTATTAAGAGCATACAAGTTATATGAATAGTAGGAAAAGGAAAAGTTGCGATAGATTTATCTTGATTTTGTGACACTTATGTTTCAAACATCCTTTTCGATACATATGTACATACATATGTATGTATGTATATCGATGAGTTAGTGCACATATATTGTATGTCCATTTAAAAAAAATTGAATTATCATACACAAAACGACCATCTGCATCAAACCTTCATGTTTAAAAAGTATTGTATGTCCAAATAGTATATTTGAAAAAATATTGCCTTATTCAAATATATAATATGTCCATAGTTTTCATGTACATATGTATGTCACTTACAATATTTTAAAACTAAACTGGACATACATACATTACATGGCATTACAGGTTTCCCCAAATCGCCACAGTAGCAGATACATATGCATGTATTAATACAGATACATATAAAACAGATGAAAAAAAAAAAAAAAAATAATAATAACAAATAATAAAAATTTAAAAGAAGCTACATACATAATGTATATATACATAAATAAAGCTTTGCAATAGAAATTGCCCATTTTGGTCAAACTCATTGTAACCTACTCGAAATCTATTTATCTATGTATGTACATATATAAAAATCAATGTCTGTCTGTTTTTCTGTCTGTCTGTTTGTTTGTTTGTCTCTTATAGGCACCTAAACCACTCAACCGATCGCGGAGAAACTTTCAGGACTTATTGTGATCAAATCGGAAAAAAAACGGGAACAGGAACGGGCCTGCTCACGCGTCAGATAACGTACTAGGAACGGGAACGCGATCGGGACCGGGAGCGGGAACGGGAACGGGAACGGGATCGGTATGTATGCACCCAAAATAAACAATACTTTATCCGACATATGTACATAGATAGAGTAAAAAAAAAAAGTTCCCTAATTCATCTTGAATGACCTTGAACTGTATACAAATATAGTAAAATACAAAAATTTATAATTTATATTAAGAGAAAATTTTCTTATCGTATTAAAGTCTCGACATTTTTAACTACAAATATGAATTTACAGTACTCTTTACACTGTTATTGAGTAAAAAGCTTAGGTATATTGTATTGTGTAAATAAAGAAAGGGTAAAAAAATTAGCCTAGAAGGCGGTCGCGCCGTGAAAAGCGGGTCGAATTGAAATATTCGTTTGTATATTTTCCGGACGTTGGCAGTGTGGGGTAGGAGGAGGGCTAGATGGCGGAAAGGCATGGGGAAGTTTGCACGTTTGGTGAGTGGCTAAGCCAAAGGCGACCGTTGTATGCAACAATGCATTTAGGTATTATTTATAATTTCCTCGAATGGCTTCATTGCAGTCGACATAAATCGCCGGCTACGGTTATTATTTTCAAGGGGGTGGACGCGGTTTTCCGGACGCTTTCCTCAGCTCCGGGAAATTCTCGCAGACAGCGCGCTTAAAACGTTGTTCTACTAACGACACTACAACACGTCCCGCCCATCCACGATGACCTTTATTATTGTTTTATGGGGTTATTCATCTGAACGACCTCACAAACACACCGGTGACACTTATATTAAAAAATTACTATGTGTACATATGCACATACGTATATCAGTAGTCGGGAACCGGCGGCTCCAAAGTCGCGTGCGGCTCTTTGTATGTAAACCTGCGGCTCTCGCTCGCATCAAACGTTTTACCCGAAATGCAAAATGTTGACACACAATGTACACAAGATCAAAATGAATCCCATTTCCACAAGGTTCCATGCAGACTTTAATTAATCGACGTGCAACGAAAAATTGGCATTCTTGGATATGGTCGAGTACTTTTTCAAGAAAACACAAAGTAACCGTTCTGATTTTCGTTTTCGCGTATGTTACATTTAAATTGCTTGAAGGATTAGTGGTCGGAAACCGGCGGCTCCGGAGCCTCAGGCGGCTGTCGCTGTCATCCAACGATTTGCGCTAAACACAAAACGTCGACACACAATTTACACAAAATCAAAATGAATCCTGTTTCTATGTACATACATTTAACTTCATGGCTATAAAAAGCTTTAAAGTCGTTTTTCAGATTGGCATTTTAGTACTAAACTGTCAAACATTAAGAAATATCACGATGATAACTTATTTCTTATATGTGAATCCCGATAAGTCCATAACACTCACTTGTTCGCAAACGCGGTTTTTCTGCTGCAGACTTGTTTGCTTGATGGCGTTTAAACTCATTTAAACTTAATTTTGTTGATATTAAACAAAATATTGAGATTATAAATATGGCTTTTATCAGCTTTTATCATAGTGCAATTGTCGGTTTTTGGAACTAACACTGATTTTCAATAGTTTTTTATGACGCACTTGGCGGTATTTGAAATAATTCAAGTATAAGGCATCGTTTGAAAACATACTTAGAACCAGAAAATATTTTATCCTCGTTTTTTATATATTGTGGACTTATCGGGATTTGGAACTAGGCGACTCATGTATCCATTTCATAAATGAATAACATTCAATTGCCTTGATCCCAGGAGATTCGCCTCGTGATATTACCTCAATCACCCGTGATGGCTGAACGGCAGCAAAAAAAAAAATCACAATACTTTATCCGATTAGGATAAAGTAAAAAAGTTAATGAGGCTACCCGGAGGGAGTCCAGTCTGAAAGGGTGACATTCAGAGTGGAAGCCCTCCAGTCACGGGTTATTAGTAGGGACATTGGTGTAAAGTTATTATATAAATTGATAATAGAGAACAAAAAGAAAAGAAAATAAGTAAATAAAAATTAACGACAGCAAATTGTTCGCTAGTTTTTTTTGCGATCACATGTACATTTTGACAAAAAATATTATAAAGTAATAAATAATAGATAAATAATAGTCAATAGTCACTAAAACATTGCAGTGTCCCAAACATTCAATTAAATTTTTAATATATAATCCGAACTCCAAACTTACCAATTTTGCAAGGTTTTCCCTAATTTGGCTCTTAACTGGAAAAAGGTTCCCGACTGGTGTATATCATATTTCCAGAATAAATTTCTAACTTCGTAGTTGGAGTAAAAGTGTGCAAGTGTGCACATGTCAAAAGAAACTTGCATTTACACTCGACAAAGTTACACACACATATCCTCGTTAAAACTTTTTACTCTATACGATTATTGTCTCATTACACTTCAGATGTTGCAAGTGTACGCTGCGCATACAAAACACTGTCAATTTAACGATTCGCCGAAGATTCAACGTGGACAATTTAGGGCGGATGAGTGAATTTGTTAATATCTACATGTATATTTTTTTCAATAATCATATTATAAGAAAATTTAACAATTGAACAAGTTTTTCGTGCAAAGCTCCGCGTCAAATCCTCCGTCCTTAAATATTTTGCTCTCAATTGCTTTCTTTCTTAAGCCGCGTACTCATTAGCGAACGTGACCGTGTAATGCAACAAATTTTGTAAATGTGTACGCGTTCGCGAGCATACTTTGAGCGCGCTCTGCAACGTTCGTGGCGATCCTCTCGGTGTCGGTTTTTGGCGCGCGAACACAAAGTGTGTACGCGGCAAGTGTGTACATGGCGTCCACATTAGCGAGCATTACATAACACGCTCATGTTCGCTAAAATTCTATTGATTAACTCTTTCAGGTGCCGAGTTAATCAATAGAATTTTAAAAATAATAATTTAGGAAATATACACAGCTTTTTATGCTTGTAAGCATAAAAAGGTCATATTAAATCACCTGCAATTATTTCACACAGTATCACATCTTATATCATTGACTATAAGCCGTGAATTCCGCACGACAAGATGTGACAATATTAATTACTTCCCATTGATAAATTTGGTGAATATATAATGCAATGTACCGAGCTTATCATCTCGCTTATAAAATATATACATACGTACATATATATATATATATATATATATATATTATAAAGCGTTTATTTTTCCTCGTCTTATGAAAACCCTATTATAAGATAATTGACAGCTAGATTGATCTTCTTAGCCTCATTTCATTAATCGTGGCTGTCAATCAAAGTTACCCTTTCACCCTATCAAACCATCCATCGTCTCAATAGCACGCACACACACACACACACACGTATACAAATGTAGTATATTTCCTCAAAATTTACAAGAAAATTAGTATTTACAAGTGTTGAAATGAGATTCTAGCATGCGACACGACATTTTCGAAGCATTCGACGGATGATTTGCAACAATGAAAACTGCATATGTACTTATTGGATAGAGAAGTGGGCCTTAGCGATGTGATCCCGAACTGTTAACCAAACTCAGATAGCGTGATCATGCGGGCCTGTGGGATTTATGTCCGTCAATAAACGACTGACATTGATTGCCGGAAAATTCGGTGCCGAAATCCACATCTCGGGCTATTTTCCGATATCGAACTCTCACACATAAATACTGTAGGTACGTGTGAACACAAAACTATTTTCGCTATGAATAATATATAATAATTATTAATTATTATATCTATATATAATAATTATTAATTATTATATCTATATATAATAATTATTAATTATTATATCTATATATAATAATTATTAATTATTATATCTATATATAATAATTATAATTTTGAAAGTGATTTTTAAAAAATCAAAAAAAAAAAAAAATATAATAGTTTTTATATCACCATCTATGTATTATTAGCAGAGTTTTTATTTTATAGGTAAAGTAGAGCTTTCGTAGCTCTGCTTTTATAGGTATAGCTCTTGTAGCCCTTGTATAGGTAATGTTTAAAAAAAAAAAGGAGCTTCTCAGCAATGGGCCGTGGCTTATGCGTTAGCGTGATAACTACCGACCTGGCGTCCTGGGTTCGAACCCCACTCATTCTGTTTTTTTAATTATTTTTCCTCATTTCCTATTTATTTTAACTATAGGTAATGTTAAAAAAAAAAAAAAACGGGCAATAGCGAATATGTACATAGCATCAGTGGGAGTAACTCGAGCTTGGGGTCATGGGTTCGATCCCCACTTGTTCTGCCAAGTTTTTTCCCAACTTTTCCTCAGCGAGCGTTATCAGCAGACAGACAGACCGACGGATTTCAGACAGACTGATAACGATCGCTGAGGAAAAGCTGGGAAAAAACTTGATAGAAAGAGTGGGGATCGAACCCATGACCCCAGGCTCGAGTTACTCGCACTGATGCTATTCGCTATTGCCCGTTTTCGATTTTGTCCTTTGTTTTACACTAGTTATATATAATAATATATGATATATACATACATATGTATGTTTTGACTCAAAGTAGCAATGACATTTGATTGTATTAATATGCGCGACGGCATCAAAAGAGTTAAGCGATTTTTAAATAGAAATCGTCTCGGCGCACAAATTGGCTCCAAATTATAATTCACAAAGTGTGTAGACGGGGAACAAAGAACGGCAGCAAATTTACTCGGCAGGCGAGCGGATGAAGAACAAGACTCATTTAAAATGAACCCAATTACCCGGTGGGGTGGGGTGAGAGAGGCCCTTAATGGAATCGCGCCAGCCGAGCCTCACCCTTTGTGAGTGTTTTCCACAACAACAACAACACTGGTACAATATTAAGGAGTGGTCACACCACCGGAAGCCAGTTTGCTACCCCTGACTGTGGCGAAACCGGAAGAACGCACTTGTGACGTTCCACTCGACGTCGGCGTCTAGCCAAACTCCTCAACGCTTGTCTACGCCAATTAGCACACGACAGAATTCACTCATCATAATTGTAATGCAAGTACTTTTTTTTTTTTTACATAACAGCGTTTCACATATTCTACATAGCGAAAAAAATTGACATTTCCACTTCTGACTTTCCATTGCATGTCGAAAACTATGAAAATGTTATGAACTTTGCCAATCACTACGTATTAATTGCTGCAATACAAATTAAAAAAAAATTCAGGTGTGGCCAACCCATGACTTTATCCATATATTTGAAGAATACAAAGAGTAACGTAATTATTTTTTTAAGTACGTAAGTAAATAAAACGCATGCACAGCACCACACCAACCAACATACATATCATGAAATCACTATGTTGAGTGCGCTCGCGTATATAAAATACGATCTTCGGCACATATTCAAATAAGAAAAACTTCCACCTCCGGTCGTCAGATGTTGACCAAAATCACAGTATCTCTTACAGCTAAGGTGAAAACTATACATAGATATGAAATTTCGACTTGATAGCCGGGGCAGTTTCGGAAATATTCTGTGGTAAACTTTTCGACAAAAAAAAACCCCTACTTCCGGTTGGCTAATTTTAATGATTTATTTTTTTGTAACTAGAAATTTCTCTCAGGAGTACAACATTACAATATTGTGACGATAATACATATTTAAAAGGCCGAAAAAAATAAAAAAACATTAAATCGTTCAAGAGTAAACTGCCATTTCTGTAAAAGGGATTTTAACGAAAATCACAGTATCTCTTACGGCTAACGTGAAAACTATAGATATGAAATTTCAACAAAATCTCTCGAGCCGTTTCGGAAATATATTGTGGTAAAGGAATTTTAGAATTTTCTACAAGAAAAAAACCCTACTTTCAGTTGACTGATGTTAACCAAATTCTTTATGGCTCTTACATCTTATGTCAAAATAATAGATATGAAATTTCAGCTTGATAGACTTGATAGTTTTGGAGAAAACACACATACAGACACACACACACACAAGTACACAGAGATACAGAGATACAGACATTTTCCAGAAATCATGAAAACGTGATCAGGGGATGATACTCGATCCAAATCAGTCAAAATCTCGAGGTCGAATTTTCGCACGATCACAATACTTTATCCGATTAGGATAAAGTAATTAACGAAAGTATGAAAGTAGGCTTAAAAATTATTTTTAATAAAACTAAAATTATGTTTAATGAATTTTGCACGCAGAGCGTAGTCACAGTAGATAATCATATTGTAGAGATAGTAGCTTAAGCTAATTAATTATAATCTTTAACTTAGCATCTGTACAGAGATGTTTTTTTAGGACTGCTAGGAGTTTTTCAATAGTTTTGAAACTTCTAATTCCATCCGGCAGTCTATTATACTCCAAAACACCTCTGTACAAGATGCTTCTCCTATTTCTATTTATTATAACATTTTTTTTATAATTAAATTATATCCATTCCTCTCACAATAAATTTACTAAAATATGATGGTAACATATTATTATCTAACTTAAATATAAATACGAACATACAAATTCTAAAAGTATCATTCACATTCAACCAATCTAATTCAATCATTATCTTTTTTTTTTATGGATGTAAAGAAGAAGAAATAAAACCAAGAATGAAACTAGGATGGAGTGCTTTTGGAAGAATGAACATAGTTTTCTTAAATCCACCATTCCACTGTGCTTAAAAAAGAAGGCATACGACCAATGCGTACTGCCAGTTATGACGTATGGATGTGAAACTTGGACGCTAAATTCAAGAATGCTACGTAAGATCCAGGGCACACAGAAAAGCATTGAAAGATGTTTGCTTGGTATAACAAGAAAAGATTGTAAGAGGAATACATGTAAAAAAGTTGAAGTGGTCACATAGCGAGAAGAATGGATGGCAGATGGCCGCGAGAAATACTGGAATGTTATCCGAGAGGATGTGAAGGAAAGCAAGGTAGACCGAGTGGACGGTAGGCTGATGAATTGAGAAGAATGTATTGTCAAGTGGATGTACATACATAGATTGCTCAAGACAGACATGAATGGAGGAGGATTGACGTGGCCTCTATCTAGCCAGTGGATGGTGAATGGCTGAATATGATTATGATAATGATGAATACATTATTAAGATTTGTAATTAAAGGGTTGAAAGTCTATCGGGTCTAAGTCCCAAAAAGTTCAAGCTGGGTAAATAATAATAAACCAAATTATAAATTCGAAACGGTTTACGTTACCAATTGTATGTATGCACCTGAAATATTAAATATGAATGAAAATATGTATTATTATTAAATAGACTTGCAACATATTACCCTACATATTATTTCAACATTATTAAGCCTGGGCGTTTGGAAAGTTGTTCTACAAGCTTGATTTCACAGAATATTAATCGTTCGGAGAATTGATCGCGTTGAGAATGATCAAATTTGCCAACGATTATACAACGATATACGACCAATTTTCACCGTATAAACATTTCTGTTATATTATACTACCTGATAAAAATTAATAATTTTTAACTTTCACTTGCAATATGTAAGATTTGTGTATATTATGGTAGTGTGACGTATTTTTTTAAATTAAACGTCGCAGTTATAACATGTAGATTTCGAGCTTAATTTGTGCCGTTGAACATTTGCAGTTTGCACGAGGTGGATCTTTGTTAATTTCAACCCTTTCTTTCAGCTACGTCCTTAAGAGCCTTTCATGCGGTGATAAACATCCTTAAATAATTGTTTTTAAACCGGCGAGCACTATTATACATTAGCCGGCTCACCTCGCGAACCCATTCAGTGGCACTCCTTACCCTCACCCGCCTTAAACGCGGCATAAAGAGAGGGAGATTTTTCTTCTTCAGACACAATAGCTCTAAGTTTTAGATAACACTTGCTCCCCAGCAAGGATATAAGGTATACTAGGGCTGTAAATCAGTTTTAGGTTGCTTAGTCCGCCCCCTCGACGCGCCCGCCGAGAATAAGGGATGTTTTTTTTCCTGCTTTTTTTTTTTTTTTTTTTTTTTTTTTTTCGAACACTCACTTCTTTTTTTATTCGCACAATATTACCGGGCCGACGGGTCATCCGTCACCTTTTCAATGTTATGCCGACCCTTTCAAATAATAGGGAAGGATTTTTGAAGAAGGTCCGGCGTATGTAAAAAGATACTGAAAATCTCACTGCTCGTCTGAAAAAAAAGACGTTAAAATACGTCTTTCCATATAAACACTAGCAACTTTTCTGTTTTAACATTCTTAAAGCAACACTATTCGCTTCACAGTGTATACCGTAAATAATTGAGAATATATAGTAGGGTTAAAAGCGAATTTTTCGAGACGTTTCCTTTATTGGAATATTAAACTTTTTTTTTTTAAATATATACCAGGGAATAAATCACGGGTATTTTTGGCGTCGGCATAATATTAGCACGGCTTCCGCACCCCGCGAATAATTATTTTCCGCAAACGGGGATCGTCGAAAAAAAAAGGCGGAAAAGGGGGAACCCCGGAAAAAAAAATATATAAAATGAAACCCGGAGCCGACAAAACCCCGATTCGAAAATATGTGGACCCGTTCCTTGGTGTGGCAGCGGAAGGAAAGGAGGGGAGGAAAAAAAAAAAAAAAACAGTTTTTGTTAGGTAACCGAGTGTGTCCGGGCCCCCCAAAAGGCTGTCTGGGGCCCCTTGAGAATGGACCGAAAGAGAGGTTGTATATTTCAGCCAACCCGGTTGCTATTCATGGACAGATTTTTACGATAATAAACGCACCCGTTAAATCGCACAATCGCAAACACTGCTTTTTTCACGCTGAAACGACCGCAAAAGCAACGCTCGATTTATTATTTAAATAAAGAAAAATTATTTTATTAAACAAACGCAATGTAAAAACACTCATGTAAAATTTAGAGTACCTGGAAATGTGCCCAAATATATGATTTAGTACAGAATAATATTTCTAATTCATATTGAACGTACAGAATCGGAATAAGTCATTAAAAAGTATGTGTACCTAGATTTTTTTTTAATTTTGTAAATATCGTTCTAATAAACACTCTAAAACTGTTATACATATGTATATATATGTATAATATCTTTGATTGGCGGCCTTAAGAGTAATAATCAAAAAAGGAGAGTCAAAAAATTCAAAAACATTAGTAATACTTTATAATAATGACCACATTTATTTTAAACTCCTGGCGGAATTAACATGTGTGCACATGGACATCTACATACATATGTACATACTTAAGAACTCCAAATATGTATCTATTAATCCCGTTTTGACCAAAATTTGCCTTGTACTCTTAAGGCCACCCATAACAGATATATTAAAACTAGTGTAACCCCGTTGAATATCAACGGAGCGTTCTCATCACCCGTGCTGAAAAATAATATTAAATTTAATAGTTTTTATAGGTGTTGCATAGATGGCGCGTTATAACAACAACGTAACAATTTAGCAAATTTGCGAGCCTATTTATTATATAAGTAGTCAAGTTGAAGCCAGTCCATTATTATCTGGTTTTGGCTCACCGCGTAAGCGCTCAGTGCTCCGAATCAGTGATACCGGGTTCAAATCCCACTCGCCAAACGTTCTGGTTTTTTAATTATTTACATCGGCGAGCATTATCAGCAGACAGACAGACGGACAGACGGATATATAATTAAGTTGTATTTTTTGGATCACTTTTTATAGACATAATTTACTTGGATACTATACATACATAGGTATATGTATGTATGTACATACCTACATGAAAGTCCGCGGCTCTCGCTGTCATCCAACGTTTTGCGTGAAATACAAAATGTTATAAAATGCTTTTTTCAGATTAAACTTTATAAAACTTTTTAGTAATAAACTGTCGAACGTTGAGAAATATCACGAGGATGACTTATTTTTTACGTTCCATTAATGATTAATGAGTAACATTTAATTTAATTTTGAATATATAATTCGAAAATAATATATGGCGCCTCCCAAACTTACCAATCTTGCAAGGTTTTCCCTAATTGGGCTCTTAGCTTGAAAAAGGTGCCCGACCACTGTACTAGATAAAGTCTAATGATTTTCCATCTATCTCTGTTTGAATTATTATACATTTTGAACTCATAGTTACTACCGCTATTTTTAGCTAAACGATATTGTATGTACATATGTATAAAAAAAAAAAGTTGTTTTTTGACCGGACTATACTCTATTATAATATTGATTTTTTAACTAAATGGACATTTGTGGCAATAGTTTCAAGTTTGTTATCCGTTAAGATCTGTACTATTTACTTATTTTTTTTTGCAGGCACAATGCAATACAGTCAACCCTCCTATAGCGTACACTTCTATAGCGTTTGCGGCGGTTTTTTGTATAGCGGTCCCTTCTATAGCGTACATTTAAAAAAACGCAATATTTTCAAGGTCAAATTAGAATTTTCATAAATATATTATTAATGTGCATTTAAATATGTACGTGCACTTAGAAAATATTTGTCAGTAGCTGTTTGCCCCTTAACTAGCTAGGCGTGTTCTGTTTTTTTTTTCGGTGAATCACCGTCGAAAAACGTTCCAGGGATATTCATCAGTCGTGGAACAAATTATGATCAAGTAGATCGATGCATACGATTTTTGCGCCCATTGCGAATAAAATAAACTAGACTAAATATGCAAGGTCAATGCTCCCTCGCGCGTGTAGACACGTGCTATTGTTATCAAATTAAACACATTCAAGGTCATTGGAGATATAAAAACGGGTAAAATGTTTGATTTGCTTCACATCGCAAAATACAATTAAAAAAAACTTAACCCCAAATTTTGTATGGGTGCCTAACTTTCTATAGCGTTTTTTTTCCTATAGCGTGGTCCCTATCTCAACGCTATAGGAGGGTTGACTGTACAGATAAAGATCTATTGAAATGAATAATTCCTGGACGCTTTTGGTTCATGTACAATTCCCTCTCATACTTTTCAGAAGACAATAGAAACGTGCCGTCTCGAATTTGGTAGGTGGCTCTTTACGCTCATCAAATTTTAATTTTTCCGCAAGAGTTTTCCGAAACTGGCGCTGGGCCATTCGGCGAATGTGCATTTGCGATAATCAGGCGTCTGAGGACGATAAAAGGGTAGGGTTTGCCCTTTGTGCGTTGGTCGGATAACTAAACGGATAGGAAGGGGAAGCGGTTTATCTTGAGGAGCTCGCTTTCCGAGAATGTTTGAAATTTGCAGAAGAAAAGCGAAACGCGGGCCCTTGTCTTCCTGAGCTTTCGGACTCTCCGAGAGACGACTTTCCCGTTCGAAAAGTTGCGCCAAATTTACATAAAATATTTGACGGCTCCGTTCGTGGGTCGACATCCGGGCCGAAAACGCCAAGCGACGATCTTTGATCTCCTTTCGAAAAAACTTTCTCTCAGTGACACCACTCGAAATTAGTCGTTACATAAAAAATTTCAATGTTCCGCTTGGAAAATGGATCTATGTAAACGGATTCACAAGGACAGAAAAGTAATAGATTTTAACAGTGCAGAAGAAATACGTTAATAAAAAAGTTCCATAACACCGTGTAACATGAGCGTGTAATGTAGTGCTCGCTAACAAAAATGATGTGGTTTAATAGTAAAAATGTGTTGAATGAAGTTAGGATTAATGATACAATTATTGAAATAGTTGATAATTTAAAATATTTGGGAATTCATATAGACTCCAAACTGAACTTTAAGGTACATGCTGAATATATAATTAAAAAAATGGCTAGAAAAGTTGGTGTTTTATGTAGGTTAAGAAATATTTTAAGAAGGAAAAGTAAGGTTTTAGAATATAATACAATTGTCTTGCCACACCTGGTTTATTGTGCCACTGTACTTAATATGTTCAGTGGCCAAGATTTAGAAAAAATTCAAAGGTTGCAAAATAGAGCTATGAGAGGTATTTTGAATGTTGGTAGACTAAAAAGTATTAGAAGTATGTTAGATGAATTGGGATGGATGAGTATTAGAAATTGTTTAAAATTAAGCACATTGTCTTTTGTTTATAAGTTAGATCATAAGTTATTGCCAAGTTATTTTAAGAACTATATCATTAGATATAGTGATATTCATAATTATTCTACTAGAAATAAGAACAAACTAGTTGTAGGTAGAGTAAGAAAATCAAAGACAGCTGGTGGTGTTTTTCACAGGGGTGTTTCAATGTATAATGCCCTCCCGGAGTGCATCAAGTCTTCTAAGACAATAGATGCATTCTTAAAAAGTGTGAGGAGACACCTCTGTGAGAAATAGTAGTTAAGTATAAGTATAGTGTATAATGTATATTTGATTTAGTGTTTTGAAAATGTAATAGATGTAGTTAAATTAGCTATTTATTTAGCTATTATTATATAAAATAAATAAATAATGTGTACATGGCGTACACACTTGCCGTGCAACCAACTGCGAACGACTGCGAGCGCCAAAAACCGACACCGAGTGGATCCGCCACGAACGTTGCAGAGCGCGCGCAAAGTATGCTCGCGAACGCGTACACATTAACACAAAATTTGTTGCATTGCATGTTCGCTAATGAGTACGCGGCTTTAGGCCACTTTAAGACACTAGTTCAGTGTTTGGAAAGTGGTGGTGAGAGCCAAATTAGGGAAAATCTCGTGAGATTGGTTAAGATTGGAAGCAGCAACATATTATCTTCAGATTATGTATTCAAAATTATATTAAATGTTGCCCATTTTTGAGACATTTAATGTCCGACAGTTTATTACTAAAAAGTATTATAAAGTTTAATCTGAATTTTATTTTGATTTTGTGTAAATTGTGTGTCGACGTTTTGTGTTTTACGCAAAACGCAAAACAATGAACCGCATGCGGCTCCGTAGCCGCCGGTTCCCGACCGCTGCACTAGTTAGTTTTATTATAGCCAGGAATTTATCAATAGTTTTAGAACTTCTAATTCCATCCGACAGTCTATTTATTATATTCAAAAACACCTCTGTACAAGATGCTTCTCCTACATACTTCTATTTACATTTTTTATAATTAAATAATATTCACATACATCCATTCCTCTCACAATAAATTTACTAAAATATGATGGTAACATATTATTATCTAACTTAAATATAAATACGAACATACAAATTCTCAAAGTATCATTCACATTCAACCAATCTATGTAATTCAATCATTATTTTTTTTTTTTATGGATGTAAAGAAGAAGAAATAAAACCAAGAATGAAACTAGGATGGAGTGCTTTTGGAAGAATGAACATAGTTTTCTTAAATCCACCATTCCACTGTGCTTAAAAAAGAAGGCATACGACCAATGCGTACTGCCAGTTATGACGTATGGGTGTGAAACTTGGACGCTAAATTCAAGAATGCTACGTAAGATCCAGAGCACACAGAGAAGCATTGAAAGATGTTTGCTTGGTATAACAAGAAAATATTGTAAGAGGAACACACAGGAGTACATGTGAAAAAGTTGAAGTGGACACATAGCGAGAAGAATGGATGGCAGATGGCCGCGAGAAATACTGGAATGTTATCCGAGAGGATGTGAAGGAAAGCACTTAAATATATGTATGTAAATACCAACATACAAATCCTCAAAGTATCATTCACATTCAATCATCATCTTTTTTTTACTTTATTATACTAGCATACCTATCAACATTTTGTAATATTTGTAATCTATCTCTAGTTGACATATTGGTACTTTATTTTCACTTTCAAAGTTTGTCGGACAAAACTGATTATACTTATTATACTCAGAATTTGGACAATGTTCAACTCACTAGTCAGCTTACAGTTTAGCTGTTTGGATGTTGATTTTATTCAATTCTAAACGAACTTTATTTATTATTTAAATTTCGTATTTTTAAAAATCACATCGACTTGCGCTTCTGCATTTCAACAATGGTGAATATTGATGTGAAATACGGCTAGGATTTTCTCCGGTTAGCCCATTAACGTTCGCGCTTTTCAACGGCTGCCCGTTTCGAGAGTTTTAAAAAAATACTCCATTGTTCTAGCGAACCGTCGAAACGCGAATTCCGCTCGGCCATTTGACCGTTTTGTGTCGGGCCGAATGAGCGTGAATCAATCCGAGCTTTCGTTTGAATTTTTCAGATTTTTCCTTCATTATTCAGAGAATCCTTCCAAAGTGGCGTATCTGCGCCCCAACCCCTGTAGACACCCTTAACTCCCCTCGTCCCTACAATGGTGTACGTCGCGCTCGAAAGGGGTGAAAGTTTAATTTATGATTTACTTGACGAGTTGAGTGTTTCTTTGTGCTTTGATGTTTTTTCACGTCGTTTTTCTTGATTTTCATTATATAGGCATTTTTTTTTTCTCCTCCACTTTGTTGTTTTTCAATGTTTCCGCTGCCCTCTCTTTAAGATCTCGCCTTTTCATTCATTTGTTTAATTTAAATGAGAACGGCTCACTTGTATCGTCCTATTTGTACTGAATACATCATTAATCTTTCTTATTTTTTTTAACATTGTTACGACTCATTCCCGTTTTACGATTTCGTGTGCGAGAAAAAGTACCGATATTTTATTTTGACACACTTCAACTATCGCCTCGTCGATTTCGGTTCAATATTTTAGTTACTTTTCGTTCGAGGGGTAAGCATAAGCACACTTGCCAGACGATGGGATTCGACCAGTCAATCCACAAGTTTATTCATTTCCTACCCTTCACGCAGACGGGTGATTGATGTGATTTCACATTATATCTGCACATCGAACACACTTCGACAAAATCCAAACAAAATTTAAGTATTTTGTTAAAACCATCAAAAAATAATTATACTATAACTATGTATGCATATTTTGTTTAATTATAACACTCTCTGTTAAAATAATACGAGTCACTTTTTATAATAACTAATTAGCTTCAAAGACATGCTAGACGATGCATAAAAACGAATTTTTCGCTATAAAAAGAATAGATTGTGTGAAAATTTAATCTAAAATTTGCTAGTCGCCCCCGATTGAATTTTTGAAACGTATTAAATTTTAAGTTCAGACGACACATTTCGTATGCAATTTAGTATTATCGTTTTATTTTCATCACAACTTACAGACATACATACATATGTACATAATATGACAGCGCAAAGACTGAACAGTATCTGCAGATACGTTCGTTTCAAACGAGAGACGAAGAAATGAAATAACAATTTGTGCGTGAAACAGCTCTCTCGCAATAGCTAGATTTATTGCCGTTTGAATAAAGCAAAGAGAATGAAAGTGGGAAGCAAAGGGGGGTGTAGGGTGGGTGGGGGGGGGGGGTAGTAAGAAAAAAGAAAACATTTTGAGAAACACGCTTATAAATATGTTAAGTAGTCTCGGGGTAGGGGCACGTCTAGTCAAAACGTCGACTGTGCGATTATTTTATCTGTAGCGCAATATAATATAGGTATATTATACTGCAAGGCGAATATTTGAACCGTCACGAGTGAAAAATTGAAATATTATTATTTTTACCGAGAGAATATTAAACGATGCTTTCTTTTGTCGCTTTGTACAATTGAAATGTAATCGAATGTGATTGAAATGAATTCATTTTAAATTAGTCGAACTCTTTTCAACTGTAACGAATTGCTCATAATTCATTGAGAAAACTATATCAAAAGTTTCTCGACTTATGTACATACATACATACATTGTAGCGTCGAAACTGTGTAGAAGTTGTTCTTCAAAGTTTTCAAATTTTAATGTGACTATAAATTAGTTTATAACATGTTTACTTTCAGAATATATTAGGTATTAGCTATAATCTATGTTGAAATTACATGGCTGTGTAAGCCACTTTTTACCAATTTAAATAAACTATAGAACAAAACTCACATATTTATGCAATTTTTTACAAATCAAATATAATTTGTAGTGAATTTGTAATCATCTGGTAATCGGCTTTTTAATAAAATATGCTACATTAACTATTTATTATTCCAAGTATTATAATATTAACATACATGAAAAAACATTTTTATATCTTTTATTAAATTTTATATTCAAATGAAAATTATAACCACTATCGTCAGTGAAGTATTTCAAGCCGCGTACTCATTAGCGAACAGCGCGTGTAATTTATGTGCGCTAATGTGGACGCCATGTACAAACGCGCCGCGCAACCACTGCGAACGACCCGCAACCACTGTGCGCCATTTTTTGTTCGCGCGAAAAACCGACACCGAGTGGATTGCTACGAACGTTGCAATGCGTACACATTTACAAACTTTATTGCATTACACGCGCGTTTCGCTAATGAGTACGCGGCTTAAGGTTATAGAACAAATTCGAGATATGTATGTATATGAATGAAACATTTTGCAAGTTAAATATACATAAATTTTTGGCATTTTTGACTTTTTCGAGCTAAGAGCCAAATAAGGGAAAACCTTGCAAAATTGGTGTTAAGTTTGGGAGCCGCAACATATTATCTTCAGATTGTGAAGAATGAAACTGGGATGGAGCACTTTTGAAAGAATGAAGATAGTTTTTAAATCCAACATCCGGCTATGCTTAAAAAAAAGGCATACGACCAATGCGTACTGCCAAATATGACATATGGATGTAAAACTTGGACGCTAAATTCAAAAATGTTACATAGGATCCAGTGCCCTAAGAGAAGCATGGAAAGATGTACATATCGTGAGAAGAATAGATGGCAGATTTACGCGAAAAATACTGGAATGGTATCCGAGAGGATGTTAAAGAAAGCAAGGTAGACCGAGTGGAAGATGGGCTGACGAATTGAGAAGAATGTGTGCAGTCAAGTAGATGCAGATTGCTCAAGACAGACAAAAAACGGAAAACGATTGGAGATGCCTTCATCCAGCAGTAGATGGTGAACGGCTGAAAATGATGATGATGATATTCAAAATTAAATTAAATGTTGCTCATTTATGAAAGCTGTAAGAAAAAGATATTCGTAATATTTTTTTTTTTATCTCTATTTTATTTTTGTTACTATTTTTTTTATCTTTGTTTTTTTTTTTTTATTTTGTTCAAATTTGGCAATACTGTCCTCTCTTTCTTTCTTTTTCATTTATAATACTGTTTTTTTTTTTTTTTTTTTTTGATTTTTAACTGATACCAAACAAACCCCATGGGCCTATCGGCTATGCCGCCTCTCCATGTAATTATTAAATAAATAAATATTTCTTAATATCCGACAGTTTATTACTAAAAAGTATTATAAAGCTTTTTATATTCATGAAGTTATGGAAATAGGATTAATTTTGATTTTGTGTAAATTGTGTGTCAACGTTGTGTTTTACGTAATACTTTGGATGCCAACGAGAGCCGCAGGTTTTCATACAAAGAGCCGCATGCGGCTCCGGAGCCGCCGGTTCCCGACCGCTGCACGCTGCTCTGATACATTATTACATACATACATCTGTTGTATAAATTATGAAATCGTTTTCGGAAAACTTTACTAGGCGCGATTGCGCTTCGCGAACGAGCTCGCCGAGTTTCACGCCAAAATTATTGTCTTGTCGAAAGTAATTCGCGTGGATTTTCGGCGAAATCGAAAAGCCATTATATGAGCCAAAATTGTGCCGGTTTAACGGACCATTTGTTGCGGCCATAACAGAGCGCGTATCGGCACATAAAGTCGCTCGAGTGCGCCCCTGCACACAACGGGTGGCCACCCTACTATATACATATATACCTACTAGGGAACGAGGAGGCAGTTTGCTCGTAAACTTTATGTCCTACGCAAAAAAAAATATATACTAAATAAGTACATATATAATATTTTCCGACGACAACGATCCATCGTTCATTCTGACAAAGATTACAATAAATTAAAAATAGTTGCATGTGACTCAGTAGATTTAGGCCCTCCGCACACGGAGCGATTGATTTGCAACTCAAGTTTCAAACTGGTTGCATACTAGTCACACAACCAGTTTGCAAGCGGAGCAAAGTTCTCTGCAAGTTTGTAGTCACACAGCTGTTTTTCGCAAAATGTCAAGTAATAGTTCAGTGTCAGTACCGCAGAGTACGACGAGCATTAAGAAGGGAATATTGGTGTCATCTCTATATACAGAGAAATATCAAGTTTATAATTATACAGAATATTAAGCTTTTCAACAAAAATAATGTTCATTTTTTGATCACTCATTTCTTGTACTTGTGAAGACACGTGCAACTCAACTGTTTTGTGACTGGGAAAATACAATCGCACGCAACCAGTTGTTGACTGATTTGAAATCGGTTTGGTTTCAGTCGACTCGTGTGTCGGACCCCCACTCCCGCACATGGGCGTGGTCACCAAATGCTCAACTGTTTCGGAACTCGAGTTGCTAAACAGTTGCCCCGTGTGCGGGGGGGGATTAACACAATTAAATAACGCAAGTATGAAAGTAGGTATAAGAATTAATTTCAATAAAACTAAAATTATGTTTAATGAATTTTGCACGCAAAACGTAATCACAGTAAACAACCATATTGTGCAGGTAGTTGATAATTATTTATACCTAGGACAATTGGTGAAAATGACTGGATGTAAAGAAGAAGAGATAAAACGAAGAATTAAACTAGGATGGAGCGCTTTTGGAAGAATAAACATAGTTTTTAAATCCAACATCCCGCTATGCTTAAAAAAGAAGGCACATGAAGGCATAGGAAAACATGGGTAAGAAGTATGACCAAAGTGGCAGATATAGCGGAACGTGTGAAAAAGTTGAAGTGGACACATAGGGAGAAGAATGGATGGCAGATGGACGCAAGAAATACTGGAATGGTATCCGATAGGATGTGAAAGAAAGCAAGGTAGACCGAGTTATGGTGACAAGGTAAACGAGGTAGACCGAGTTATGGTGACAAGGTAGACGAGGTAGACGATGGGCTGATGAATTGGAAATAATGTGTGGAGTCAAGTGGATGCAGATTGCTCAAGACAGATAAGAAAGAGGATTTAAAAAAGAAAGAGGATTAGTGGATGGTGAACGGTTGAAAATGGTGACGATGAATTGTTGGCCGCTGAACATGAGTTTGATGAATATATGAATCATACGTGATTTTTTTTATTCCATAGTAAACAAAATGTAAATAAATTTTAATTTTTAATTTGAGAGATTTCAAGAAAACATTTATGTACATACATACATACAATGTATGTGACTTTTAACATACATAATTGATTATTTATTTAAAAAAATTTGATCTTTACTAATTTTGAAACCGGTTATATATGTATGTATGTATGTATGTATGTACATAGTATGTTTATTCATAATAGAAAGAGTCAAACTTGATTTGAAACATATTTTTAATGATTTTTTTAAAAAAATGTTGATTCTAAATCGTACATACGTAATGTCGATATTTCAGATTTTATCGTTTAAAAGGGGCTTAAATTGACAACGTGACTAAAAATTTTAATTTTAGATTCACAATTTTTACTTTATCCTAATCGAATAAAGTATTGTAATCATGCGAAAATTTGAACTTAAGATTTTGACTGATTTGTATCGGGTATCGTCCTCTGATCACGTTTTTATAATTTTTGGAAAATGTCTGTATGACTGTGTGTCTGCGCGTGTATTAGGGGGATGTGTGTAGAATCGCTATAACTCAAAATCCATTTATCCGATCACACTAAAACTTCATGTTTATAGATTTTTTGCTGGTCAGTAATGTAAAATTGTAAAATTGTAAAATCCATAAGGCTTTCAAAATGTTTCGTCATCCGAAAGTGGCAGCTTACTCTTGCACGATTTTTTTATTTTTTCGGCCTTTTAAATATTTTGAATCTTCGTAATATTATAAAATTAGAATTATTATAGCAATGGTTAGTTTAAAAAAAACTCATCAAAATTAGTCTAGTAAAAGTGACGGTTTATCGTGTTTCAGTATGCGTTGAAAATTGTTTGTTTCGTATTATGATGCGTTCATTCGTTGCTCACTATGTTCGAGGCAATATTCTCCAGCTTACGAGTAAAATTTAGATTTTTGACTTTTCAAGTTATAAAAATTGTTTCACTACTCTTTAAGATATTTCTCAAATATATGACTAAAGTAATGGGTTGGCCACACCTGAATTTTTTTTATTCATCTGATTCATATCAATCGTAAAGTGTCGAAGAAAACCGTGAACAGTGTATTATTAATTATTTACTTAGGTTCTATGTATGTACATATGTGCAGCTCGTATCTCCAGTCGAATGTGGACAAACCGGTTGAGGTGCGAAAAACTTAAATATTCTTAAAAACAGGTAAATCTCCATAGTTGTCAAAATGTATCCGAAGATATATGTTGTGTTGTGCGCTCATATATTTCTTATAGACATCGTTTATTCGCAAACATGTAAGTACATACTATGTACATATATGTATTTGATAATTTAAATAAAAACAGCTGTAATAAAATTGACTAGTAAGAGTTCCGAAATATTTTATTTTTAGCAAATTTACCAGTTGTTAGTTGCGTCGATAGACTGAGTAATAGGCGAGGCTTATGTTCGTATTACAATAATTGCCCTTATGCCCAATTTTTATATGAAAATCAAAAAATTACACCAACAATATGTGGATATATAGGTATGCTTTCGTTTTGTCTGTTTCATTTTATTCTTAATACAACACAATCTAAAAAAAAAAACTATTTTAGACTCGCAACCTGTAGTATGTTGTCCGAGCTCTGACCAAACTTCACCGCAAAGACCATTAAATAATGAAAATAGGGATATTATAAACACACAAAATGCAAATCAAAACTACTCTCCGTCTAAGCAGGATGGATATTCGAACGATCGAGGAAATACTATTAGCGTTAAAAGTAAAAATATTTGCATTTCATTAAAATGTGCTAATTTCATTCACAGTAACGTAACCATTGGTGAGAGTTGGTAATGATAGAAAAATAAATTTACAGAATGTGCTGAATACATTAAAAGAGTAACTCGACGAATACAGGCAGTGACTTTGACTGCATATCCAGAAACATTGACGCACAGTATATCAAATTGTGATTATAATAGTAATGCACTGATTGTAGGCGGAGAAGAGACCAAAATTGCAGAATTCCCTCATATGGTGAATACGATGTATATATTTTTACAATTAATTAAAATTTAAATATTAATGAACTTTTATTTTAGGCTGTTTTAGGCTGGATAAATGGAGAAAATGATTATAATTGGCTTTGTGGGGGATCATTGATCAGTGAAAATTTTGTATTGACTGCAGCTCATTGTACACACCAAAGGGGAGTAGAAAAGTAAGTGCAATGATTTTTGGCATTTATCATATTATATATTATTACATATGATATAATATACAATGCCGTTCAAATAAATTCACTGCTTATATAAAATACTGTTTAATGAATTTTGCACGCAAAAACTAGTCACAGATAATCACATTGTAGAGATAGTTGATAGTTATTTATACCTAAGACAATTGGTGAATATGACTGGATGTAAAGAAGAAGAAATAAAACGAAAAATGAAACTAGGCGTACTGTCAGTTATAACGTATGGATGTGAAACGTGGATGCTAAATTCAAGAATGTTAAGTAAGATCCAGTGCACACAGAGAAGCATGGAAAGATGTATGCTTGGTATAACAAGAAGAGATCGCAAAAGGAATACATGGGTAAGAAGCATGACCAAAGTAGCATATGTAGCGGAACGTGTGAAAAAGTTGAAGTGGCAATTGGTTGGACACATGGGCGAGAAGAATGGAGAAATACTGGAATGGTATCCTGGATGGAAAGAAAGCAAGGTAGGACTGGAGGATGTGAAAGAAAGCAAGGTAGATCGAGTGGATGACAAGGTAGATGAGGTAGACGATGGGCTGATGAATTGAAAAGAATATGTGGAGTCAAGTGGATGCAGATTGCTCAAGACAGACAGGAATGAAAGCCGATTGGGGAGGCCTTCATCCAGCAGTGGATTGTGAACGGCTGAAAATGATGATGATGATATCAAATACTACACATTCACACAATTGATTATCTAAGAACGATTTTAGTCCAGAACCGGTCATTGTTCGTGTTGGTGAACACAACTTGAAAAGCGACGACGATGGAGCACAACCTCAAGATGTTGGAATTGCTGAGATTATTAGACACCCAAATTATAAATATCCATCAAAAAATACAATGATATTGCATTATTTCGCCTAGCAACTTCTGTCAAGTTTAATAAATTTATACGTCCAGCGTGTCTTTGGCAAGATGGTCTCGAAGATGACCAAAAAGTTGTAGTTACGGGATGGGGCAAAATTGGCGATTGTAAGTGAAATTTAAATTATGTTATATTAATTAAGATTAAATAAATTAACTTGCATTTGTATATTTTTACTTTATCCATATCGGATAAAGTTTTGTGATCGTCCAAAAATTCAACATCGAGATTTTGACTGATTTGTATCAGATATCATCTCCTGATCACGTTTTCACGATTTCTGGAAAATGTCTGTATGTCTACATATGTATGTGTCTGTGTATTTTTTATTTATGTACAGATGACGAACCTTCAAATGTTTTGCGTAAAGTAGCTGTAAACATTATCAATCAGGATTATTGTAAAAAACGATTTCCGATAAGTAATAGAAAACTGTCGGAAGGAATCATCGATGACCAGTTATGCGCTGGTATTTTAGAAGGCGGTAAAGATTCTTGTCAGGTATGAAAAATTTATATTTAATATTATTTTTAATGCTGTAATAGTCTATGAAGATAATTTTAATGACAACCACAATTTTCAGGGTGATTCTGGTGGACCACTACAATTGACTAAAGGACACGAATGTGTATTTTATGTAGCCGGTGTAACGTCATTTGGAAATAGTTGCGCAGCTAAAAATAGTCCAGGTATATACACAAAAGTGAGCAAATACATAGCGTGGATTGAAAGTGTCGTATGGCCCGGTGAATAAAATCGGTTTTTATAAACTCTTCTCTGACAAAATTTATAAAAGGTGATGAGAAAAAAGTAAAATGACCATAAAAGGCATAAAATGAAATTTATTAATTAATACTTTTATTGTTACATACATATATGTACATATGTACATACATACATACGTACATACTAATAATAATACTTAGCAAAATATACATACATATATGTACATATGTACATACATACATACGTACATACTAATAATAATACTTAGCAAAATATACATAATATCAATATTCCAACTGACGTTTTCATTTTAGTCATTCCGTATACTTCACTGATATTACATATGTATATCGCGCATGGCTACAATAGTGGCACAACTCAATAAATACGATTTTGGAGTTGGTACAGGTCCCAACAGGGCAAACTAGTTTTTCCAGCAGAAATTAATTCAATTTTGAACCGCCAGTCATTGGTTAACGCCGAATATTGATTCCATTAATTCGTAATGTTTCAATAATAGCAGAAACTTTCAACCCATTTATCTAAACATTCTAAACAAATGATCTTTTGAGTTGTGCCACTATTGTAACCGATGAGCGATATGATCAAAGGCGTATCGTAACAATCAATTACTCGTATTAAGCACCTCTAAGCATACACTCAATTATAATTGTACACATAAATTAATGACTAATTTATACTAGCGAAGTGCCTGTTAGGGCTCACTCGCCACGAGCGCGTTATAACGTGTATGGCGTGCTGTAAATCACAAGATAGCGACACTTTGGCAGTAAGTTTAAGCTGCAACTGCGCCACTGTAGCTCGTATTAATCGTTTCGCCGGCAGAATTTTTGCGTTTAAGGCGCCCGCACACCGCTGCGGATTCGTATTCGCATTGCGAAAAAACGCACGGTTGGTATGGTGGGGAGTTGTGTCGCATAGCCACATGGTAGCGCTGCCTACACCACGACGGATTTCCAACCGAAAAACAGTGCGGAATTTGTTTTACACGATTTTTTCGGCGATTCGCTCGATTTCGATGAAGTTTGTGGAAAAGTTATTGGTGACGGTGAAAAAGTATCGCATCCTGTACGATCTGACTTGATAAGTTATGTCAGAGTGACAGAAATCAGACGATTACGTCAACAGTCAGCCGATCCTCGATGACACACCGTTATAAATTATATTCAACAGTTTATAAGTATTTAACTAATCATTCATATAAATATGCGGCCAACATTAGAACTTTGTCTTCGTCTGAGGAGTCCATGTCAGAATCGTGAGTGAAATACAAACGTTCCGAAAACGAGGTGACAGATGGTAGTTCCGCTATTCAGCCAGTAGCCGTGCGGAATTGACTGACTTGCGAAATTCGTGCAATTTGCCTACATAAAATTGGCAGCGGTGTGCGGGCGCCTTCACATATAATAATTTCACTATTCTGCCGTCCTAAGCCCACTTAACATAACTGACAAAACAACAATATCGAGATAAATGGACTAGAAAGTTTTATTCTAAATTTGTGTTTTTCTTCATATATTACTGATTTATTCTATTGTGTTTAGATAATTCTAAGGAAAAATATAAAAACAAATGAATACTTTAGTAGTTACGTCACTTCATTATTCATTATTAATGTATACATATGACTATTCCAAACTTCAACCACTCTATTTGAAAAGAATGAATCTCTAACAATCTTATTTGATTTTTCTTTTCGGAGTCTAAGAGTATGACCTCTTAGATGAGGGTTCTCATTGAACATAATGAGGTTGGTCATTTCACATGAATAATGATTATTTATTATTTTGAATGCTTCAATTAAATCACCTCTTAATCTCCTCGTCTCCAATGTGGAGAGGTTCAGTCTTTTCAATCTTTCGTGATAAGGTAGTGACCGAAGTAAATATTGGATACGTTATTTTCGCTAGAATTGAATTGGTGATACTATTTCTCTGCGCATGCAGATACGTTAAGATACGTCACTTTTGGATCAAGATACATTAATTTTGATATGAAAAATCGCAAGAATACACTCCCATAACGCCTAAAACACATCTAACTCATTTTCGTAATTTTTCTCAGTTACGTTGAGTGGGCTTAGGACGGCAGTATAACGGTTCGTACAACTATTTTAAATCTTTAGCTATACCATCACGATTTTTCAAACACTACATATGTATGTACATACATACATAGATCCCTCACCACATAGACACATACGATTTAAAACACGTTTAATCGGCGCTGTTCAATACCGAACGAAGCTTGCTTTTTTTCTGCGCACAGTTGTCGATGAGAGCTTTGGCGAAGCTCTGAACCGTGGTCTGTCGGATGAAAATCCCCGACATGGTATGTACAAGTGGTCAGGGCTGGCACACGAGATAGATGATGGCGATAAGCCTGACGAGGCCGATCGGACACGGCTAGTCGGACACATTATTATTGGAAGCGCTCTCAACCAAAAACAATACACCACTATCCACACACACTGTTCATAAATGTCCCCCATCCTATTGCCGCACATACATATTATTATTAAAATACATGTGTGTGTGTGTACGTGGTACAATATTATATACATATGCGCAGAACGTAGGAATAGAGCGGCACAAAGTCCAACAGTACTCCAGGGACGCACTAGAAACGACCGTGACGTTTCCTTTCCGTTGGATTTTGATTACGGATCAACTGGTCCGCGGGGGGCCCAAAATAAAAATAGGAAAAACAAACCGATACGTCTCGGTAGATTTTTTTCTGTTTTTCCAAAGAAAAATCTTTTTATTGTGTTGTGGTATAATGTTGGTAATAAAAACGTACGGGACACGTGTAAAACTCGAGGACATGTGTACGTATAAGCAACAATAAATAAATTGGCAAAACGTAATCACAGTAGACAAACATATTGTAGACCTGGGACAATTGGTGAACATGATTGTATGTAAAGAAGAAGAGATAAAACGCAGAATGAAACTAGGATGAAGCGCTTTTGGAAGTATGAACATAGTTTTTAAATCCAAAATTCGGCTATGCTAAGGCATATGACTGATGCGTATGTGAAACATGGATGCTAAATTCAAGAATGTTAGGTAATATTCAGTGCGGATAAATGGAGGAAATGATTAAAATTGGCTTTGTGGGGGATCATTGATCAGTGAAAATTTTGTATTGACTGCAGCTCATTGTACACACCAAAGGGGGGTAGAAAAGTAAGTGCAATGATTTTTGGCATTTATGATATTATATATTATTACATATGATATAATATACAATTCCGTTCAAATAAATTCACTGCTTATATAAAATACTGTTTAATGAATTTTGCACGCAAAAACTAGTCACAGATAATCACATTGTAGAGATAGTTGATAGTTATTTATACCTAGGACAATTGGTGAATATGACTGGATGTAAAGAAGAAGAAATAAAACGAAGAATGAAACTAGGCGTACTGCCAGTTATAACGTATATATGTGAAACGTAGATGCTAAATTCAAGAATGTTACGTAAAATCCAATGCACACAGAGACGCATGGAAAGATGTATGCTTGGTATAACAAGAAGAGATCGCAAGAGGAATACACGGGTAAGAAGTATGACCAAAGTGGCAGATATAATCTTCAGATCTAATCTCCAATCTAATATTATCTTCAGATTGTGAAGAATGAAACTGGGATGGAGCGCTTTTGGAAGAATGCAGTTTTTAAATCCAACATCCGGCTATGCTTAAAAAAAAGGCATACCACCAATATGTACGTACTGCCAATTATGACGTATGGATGTGAAACGTGGATGCTAAATTCAAAAATGTTACATAAGATCCAGTGTACTAAGAGAAGCATGGAAAGATGTAGGTACATATCGTAAAAGGAATACATGCATGGGTAAGAAGAATGACTAAAGTGACAGATATAAAGGACACATAGTGAGAAGAATAGATGGCAGATAGGATGGGCAGAGAGGATGTGAAATAAAGCAAGGTAGACCGAGTGGAAGATGGGCTGATGAATTGAGAAGAACGTGTAGAGTCAAGTGGATGCAGATTGCTCAAGACAGACAGGAATGGAAGAGGATTGAAGAGGCCTTCGTCCAGCAGTGGATGGTGAACGGCTGAAAATGATGAAATAATTTGATGCATGTAACCGACATTTTATTCATTTAATATGCAAACGTTTATTTGCATATAATTTAACAACATTTGAAGTTTTGAACTGTGGCCTTCAAACTGTTTAATATGGATTCAAGCTAATAGTAACATTAGAGTGCTTCCCAAACTTTTTAGTATCGCGACCCACCTACTTTTAATGGACATGAAGGGGGGGGGGTATTTAATTTTTTTTTTAATAGAGTTTTATTTATTTTTATATACGTATTTTATAATTAACGAAAACAAGCAACTGGGATAAACCTTGTACATCGTCCATAACTCGTCCAGTTGCAATTAGAAAAATGTACTCTCACCAACTCTTTGGATCAGCTGATCATCTGCTCACTAGGCCATTTCATCGATTCTGCGTGCAATCTTATTATAAGCGAAATAAACTTCTTCGTTGCTCTTATCATCAAACATAACTCAAACCGTGTCTATTATTTCTGGGAGCACTAAAGACTTGCCAATTGTGTGCAGCTAACCAGCTAGCGCGATTTGCAAACTGATCAGGCACGAGGTGTGGAGAAATTTTTCAATATTACTTGTGTAATGCGAAAACTACGCTTTCGACGACAAGCTGTTCAAGTTGTCTTCCATATCACTTTCTCCAGACTTGCTTCCCCTGTATTGTTTGATTTATTTATTGGGCAGACGCGAGTATTGAGAGTTGACTGTGTGAGAGACCTAGGTGTCTTCTTAGACAGTAAATTGTCTTTTAATTCCCACATTGATGCGGCTATCAAGAAGGCTTATAGGAATTTGGAAATCATAATGAGAGTATCTAGACCCTTCAAGTCCTTTGACACAGTGTCTTTACTATATAATGTATTTGTGAGAAGTCACCTGGAATTTGCTAGTACTATATGGAATCCGTTTTACCAAGATTCCATTAATAAATTGAAAAAAATTAATAAGAAGTTCCATACATACTCCATTTCCAGGTTTTGTCTTTCTTCTGCAAATTCCCGTGATTACGTCTCCCTGCAAACCAGGAGGATGGTCTCGGATCTCTGCTTTGTATTTAAACTTTTAAATAATTTATTAGATAGCCCTTACCTACTAAGTAGGATCCTTTTACATTGTCCCCCTAGGCCTGTCAGAAATCCTCCATTGTTTCATTTGAATCTTTGTTCCACAAATTATTCACTAAATTCCTTCATTTATAGATCCTGCTCGTCATTTAACGAAATTCTGGCACATATTGATCCTTTTCTCTATTATTTGCCCTCCTTTAAATTATCTTTGCTTTAAAGTTCCTTTCCAGTCATAACTCCTAAGTTCCTTTCTTATTTTGATCTGTTGTTCGTTTGTAACTATTTTGGCTGTAGTGTATTGTGTGATATTAATATTATTTTGTATTTATATTTTATTGTATACTATAAGCCAGGCGTCGGCAACCTATGACCCGCGGGTCACCAAGTGACCCATTTGATAATTTCAAGAGACCCACTTGAGTTCCGCAAATAAAGTATAATATAAAAATAGTGCACAAGATTTTGTTTTTTTTAATATACATACATAAAAAATATGTATAGTGGAAAGGGTGTGTGGAGTCAAGTGGATGCAGATTGCTCAAGACAGACTGGAATGAAAGAGGATTGGAGAGGCCTTCGTCCAGCAGTGGATGGTGAACGGCTGAAAATGATGATGATAATTAAATCATTGCGGTTTGGCAATGTATGATATGCAGTCAAAAACTGTCTAATTGTTTTTTGGAATTTTCTGTAAAATATACACGGAAAACACGTTTATATGAAGAAAATTTTTGCCTGCGGTGCATTATACGCATATTTCTCAATATGACTAAAATTTTTGTTAAAACTAAAAAGCTAACATTGTTTAATGACATAATGACCCACCAATTTTTTTTGGTTGCAACCTTTTGAAATTTATACCCAACGCAGAAAAAGGTTACCGACCCCCGCTATAAGCTGTTTGTTGCATAAATAAATAAAATTCCATTGCATCTAAATATGCTGACGCAATTTGTTCGGTCGCATGCTACCGTTTGCAAGCACATCGCAGCAAATAACTCACTGCGACCCTAGATGTTCTTCTACATACATATATACATATGTATTCCACGTAAATCCGATTTTTTTTTTCACGACCCACCAAAAATCGGCTTGGGAACCGCTGCATTAGATAATATACGGTTCCGAATGAACGGTTAAAACTCTTGTTAGAATCGAAACTCACAATTTTTTACACAAAAACCGCAAACTTTTAATATTTTGCAAAAAAGTACGATGTAGGTTACACAATACGGCTCTGTTTACATAGTTGAGCAATACGGCGTGCATTCGTTGTTACGCTAAGTTCAAATAACCGCGGTGGATTTTCAATTTGGAGCACTGTACGATTACATGCGAGCACAACAAAACAGTCCTATCCTCCCCCAAACCACTCTCCTTCCCATCCCTTTTTTCCCCTCGGTTTCAATTTCATATTTCCCTCCTGCGCATTTTCATTCGGCTCTGCACAAGTGGAAGAGATTGCTGGAAGGGAAAGGAACAAGTGGAAGAGGGCACTCCGCTGCCTGCCTTAATGTGAACAGAACCGAACATTTTCATAACTTTGATAATCCACATTTTTTTTTATTTCAGTTTCAATGATACTTAACGTTCCAAAAAAAGTGTGGCATTTTCATTTGACACATAATTTGAAAGTAAATTAACTATACACTAAATTAATACACTAAAAAGTACACGGATTGTGGCATGTACCTGTAAATGTATGTATGTACATAACAAAATGTAAAAATTACATCAACCCTAGCCCAAAGTATGGAAGCACGCATATTTTTGTATTTATTTATCTAATTTCATTTGATTTCATTGGATATAATGAGCCTTTATAGTCGTATTTAGACGCTATACATATATCGGCTATCGGGAACCGGAGGCTCATGAGCCACATGCGGCTCTTTGTGTAAAAACCTGGGGCTTTCGCTTTTGCGCTAAACACAAAATGTTAACACACAATTTACACAAAATCAAAATGAATCCTATTTCCATAACTTCGTGGCTATAAAAAGCTTTAATATCGTTTTTCAGATTAAACTTTATAATACTGTTTAGTAATCACGAAGATAACTAATTTTCTTACAGCTATCCATTTCATAAATGAGCAACATTTAATATTTTAAATATATAATTTGAAAATAATATGTTGCGGCTCCCAAACTTAACCAATTTTGCAAGGTTTTCCCAAATACGGCTCTTAGCTTGAAAAGGGTTCACGACCACTGCTAAATATCTTTAAAATGTCCAAAATGACCAGGCAAAGTGAAAAATGTACCATGCTTTGCTTCATAAATTGAGATAGAAGTATGAAAAACTTACGTTCGAAAAAGACTTTATGCAAATTGCTCTTCAGTATCTACTATCATACTTTGCCTATGACTAGGCTGACCATATTATTTTTCTTTCAAACCGGAACACTTCAGAATTGAAATGATGAGGAAAATTATTTTTTGAAAAAAACATTTATTTTGTACAATTTAAAAAAAATTATTTTTTTTTTTTTTAAGAAAAATGCACTGCGAGTGAAATATTTTCCTGCGTATGAACATTTTACATCAAAATTGATTGAATTTCATAGGGCAATCACTAGATTTCAAACTAAGCTCTTAAAAAATGCGCCACAGGCGAGATTTTTTTCTAAAACATATTGTTTACATCGGAACGCCCACCCCGAAGCAATGAAAATTCAGACGAACATTGTTTACATTTTACGCAATCACCGTAGCCAAACACTTTTCTCAGAAAGGGATATTCTTTCTTTAATATGCATAGTTTCTTTTAGTCATTTCTAATCTGTCACAGACAGGACGAGAAACTGTCGATAAACTCTGTTGACTGTTATGCACTACCTGATTAACTCACCGCCAAGAGCATAAATATTAATGAAGATTCCCGCAATAGTTTTACGCACGTGCAAAATTCTTGTCAATTTTCCAAATAATGAAATGATTGTCGCGTACAAAATGACAAACCGGGATAAAAATAACAAACTGGGACAAAATGACAAATCGGCCGGGTAAGCCTACCTATGACAGATACACTGTTACGGAAATACATTTATAGGCAAACATACATTATTGTATGTACGTACGTATGCAGGAAATTCACAAGTCGGTGTAACCGCCAACTTTATCAAGTGACAATGTAAGTCAGCGTCAATCTATGCGAAAGACCCACCACCTTTCTAAATTGTATCAACGAAACTAGTTTATTTGACAGTGATTGTGTTTAATTTCACATCCGGCCCGAAAGCCGCAAACTTGCGGAGTGTTGTGTGCGTGCGTGCAAATTCTTCGCGTGTAATTAACGGTCGACTGACGTCCGACTTCGTAACCCTTCTAGTGCGGCTTCGTCATAGCGGAAATGCCGCAAGTCACACAGACAGACACCTCAGTATTTGTTGGCATCGTGTGGACTACTACTACCACTTAAGGATGAGTAGTTTTGAAAAGCGTGTCCGCCAATCTTAATTTTAGCGGCTCGTTTGGCATGGATGTCGGCGTTTGAAATTGCGTCGTTTAAAAATGAAAACTTCTAAATTATGCTGGTCGAGAATGTCTCTAGTAGCTTAAAGATCGTATGTAATTTTTAATATACACTATACCTAATTAGAGGCATACGACCAATGCGTACTGCCAGTTATGACGTATGGATGTGAAACTTGGACGCTAAATTCAAGAATCCTACGCAAGATCCAGTGCACACAGAGAAGCATAGACATATGTGTGCTTGGTATAACAAGAAGAGATCGCAAGAGGAATACATGGGTAAGAAGTATGACCAAAGTGGCAGATTTAGCAGTACGTGTGAAAAAGATGAAGTAGCAATGGGCTGGACACATATCGTGAAGAATGGATGGCAGATAGAGAGAGGATGTGAAAGAAAGCAAGGTAGTTCGAATGAAAGATGGGCCGATGAATTGAGAAGAATGTGTGGAGTCAAGTGGATGCAGATTCATCCAGCAGTGGATGGTCTAGCAGTGGATAAGATCCAGTGCACACAGAGAAGCATTGAAAGATGTACGCTTGTTATAACAAGAAGAGGAAGGAATACATGGGTAAGAAGTATGACCAAAGTGGCAAATATAGCAGAACATGTGAAACAGTTGAAGTGGACACATAGCGAGAAGAATGGATGGCAGGTGGACGCGAGTAATACTGGAATGGTATCCGAGAGGATGTGAAAGAAAGCAAGGTAGACCGAGTGAAAGATGGGCCGATGAATTGAGAAGAATGTGTGGAGTCAAGTGGATGCAGATTCGTCCAGCAGTGGATGGTGAACGGCTGAAAATGATGATATTTAAATTCATGTTCGAGTTTTCATGTGTATTGTTATTGCATCGATTCAAACAGTGCATTGTCAATTGTATACAATGAAGCTTAAATTCATTATTTGTCATTAGTGCGCAATTTACAACATAATGCATCGATGCGCCCCGTTATACGAAAAATCAAATCACATTCTATAATATTTAAAGCTTTTAAACGTGTTGCATTAATGTATTGACTATTGATCGCCGAAAGCCGCTCCACGGCAATGAATGACCTAAATGCTATTACACGAATCAATTACCCGACGAATCGCGGTGCAACAACAAAATAACCATGCATTTTAAATTACATAAATAGAGATGTATTGAGACTAGAGAGTAAAATTTTGAGTACGGGGAGGAGAAATTCCGGATTTCAGGTCCCTAAATCTGGAATGCAGCTAAGTGAATACGACCACGACACTCCTAACCCCTTAACCACCCTATCTGGCCGCCAAGCTGTCAACAGGGTAGGTACACGTCTGCTGTAATTACACGTTATAAGGGGAAAGACTCACGTGTTCGCATTCTTACATCCGGAATTTTAATCCGTCGGCTATTTATCTATCTAGCGTAACGACGATGTAAATGTGATTAAAAAATTTAGAGGTATTTCCACTATTCACGAAGACATTAATATATCATGCTTGGGTGCAATTGGACATGAGTTCGTCTCCTATTAATGCCAGGTAGATTTGTGCTAGTGGAAACAGAATACATATACTAAACAACGTTTTTCAAGTGATGATGAATGCGGAAAAACGACGAATGCGGTAAAGTCTCAAAACTCATAAATAAAAAAACGTGTTTTGTAAAATTTAAAAAAAACTTGTTTAATCGTCAGAAAATTTTAATACATACATACATTTAATTTATGCAATAATCAATTAATTATAATTACATGTATGTAATAATCAAGAGAGTCGGAACATTCATTATTTTACAAATAAGTCTTCCATAGTTGCCTCTTTGCAGTCTGGCATTTTAATTCAAGCAATGACCTCTCTAATTCGCTCACTTTTTCATAATAGATCTCATAAGAATAGAAAAATGATTTCACTTTTTCGAATACCATCAATGCTTCTGCGATTGTCGGAACAGGTTCATTATCTTCATCATCTTCAATTTATCCGTTTGTAAGGGGTATGTCCGAATGGCGCACGTGCTTTCGTAGGTACCAGGTAAATATTCGGAAACAGTAAACAAAAAAAAAGGTATTTGTACTGTTTTATTCTAGGAATGTCAGTCACAATTACTTGCACCACTTTAGTGTAGATATTGCAATCTACAGTGCAATTATTTAGAAATTTTGATTAAAAAACGGGGTGCTTCAGACTTTTAGCCAAGACTGGGTTGACAAATTTTCGACTAGAACGATCTTTCAGGGTAAAATTTGTGACGGGACCGTAATATTTTAACGATCGATAGAGGAAAACAATAGATAGTGGAACGATGAATGCGAGATTATTTGACACTGTTCTTATGGGTGTATGGCCGAGACAATGAAAAAAAACGACAATGCGAGAAAACAATGAATGCGAGAACGATGGGACTTTGAGACCGATTGCACTGCGACCAGAGAACAAAATCAAAAATTTGTATCCGGGAAACAGAAAAATGCATAGATAATATTAACAGGATTTCAACCAGCAATCCCCACTCCACTAGTTGTAGCGCCACCTACTTATCCCCCACCATATCCTGCCCTCTTTGCGTATACCCGGCCAAAGGCTCTCAATCCATTAATTGTATTAATATTCATTTTTGTAAACATTAAAAAAAGGGATTGGGGCATATTTTTCCAATAGAGATATATTTTATCTGAATATATAGGTAATACATGAAAATCGCAATTCGAGCAATTTAAAGTAAAGTACAAAAATCAATTCGGATTTTATATTCAAAATACACAGTTTAACAATCATCCATATTCTTATTGGTCTGTGGTGGAATCAAACCCATTGTTGTCTCGCTCACTCACATGGCATTGAAGTTAACTGGGTATGCTATACAAGTAAAACGTAATTTTATCTGATAACCGATATGCAATCCGGATACTTGTCTGAGACAAATCGATATCGGTTTTCTTTTTTTTGGTTTTTTTCATGTAGACCCGAGAACGATACATAGGGGTTCCACTGTACATGAAAAAGTACAACTATTTTCACCCGGCCAACTCTGGACACTTACGGCTAACATCTAGTCAAACTATAAAATGAGTCGAAAAAATAAACATGCCCAATCTTGAGTTGTGTAATAATGGGTACGACGAAGTTCTACAAATGTCCCAGGACAGATACGGCAACGTTCCCCATTGAGGATGGGGACCACTAATGGCGCACTCGGTTTGCGCGGTTAACCTGTACCGAATTAAAAACGGAGCAATCGAGCGGGAAATACACGACACCACCCACCCACCCACCCCACTATGGCAGGTGCATCCATGTTAGTTAGCTAGCCTCCCTCAGACTTGGCTGGTGGGTGGTGGGTGCCAATAATTAAACTGTCTGGAGCAGCGAAATGCCTCTCTTCACCTGAACATGCCGTTAGAGATGCGCCTTTATCCCACTATACACGATCCTCCTTTTGTTCGAAACAGAAACGGGGCCTTTTGCTCATCGCACCAACTAAATTTTCCCACACTAATTATAATAGTTTTTACACGGTAGATGTGTGTAGTCGATTACCTATACGACTCGTGCTGCGATGGCTTACATAATTAAAGGGACGAATATTTAAAATCAACTTACCAAAACTTATATGAAAAGCAATTAAGCACTTTAGTGATTTTGCTGAAGGTGTTACACAGAATTAATTACATTTTCCAGTTTGGAACATTAAAATCAATTTTA
Source organism: Parapsyche elsis (assembly GCA_022651745.1). Taxonomy (NCBI): domain Eukaryota; kingdom Metazoa; phylum Arthropoda; class Insecta; order Trichoptera; family Hydropsychidae; genus Parapsyche; species Parapsyche elsis. The sequence goes on from JAGVSN010000016.1 coordinate 2,636,912, forward strand.
ACCCTCTTATCGGTTCGACGTACCTGAACGAAAACTGTCACGGGTCAATGTTTCGGACAAATTTTTTCAATATTGCAGCTACTTTTTTTTTCATTGCGTTTTTATGATATACTAGTGTAAGCCCGTTGAATATCAACGGAGCGTTCTCATCACCCGTACTGAAAAATAATATTAAATTTAATAGTTTTTATAGCGCCATCTATGGTGCGTTGTAATACAACGACGTCCGTCATCAAATCCGTTTGGAAGATAGTATGAGCACGATTCCTCCCAACCTGATGATCTCGGGTTCAAATCCCACTCGTTCTTTTTTTTTAATTACATATTTACCTCAGCGAGCGTTATCAGCAGACAGACACACACAGAAAGACAGACGGATTTTGGCTATTATATATGTATACACTAGTGTAAGCCCGTTGAATATCAACGAATATTTGTGTGGGTGAGTATATGTGTATTTAATATTTTTTATAGTTGTTGCATAGATGGCGCGTTATAATACAACACGTAACAATTTAGCAAATTCGCGAGCCTATTAAGAATTTATATTGTCAAATTGCAGCAGGCCCGTCATCACCTCCGTTTGGATCACAGCGTAAGTGCTCACTGTCCTGAACTGATGATCTCGGGTTCACATCCCACTCGTGCGACGTTCTGGTTTTTATAATTATTACATTATACACACACACACACAGATAGACAGACAGACAGATAGACGGAATAGGGCTATTATATATATGATATATTATATAATAATTAGCAAAGTATTCTCGGTGTTGAAATGTTTTCTTAGCTATAATTTTTTTACAAAAAACGTAAGAAAAAATACCACTATCGACTTTCACGCGGCCTACACGCCCTAACTTCGCCCGAGATTGGAATGTAAATATTGAAAATAAAATACCACGAGCTTAAAAATTTAACATGTTATTTACAACTAACTAACTATACTGACGAATTTTTATAAAATTATTTGTAATAAAAATATAACGGCGTTATGAGTTATGCCACTGCACTGTACACTAAATAATAATTTTGTTCAAGTTAGTCTACTTGTAGTGAAAATCGAGGATTAATATTAAAAATTTTCAATTATTGTTGTAAGTTTTATTACTATGTGTATTATAGTGTTGTCTAGTGTATATTGTAGTGTTTATATAAGACTATTATCTTCGACTTCTCCCGCTATTTATATGTATACCAAAAGCTATTCCTCAGTTGGATCGGATAGTAGAATGAAATCGACGACACAGAGAGGTGTTTATAAGTGTGCAACGATGCAACAATGTGTATGAAAGAAAATGTGAAAAGTGTATCTCGGTCCACTGCCGCACAATAACGGGAAAAGCTGCATGACAAAAATGCAATAAAGAAAACAGGCACAAAGGTCCTTCCTCGAATCGAGCTAGGTATGCCTGTTTGAGCTGAAGACTTCGAAGAATCGTCAATTCGATAGATATTCAACCCGTTGTGAAACAGTGAATGGGTATCTAAACAGACACGGGGATCACTGTTTAAACATTATAATAAAAAACGATAAATTTTCTGTTCTTTTTATTAAATATTAAGATGAACAGTTGTGTAAAATTTTGAGGCACAAACTACGCTTAAAGTATGAGAAAATATTTAAATTTTCGCTTTGAAAAGTGGCGTGAGCAATTGCGGCATTGTGTAAAGATCACGGATGAGTGCAAGCATTGTCGCCGATGCATCTGCCAACTTGATACACAGCATTATTGAATAAAATTCGAAGCCTCGAGTGAAAATTGAAAAGAGATCCTCGAAGCTCATCCGGAAAATGCATCCGACGATCCGCACGCGGAGATTAGCCTCCGGTATGCACATATGCATGGAGATGCATCGGTTTACGTTCGGGTCATCCGTTGCGATCTGACAAAATGAAAATAAATAAAAAATAAACAAACATTGGGACATTCGAAAAAGGTAAACACAATTTAGATGGGCACAAAGGGACGCTGATGTAAATGGAAAACCTGTCACCATATATCCTAACGCGAACTGACCGATACGACTAGTTCCGGGAAAGTGTCAATAGTCCTTTAAAAATTGAATATAGTATCATTGTTCATAAAATAACTTAATATTTAAGCTTAATATAATTTTACAAAATAACATAAGGAAAAAATCGATTTCAAATACGTTCAACTTCCAACAATATCTATTGATTTCTCAAATATTTTCTTAATCAATTTATATTCCGCCTTATGAATAATGCAAAAAATAAAACAATATTTTCACCCAGAGGCAGATTTATTTGCATTTCTTATGATTACATTCCCGCATCAGCGATCGAAAAATATTTTCGATTCTTCGAGTTTATTTTAATTCAAAACAAATTAAAATAAAATAAATTCACGTGTGGAAAGTTGAACGTCTGTGTAGACCTTGGCTCGACGAGGCATTTCAAATATCGAAAATGAAATCGTAAAAATGTCATACGGTGGTGACGTATCCAAATGGAAACTAGTTTGACGGGCCGCTTGGTTTTTTTTTACACTTTTGTTTTATTATACATAGATAGTTGCATTTCTCAAAATAAAGTAGTACATCGTACCCATGTGGAGTCGATCTTTAAACTGTGAACCATCGGCAAGAGTGAATTTTGAGTTAAATTTCACTCTGAAATATCGTGAAAATTCAGTCGGACACAATGCTTCCATATTAACAACGGAAAAATATCAACTCTTTTACTATAAGTACTATTGTTATAATTTACACTTTTGTTATTGTTTTGTGATTATAATTATAATTTACCTACATAAATAGAGTTGTCTACTGTATTATAATATTAAATTTATTTAATTAGTTACGTCATACCAAGACTATTAACTGCACCATGACACCCATCAAAATACTAGTGAGTTTATGTACAATAAAAATTTATACAACACTGTTTTGAATAATGAACGTTTTCGTTTACCTTCTGGCGTTCCGTTGTACGGCATTGAATATCCGAATATTGAGTTATGGAAAACGAGACACAAAACAATATAAGGTTGGTGCACGTGCAGCGATGAGTTTAAAAATAAAATGTCCGTTACATTTTCGTATTTTCACATTGTTCAGTTTGACGAATGAAAAAATTTACACCTACATACACATTGTTTATTAGAATGGGTTCCGTTCCACTATTTTTAAATACAGAATAGACCAAATCTTTGACTCAATAAGTGTGCTTGAAACTCGTTATAGGTTTTTATAATGATATCGCCGTACGGAAACGTCATGCCTTTTAACAGTCGTTCGCGAAAGCTCGATAACGAGCTGTTCTCGTGCATTATTTTTCACGGCGCACGAAAGCCAAATAAACAAACTGAAGGTTCGTTTGAATGTTCGATATGAATCGTACACAGAATATCCATTAGCTGGTTAGTAATGAAGGGAATGGGGTTGTCCGAATAAAGTCGTTCTGAACTGACGACACGACCGCATCAATGATGCAAGTGGTGCATTCCCCTGCAACACGAACATTCGCTAATGTCCGGATTATACATACATACATATATGGGGGACCACGATCGATCCTCAGACGACCCGTTTGCCAGCCCTGATGCACTAGATATCCTCTCGCGAGAAGGATACGGTATGTGACCTCCTTTATCGGATGCACATGCAACGAGAATGCACCCCCATTCACTCGCAATGGCAGTCAAAAATATTCGAGTACACATAATATCTATGTACCTACGTAGAGGTGCGGCAGAGATGTATGGATTGCTTATAAATCAGCGGTCGGGAACCGGCGGCTCCGGAGCCGCGTGCGGCTCTTTGTATTAAAACCCGCGGCTCTCGCTGACATCCAAAGTTTTACGTGAAACACAACGTTGACACACAATTTACACAAAATCAATAGTAATTTTAGTAATAAACTGTCAGACATTAAGAACTATTATGAAGATAACTTTTTTCTTACAGCTATCCATTTCATAAATCAGCAAGATTTAATTTAATTTTGAATCATCATTATTTTCAGTGGTTCACCATCCACTGCTGGATGAAGGCCTCTCTGTCTGTCTTGAACAATCTGCATCCACTTGACTCCACACATTCTCCTCAATTCATCAGACCATCGTCCACTCGGTCTACCTTGCTTTCTTTCACATCCTCTCAGATACCATTCCAGTATTTCTTGCGTCCATCTGCCATCCACTTTTTGACACGTTCCACTATATCTGCCACCTTGGTCATGCTCCTTACCCACGTATTCCTCTTACGATATATTCTTGTTATACCAAGCTTACATCTTTACATGCTTCTGTGTGCACTGGATCTTATGTAACATTCTCGAATTTCGCATCCACGTTTTACATCCATCACGCTCCATCCCAATTTCATTCTTCGTTTTATCGCATATAATCTGAAAATACTATGTTGCGGCTCTCAAACTCGAAAAAGGCTCCCGACCACTGTTTTAAATCTTAACAAAATATTGAAATCCACACAGATATTCGTCGTTCATGAGACAGATTGTAATAAACGATAGAGGAGATAAAAACAGTCATACAAATGTAGTACTGAAAATTGTGCATTATCAAACTATACACACTCGTTAATGTGCTTATCGTAAAATTAGACCAACTTCAGTCGTGAGGTTAAATTTAAATAACTTGTTATTTATGCTTAAGGATTTGGTCCTTTTTTCAACAATTTCGGTCAGTTGTCTCTTTCTTCATTACAGAATCAGAGCTTTTTATTATTTGACCGATGTATTTCTCTTCTTCTTTACTGTTAAGGATGGTGGCAGTTTCCTCTGGTGATATTCTCGTGTACTGGTGACAAGTGGCGATCTTAGGTAAAGCCGTTATGTATGAATACAAACATTTATTTAATATTATACTAAGCTTAGGGGGTTGGTCTGTCCGAGTCCATGGGGAGACTTCTAGTAGTTGTACTGATAGTGCGGTGAGTTAGCAAAGACTTGGCATTTATTTGCCTCTGCCGTAGATTCTTATAATCATGACGTAGGCAAATGCAACAATAATATTTAACCAGTAGCTAACTACTGGAATTGAATATATTAATTTGGTAACCCGTTAAATTCCCAACATCTACCATTTTAAATATGAAGACTACTAATTCGTACAATTTCATATTAATTACACGGGGTGGCTTGTATGAAATAATTTGGCGATGAAAAACTACGTTAGCAAATTCTGGAAATGAACCGCTATCCAGTTGGCATATGACAAAATGGTTTGTTTGTTTTGACGAAATAATTGCATAATAGGTACTGCATATTTTATTAACACTGAAGTTCAAAACGTGGACCTTCACTTGCGTAATGAGTGTTTATTGAAAAATTATCATCTATCTACATATATCTATCTATATATATAAAAATCAATGTCTGTCTGTTTGTTTGTTTGTTTGTTTGTTTGTCTGTCTCTTATAGGCTCCTAAACCACTCAACCGATCGCGATGAAACTTTCAGGACTTATTGTGATCGTGCCGGGGATGGTTCCTGTGAAAAAAAATCAGGATAAAACGGGAACGGGAACGGGCCTGCTCACGCGTCAGATAACGTACTAGGAACGGGAACGGGAACGGGATCGGGACCGGGACCGGGATCGGGAACGGGAACAGGATCGGGAACGGATCGGGAACGGGAACAGGACTGCTCACGCGTCAGATAACATGCTAGGAACGGGAACGGGATCGGGACCGGGAACGGGATCGGGAGCAGGATCGGAACCGGGATCGGAACCGGGATCGGGGTCTGGAACGGGAACGGGATCTGGAACGAGAACAGGAACGGGATCGGGAACGGGCCTGCTCACGCGTCAGATAACGTTCTAGGAACGGGAACGGAATCGGCAACGGGATCGGGATCTGGAACGGGAACGGTATCGGGCATTGCAACGCATGCCGGGTCAGCTAGTATGTAATAAATGGCTCACGGCAAAAAATGAAATTCCCCTTGAATATTTCAGTGAAAGTTTAGTGAAAAGGTGATTTGAAGATCTTAAGTCGCAAATTATGTAAACCCGTTGAATATCAACGGAGCGTTCTCATCACCCGTACTGAAAAATAATAGTTTTTATAGTTGTTGCATAGATGGCGCCTTATAATACAACAACGTAACAATTTAGCAAAGTCACGAACCTACTAAGGATTTATATGTTCAAATATTGGAGATCTCGCATTATCGGCGTTGGATCATAGCGTAAGCGCTCAATGTTCCGAACTGGTGATCTCGGGTTCAAATTCCACTCGCGCGCGGATGATTCGTGTCTTTTAATTATTTACCCACACACACACACACACACACAGACAGACTAACGGAATAGGGCTATTATATATATGACTAGCTGACCCGGCATGCGTTGCAATGCCCGATTCCGTTCCCGTTCCCGTTCCTAGTACGTTTTCTGACGCGTGAGCAGGCCCGTTCCCGTTCCCGTTCCCGTTCCAGATCCCGTTCCCGTTCCTAGTACGTTTTCTGACGCGTTAGCAGGCCCGTTCCCGATCCCGTTCCCGTTCCTGTTCCAGATCCCGTTCCCGTTCCCGTTCCCGTTCCTAGTACGTTATCTGACGCGTGAGCAGGCCCGTTCTTTTTTTTTCCCGATTTTGTTTCACAGGAACCATCCCCGGCATGATCACAATAAGTCCTGAAAGTTTTATCGCGATCGGTTGAGTGGTTTAGGAGCCTATAAGAGACAAACAGACAGACATTGATTTTATATACATATATACATAGAAGATGTAGAAGCTAATGTATCATTGAACCGTTCATACACATGTACAATAAAATTGCATATATGTATTTTATATTTTAAGTGTTCTTTATTTCCCGTGTAGCTGACATTGCGCTTTTTGAACACAATGCAAAATTTATTTGTACATACATACATACGTACGTAGGTACTTTAGGATTTGGGCAATTTTTTTTATTATATTTTTCGAACCATATGAAACTGGAAACGAGAGTCGGTGATGCAACAGTGCAGCAGTGCAATAAGTCAGCAGCCGCTGCAGCAATGTAAACGCATACGGTTGCATTTCCACATTTGCAACCGAGTGTGCAATGTTTGCTCACATCTTGATTCGTCATGTATTTTAGGGGGAGAGAGCCGCTCATATGCAACCGACTGCATTCGTACACGACTATTGCAATCAAATTCGCCATCCGCATCCGCATTATAAACAACTATGGAAAAAGTAAAAATATTAAAATTAATAAAAACGTCATCGCTGTGAAAGAAAAACATGAAAATTAAGTCGCGATGATTTACTGCAATAATTCGCCGTGAGATTTTTTGCTTTTTTTTTTTTTTTTTTTTTTTTTTTTTTTCGTTCGCCGCTTCGGCCACATCGGAAAATTCGCCGAAGCAACATGAAATTCAAGCCGTACAAAGGCGACATTATTACAGTTGGGTGGACAAGAAAAAGAAATAATTCACACGAGCGGGCTTAAGTTTGCGACACTTGTCTTCATATATCTCGCCGTTGCGATATAAACTTCAAACTAGCGCTGTTTCATTTCACATTTTCTTATAAATAACCGAAAACAAATAGTGCAATAGTATGAAAATGCTATTAACCTCACCGAATGAAACCAAAAACACCAATACGAAAAGTCTATCTACATACAAATACATATAACATTCTGACACAAAAGCCAATTATAATTATACATATATGTATATAATAGCCGAAATGAGTCTGTCCGTCTGTCTGCTGATAACGCTCACCTCGGTAAATTATTAAAAACACTATCATTCAACGTAGGCGATGACGGGCCTGCTACGATTTGACAATATAATATCTTAATAGGCTCGCGACTTCGCTAAATTGTTACGTGTTGTACTATAACGCGCCATCTATGCAACAACGATAAAAACTATTAAATTTAATATAATTTTTCAGTACGGGTGATTAGAACATTTAATATTTTTCATTATAATATGCGTTATATAGATATTTTATATGCGGATGATGAAAATTTCCAACTTTAAATAGATTTTAGTTGCAATATTATTTTTCCAGAAACACTCCTTGTTTAGTTTCTCCATTTTTTAAGTATTAAAAATTTTCAAGTGACTCTTGGTGAATTAATTAATACCAATTAATTTCAAGTGAATTAATTGGTTAAACTGCTTTCATTTTCTTTTAAACAGCTCATGTATAGGTTGTAATGGTTTATAAACTTATAAATATAAAGTTGCAGTGTGATAGGATAAACGGTTTTTCAGTTGTAGCGATTTTACACACATCCGACACAGACATTTTCCAAAAATCATCCGATACAAATCAGTCAAAATTTCAAGGTCGAATTTGCGCACGAGCACACTACACGTATGTACATATCGATGGTTTAGTGCGCACATATTGTATGTCCAGTGTTTTACCAAAATTGAGCTATCATACACAAAACGTCCATCTGCATCAAACCTTCGTGTTTTAAAAGTATTGTATGTACAAACAGTATATTTGAGAAGATATTGTCTTATTCAAATATACATATAATACACTAGCTGACCCGGCATGCGTTGCGATGCCGATCCCGTTCCCATTCCTAATACGTTTTCTGACGCGTGAGCAGGCCCGTTCCCGATCCCGTTCCCAATCCCGGTCCCGATTCCGTTCCCGATCCCATTCCCGTTCCTAGTACGTTTTCTGACGCGTGAGCAGGCCCGTTTCTGATCCCGTTCCCGTTCCAGATCCCGTTCCCGTTACCGATCACGGTCCCGATCCCGTTCCCGTTCTTAGTACGTTATCTGACGCGTGAGCAGGCCCGTTTCCGTTTCCGTTTTTCCACGATTTTTTTCCACAGGAACACGATGAACAGAACACGTTTTACCACGATTTTCCAAACGATGTTTTTCCACAGGAACCATCCCCGGCATGATCACAATAAGTCCTGAAAGTTTCATCGCGATCGGTTGAGTGGTTTAGGAGCCTATAAGAGACAAACAAACAAATAAAACGGAGACATTGATTTTTATATACATATATAGACTAGCTGACCCGGCATGCGTTGCAATGCCCGATCCCGTTCCCGTTCCCGTTCCTAGTACGTTTTCTCACGCGTGAGCAGGCCCGTTACCGATCCCGTTCCCGTCCCCGTTACAGATCCCATTCCCGTTCCCGATCCCGTTCCCGTTCCTGTTCAAGATCCCGGTTCCGATTCCGTTCCAGATCCCATTCCCGTTCCGTTCTAGTACGTTTTCTCCGTTTCTGATCCGTTCCGTTCCAGATCCGTTCCCGTTACCGATCACGGTCCCGATCCCGATCCCGTTCCCGTTCTTAGTACGTTATCTGACGCGTGAGCAGGCCCGTTTCCGTTTCCGTTTTTTCCACGATTTTTTTCTCACAGGAACCATCCCCGGCATGATCACAATAAGTCCTGAAAGTTTCATCGCGATCGGTTGAGTGGTTTAGGAGCCTATAAGAGACAAACAAACAAATAAAACAGACAGACATTGATTTTTATATACATATATAATCTAGCTGACCCGGCATGCGTTGCAATGCCCGATCCCGTTCCCGTTCCTAGTACGTTATCTGACGCGTAAGCAGGCCCGTTCCCGTTCCCGTTCCCGTTTTTCCCAAATTTTTTTCTCACAGGAACCATCCCCGGCATGATCACAATAAGTTCTGAAAGTTTCATTGCGATCGGTTGAGTGGTTTGGGAGCCTATAAGAGACAAACAGACAGACAGACAAACAGACAGACATTGATTTTTATATATGTATGTATAGATATGTCCATTTCGTCACTTACAATATTTTCGTTCCGTTTCTTACAATAAACCGTTCATAGTATACAGTATCGATGCTCTCATTCTTTAAATTGCACACTTTTATTTTCAAACCGAGATATCAAAACGGTTATTTGAAAGCTTGAATTACCGAAAATAAGTCACATTTGAACGAATTATACAGGCAGCATGACGAACAGATAGCCTGTATGCGCTCGTACATACATATATGTGTACGGATAACGGCGTTATGATACTTTTGTAAATTATTTAGTTGGGCCGGTGCGGCGTACACGTGCCAGGGGTAACCCACGCCGGGCCCGCGAGCTACACGTGAGATCATACTACCTTGACTCCTGAAAAATTAACTCATTTATTATTTAGTTGGCCCTGCGAGCGAGAAACACAAGTAACCGTGTTTTATAGCGGACGAGTGCAGCGGTTTTCCATCCAGCGATCTCCTTGCACACACACATACAAGCCATATTTCAAAACAACAATTCCGGCTTTCCGGATCTGTGGAAAAAAAATTTAAGCTCGCATTCCGACGACGACCGTTACTGTCATGCTTTACGACGTTTGAATTATTCAATTTTGAATTCGATACTATCTATCCACCAGCTTGAGCGCAAGACGCGCGAGAGATGGTCTTTCGTTGTATGCAAGAGGTCGTTGAAAATTAACTCCAGCTACCGTACCATATTCTCTATTGTAATTTTTTTAACAAAATTCGTGACCGTGACTATGTATGTAAGCCCGTTGAATATCAACGGAGCGGTTTCTCATCACCCGTACTGAAAAATAATATTAAATTTAATAGTTTTTATAGTTGTTGTATCGATGGCGTTTTACACTAACAATTTAGCAAAGGCGCGAACGTTCAACCGATTTATATTTATTTATTTATTTATACATATACGGTCTTTGCAATAGACCATTTCAAAAATACACTTGATAGATAAAAATAAAATAAAAAAAAATTACAAAAAAATAAATGAATTACAAAAAAGGAAAAGAATTACAAGAGAAAATAAAGATACAATATTTATGTATGTGTCTAAAAAATATGAGAATAAAAAATATGAAAATAAAAATTCCCTTATAAACAGCTTAGAATTATAAAAAAAATCAATTTCTCCAAAATCATTACCCAGTTTATGTATTCTGGGTATTATAGAATATTTTAAGTAATTCGTAGTAGGATTGGGTAAAGCAAACAAATAGCTGTTCCTGGTAGATCTACTTGGGACATGCAGTGATATAAGTCCAACCAATTCACTGCAATCTATAACGCCATTGAGAATATTAAACAGACACATTCTATCACTAATTATTCTCCTATCATTGAGTTTTAATAAATTCAGCTCCTTATATATAGAAAAATTATTGCTTAGATTTATTTGTTTAAAGAATTTAAAATCAATGAACCTCGAGAATCTATTTTGTACCTTCTCAATAGAATTACTATGCAACTGTGAATTAGGGGACCATAAGGTAGAATTATATTCAAGTTGATTTCTAACTAAGGATATACATACATATATAATAATTTAATTGTTTATGTTGTTAAAATGAATTGAATTTCTAATAACAAAGCCTAGGGTTTTTGAATATTTTTTAGTAATTGCATTAATGTGCGGTATAAATGTAAGTCTTTCATCAAAAAAAATACCTAGGTCTTTAACAATAGTTTTTGATGATAGATTAATATTATTTATTTTATAATCGAATACTATATTTGTATTCGATCTACTGAATCTCAATATGTTCAAAATAAAAGGGTATCTCGCATCATCTGGTTTGGCTCACCGCGTAAGCGCTCTGTTACGAATCAGTGATGCCGGGTTCAAATCCCACTCGTGCGACGTTCTGTTTTTTTAATTATTTACCAAGGCTAGCGTTATCAGCAGACACACACACACACACACACACACACAGACGGAATAGGGCTATTATATATAATGTATGTACATATGTACATTGGGGTGACAATTTTATTAACTTTTAACCGCTGGGCTTAACGTATTACTTTATCCTGATCGGATAAAGTATTGCGATCGTGCGAAAATTCGATATTTTGACTGATTTGTATCGGCTCCCCTGATCACGCTTTTTTGTGATTTCTGGAAAATTTCTTACAAGGGAAGTACCACTTTTGGTTGACGAAAATTTTTGAAAGCCTTATGAATTGTAATGGCCGGCAAAAAACCTATACATATGATGTTTCAGCGTGTGGGATAAACGGCTTTTCAGTTATAGCGATTCTATGTAGTATATATGTACATATGTACATTCGCCTAATACAGAAACATACATATGTACAGACATTTTCCAGAAATCACAAAAACGTGATCAGACCTGGTACAAATCAGTCAAAATTACGAGGTCGAATTTTGGCACGATCACAATACTATACGTATACTAACGTACATATATGGATAAACTAAAAATATGTAGGTATGTGATTTTTTACATTTAAAATTAGAAAACTACCTACTACCTACATACATACTTCCTTTTATTAATTATATGTGTTCATAATTGTTTTGCGATACATATAAAATTCTACTCGAAAGGTTCGCAAATCTGTAAAGATGCAATGAATTTTTTTACAACGTTCTTTGATACATTTGTGAAATTGAATTGAATTCCTTTGGATTCACTTAATTAATTCTTGAATACTAGATTCAAAAGACTCCGGGAGAGTCAAAGGAAATAGTCATTTCGAGTTGCAGTATGACTAAAATTCATTGAAAATACACATATGTACATATATAAGTAGATAGATTTATTCCACGCATTCGAAGCACTCGTATATATGTAGATGAGGTGAAGTGTTGTTGAATCAAAATAAATTTATTTTTTGTAGAATATTTTTAAAGTTTAGCAATGTTGAATGTGTTAACTTTGCCCTACATACATAGTCAAGCGGATAAAAGTGGCATAAGCGCCTAACGCGCGGACCGTATCGCTAAGAGCATACACATACACGTACGCGTTTAAAAAAAGGTTCAAAAGATGAAGAAGAAGTAGAAGAAGAAGCAAAAGAAGGAGGAGATTCTAAGGTGTGATGGTGGAATTGCCACCTGGTGTTGTTCCCACGCGCTGCCGGAAGCGCATTATCCGGGAAAAGCTCGCCGGAAGGAAAAACCAACCGAAAAACCATTAAATAGATATTATTCTTGTATGGGACACGAGGAAAAAATACATCCTCCTACCACCCCATTCACGATGACCCACGTGGAAAATTAAAAATTAACAATAGCCCATCTATTTATGTATGTATAAGCAAACGCTGCGATAAAAATACACAGATAAGACAAAAATACACATTCTCTTCGTAATGATTGTTTTGGTGAAAGAATGTTATTGTATAAGCCTACAATGACCTGTTCCTCCATTGAATAATATCTCGATGATAAACACTGTGTTCACGCTTCACATTGTGTCGGTTGTAAAACGATGATAAATTACCTATGTATATAAGCAGCTCGAACTCAATTTTTACATTATGCACAGGCTACAACTCCATTGTAGAATTTTCCACCGTTCACAGTATCTAAAGGGGATGCTGATTCATTATTATTATTTTTTTTTTATATTAGGTACTTGAATAATGAATGCGATTCTTTGGAGAATACCCGCGGGAAAATCACAGTCATCTCTCGATACATTTAATAAAGGGCCCCTCCATTCAATTTCGTTTCGAAGTACTATGTATATCAGTTTCGATTTTTCTTCGATAGACTAAGTGATTTTAGTTACATTTTTGCTATTTAGTAAGAAGCGGTTGTGTGTGTGTGTGTCCGTGTAAACCGTAGTATTTTATGCGTTTGAAAAATAAATAAGAGGCCAAAACCTTCAATTTGCTCGCAAAATACGACCGCGCAAGAGAGCAAAAATAAAAAAAAAAAACATTTTCCTCTTAGGGCGTATAAATGTTCCACTCGCAAATTGTAAGTATGAGAAAAAATACTGCTATAAACTGACCGAGATTGGTCGGTCATTTTTTTTGTTGTTTGTAAATATGTATAAAATTTTTTTTACGATTGTTAACACACGAACAAGTGAGCTGAAAAATTGTAATAAGCTGAATAAATTCTTCTGAGATAATTTACAATTGTACACACAGACACTCTTTACCGTTCAGTGTTACTCAATAATTAGTAGTTATAGTGTAACTTATATTATAATAATCAAAAGTCAAACATAACTATGGTTTCTTGATGGGAAAACTTAATTTTTGTTTAATGTAAGCTTCACTAAAAATATTAAACTAGACTTTTAATATTAAACTTTGAAATTAATTTCTACTAAGATAAATAGTGTACAGAGTGAGATTTACCATTAAGACAATATTCTATAAGCGATTTATTTTAACGCTAGCGTTGCATGAATGGGCTGCAGTCGCGGAAAAACCCCTTGTTTTCCCGGGGCGTTTTCCGAATTTCCAATTTACGAGCGTCTGGATGCGGGGGAAGGCTTTATCGCTGGTGATATATGTTTTTTCTACAAATTAGATGCTCCAAGCGCTCCTGCTGGTCCAACATCAATCAAACACTTGAGGGATAGGAAATTACCAAACCGATAAGAATCATAACGTATCGTCAGAGGAATTTAATTTTTTTTACTACATTTGTTCACGAATAGCTTTATATGCTGTTCGAGCGAAATTCGCTTAGGTATAAAAAAAAAATTAAAAGACGCCGAACTGTTTAAAAGTTGATACAAAAAGTGTTGAAAGTTCACGCTAGATTTTCGTTGACGCATGGCTAATACTGAAGTAAAAGGGTGCGATTATCATTTTTATAAGCATAGCTCTATTATTTATGTGCGGTCGTTTCGCGGACTGTTCGACACGGTAACATTACAACACAACCATTAATGTCATAATAATAAAATGTTATTTTACGATGGTTGTGGGGATCTCGAGAATTCAGTGAATGGGTGTGGGGGGGATGCTCGTCGTAAAACGGCGTCGCCGAAGTTTATGGGTTAACGTTTTTCCTGAACTGAAAATGAGGAAAAACCCTATACCCGCTTCCAATCACCTGTTTACGAGTCATATCCATATTGCGGTATCCGGACAGGACGACTCGTTTTTACGACAAGTGGCTAGCATTCGATACAACTCAATAAAATATCGCTGAACGATAAACACTATATGCACAATACGAGTACGTTTCTAACGTATGAAATAAATTTCAATGATACTGTGGAAAATGCGAGATGCTTCATTTTGAAATATCGTAGTGTAATCTCTAGTGGGACACTCAATGGGATCAAATATCATAATAGCTGAAGATGCATTTGAGTTGAACCTTCTATTATACAATGGTTTATTCAAAGAAAGATTTCCTTGCATATTTAATATGTGATCCTTGAATATGGAACGCAGTCGTAGAAACTCAACTTAGCATAAACATACATTAGATGAAAAATTGCAACAAACTTAAACTATTAACGATTCATTTAAAATATTTGGCCAGTAGGTTTTATAATTAAATACTGGAAAAATCATCGAAGAAGACTCCGACTGTGTTCTTAACCTTCATTTGCAACTCTCCATTTTCATTGATTGATTTTTTTTTAATTCTAAAAAAGCCTTGCTTTGTGTGGAAAGGAAAAGTTCACGGTACTGAAAAATAACATTAAATTTAATAGTTTTTATAGTTGTTGCATATATGGCGCGTTATAATACAACGTAACAATTTAGCAATGTCGCGAGCCTATTAAAATATTATATTGTCAAATCGTAGCAGGTCCGTTGGGTGATTGTGTTAGCACGACTCATCCCAACCTGGTGATCACGGGTTCAAATCCCACTCACGCGCGTTACCTCGACGGATTTCGGCTATTATATATATAACAAGTAATTGCATTTTATAAAACAGTAGAATATGTACTTTTTTTTGTATGACTAAATTTATTAAAATCTCATCCTGCCATTTATGTACATTTGTATGTACACCTAACGATATACTTGTAGCTATCGTGTGCTAGACGTCAATTTATATTAATGTGTAAGAAAATTGCAGATGTTCATTGCTCTAGCCACGTAGTTTAGTTATGATTAAATGCCATGGGCATAGCGTAATTACATTTTTCTTGACGCGTTGAAATACAATATTTTCCAATAATTTTTCTAGCGCAAATCCCTGCTCCCGCAAATGGCTGTCAAAGGATGAAAAAATAAAAAAAAAACCCACAGCCTGCGTTTGCAGTATCGTTGCAGGGACACACAGAGGGTGTGTTTTACGATTTTATTTGCTTTTTTTTTATACATTTATATGTGTGGTTGTTTGCTTTGATCGGTGATGAATTAGTCAACCGTTTCATTTGCGTCCGAACGTGGCTCAAAGCTCGAGTTTTTAATTGCTATGTCGATGTTGCACAATGTTCTATCGGGGAGCCAAATCAAACTTCGATGTAACCGAGATAAACGAGGCTATCAAAATATGTATACATATATATCTGGAATATACGCGAATGTCACTGATATATACGGTTTCGGTTGAAATGATTAAAAATTGAATATTAACTATTTTACGTTTGATACACAGTTCATATTACTTCACAAGCTACATAGATTTAAAGTGGTTTATTATGTTTGTCCCATCAAGTGTTTTTGTAACATTAAAAAATCAGAAAAGGAGATGGAAAGTTCTGTCATGCTTTAAGTACATACATATTACATATATGTAGGTATAAAAACCTGTATGAATTTTCCATCCGCATTGTTCATTATGGCTAAGCTCGCTGCAGACTCTATCGAAAGTCAATTTATTCAAACTTTATGAAAATTTAACGCCACGGTAAGCTTTGTTTTACATAGGAAATTTTAAACAATTTTAATATTCGCTAACTGATTTTAAGACGCGAATTTTATTCATATTGAATTTATTTTAAATACAATATTGATCAAGCGAGATAGTTACAGCATATCAAATGCGTGGAAAGGGATAATTTTCCGACACACACGCACAATCCTATATGATTATAGTTCTTCAAATTGGCACAAATCATTCGGCGTGTCGTAAATTATTATGAAAATCGCAAATTGTATACAATCGCAATAAAAAAGATTTATTTCGTCCGTGGCGTACAAAACGAATACACGTGTACGGCTGAACATCCCCGAGCACAAATTTTTGGCAGGCGTACTTTTCATTACCGCCGATAAAAATAATTATTACCTTTGGGGTGATTCTGACCCCGATTGTTATTTATGCTTTTTTACAACTTCCATCAATTGCGGATCGGCTTGGCGCGCGCGAGCCGCGTCCGCGAAAGGTTATATCGCACACGAAACTCGTTTATGGGCTCGCAATAAAATTTTAACCTTTAGAGCGCGCGCGCGTGCTTCCCGACACGCCTCGTCGCGCGAATCAATTGGCGCGTCGAACCGGAACCGAAAAGAACCGCACGCCACAGACCGAAACCGAAACGTTCTAATTGAAGAATTTTTTTCCACGTTTACATAAAACAATCTTATACTATGTACATACATACATCATCATCATCATCATTTTCAGCAGTTTACCATCCACTGCTGGATGAAGGCCTCTCCAATCCTCTTCCATTCATGTCTGTCTTGAGCAATCTGCATCCACTTGACGCCACACATTCTTTTCAATTTATCAGCCCATCGTCAGTTTACCTTGCTTTCTTTCACATCCTCTCAGATACCATTCCAGTATTTCTCACGTCCATATGCACTTCAATTTTTTCACACGTTCCGCTATATCTGCCACTTTGGTCACCCTTCTTACCCATGTATTCCTTTTACGATCTCTTCCTGTTATACCAAGCATACACGTGTCCATACTCGAGTTCAGCATCCACGTTTCACATCCATACGTCATAACTGGCAGTACGCATTGGTCGTATGCCTTATTTTTTATGCATAACGGAATGTTAGATTTACTATACATACACATAAAAGGATAAAATCTGGTTTGGACCTATCTTTTTTGACATCGTTAACAATAGATACGCAGGATACGTCAACATTAAAGCCATTACAAAATTTCTTTGATTTTCATTGTAGATTTGAATTGATTTTTTTCCCCCGTAACCTTGGTTGAAAATAGACAATTTTTAAGTCTGACTTGATCACCAATCTGACTTGAGAGATACAGCATTTATTTATTTATTCATTTGATATTACGTTACAAACAGCCCATGGAGTACAATATAAAATACAACATAATATTAATTTCACATAATATGTACACTACAGCCAAAATAGTTACAAACGAACAACAGATCATAGCAAGAAAGGAACTTACGAGCTGGGGCTGTGAAGTGAAAAGGATCAATATGTGCCGGGATTTTGTTGAATAACGAGCAGCATCTATAAATGATGGAGTTTTGTGAATAATTAGTGGAACATAGATTTCTGACAGTATCACAGTCGGTAAGGGCTATCTGATATATTGTTTAAAAGCTTAAATACCAAGCATAGATCCGAGACCATCCTCCTGGTTTGCAGAAGAAGAAGAAAGACGAAACCTGGAAATCGAGTACGTATGGAACTTCGTATTATTTTTTTCCAATTTAGTAATGTAATCTTGGTAAAACGGGTTCCATATAGTACTAGCAAATTACAGGTGACTTTTCACAAAAATACATTGTACAGTAGAGACACGGTATCAAAGGACTTAAAGGGTCTGGATACTCTCATTATGAATCCCAAACTCCTATAAGCCTTATTGACAGCCGAATTGGAATTTAAATGCATTATAATTATTGGCTCACCCTTGTGCGTATAAACGAGAATAAGGGAGGGGGGGGGGGCACGCTAGGAGTTAAGCATTATGGTCACATGGCGAATTTACTTTCACGGGTGAACTTTGCTCGCAAAAGTCGAGTGTGAAGTCCCATTCACCTGCCGCATTTGAGTTACGACCAATTCAGCACGAAAAATGATTACCGGCGGCGACTTACACACACATACATATGTACATCTAAAATGAATGGAAAAAAAAAAGGCGAAAGTTTTTCATAATCGCGTCCAATTTGGCTTTTTATGCATTTCGACGCCTAATTTATGCGACGGCGCTCAAAGGGTACGAGCGCCTTTCGGAAGCCCATTCTAATGGCATTGTTACAAATAAACCGAAAAAGTTAAGCCGTAAAAAGTTGGTTAACTAGCGGGGGGGGGGGGGGGGTAGGAGCGTAATAGTTGTTTTTTTTTTTGAGTGTATCCACCCATCTAACCCCCTCACCCCATCTTCTCTATATACCATTTTCTCCCTTTCTCCATAACTACTCAGGATGAGGGTCCACCCTGCGAAAACCGCACAGATTTCCGGAAGAACGAGGTGAAGCTATTGCGTTAGGGGCGAACGCTCTACATCAAGATTACGACCACACTCAATTATACACACACACACACATACACTTATATTATATGATACTAGCTGTGAGTACCGGGCGTTTCCCAGGCACAAATTTTCCTCTTATATTCTACATTTTCTGAACTGACAATACCGAATCAAAAAGAGTTTCTCTCTAATAATGGGTGTCCCAGCATTTACGCAAGAAGTAATTTTGATATAAAACACGGATTTTTTATTTAAAATTGTAATTTTTTTATTGATTCATAAAGTATATAGTATAAGGTTATGTATGAAGTAGCATATTGGGGTTCATTTCTAACAAGAAGCGTCGTACAGTGAAACGTGAACTACTGTCCTGAACCGTATGCCGTATGAAGTATCGTACCGTATTCCAGTGATTTGATTCGTTCAAAAATACTCACTAGTGCACATTGTCACGACAAAGTATAATTTGTGAATAAAAAATATTTTTATTTTGTTCAATTCAAGAGTTGTGTAAGTGTGATTAACTTTCGAATACATGTAAACTTTCGGGATGTGTAAATTGTTTTATTTTATTTATCCTAATTCACACATAACCTTATACTGTATACTTTGTGAATCAATAAAAAAATTACAATTTTGAATTAAAAATCTGTGTTTTCTTTCAAAATTACTTATTGCGTAAATGCTGGGACACCTTTACATACATATGTATGTATGTATGTATGTCGAATGATTTTCTCCATGGCTTTTCTGGACGACGGATTTTCTCGACGACAAAAATTGGCACCGCCTATGCATTATTTCTGTTATTGGATCTTTAGCTTCTTGGTTTCTCGAACCTGTTGGTTAATCTTTTTTTTTTGATAAAAATTTGTCACTAGCTGGAGTCATAGAAACAGCACATTGTATAGCAGCAGCCCAAAAGTCCTATCAAGTAGCCAAGTACATATCGAATGGGTTAGTGCACAGATATTGTATGTCCAGTTTTTACCAAAATTGAGTTATCATACAATATTTCAAAACAAAACTGGACATATAATATGTATCTGTGCACTAACCCATCGATATGTACATAGATAATACCAAGTATCTCTACAAAAGTGTGGCAATGTATGAACAGACACAAATCCAACGCTAATGTACACATTTGTATGAGATAAATTATGTATATTATAGGTTTTGTACAAATGTCACCCAATAGTAAACGTATGTATGTATGTACATATGTAAGTAACATTGGAGTGATTCCAACGAATACACAATTCAAAATAAATGTGTCTGTGAATTTATAAAGTTAACTGTCTGGAGGTCACAAAAAGGGTACTGAGGCTTTTGATTGTACTTACATATTATGTGAAATGTGATTTTAAGGCGTATGTACACTGAGACAAAATTAAATACGACTGGCAGAAAAGTATATAGAAATGAAACAATCATAATATCGATAAAATCTAACTATTCGACAATAATTCTTAATTGTTCGTTAAAATATATATAATACAAATGCAAACAAAGCACCACAATCGAGCTTTATAACTGTATAATGATTTATGTAATTACAGTCGTATTCGACGAAATCCTACGTAATATACAATCATAATTGAATAATAAATTAAATTTATGAGTATATATTCACAGAGGTTCAGCGATAAATTATTTTTATAACTATGTTCACATTAGACGATATTTTCAATGGGATTCGTATCATTTAAATTTTTAATAAAAATCAATTATTTTTAAAATACGTTTCAACGTTTTATACCGTGTCGCAAGTGTACGAATTAAAGCCGCGAATCCCACGAGACTTTCGCTTATTTTCCGCTTAATTTCTCACTTCCGTATTGTTTTGGCCGCAACAAAAGTTATTTGTTGTTGTGTATATGTATGTACATATATGGGTATGGTTTTTTTTTTTCCGG
This sequence comes from Parapsyche elsis, assembly GCA_022651745.1. NCBI lineage: Eukaryota > Metazoa > Arthropoda > Insecta > Trichoptera > Hydropsychidae > Parapsyche > Parapsyche elsis. The sequence continues at coordinate 2,657,881 of JAGVSN010000016.1, forward strand.
GGGACCGTTTTGGGACCCACTCGCGTGCTCTTTTTCCGTTATCTCCAAAAACTGACCTCCGGATGGGTCCCAGAGGGGCCGTAAAAGCGCAAAGGAGGGGCAACGGTCTAACGGAAGGCCCCACAAAAGGCCCCCTACTTTTTTCTGCTACCACAGCTTCGTTCGGGGACCCGTTCGGTCGAATCGGTATTAATTTCGTTCGCAGATAACAAATAAATTAAATGGTGGTGAAATTTCGATGAGACTACACTGGATAAACGTAGAACGTAAAAATGTTCAACAATTACTACATTACACTGTAGTAATTGATAAATAAAAAAAGCATAACGAATACACTGGGTAATTTAAACAAGACTTATAGAGGAAAATTCGAGAAAATTCAACATACATAATGTTTATTGTGAAGTACCTATTTCTTTCAACGAACATACGCGTACGTTTGCGTATTTGGTACAAACATGTGTTGTATTTTAAGTGAATATTTAAGTGGCTAATCTTTATTTTTTTATTTAATAAAGTTGGTTCACTGTTAAATAGGAAGATTCGTAGACTAATATAAATGTAGAGAAGATTTCCTTTTCGAGCGTTTAAAAGACGAGAAGTCGCATTATTCAGACTATCGGATTGTGTGAACGTTCCAAGAGTTGAATTTCGTAATGAGAGTCCGAACAAAGGACACACATAAATCGGAAAAGTCTACCAAAAGAAATTGCAGCTTCGTGTTGAAGTAACTGCTTTTCCGGCTAAGAAAAGCTGCATCCGGTGCGCGAAGCCAGTCGACTTTTATTACGTTAAATAATTGCTAATATATTCATCACCTACGAGACTTTTTAAAGAGTATAAAAAATACAATCTCGCAACGTTACGGTGACCTTTTCTCAACGTGCTAATAATAATGTACGTGTATTTCAAATTAAAAACAATATAATACGTGTATTACGTTGCGTACTTTATATTTCTTTTTTAAAAGAAGTGCCGCGTAATGTATTTAATGACTGGGAAAACATTTCCAAGAGCCGAGGACCGCCTCCTTAAGTTTTTTCATAAACATTTCCAGCAAAATGACGTTACACTTTCCCTTTCAAATCCGTAAATTACCTAAGAATAAAATATTGAGTTAATCCTGGCGCAACTCCGGGGGACATCCTTTAGTGTTGTACGGTAAGGATAAATTTGTTTTTCTTCTATTACTCTCACTTAATGAGTCGGCCGAGTATTTTTTTACGCGGAAAATGAAAAAGGAGACGAAAAAAATAAAACCTTTTTGAATTCTTGGTTACTTTGTTGGAGAGTGCGAAAAAATTGCGCTCGCGCGATAAAATGCTAATTCCGAGATAACTTGCGCGGTTTTTTTTTCATCTTTGATAATAATTTAAAACATAATTTTAAAAATTATATGTACTATAAATAGCTTTTAATACTCATTCTAAAAATAGCCATTTTACTCTTCAAAATTAATTGAATTGGAGATGAAAGTCACCATCACAAAGATTACAGGTATAATTTTAATCTATGATTTTCGAGAAATTAATTATTACCAAGGTGGAATCGTATTATTAGAAATTCATCTACATACAAACGTTGAAGCTGCGATAGCCTTTCTTTAAAAAATCTCGGTAATTATGTATATATGTATGTATAGGTATGTATGAGATTCGAGAAAAAAAATCATAATCCTATCGCTTCAAGCAACCTTTTCGGGTGTTTATTTATACAGTCTTGCAAAATATTTAGTATCACTTAACACAATCTGAGAATTTAATCCATCTTATATACTATAAAAAACGCTAAGGCTGTAAAATTTTCAAATTGGTAATCTTGTAATGCCGGCACTTCACATTCGCGCGAATGTTCGTGTAATTTTCGCGCGAATGTTCGCCAACCGTTGGCCTTAAGGACCCCACACACGAGCGATGGATTGCGACGACCGATCGGCCAATCTGGTTTAATTTCAACCTTGCCTACATACAGGAAAATCGATCGAACTACATACGTGCGATCAATCGTGCACCTTTAGGTGACGTCGTCGAATGCTGACGAGCATTTGCATGGAAGTGACACGTGTGGCCAGAGCGCTGCTGTCGTATCGCTGGTCGCGCCACTCTAGTGTCAACTAAACGCATAGGCAACACTGAATGTGCCGCCATCTTGCTTTCTTCGCGGTTCGCTCATCTCCGAGCCATGCGCCGCAAGTGCTCATTCAGTGCGTTGGCCTCAACCCGAAAAAGTTCGAGTGACATCACCACACGTGGACGCTCGGTACTGCTCGTCAGCGCTCACCCAATATGAAGTGCCGGCATATGTAAGTGTTCAACGAGCAAACCAACAGACTTGGAACTAATAACTCACCACTAGAATTCAAGTCGGACTGATCGATCCATCAAATGAAACATTGTATCCAAGCACGTACCTTATTCCTAGACCAGGCCTGGGCAAACTTTTTGCCTGAAGGGCCACATTAGGAAATCAAAATGAATTTTTGACGTTTAAAATTTGCTAGACATACATACATATAAGTATTTCAAAGCTTTCAAATATCACAATCAATAGCAAAAACATCTCACCATTGCTTTCAATACTCATTTTGAACACCAAAGCACTAAATTAAAAAAAATGGGAATATTGTTCATTTTTAAACGCTCATATCTCATAAAAGAGAGCTAAGCAATAATTTTCATTAGCATATTCACATTCAGTGAGGGTCTCGGCTCGGGTAACTCAAAAACGTGATTGAGTTAGATGTGTTTTAGGAGTTATGGGAGTGTATTCTTGCGATTTTTCATATCAAAACTAATGTATCTTCATCCAAAAGTGACTTTTTAAGCTATTAAATCTAACGTATCTGCATGCGCAGAGAAATAGTATCCAATATTTACTTTGGTCACTACCTTATCATGAAAGATTGAAAAGACTGAATCTCTCCACATTGGAGACGAGGAGATTAAGAGGTGATTTAATTGAAGTATTCAAAATAATAAATAATCATTATTCATGTGAAATGACCAACCTCATTATGTTCAATGAGAACCCTCATCTAAGAGTTAATACTCTTAGACTCCGAAAAGAAAAATCAAATAAGATTGTTAGAGATTCATTCTTTTCAAATAGAGTGGTTGAAGTTTGGAATAGTCATATGTATACATTAATAATGAATAATGAAGTGACGTAACTACTAAAGTATTCATTTTTTTTTAAATTTTTCCTTAGAATTATCATAAAACGATAGAAAATAACCTCATGCACTAAAAAAAAGTTTAAATAAATCAGTAATATATGAAGAAAAACACAAATTTAGAATAAAACTTTCAAGTCCATTTATCTCGATATTGTTGTTTTGTCAGTTACGTTAAGTGGGCTTAGGACGGCAGTATATCTAAATTGAATTTTTTTTTTTTTTAAACTAAAAATTTTTCAGAAATACGGGTCGCATGTGGCCCGCGCGCCGTAGTTTGCCCATGCCTGTCCTAGACTATACAATATGATGGACAGTAAAACAGCACCAGCACTCACATCCGCTGACATAAAAATACCATAATCATCAATATTATGTACAAGTACTGCTCTCACTCTCTTCCATCAATGTTTCGACACATTTGACAGATATGTACATACGTATCGTAGCACTCGTGCACAATACACACACACACACGTGCATCCACGTGTAATTACACGATGCAAAATGCAAACAGGTCGAGATTAAGACTTTTCAACGTCGTCAGTCTTCAGGGGAAAGGGGATTGTTGAGGTGGTTTGGGTAGGTGTGTTTCGCGCGGCAAACGCCCCGTGAAATTGGCTTGCTCCGGAGCGGCCCGTAACAAGCGCTGTGGGCAACATAAATTAGGGGCCCCTCGGCTACCGTGGGGGCCCCCATTTGTATGCATCGGGGAGGCCCCTCTAAGTAATTGCCGTTAAAAACTACTAATTGGGCTTCTTGAGCGCGCGCGCGTGGCCTGGTAGCAACGAACTCACCTGGAATTTTTAAGGGGACCCAGGTACATTGTATGGTGGTATAGTACCTCGCGAATTATCAGCGCGACGCGGAAACTTTCGCGATTACGCGCCCCATCCGCCCCATCTTTCATCTTGAGGCTGGCAAAAATTAAACTTGAAAATCTTCCAAAAATGCAGCCGCATTCGCCAGCCCTCGCGTTTGACCCAATTAAAATTTTACTCTGTCCGATGAGAGGCATCCAAAAAAAAGTACTATTTTGACAGGTTTCGGTAAAGTATTCATTTAATTTAAACTCGCGTGTCCATTCGTGTAGGGTTTTTCAAACTGTGTGTGCGTGTACGTAACGCAAAAAATAAAAAAAAAAATTAGTTTCGTCGAACGTTGCAAATATCTATTGAGAATGGAATGAGTCGTCTTTACCTAAGTAGATCAGTGGTCGGGAACAGGCGGCTCCGGAGCCGCATGCGGCTCTTTGTATGAAAACCTGCAGCTCTCGCTGTCATCCAACGTTTTGTCATCAAAATTAATCCCATTTCCACAACGTCATGACTATAAAATGCTTTAAGATCGTTTTGCAGATTTTTTAGTAAAAAAAAAAAAATAATCGAACGTTAAGAAATATCACGAGGCTAACTTATTTCTCACATTTCATTAATGATTAATAAATAATTAGAAAATAATATGTTGCGGCTCCCAAACTTACCAATTTTGCAAGGTTTTTCTTCATTTGAATCTTAGCCGGATATATAGGTTCCCGACCACTGACCTAGATTTTATCACTTCATAGAATTTGTGAAATGGCACGTTCGCATGACATCGGATTGGTCAGTTCCTCTATCATCGTTTAACATTGTCAATGAGGATATTTTAAAATAATTAAAACTCGAGATATTGTCACATCTCACAAGCTTTGATAACTATTTTCCAGTGCAGAAATTCGAAACAGTAAATAAAAGCAAAATAATTGAGTTAAACTTTGATCCCGAAGAAGGAGGCAACTTATTAGTTCATTTACACTGAAGAATCAGCAGTTCAAATTTGTCATCATTTTGTATTAAGGCTACAGGATAATTTACACTCATAAGTAAAAAAAACAATCTTTATTATTTATTTTATTTTCCATTTACTTCAACTTATTTGTGTGAACTAGGCTTTTCCACTTTATCTCAATTAAAAATAAAGTTTCTAATTGAAAACTAGTTTCTTTCATAAATATGTATAATACATGTGTCAATAGTAAATAAAGGAACACAATGGACAGAGTTTGCATTTGATATATTATTTTATAGGCATACTGTGTCGCAATACAAAATGCATTTTTTGCAGTGGGTCGTAGTAACAAAAGTTTGAAAAACGCTGCATTAGTGAATAGTGAGTAATTTGATGCCAAAAATCACCCGGTAAGTGATTTTCAGCATCAAAATAGTACTTTTGCCACCACTGCACTATGTCGTTCGAATGTCTAAAGCCGGGTACTCATTTGCGAGCTGGAACCGTGACCACGAACGACATACATACATAGTTACAACTTAAGATGTGTACGCGACGTCCACACCTATGACGCGAACACTCGTTACCGCAGTGTTCGTTCTGAGCTCGAGCTGACGAGATGTCGGACAAGTTAATAGCTACATAATAGTTAATAGTCACGGCGTACATTATAATACACGTTTTACTTGATGAAACCAAACATCGTCGACGATGCCATGTATGAAGAAAGAAGCCACTCTTCTTTACTTTCTGTTTTGAAATATCAACATATTAGTGGTCATTACAAAAATTTCACAAGAATGAGTCCAACGGATTTTAAGTATATAATTAATTTGATCGGACCTAAGATAGAGAGAGAAGAAATACAAAATTTCGAGAAGCAGTTTCAGTGCAAGACAGACTAGCAGTGACACTAATATATTTGGCTACTGGCGATTCTTTCACAAGTTTGCAGTATACAGTATTGCAGTATACAGTTTGCAGTTTGCAGTATCTACATTCATATCCGAGTAGTTGCTACCAGGAGAGTAATTTTCCACAGGTGATCCCAGTTGCGTTATTTGAAGACGTTGAAGGACTCGTAGTAATTTGCGTGTTTGTGCTTTGTTGGTTACCAGATGAATAATTATCATTATGTGGATAATCGCAATATCCTTGATCGGCACGCGTAATCACTTGAAATATTTCGTTCTGGATAACATTTTTCTCGATTATAAAATCAAAATAAGTCAGCAGTTCTGAATCTTGCTCATTTTTCGGTTTATTTGCTGCCGTTTTTAATATATCACAAGCCTAATTAAGCAACTGTAGTTTTGGATCTGCTTTAAACTTTTTTGTCGGTGGTTCAATTGTTGTCAAATTTGTGAGCTCGTTGTTGCTTTCTTCGTTGCCACTGTTCTGAAAATATTTGTTTCAGATTCCGAAAAAGGAAGAAGAATGGGTCAAAGTTAGCGATGAATTTCTTCAACTGTGAAATTTCCCCCAAGCAATAGGTGCAATAGATGGAAAACATATCTTTTTATACGCACATGTTGGCACTCAAGGCAGAATTTCAGATGGTGGTTTACTCAATGGATGTAGTTTAAATGACATGATTGAAAAGAAAACTTAAAAAATACCACAACCGAAAGCATTAAAAAATCGAAATAAGCCAATCCCCTATTGTCTCCTTGGTGACTCTGCTTTTCCTTTAGGTGAAAATCTAATGAAACCACACGCAGGAACGCATCGCAAAGGGTCCAAGGAAAGAATTTTTAACTATCGACATTCAAGAGATCGTAGAGTGGTGGAGAATGCATTTGGCATTCTTGCATCTGTTTTCAGAGTACTTAGAAATCAAATACTATTACAGCCAGAGAAAACGGAAATTATTGTATTGACTATAATATGTACATTTGCATAACTTTTTAAAGCGTTCTTCTTCACATTCATTTTATACACCGAGTGGATCTTCCGATAGCAAAAACGACGAGACTGAACAAATAATTTCTGGAAATTGGAGAAGAACTAGCAAATCATTTTATGAATGATGGAAAATTACCCTGGCAAGATCATTATTCGTAAAAAATAAAAATAAATACCTGTGTCTCAAATCCTTTACGAGGTTTGTTTCGATCTTTTAAGAAATCAAGTGCATCCAATGAGTACCCGGCTTAATGTGACGACGATTGAAGTAAATGTTGCGTTCGCAAATTGATTGACTCGTTGGCTTTCTGTAAGTGAAATTTACATGTCCTTTGAAAAGTGTTCTAATTTTCATTGAGAAAGATCATCCAAAAGGCCATTTTTTTAGACTATAAACAGAAAGGTAGTATTGAACTGTTTGTGATACATTTCTTTCAAATAGTTTGGAATCAATTAATAAATAAAAAAGGCTATAAAAAAAACATCGGGTTTTTAATTTGGATGGATTAACTTAGTATCCATTTTATTAACCTTCAATCGCTTTTATTATTAGTTGAAAAAAATTTTTGATTGATTTATTCGCCTATCAAAGTTTAAAAACACAAACGAACAATTCTCGAAAATATAAAGGTCAATCGACTGACTGAAAAGCTTCTACATTAAAACTCTCATCGATAAATGTTTAAAATTAGTCTTTTGACCTGGTAGAAAATAATGATTTTTTTTTTTTTGATATTCACCAAAAGGCTCTGTGTTTGCAATTCATTAAAAAAATGTTCTTTGATACACTGACAACGATTGAACAACTCTGGTAAGAATATACATATATGTACATAACCTATGAAAATTGCACACGTTCAGCTTGTTTAGTTTAAAATACTTTTGATGTAAAATATGTACACATTCAACACACTACATAAAATTACGTGACTGTTGCACGAAACGGGCAATCATTCCGCTCGGTTAAAATGTGAATTTTCCGCAAATTTTCCCCCGACGAGGAAAATCGCCATGAACGACACGACACGCACACAAACACAAACCAGAATCCCATTCGACACGTAAGTTTTCTTTGCTTTTCAATCCTCCCGGACGCACAAATCCATACATTCCCGCGTGGGGCGTGAGGATTTACCCTCACAATGATAAAAACGAGACAAATAAACGCCTAAATGTCATTCAAAATACACGCCCGCAAAACTGAAGACCTGCCAACCGACGAAACGAGTTGGCTTTACATCACCGTCGACAATATCTCACACGTCTTTCGCACTCCTGCTCTCACGAAAATATTATTTTATTGTATATTATACATACCTACCTGACATGTAGTACTTGCAATCTTGGAATCCTAAATCCAGGAATCCCAGAACCGAAATTTTGAAATTTACACATTGCATGATTTTCAAGTATTCAAAATAATAATAATAAGCATTTGAACTAAGCATCGCTCATTTTATTTATTTATTTAATTAAAATAGCATAAGAAGCTAATTACAAACAAAAAGTAATTAGTAATCAAGTTCAGGATATTCAAACGGCGCTATGTATGTACATATGTCTATGTATTGCGATACGATATGTGTAATAATTTTATGTGTCCCTTTTAAATACAAAAAAAGATTTTTCATAATACCTAAATTTTGTGACATTGAGTGTATGTAAAGATTGAAAAAAAGACAGAAGAGCTAAACCGACGCAGCAGTCACAGCAATCTTAGTTTATTTATTTAATTAAAATAACTTAGGAAGCTAATATTACAAACAAAAAGTTACTTAAAGCTAAAATTACAAAATAAACTTAATTATCTATTAGCTAGTGCTAATAGATAATACAGAGGTGCTGTTTTAGGACTGCCAGGAATCTATCAATTCTGTTTATATTTCTGAGATCTGAGACAGTCCATTGTAGTCGACAACACCTCTGCACAAGATACTTCCCCTAGATCTGCTTTATTTTAAATAATTCTTAACTATTAACTTATTCTAACTTGTGTATATTAAATCCACCTATGAAATACTTTGACAATAAATTCTTATCTATGCACATTTTTACGGTTTCCTTTACATACATTCATTCAACATATTTCTTATACTAGTTAATCTGTATTTATGTACATTTAAAATACTCCGCATATCACTATTTTGCAATTTTTACAACCTATCTTTAACTACCCTATTTAGGTACTACCACAATATACATATAAAATTTACTTCAACCTTAACTCACATACACTCTTTAATTGTATCGTGCTTATATACATTAGTTTCAACATCAGCCCAGCGCAGTTTGCTATTAAAATTTAAAAAAATGTAAATTCTAGTGCTGTTTTTTGTTAGTATTTTAATTTTATTTTTTTGATGTTCTTATTCTTATTATTTTTTTTCTTTACTGCACTATTTTATAAAATATGTAATATTTTTATTTTGGGCTAAAAACCTGTGAAATAATATTACTTTTTAGTGTGTCAGTACTTTGAAGCATTATGATTTTACCCGGCTATTGCAAATCATCGTATAACATGCTGGAGTGATTAAAACACGTTCCTAAAATTGCAATCCCTATTCAGCAATGTATGCAAAACTTTTAATCGATACGAATACAATCTGTTACGTCCGACAGACTTTTTTGCTATATTTCTTTTAAATGCATATAATATGTAATACTGCTTCTCAGAATCAGCAGAGGGCTAAAGTTTGGGATAATTAGTTAAGGCGATCATTACGCCCTTTTTTTTTTTTACCTTTGGTGGCCTTGGCGTCATCCACTCGAGTTTTTAAATTTATTGATTGCACACGTGCCAACACAATTGACTATATTTCTTTTAAATATACTAGATTCTTAAGTTTCAATAGCAAGGCTAATGTTTACGACCCTTGACTAACATTTCTTTTAAATACACTGAGAGCGATATTACACTGAGCAACAACACCAGCATTTTTTTTTTTTTTTTTGGCGGTGGCAAGCATCTTATTACATTGCACCACTTTTCACTCACCAAGCTACCTGCTCATCTCATAATCTTCATACAAAAAAAATAGGTCTAGGAAGCTATACGAAAACTAGGTACTCTATGTAGTAGTATGTAGACGTAGAAAATATATAAAATTCAACCTCTCGTATTTCTTTCTGAATTTCATTGTTTTCGAAACAATTGCGTTGACGTTGCGTTGCGTTGACAATTGAGTACGACGATGCAAAAAAAGGTCAGAAAAGGGTTTTTGGTGAAGGTTTTTTTCGTCGAACATTGACTTCCAAGAAATTTTTAGACACCAGAAAATCGCACAATCTAATACGTACCATCTAAACCTGTATATCTATCTGGTAGTCGAGGTTCAAAAAAAAAATCGGGTGTTGGTGGAGTGTCTAAGTGTAATATCGCTCTCAAGGTTCAAACAATTGAGGGTACAAATGGGATTTGTTGTGGACAGCGGTGTCGATTTTACATTGACGCACATTAGACAAATATTTGCGTGAGAAAATCATCCCCACTTCTATAACTAGTTTTTTAGAAATGTATAGCTATGTATGTATGTACATATATAAAGGCGTGCAGAGCTCATTCCAGAAGAGAGAAGCAGGAAGAGAAATTCACGGACTACCATTCTTACACTTGTAACATCGATTCAATAAAAAAAAAAATGTAAACATCAAACCACTGCCTTTAATATTATATTATATATATAATAGCCGAAATCCGTCTGTCTGTCTGTCTGTCTGTCTGTCTGTCTGTCTGTCTGTCTGCCTGTCTGCTGATAACGCTCGCTCAGGAAAAATTATTAAAAACCACTAGAACGAGTGGGGATCGAACCCACGACCTTAGGCTCAAGAGGTATTGCGTTAACGCTCACTCTGTCGCCGTCGGTAACGTATCAGCTACGGCCGCTTGGTGAGAGATACCTTTTTTACCTACATATATACACGCGAACTTGACTGCTTTACCTACTACCTACCTATAAAAACTATAATTTTTTTTTTGTTTTTTTTACTTACAAAATTATAATTATTATATATATAATAATTAATAATTATAATATAATAAAAATAAGGTATAAAAAATTTTATTTTTTTTTTTTTTGATTTTTACAAAATCACTCTATTGATACTATCCATACTACGGGATTGCTGTAATACATAGATGGAGCTATATAAACTTTTTTTTTTGTCACTTACAACCGTGCGATCAATTATTGGGGATCTCTATTAAAAAAGCGCTTTACGTAATTTAAAATTCAGCGGGCGTTGATATTCAACGGGCTTACACTAGTATGTACATATCTCTGTGTGTTTTTCGCCACCACGTCAAACCTATCCAACCATCGGAGATCATAACAAATCTCATATTCACAGAGAAATTAAAGGCTTATTTACAATTTGTACATACATACATACATACATAGTAGAGGTTGTGATTTCTCGACATTTTTTTATTCTCGAGATTCGAGAATCTCATTTTTGCGGAATATTTAAATCTCGAGATTCAAGAATCTCATTTTCTCGGAATATTTGAATCTCGAGAAATAGAGATTTTTTTTTTGGTTTCTCGAGATTCTCGAGAATTCTCAAGAATAAAAAGTTACTTAAAATATAGTAAATCGATCTGTGTGACTGAGAGTGAAAGTGAGAGTGCACCACACAATACTGGAAACAATAGTACACGCGGGTTTTTTATAAGTACATATTGGTAAAATATATATAATATATATACATTTAAATATGGTTAAGTTAAGACTTACCTTTGAAAAATTCGTTCAAAATGTCGTAGTCCAAAATCTGCAGTTCACAGTCGCGAAGACGAAGAAGAAAAAGAAGGAGAATATGAACGAATCTGGCTGAAGTCAAACGACAAACTGATATCTTTAACAAAATCAACCCTTTAAGTAAACTCGTCAAAAGTATTTTGGGTATACCTCAAAATTTGCCTGGAATTTCTCTGGGAATAACGCGTGCGTACTTATTGTTCGATCTTCCACGCTGATAACTACTTTCGGTAAGTCCGTTTCAAATTTTGCCTACAATGTGCGGGAACTACAAAAAAAAAACCCACCAGTGTATTCTAAGAAGGCAGGACGGAATGGTAAAAAAAATGACCTGATGTTGGGTTCGCACTTCGTATCCGCAACGCCTGAATTACGTATGTACATATATACTCGAGATTCTCATAAACGATTTCTCGAGAAAAAAGAATCTCGATATTTCATAATAAAATATTCTCGAGAAAAGAGAATCTCTAAATTTCATAATAATATATTCTCGAGAAACGAGATTAAAAATTATTCAAAATTTCTCGAGATTTCTCAATCACAACCTCTAATACATAAGTATGATTTATGTTTGCCATTTAGTTACGTCCAGCTGCATTGTCTGCATACGACGTGCTCGTCAAAGAAGCCGAAAGCTGAAAACAATGGCGTGTTGATTGCAGCGTTGGCGAATTCACCAAGCGACTTAATTGCACGCGCAAATGCACCGCCGGATATCCGGTACTAGTTCGTGTAAAACTCGCCACGTACAACAACACCGGTGAAAACCCCATCCCCGCGCAACGAAAACGTACATCTTCCGAGTCATATTTCACCCACAAAAGTTAAACACGTCAAAATTTTTCAAACGCACGTTGAAAGATAAGTATGCCGTCGATTTAATGGCGTTTTAATTTTTATCGCAAGTGCAACGTGTTCGCGTGTGGGTGCGGTGTGCGAATAGATATACAGCGTCGGATTTGGCGCGGTGCAGCGCGCTGATTGAGTATTGTGAACGGCGGCCCAGCTTCCGGTCGCGGCAGGAAATTTCCGTTCCGTCAGTCAAACGTGACGTCATCACTTCCGGTCTGAGTCGGGCCATTTATATTCGTTAATTTTCGCGTTTTCCGATCTAATTTCGTCGCGAATTAATCAAGCGCGCGCACCGGACCCGTACCGTAAATCATCATAACACTCGTACCCGATCGCCAACTCGATGAAATTTTCCGACACCCTCCCCTTCTCCCTTCTATCTCGACTTGGAAACAAATACAGCCTTAAATTGATTGAAATGTGAACAGGGTGATTCCGATGAATACTTTGACATTTAATATTTTCATTTAAGAAATATAGTTCTGAACAAATAATCAACTTGTAAGTTGATGTATGTATGTAAAAAATCGGGGCGTGGATCATGAGCGTCATCCCTACACATGGGAACGCGATAATTTAATAAATATTTTTTTAAATCTTCTAGCTTCTATTGGGATTTACCTAAGATGAAAAAGGAATTGGGAATATCAAAAGTACTAAATTTGAAGAAATTTTACTTTATAATATTGTGATCGTGCGAAAATTCGACCTTGAGATTTTGACTGATTTGTATCAGGTATCATCCCCTGATCACGTTTTCATGATTTCTGGAAAATGTCTGTATGTCTGTATGTCTGTGTGTGTCTGTATGTGTGTTTTCTCCGAAACTATCAAGTCTATCAAGCTGAAATTTCATATCTATTATTTTCACGTATGACGTAAGAGACATAAGGAATTTGGTCAACATCAGTCAACCGGAAGTGGGATTTTTTTCTTGTAGAAAATTCAAAAATTCTGTTACCACAGAATATTTCCGAAACTGCCCCACCGATCAAGTTGAAATTATTTTTTTTTGGATGGGGATAAAATGTATGTACATATGTAGATATGTATGTATACGTATATAAACATTTCCTTGTATATAAATATTAACTTGTCAAAAGGAGGTATGTATGCTAAAAAAAAAGTATGCTTTTGCAGATGATTTATTAATATACCTACATATACATATGTACATATGTATAGTAGATAAAAATGTATATGTAATAATAGAAACATTACAACAAACATTGGCAACAATAAATTAAAATAAAATATTGATAAAACAAAAGCCTTGATAGTTAATTATAAAAAAAATAATAATGCTAATTTAAATATATACATGATAAAAGATTAGAGATAGTTTGAAATATTTAATAGTAATACTAGAAAATAAATTAGATTTTAAATTACACGGAGAGGTGATTATTAAAAATGAAGCGAAAAAAGTAGGATTAAAAATGTAGATTAAGAAATATACTATCTAGAAATACAAAGATATTGGTTTATAATGCAATCAGTACATATGTACATATATCAGGTAAACATTTTTTAAATTTAAATTGCAAAATATAGCTACGCGGATTATTTTAAATGTAAATAGATTTATTTAGTATTTAATAATAAATGAGATAAGAAATATGTTGAATGAATTGAATTGGATGAATGTAAAGGAAACCTTGCTATGTGCATGTTAGCATATTTTTAAGTTAGATAAGAATTTATTGGCAAGATATTTCAATAAGTATTTAATAAAGGGATATAATGTTCATAGTCATAATACTAGGGCTAAGAATAAGTTAATAGTTAAGAATTTAAAATTAAGTAGATCTAGGAGAAGTAAGATCTGTGAACTACCAGAAATATAAAAAAAATGATACAGGAAAACAGCACCTCTGTATAACTAATAAATAATTAAGTTTATTTTGTAATTTTAGCATTAAGCTAATTTTTATTTGTAATTAGCTTTTTAAGCTATTATAATTAAATAAATAAAATGTCATAGGCATTGATTTGAAAATTTTGACAAAAACATCGTATCAAATGCCTACAAAAAACAAATTTTAAACTACGATGTATTACGATTACAAGTTACACATCAAAATGCACATATTATCGTATAATTTAAAAATATACCATAATATTTATGTACTCCGGTGTAATATATCCACATTTGCAAACATTTAATTCGCTAATTGGATCAGATTTTCCGAGCGTTCGAACTGATGCGATTAATTCGTACAACGGGGGAGATTAGCGCATCTACATACTTGTGTGTGTATGTATGTATATTTATAACGCACGCTATTGCTAAATTCAATTCCCAAACGATTCGCAGTGAATTGTAACACAACGGAGGCAATATGATGCACGGCGATGTTATGCGATGCGAATAAGCGATTCATTACATCGCATCGGTCGATTGCGAAACTCGTACGAATACGCTTTCGCATTGGATAACAAGAACCAGATGCCGGATGACACAGGTATTGCTTTATATTCTTTAGTCTTGATACCGTAATACGGAACATGTGTTACGGAAAATATTGCTAAGGCAATATCAATTTGTTCGCAAGCCGGATGTATACATATTTGTGCACCGTGAATATACATACAATACATGCATACTCCCGAGTGTTTTAAAAAGCTACGCTCACCCCGCGTTCACTTTTCTACTCATATTATTGTTATGTCTATCGTTTTTCGGAGATGAGAGATACGATGTTGAAACGAAGAATACGACGCTGCCTCGTCTGGTAAATATTAAACATCTAAATCAGATTACGTTCAAAGGCTAGGCTTTCATTTGTACGTCGACGCACAGTGAACAAAACACTTTTTCGGCTACCTTTTGATTTACAAGTACAAGCAAACCGTAAAATTCGTGTGCATTTAAAGTGTAAAATGTGCTGCGCTTCATAAATTAAAATAGAAATAGCACGTATGAAAAACTAACGTTGAAAATTGTCAGATTCGGTAAATTGGTGATATAAAAAATGATTCCGACAGGAAAATTCATTGACATTATTAAATATATAATAGCCGGAATCCGTCTGTCTTTTTGTGTGTGTGTCTGTCTGCTGATAACGCTCGCTGTGGTAAATCATTAAAAAAAAAACCAGAACGAGTGGGATTTGGAACAGAGCGCTTACGCGGTGAACCAGACCAGATGGTGTAGGACAGGCTTCAACGTGACTATGTATTTATAGCCGAATATAATATGGCTCGCGACTTTGCTAAATTGTTACGTTGTTATTGTACCGCGCCATAGATGGCACAACATATTGTTGCATAGGCAACAACTATAAAAACTATTAAATTTCATATTAAGTTAATGGTAATCATTTTACATAAATACATCTACCATCATGTAAAACCATTTCTCATTGACCAACAACATGGTTTTCGCCCCGCCCGGTCTACAACAACTAACCTCCTGTCTCTCTCCAACTTCATCACGAAATCGATGGACTCAAACGTTCAAGTTGATGTGGTTTATACTGACTTCAAAAAAGCGTTCGACAAAGTCGATCATAGTATTCTTATCCGTAAATTGTTTGATCTCGGCTTTTCATATAATATCACAAAATTGTTTGTTGATTATCTGAGTGGGCGTTGTCAATTCGTGAAATATGAATCTCAATATTCCAATGTGTATCCCACATTCTCTGGAATACCACAGGGTTCCAATTTGGGTCCATTGTTGTTTCTTATATTTATTAATGATATCCATACAGTCATTTCTAATTCCAATCTGTTATTGTATGCTGATGATCTCAAGGTGTACAGAGATATTCGAACGACAGCAGATTTCACTGCTCTGCAAAATGACTTAAATTCGCTGTGGGAATGGGCATCTGATAACCATTTACCATTTAGCATAGAGAAATGTCATGTCGTTTCTTATTCCCGATCTCTTGCACCTTTAGTACATCAATATAGTCTTGGTGGAAATGTATTAGAAATGAAACTTTCCACAAGTGATCTCGGGATTACGTTTGAAAGCAGGTGGAAGTTTGTGGTGCATATCTCAGACATATGTAACAGGGCGTCAAAGATGCTAGGATTCGTCGTGCGTAATGCTCATCATTTCAATGATATGAGGGTATTACGCCTTCTTTACGACACTTTGGTCCGCAGCATCTTGGAATCTGGTCCTATTATATGGAATCCCAGAGAAGTCAAGTATAATTTACAGATTGAAAGAGTTCAGCGGAAATTTCTCCGATACCTATACATGAGACAATACGGCTACTATCCCTCACTGTATCCTAGTGCTTTTGTTCTAGGTACATTGGGATACAACACTCTGTCATCTCGTAGGGATAAACTCCTTGTGAATCACTTCTGTAATTTATTGAGAGGTGACATTAGCAACCCACCAATCCTCGAGGAGATGAAGTTGGGGCTCCTGCACACTTCCGAGTTGCGTACGCGTCAATTGTTTCAGGTTGTCAGAGCGAGAACCGGTGTCCTTGCTTCGCCCATTGCTCGAGCCATTCAATGCCTCAATTCACTTGCGCAACATTTGGATATTTTTTTTGCGCTACGCACCATCAGATCGCCACATTTTTCATGCACTTAAAATTTTAATTTTGTTTGTAATAATTTAATTTATTTATAATTGATTTGCTGATTTTATGTTAACTTTTAATTTGATTCTATTATTATTATTATTTCATTTTATTATTATTAATACTTTCTAATTAGTATTTAATTGTGTTTAATTTAAATTTAATGTAATTCGATTATACATATATATATATATATTTTTTTTTACTACCATTATTTTATATATAATGTTTTTTTTTTCATGTCTCGCCATAGTGACGAATTGGGGAAACCTGTTATGTCACTATGGTATAATTTGTAAATAAATAAATAAATATTATTCTTTAGTACGGGTGATGAGAACGCTGCGTTGATATTCAACGGGCTTACACTAGTGTACATATAATAGACAAAATCTGTCTATCCGTCTGCCTGTCTGCTGATAACGCTCGCCTCGGTAAATAATTAAAAAAAACCAAAACGTCACGCGAGTGGGATTTGAACCCGGTATCACCGATTCGGAGCAGAGCGCTTACGCGGTGAGCCAAACCAGATAATAATGGACTGTCTTCAACTTGACTATCTATATAATTAAAAATAGGCTCGCGACTTTGCTAAATTGTTACGTTGTTGTATTATAACGCGCCATAAATGGCACATTGTTACATATGTAGATGCAAAAACTATAAAAACTATTAAATTTCATATTATTTTTTAGTACGGGTGATGAGAACGCTGCGTTGATATTCAACGGGCTTACACTAGTGTACATATAGCCGATTTGACTATATTAATATCTCAATAGGCTCGTGACTTTGCTAAATTGTTACGTGTTGTATTATAACGCGCCATCTATGCAACAACTATTAAAACTATTAAATACGCATACATATACTCAGCCACGCAAACATACGTTGATATTCTACGGGCTAACACTAGTATTTCACACTGTGCCTGAAGTAAGTTAGAGTATAACTCTATTGTTTGGTCTCCTTCTTATTTTATTCATTCATATTCTCTAGAAAGAGTTCAAAATAAATTCTTAAGATTCATTATGTATAAATTCATGTATCTTATTGATAATAACTGTTATGACTCTCTTTTACTTAGTTTGAAAATGCATAAATTATCTGATAGAAGAGTTGTAAATGACTTGGTCTTCTTTTATAAAATTGTAAATTCTCTAATTGATTGTCCTGCTCTTGTTGAGTCTATTTTACGTTTAAAGGTTCCTGCACGTTTTAAATGATCTCAATTATTGTTTGTTGATGAAGGTAATTCATGCACCAACTATTATGTACAATCTCCTATTCCTAGGTTGATTCGAACCGGCAATGAGTGTGGGAATCTTTTGGATTATTTCTGCATGAGCATTCATTTGGTAAAGCTGCTTTCTTTAAGTAGTTTCTATTCTTAGTTCAATTAAATTTTACTGTTCTTATAGTCATTTCTTTATATTTTTGTTTATATTTATACATATGTATATTACTCTTGTATTCTTGTCTTTTTGGTTTATATTATTTCTTGTAAAAGCTTTTTTTAGGCGTCAAATAAATAAATAAATAAATAAACGCTTAGGCATTGTTTCAAGAGCGAGAATTTTACACTTTTTACACAAAGCAAAGTTTTGGTACAAAATAAAAAACCACGACACTTCGGTTCATTAGCGCATTATGTATTCTAACGGCTATTATTCCCCTGTCGTGATTAACTGGCATTTTAAATTTAAATTAATATATATTTTTATTTTCGATTTGTTTTGTAGAATTGTCACATTCGTGTTAGATTGACAAACCGTCTATGTTTCGTAAGAAAATCGACATTTTTACGGTTCCGTTCGCGACGCGCCACAGTACTGGGAAAAACTCATTAGGCGAATTGGCTCGTTTCGCCGTCGCATAATCGGAGATAAGGATGGCCTCGTGGAGAAATATTGTCTGATTATATTGTTGGTGGGTGGTGGCTATCTGGTCCTGGATTATCTGGCCGATACATCACTCCAGGGGTGGCTCATCCATCCTCATCGTCGCCCCCATACTCCAAGTGACGACGACATCGAACCCTCGTCGACGACGCTGGCCAACTCGGATGATCGATTTTGGCGAAAACGACACTAATGCCACTCTTTTCCCGGTCGCCACTCAAAGACTACATCATCACCAATCTATGATGATGAAAACTTTCAGTCCTGGATAATAAAGACCATATTAGAAAAAAAAACAACCATTTCATGGCATTATACTGCCGTCCTAAGCCCACTTAACATAACTGACAAAACAACAATATCGAGATAAATGGACTTGAAAGTTTTATTCTAAATTTGTGTATTTCTTCATATATTACTGATTTATTTAAACTTTTTTTTAGTGCATAATGATTATTTATTATTTTGAATACTTCAATTAAATCACCTCTTAATCACCTCGTCTCCAATGTGGAGAGATTCAGTCTTTTCAATCTTTCATGATAAGGTAGTGACCGAAGTAAATATTAAGTATTGGTGATACTATTTCTCTGCGCATGCAGATACGTTAGATTCAATAGCTTAAAAAGTCACTTTTGGATGAAGATACATTAATTTTGATATGAAAAATCGCAATAATACACTCCCATAACTCCTAAAACACATCTAACTCATTTTCGTAATTTTTGTCAGTTACGTTAAGTGGGCTTAGGACGGCAGTATATCCGTATGCGGTATAATTGTAGCCCAATTTAAACTCTTTAGTATGGAAAATTGTTTTATAACACAACGGTATACAGTGGAACGCCGATATATCGTTCTCGCATTTATTGTTTTCTCCCCATTTATCGTTATTTTTTTCAATAGTCCCGACCAAACACCCGTAAGAACAATGTTAAATAATCCCGCATTCGTCGTTCCCCGATCTATCATCTAAATCAGCGGTGGAGAACTGGCGGCTCTGGAGCCGCATGCTGTTTTCTGTGTGAGAACCTACGGCTCTCGTTTTTCAGATTGAACTTTATAATATGCACTTTTTAGTAATAAGCTGTCGAACATTAAGAAATGTCACGAATATAACTTACATATTTCATACAGCTATTCATTTCGTAAATGAGTAACATTTAATTTCATTTTGAATAAACAATACGAAAGTAATATGTTTTACGGCTCACCAACTTGCCAAATTTTGCGAGGTTTTCCGTAATTTGGCTCTCAGCTCGAAAAAGTTTCCCGAGCACTGGTATAAATATTATGGTCCCGTTGCAAATTTAACCCGGATTGATAGTTTTTGTCATATACATATACAGTCCCCGCCAAAAGTCTGAAGTACCTCCTTTTTTCTCAAAATTTCTAAGCAATTGCACTGTTATATTGCAATCTACACCAAAGTGGTGGAAGCGGATAGTTGTGACTGACATTCCGAGAATAAAACGGTACAAATCCTTTTTTTTTTGTTCTTTACTTGAGTTGAAGTACAATGCTTTGTGATCGTTCTCGCATTCATCGTTTTTTAAGGGCCCTTAAAAACGATGGATCGGGGTTTCACTGTATATAAATTATACCACTTCGTAGCTATTTAGTATGTAGGTAATGCGGATCACATAAGTCGTTTTATTCACAGTTTTGTCCAAAGATTAACAATAATTGAATTGTCGATTTTTCGCGATTTTCAAACGACACATCACCTCGGGCTTGAGCGTCAAAACGTTGCGGCGCACCGTAAGGGTTAACGCGCGGCTCGCCATTAATAACCGCTTAATAACACCGAGCGCACTTCACACTTTACACATTAATTAGAATATGGTTAATTAGCGAAAATGAGTCCGCAGGGGGGGTGGCGGCGACCCTAACGACCCTTAAAACCCCATAAACCTCCTCCCACTTTCAGTCTCTCGCTCGCTGCGGACCACTTTCTCCAGGGCGAGAACTTCGCATTGCCAAGACACATTGCCCGAATAGTTGTCTTCCATGTGGGGGTAAGGGGTAAGGGGGTGTGGGGAGGAAAACTCGGGTCACCGCGGTTACAGTAACCCAGCTTTGATTCGGAAAATTGGGGGGGAAAAGCCGCAAAAGTATCTCGGGGCATAATTTGTACGTGATTAAGTATTGCGTTATTAATCTATATACATATATAAAAATCAATGTCTGTCTGTTTGTCTGTTTGTCTGTTTGTCTGTCTCTTATAGGCTCCTAAACCACTCAACCGATCGCGATGAAACTTTCAGGACTTATTGTGATCATGCCGGGGATGGTTCCTGTAAAAAATCGGGATAAAACGGGAACGGGATCGGGAACGGGAACGGGATCTGGAACGGGAACGGAAAGGGGAACGGCAACGGGAACGGGATCGGCAACGGGATCGGGCATTGCAACGCATGCCGGGTCAGCTAGTTTTATTATAAAATGTTAGTTAATGTACATTTGAGCGTGTGTTGTGTGAAATTTTACACACTTTGCGTGGAATACGCACGCAAAACGGGGAAAATCTTATTTGTAACAATATCAACAGTCGATTAAGGGCGTGATGAAAAACGACCCGCGAATAAAGAAAACGACCCGCATTGTCCATTGTGTCGCTAATAACAGAACACTGTCCCCTGCCGACAAAGTCTCCCTTAACAATGGGGTCCTTTCGACGGGGAGGAACAACGTTCACAACCCCCTGCTTAAAAAAACAGTATAATTTATTAGCAGTCATCTGTGCCTGCGCCCCTGCCGTGATATTATTCGAATTTATGAATTTATGAATTAATTTGGCGGTGAGAGCGGCGACACCTGCTCTCCACGAGCTAACCTCACCTACACGCGTACTGAATGCATCTGTTTTCAGGCTTCAAATGACGATCTGGGCTCGTCTAGTCTTCCCTTTCCCGACCTTTTGCTTCTCTGTGAATATAATTTTATATTCCCATTATAATTTATTTTAAAACTCTTTCTTGAAAATCGATAAAATATGTATGGGATATTACAAGTTTCTGACTTGAGACTGGCCATAACTTAGATTATACTTAAACAAGTATAATCTAAGTTAGTCAAACGAATTTGTTTTGTACAAAAGCAAATGTTATCTTATGCTGTGTAAATATTTTATATCGTGCATCTTGATGTATTTTTAAAAAATTCGTTAACCGAAATTTATTGTTTTTCTTTTTGACAAAACGTCGATTAATTAAATAAGTAAAGTTAAATGTGTTCAAAATTAAAATAATTCTAATATAGACATCTCTTGTCAATACGTAAAAGCTCATAAAAACAATGCTCTAAAACAGTGTTTTTAAATATGTACAATAGATGTCTCAAAATTATTTATTATTTGAATATTCTTTTGTTATGAATTTCATTAAATTAGTTTTTATAAATTCATATAGATGTCACTAAAACATTTTTTGTTACAAGAAATTAATATATGTACATACATATGTACATATTATTATTGAATATAAAATAATTTTTAAATTGTCTAATCTTTGTACATATTCTAAAAATATTTATTAAAAATGTATTAACTCGTTGAAAACTCTAATTTTCTTGCATTTCTAGCGTGCCAATAATAATATTACACAGGAATGTAAGAATAGTAATTGAAACATGTAAAGAAAAGCATGATGCATGATTTAGCCTGAAGGTTTTCACTACTTAGAAATTTTCTTTGACGAAGATCACGACTTCAGTTTGATTTGCTAAATTGTCAATACGCATAGAATTTAGCATTCACATTTACATATAATCATAATTACATGTATCCAATGCGAATGAAGTACATACATATGTATGCCACAAATTTATTTCATATTTCTCATTCGCTGCCGAGTTATTGAAAATATTCAATTAGTGAAAAACGATCAAAATTAATGACAGTTATGAAAATATTTCGAGGTAGATAAGTGCAGGATCTGCATAGACATAGCAAATACACCCATATACAATAGTAGCTTGGTATGAGTTCCTTGCCCAGCTACCCATCATCATCAACGACACGCAACAACGTTTAAACTGTCAATCGACATTGACGAACTCGTGATGCTTAACCGTTCATTGGTATACATTTTAAATTATTTCCAAACGACCACTTCGACCCGGACAAATTATTAGGTGACGACCCTAGTAGGGTGTGTACCGGGAAAATGACACAAATGCAATGTCACTTACAAAGTCACATGCACACTCACTACCTTGGCACAAGTTCGCGTATGAATTAATCAGTATCTAATGCATAATACGGTAATTTGAGGGTTAAGGCCGGTCAACTACTAGGTCTTCGTATTACAATTTATAATATTCTGACGTTGCCCTCGGTTGTTCACAGTCAGTGGTCGTCAACTTCGGACCGCATAATGCCCGCAGTTAACCCTTGCAAATTTTAGAAATTGCAGTCCTGCGGACAAAACGTGAACGAAAAACAAAAAAAAAAACTTGGTGAACGCTGAACACGCAAACATTCACAGTTATATGCTTGAAATTATGATTGCCTGCTAAATTTCATATTTTTCTCAACACTACTGCCAACTATTTAATGTTTACGAAAAGTATATACCTACTTGTTATTAGTTTCAAATGTAAATCAATTGTCCATTTTTTTAATAAAAAAAGTAGCTATAAAAGTAGGACTAAGAAAATTATTATCTAAAGAAACTACAATAATAATGTATAATGTAATTGTATACACATACATATTATGTATTGTGGTTCATTATTAAATATGTTAGATAAGTCAACTAGAGATATATTACAAAAATATTAAAAAATAGAGGTAGGTATGAGATGTATTTTAAATGTTCATAGGTATGCTAGTATAAAAAATTCGTTATGGCTCTTACATCTTACGTGAAAATAATAGATATGAAATTTCAGCTTGATAGACTTGACAGTTTCGGAGAAAACACGGATACAGACACACACACACACATAAGTACACAGACATACAGACATACAGACATTTTTTAGAAATCATGAAAACGTGATCAGGGGATGATACCTGATACAAATCAGTCAAAATCTCGAGGTCGAATTTTCGCACGATCACAATACTTTATCCGATTAGGATAAAGTAAAAAGATGATGATTGAATTACATAAATTGGTTGAGTGTAAATGATACTTTGAGGATTTGTATGTTGGTATTTATATTTAAGTTAGATATTTTAGTGAATTTATTGTGAGAGGAATGGATGTATGTGAATATAATTTAATTAAAAAAAATGTTAGAATAAATAGAAATAGGAGAAGCATCCTGTACAGAGGTGTTTTGGAATATAAATAAGTTCCAAAACTATTGATAAATTTCTGGCAGTCTTAAAAAAACATCTCTATATAGGTGTTTAGTTAAGGATTATGTAATTAGCTTTAGCTACTATATTATATAAATAAATACATAAAAATAAACTTCAACGACTGAAAGTCATACATTAAAGTATTCAAATAAATTGTATAGAATCAAATCGTTTGAATTCACTATTATTTCCAGCTATGACGTTGAAGAGCCTATCAAATAAATAAATTTAAAAAAGGCTAAATGACGTATGGCGATCGTTTGGCGGCAGTTCTAGTTTCGATTTGGAAAAAACCCTTTCGAATCGGAAACCCACATTATTTGGAATAAGCCCAAGGATAATACGAATCGAAACGCTATCGGGGTCGCATTGAGCCGGCGACGAACATAATGGAATCGATTCCATTTCCAGCTATAACTTAATAGCAATCGTTCGATACGATCCGAAAAGGACTCTAACATATAATGCGGTCAATTATATCCGTTGGCAACAGAGGCGAGGAGCAGGCTTCGGGCCGTGTAATGTCATCAATTTGACACAAAAAAAAAATACAAAATAATGTACAACCACGTCGGAGTGGTTTCGCTTTTGGACCACAAAAGGTACCTGCCCGTTTCGTCACGCCTTTCTTCGCTGCGAGCACAATGAGAGCTTTTATTGGACGCGGAAAGCTTTTGACGCGACCACCTCACTCTTTAACACTTCAAATTTTGTTTCACAACACCTAGAATGATGCCTCTGACGAAACTTTTATCGAGTACCTTCGTTCTATTGCAGTTTATAAATGTATACGTAGATACAGTTATTATACAGATAATAATTTATTTGATCGTTATGCCTTATACAAGCACACATCACTCATCATCGTCATTTTCAGCCGTTCACCATCCAATACTTTTCCATTCCTGTCTGTCTTGAGCAATCTGCATCCAGTTTACTCCACACATTCGTCTCAATTCATCAGCCCACATCCTCTCGGATACCATTGCAGTATTTCTCGCGTCGATCTGCCATCCATTTTTCTCATTATGTGTCCACTTCAACTTTTTCACTCGTTCCGCTATATCTGCCACTTTGATCATACTTACTAATAAACAGATATTAAAAAATATCACGAAGATAACTTTTTTCTAACACCTATCCATTTCATAAATGAGCAATATTTAATTTCATTTTAAATACAGTGGAACCCCGTTGCATCGTTTTTCATGGGACCGTAAAAAAAACGATGTATGCAGAAAAACGACTTATACGATAAAGTATATTTAGTACGTAATATTTAGACGATTGATACAGGATAACGATATATAGGAGAACGATGCAAACGAGATTATTTAACACTGTTCTTGTGGGTGTTTGGCCGGGACTATGAAAAAATAGCGATATATGCGAAAAACAATACAAGCGAGAACGATGCAACGGGGTTCCACTGTATCATCATCATCATTTTCAGTCGTTCACCATCCACTGCTGGATGAGGGCCTCTCCAATCCTCTTCCATTCCTGTCTGTCTTCAGCAATCTGCATCCAGTTGACTTCAAACATTCGTCTCAATTCATCAGCCCATTGTCCACTCGGTCTACCTTGCTTTCTTTCACATCCTCTCAGATACCATTCCAGTATTTCTCGCGTCGATCTGCCATCCATTCTTCTCATTATGTGTCCACTTCAACTTTTTCACTCATTCCGCTATATCTGCCACTTTGATCATACTTCTTACCCACGCACTCCTCTCACGATCTCTTCTTGTTATACCAAGCAAACATCTTTCCATGTTTCTCTGTGTGCACTGGATCTTATGTAACATTCTTGAATTTAGCATCCAAGTTTCACATCCATACGTCATAACTGGCAGTACGCATTGGTCGTATGCCTTATTTCTTAAGCATGGCGGGATGTTGGATTTAAAAACTATGTTCATTCATTCAAAAGCGCTCCATACCAGTTTCATTCTTCGTTTTATCTATACATATAATCTGAAAATAATATGTTGCGGCTCCCAAACTTAGCCAATTTTGTAAGGTTTTCCCTAATTTGGCTCTTAGCTCGAAAAAGGTTCCCGACCACTGGTCCAGCCCGTTTCCATTTCAACTTTTTCCCACGTTCCGCTATATCTGCCACTTTAGTCATACTTCTTACTCATGTATTCCTCTTCCGATCTCTTCTCGTTATACAGAGCATACATCTTTCCATGCTTCTCTGTGTTTACTGGATCTTGAATTCAGCATCCATACGTCATAACTGGCAGTACGCATTGGTTGTATGTATGCCTTCTTTTTTAAGCATAGCGGAATGAAATCACTCATATAATCTTCATTGAAATATTTTGACCCTTATTATATTCGCGAACGATCGCGGTACCTAATGTGTTAATATCAACCCTCAACTCTTCACACTAAACGATTTTATGGGCTGTGACTAATGGAAGGGTCATCCGAGCCCCAATGAATCGCTCACTTATAGACGATTAGCAACACTAAACACTCGATAAAAACACTTCAGGTGTATATAAAAATAGTACGTACGCATAATTTCACATAATAATATCAACATGTTTATATACATAGTATTTCATTTATAATATACATACATGTCCTTAGTGTATGTATGTATGTATGTAGTTATAGGCAATATCCAATTTTCATTATTTAGGGTACACGCTGAGTTTTCCACAATCGATCGGCCCCTCTCGTCGACCCTTCGACAATAGTTTACACATTCTCTCCACAACAACAAAAGCTAAACAAGACAAAAAATAAATAAACAAAACGATCCCATCATCAGAAGCTCAACAATAATGTATCGATTTCTTTTCACGCCCTTACAAATGTGCTTACGCATTCTAAAACCATCATATAGAGAAGGGGAAAAAAAATGCACAAACGATCAAGATTTTCCTCTCGGAAGATTTATTCAGGGCATGCTAGTACTAATGCGAGTATTATGCACGAGCTTTTATAAGCTTGTCACATAAAAGCTTCATTCGAAAGATCAATGTTGAGCGCGGAGCTTATAACATGTGTGCCGCGTCTCCCCGGCAATATGTCAAACATAATGCTATCTCAACCTCGTACACCACTTTATAAATGACTCAATTTATGAACTTTATAAATTGCCATCGTATGTAGGTATATGCTCAACGCAAGACTAAATTCATATTTCAAACACACATGTACATATAATATTATACCTGCATAAGTTTAAAATCTATCGACTATAAATATATGTAAATCTGATTTGGGTAAATAAGCGATGCGTAAAAAAATAAGGAAATTATCTACAACCCTTCTGAGCAGCATTTTAAGTACCCCTTGGCACTTGTTATAGAACTTGGCGTATTATAACCATGATGTGATATAATTTGACGCACTACACTGAGCGCTTATCCCCAGGAAAATGCACGTATGCTAATGTTTCAAACTGGAGTAAATTTTATTTAACTTTTTACACTGTAACTTATACTGCATCAAAGTATTTACAGACATACATATGTGATCGCTAAATGTAAAATAATACCATTATTGATTATTTCGCCCTCAAAGTCAGTCTTCACTACCGATTTGTTATACTTACATACATATCTAATTTTAATATGACATCATCATTTTCAGCCGTTCCTGTCCATCTTGAGCAATCTGCATCCACTTGACTCCACACATTCTTCACAATTCATCAGCCCATCGTCCACTCAGTCTACCTTGCTTTCTTTCACATCCTCTCGGATACCATTCCAGTATTTCTCGCGTCCATTTTCTTGCTGTATGTTCACTTCAACTTTTTCACACGTTCCGCTATATCTGCCACTTTGGTCATACTTCTTACTCATGTATTCCACTTACAATCTCTTCTTGTCATACCAAGCATACATGTTTCCATGCTTGTCTGTGTGCACTGGATCTTACGTAGCATTCTTGAATTTAGCATCCACGTTTCACATCCATACGTTATAACTGGCAGTATCTACTCAATGGTCGTATGCCTTACTTTTTCAGCATAGCGGAATGTTGGATTTAAAAACAATGTTGATTCTTCCGAAAGCACTCCATCCTAGTTTCATTCTTCTTCTTTACAACCAGTCATATTCACTAATTGTCATGCTTCTTATTCAGGTATTCCTCTAACGATCTCTTCTTGTTATACCAAGCATACCTACATCTTCCAATCTTTCTCTGTGTTCACTAAATATTACGTAGCATACTTGAGTTCAGCATCCACGTTTCACATCTACATATATTAATGTGACATATTTACTTTTTTTTTTAAATGACATAATATACTACGTAAACTTTTGTTAAACTGTATGTCTTTTAATGAAAATGTTTAGATGATAAAACTCCCAATCCCAACGACGACGCAGACGTTGTTAATAACACTCGCTCATTTTGCAGGTCTTTTTAATACACTTCGCGAAGTGTCTTGTCGTAATTAATTTTTCATAAATTTTCTGCACATCTTGAACTACTTAAAAACAGATTACGCGGAGAAATTGACGTCAGTTTGTCCGCGTACGAGCCGTAACTGATGTGCGCGGTATTTTGACTGGCCATCATAGACGCGATATCAACTCACTAATTACGGGCCCACAACATCTGCCCTTAGTTAAAAACACTTAGCCGAAACGACACGCGCCATTAAAAAAATAAATAAAAAGCTCCAACTCTTTCCACTCTTCTTTTTATGACTGATTTAATCCCCGCACCCTGCTCTTCCCTTCCAACGATTCTAATTTCTATTTATTATTTAATTTCTCGTAATGGTCGTAACGCGGATCACCTGCCCGTGTGTTGGGACTCTCACTCGACGCGGTAAATTATCTTTTTTGATTGATGATTTCGTTAATGCAGATTTAATGAAGCGTAATGGTCGAACATGCGAGTTAATTGATATCAATTCTGCATTCAGATGTGTGAAAAAATTTCATTGGTATATAAAACACTGTGCATTTTAAATCCCCACCGACTATCTACCAATCTTTGGCGAGGTAACGTGTACTTAATTGCCCTTTTGCAAAGCTTCCCATTCAACAGTGGAATGATTCATCTCTCGCGCGAGATTCTCGTGATATAGGTTATACGTACCTTCTATCAAAGACATGTTAATTATCTGCCCCTTCGATATATTAATCTATTGAATAAATATTGAATAGATAATAACACGCGGGTACGCCTTCGGTTTGCTTTACGAAATATAACGCCCCCGTTCCAGAGCTAACAATTATATTGAACCGAGGTATAAATTCAGACTAGATAAAAGCTCAGGATGCACCTGCCAACGAGCATTATCATCTTCGGTTTATGTGCATCCTACCGGATTTATGCATTTAAATCAAACGCACTCGATTTCGTTTATTTTTTTCTGTATCGCTTTGCATGCCCCCTTGTAAAGCTTCAGTATTTATCTATGTAACAAATTGATACGTCTACGAAGCCAATCAAAAGTTTTACATAGCGAACGATCAAAATCAAATAGGGGATAAGTTTATACAATGAACATTTGAATAGATGATCAATGATATGCCATTGAGTTCCTAATAAGAAACGGTTACAGTAAATTTTTAGATAATATAATTTTAGTAAAAAAATATTCAAATTAACTGTAAAAATTTGAGTATTCGTCGGATAAAATTATTATGCGTGCACCTCATTCTGAGAAGATTAAAACATATTTCGTTTTGTTCACTTTTTTTTATCCTCCTTCATAATCAAATAAGGGTGCCTGTTCCGCAGTTCCCTTCAATAAAATTATTATGCGTTTTTTTGGTCGCTATAGTAGTTTATTAAAGAAACTAAAAGGGTTGAACCAGATAAGTCCTAGATTGTGTTCCGCTTTTACTTGTTATTTTTTTCCTGTTCGAATTTTGATGTATTTAAACAGAAACAGCTGTCCATGAAATGCGGTCAACTAAAGACACTAATAATCATAAAAACGTATAATCATATCAATTACACCATTCGCATTCGAACGATATTTTTTATTCAAAAATCCATGTATGTACATAGAAGTGGGTATCTTTCGTAAAGTTTTCAGTAATTTTAAGTTTTTTCTGTTGTATCTGTGTAGTTAAATGGGATTTAGTAAGTATTTGGACTGACATATCATTAGCAATCTATCGATCTTGATTCATCGAAAAAATTTGATGTTTTCGGGCGTGTGTGACTAAACCAGTCGGTCACAGAGACGGACTCGCGTTTTTTGACTGTAAACGATCATGGGAAAAACGAGCGTACAAATAATAGATAGTATGGGGTTTCGAATAATTTCTAAGTACATTATTTAAGTGGAGAGTCGTGCATTCACCAGGTGTTTTTGTCGTTTCGCTTGTTTGGATTTACCTGTTATCCCGTTTTATCCGGACCGCGTAACCGTCATGCCGTTAAAAGCTGACCAAAACTTACAAAAAATTCCATAGTCTAATAATGATAATAAAAAAAAATGAATAGGTTGACGAATGTGTCATTAGAAGGGGAGACTCTTATCGAAGATTGAGAAATTATGATTTCGAAACCACCCAAGAGGTCCGAAAATTAATGATTGTTTACTCAATTGCACATGGCGAATAAAAACCAATAGCTATGTTGGACAAATTAAATAATTTCGTTCCGATAGCTTCAGTTCATTTAACTTATAAATACTTACTGATGGATTTTAAGCCAAATTCATTTTTATATACCTACTACATTAGATATTATTTTCTAATATCTTGTCGAATTCCAAAAATTGCAATGAATTCAAAAGTGAATGACCTCTCGTAGATATACATATATATATAGTACATACATATGTAGAAGTAGCAGCCACCTTTAAAAGTCTAATCTTTTTTCCACGACAAAATGTATCCCCATTTTATTTCTGGCATATTAGTTCTGGACTAGAAACACATTATCATCTCGTCATTAATCCAAACCGTATTTGTGCCGAACGAGTCATCGTAAATGGAAAAGGGTGAACAAACCTCGAGACAGGTGTATATTGTTAATTTGACAAAATAACACACACACACACACACACATATGATTTGATCTATTCACGTAAGTTCCAAAAAGTATGAACACGCAAACACCTATGTACATCAAATTTATATAATAAAATCATTGGATGTATATGTAGGTAAATTGAACAAATTGTTTCAAACATGTCAATGCGTATAGCTTGATAACGATCCATTTCCAAATCTGTTTATGTATGTTTGTATGACTTTTTCTGTATTTTTTTTTTTTTACCAAGGTTCCATTACTAAACTGGAAAAAATTAATAAGAAGTTCCATGCGTAGGTACCTACTCCATTTCCAGGTTTCGTCTTTCCTCTTCTTCTTCCAATTCCCATGATTATGTCCCTCTTCGGTCTAGGATAGCGGTGGGGAACCGGCGGCTCCGGAGCCGCATGTGGCTCTTTGTGTGAAAACCTGCGGCTCTCGCTGTCATCCAACGTTTTTGCGTAAAACACAAAACGTTTTCACACAATTTACACAAAATCAAAATGAATCCTATTTCCACAACTTGATAATAATACTTTATAATACTACACTGTCAAACGCTAAGAAATATCACGAAGAAAACTTAATTTTTACAGCTATCCATTTCATTGATGAGTAATATTTAATTTCATTTTGAATATACATACATATAATGTTGCGGCTCTCAAGCTTACCAACTTTACACAGTTTTCCCTAGTTTGGCTGTTAGCTCGAAAAAGGTTGCCGACCGCTGGTCTAGGAGGACAGTCTAGGATCTCTGATATGTATTTAAGCTATTAAATAATTTATCAGATAGCCCTTATTTGCTAAGTAGGATCCTTCTCCATTATTCCCCTAAATGTGCTAGAAATCGTTCATTGTTTCATTTGACTCTTTGTTCTGCTAATTATTCGCAAAACTCCATCATTCATAAAGCCTTCTCATCATTCAACTAAATTACTGCACATATTGATCCTTTTTACTATACCCTACTTCAGATTATCTTTACTCAAGTTACTTTCCAGCCCTACCTCCTAAAGTTCCTTTCTTGCTATGATTTGTTCTTTGTAACTACATATGTATTTTGCCTGTATTGTATTATGTGGAATTAATTTTATTTTATGTTGCACTTTATGAGCTGTATGTTACTTGATATTAAATAAATAAATAAAATGATCATTTTCAGCCGTTCACCATCCTCTGCTGAATGAAGGCATTTCCAATCCTCTTTCATTCCTATCTGTCTTGAGCAATCTGCATCCACTTGATTCCACACATTCTTTTCAATTCACCAGCCCATCGTCCACTCGGTCTACCTTGCTATCTTTCACATCCTCTCGGATAACATTCCTAATCATTCAACGAAAATCCTTTTCACTATTCCTTGCTCTTCTTCAGATTTTCTTTACTCAAGTTCATTTCCAGCCCTAACTCCTTAAGTTACTTTCTTGCTATGATTTGTTCTTTGTTTGTAACTACATATGTATTTTGGCTGTATTGTAGGTATTATGTGGAATTAATTTTATTTTATATTGTACTTTATGAACTGTATGTTACTTGATATTAAATAAATAAATAAAATCATCATTTTCAGCCGTTCACCATCCACTGCTGAATGAAGGCATCTCCAATCCTCTTCCATTCCTGTCTGTCTTGAGCAATCCACTTGACTTCTTCCACTCGGTCTACCTTGCTTTTTTTCACATTCTCTCGGATACCATTCGAGTATTTCTCGCGTTCATCTACCCATTTTTCTCGCTATGTGTCCAGTGTCCACTTCAACTTTTTTACACGTTCCGCTATATCTGCCAGCTTGGTCATGCTTCTTACCCTTGTATTCCTCTTGCGATCTCTTCTTGTTATTCCAAGCATACAACTTTCCATGCTTGTCTGTGTGCACTGGATCTTTCGTAACACTGTTGAATTTAGCATCCACGTTTCACATCCATACGTCATAACTGGCAGTACCTACTCATTGGTCGTATGCCCTAACTACTAAAGTTCCTTTCTTGGCAGTATTGTATTATGTGGACTTAATTTTATTTTATACTGTACTTTATGAGCAGTATGTTACTTGATATTAAATAAATAAATAAATAACCTCCCCTTAATATATGGATCTAACTGTTTTATATATTTAAAGTATTACCCATTTCTTCAACAGTCAATTTTCTGCGATACCCAATAGGTATTGGGAAACTCGTGACTACCGAAGTGAATGTGTGTGGGGAAAATAGCGAAATGTTCCACGAGACCGTGGATAGTGAGCAAGTAATTTTCATGACAATGGCGTCGGCGTCGATAGGCGTCGTCGTCTCGGTAGGCCTAGATGCAAAAAAGGTGGCCCAAAGTGAGGTGAGACAATGTAATTTAACGCTTTGACGCGGAACTAAGCCGAACCAGACTGCTACTGGGTCCCATAGTACTATGTAGCCGCTACTGTCTTACATGCGTAAACTGACACTAGGTAAATAATCACCTATTCGTCTCGAACGTTTGGAAAAAAATCAAAAACAAACATTAAAAATGGACATAATCGCAATCGAGGATCGCCACCACACAATTCCGATCGTATTTTCTCAACCTCGCCATTATTTTAATTGTATACCACACATACCCATCCATACATAGGGTGCGGCCAGCGAGTGATGGTGAATTTGAATCAATTTTAATTAACCCCGTATTAACGGTAGGTACACAATACAATGGTCGTTATGGGAATCGCACCGTTTCGACCGTACACAAAAGGAAAAATATCATTTCCATGTAAAGCGTATTAAGAAAGGCAATTTGGGTTATGGGCCGTGACTAAAGGCGACCCAGTAGTACACCGGGAGGGCCCCTCCGAGGACTTGGGTCATTGTTTTGATCCGTTTCAAAACACCTCACTTTTCTATTAGGCCACAT
The DNA here is from genome assembly GCA_022651745.1 of Parapsyche elsis. Taxonomy (NCBI): domain Eukaryota; kingdom Metazoa; phylum Arthropoda; class Insecta; order Trichoptera; family Hydropsychidae; genus Parapsyche; species Parapsyche elsis. The sequence goes on from JAGVSN010000016.1 coordinate 2,691,968, forward strand.
AATAGACTTTAGGACACCCACCCAACCCCACCACTAAGTCGCTCAGTCCACATGACACGTAAAATCTTGAATCTAATTGAAATTATATGGGGAGCCTTTTAAATCGGTCTGTTCTATGTACGTATCAAATTACACTACTGTTTTTGTATCGAGAGAAAACACGTTCAAATTATTATTCAGAAAAAAATCATCCTTTAATCAATTCCACTGTTACTCTTGTGCTATTTTTTATTGACACTACACTAAAATCGATTTGTTTGTTGTGAATATAAACCTAATCGCTTGTCACCCGGCAGTCGCCATTACACAATGTCGGAATCCACCATTGTTGTGCGACACGTTTATTTTTACTCACTTTTAAACGTGATCTTCTCAAACGTTTCATTGCATTTTAAAGCCAATCCTGTGAGCTTAAATTTTTACGAAATTTTACTAGCATAATATGTTTTTGTGTGAGTAGATTTCAAGTTTTGTCATACGAGTATAGTATTGCAAAATTTTCGTATAAGACCAATTTCGTAGGTATAAGACCAATGCGCACTACAAGTTATTACGTATGAATGCGAAACTGAATTCAACAATGCTACGTAAGATCCAGTACGCACAATGAAGTATGTAATGGTGTATTCTTAGTATTAATTTATTTATTTATTTATTACGTAACAAACAGCTTATAGTGTACAATATAAAATATAAATACAAAATAATATCAATTTCACACAATACATACACTGCAGCCAAAATAGTTACAAACGAACAACCGATCAAAACAAGAAAGGAACTTAGGAGTTAGGGCTGGAAAGGAACTTAAGTAAAGATAATCTAATGGAGGGCAAAGAATAGAGAAAAGAATCAATATGTGACGGGATTTCGTTAAATGACGAGCAGGATCTATAAATGAAGGAGTTTTGTGAATAATTAGTGGAAACAAAGATTCAAATTAAACAATGGAGGATTTCTGACAGGTCTAGGGGGACAATGTAGAAAAAGATCCTACTTAGTAGGTAAGGGTATAAAAAGAAGAGATCGCAATAGGAATACATGAGTAAGAAGTATGCCCAAAGTGGCAGATATAGCGGAATATGTGAAAAAGTTGATTTGGACACTGCGAGAATAATGTATGGCAGATGCTTGAATGGTATCCGAGAGGATGTGAAGGAAAGTAAAGTAGACCGAGTGGACGATGGGCTGATTAATTAAGAAGAATATTTGGAGTCAATTGGATGTAGATTGCACAAGACAGACAGGAATGGAAGACGATTGGAAAGACTTTTATCCAGCAGTCAATGGTGAACGGCTGAAAATGATGATGATGAATTAACATTGGCGTAACAAGTACCCTTACAAATTGATACGAACACATCGAGTCTACTCTATCAATATGAACTTAGAAAATAATAGTTATTCAGTACTCATTAGCGTGTAATGTAATGCTCGCTAATGTGGACACACTTGCCGTGCAACCAGCTGCGAACGACACCGAATGGATCGCCACGAACGTTGCAGAGCGCGCGCAAAGTATGCTCGCGAACGCGTACACATTTACAAAATTTGTTGCACTACACGCACATGTTCGCTAATGAGTACGCGGCTTAAGACTCGCTCTAATTTTTAGTTACACTACCATTGAACTTTAGGGTGTATCTTTGGGTGCTCGCAGCACTCGTCACGTAGTCCATTCACGTAGATTGCTCTGCACGATCGTACAAATAATTAAATAATGAAGTGTCGAGTTGGAGGCTGCACGGCTCCGGCGTGTCATCGAATTAGACGACCTGAATTAATTTGTACCTTTATGCACCCACCGCCATAGGAAAAAACAAGGGCAAAAGACTCTCGAAAAAAACACACACACACACACACACGTGTAAGTATAGAGATGCATAATGCAACAAGTTTGAACCGATAGAGTCCGTCGTCCGGTCGTAAATCTGTTGACTCTCTGAGAGGGGGGTGGGGTTTATTCACCCGCATTCGTTTATACGGTGACCGAATCGCATAAAAGCCACTCAGGATTAAGACGTTTGCCCGTTCGCTGTGTAATCGTATTTATTGGTCACCAATATACGTATGTACATATATATATATATAATAATATTAAATGCGAGCGAGGTGACAACCCTCACACATAAAACGGCCGGCAGTAAAGTGCGCGATCGCGGTCACTAAACGCGTCCGAACGATTCACTGTAATAAATAATAATAAAAAAAAAACTCGCACACTCCTATGTGATTTTATGTTTATGACGATTTGCATAATCGCATCTCCTTATCGTATATCTTAATACTTAAAATAATTGATTGATTTATTGCCAACTGGGCCGGTCGTATTGCGTGTAGTGTAATTGTGCGCGGAACTGTAATGGAAAATTAGTCAACGAAACATTGCTTTTGTAGCCGATTTTGGGTTAAATTATCACATAAAAACATACCAGATAAAAGGACCGTGAATATTTTTATCACTTGAGCAACCACTTAATTTTTATTGGTCATTTTAATTCAGCTATCTACGCGGTGACAGTTTCGCCATAAATACTTTGGGTGTAATACATTATTCTCGCATTCGCGAGACATTGTTAGTTTGCTAGTTTTTAAACAATCTACCGTATTTAAAAATAATTTATAATCAACTTTTGGTATATTATATGTATAATAAAATTTCGACGGTGGTATCGAAAAATTTTGATTTACGCACAATAAACTTTTAAATACAAAATAAAAAGCCGTAAATTAATCATGCATACAGAGCAACTTTGTGTTTAATCAACGGCGTGATTTATTCGAAACGGTTGACTATCAAATTTTATATACGCACGTAAAAGCTCCACAATATTTGTATCGCAATCGTAAAATTCCAGAAGCCAAATACTATCGTGAAGTTCATATCGGACGCTGATATATGTACATAAATACAAAAGAGCAAAATTACACAAAATGGATATAAATCTAATTAAACTTTAATTAGATTTTTGAGATACGCACGTCCCCTTTGAGTGTTTCCTGCGATTAAAACCACTTTAGATGACATTGTACGCTGTGGGTAATCTCGCGTTGTAATCTGGATGATATAAGCTCGAAGTGGGCAAAGTTCATCGAAACACTTCTTCAATAATGTTTAATTGGACCATCGGCGAGCGCCGGTCTATAAAATATTTATCGTTCACTAAATTATGCTGTCCAAATAAGCGACATTAACGTCTCAGACAACGGCGATCGACGTATTTATTACGCAGCCAATGGGTTAAAGATGATTTCCAAAATTTCGATATAGAACCACGACAAAGTTGCCCAAAATGTCTTTAATAAATTTTCCCTAAAAGCACTGACTTTATTTATATATCCTATTATGTCTTGTAAGTTTAACTTGTTTTCAAGTTAAAATTGCATATTTATAAGCTTTGGCATGGTATCCGCTTTAAATAATCAATTCCAATTATAAAGAAAATCGCATCGATATTAAAATCAAGTTGACATTCATCGATCATCGTCAATTTAAATTTATACAAAATGCGTGAATAAATCATAGCCATTGCAATCATTCAAATGCGTATTCACTGTCATTGAAAATGTTCATATTGCATAAAAAAAAAATTATATTTATATCACTTAACTATTAATTTTTAAATTTTGGCGAGCTTTCACCGCAAATGTGTCTACAATTTTACAGATGGTTGATTCGCTTGCATTATTTTCTGTTTGTGTGCCTCTTTCTCGGCTCGCAAATGATAATTGCGTCGAGTTGGGCTAATGGCCATTTAATTGAAGTTGGCAAAATCCGGCTCGGCTGAAAAATATATATTAATTTTCGGAACGCTTAATTGATGGGCATCCCCAGATAAATGCAGTGCGCGACACGCGGTTAAAAAAAAAACGCAATAATTTAACGCAGATAAGATCGAAATTATTCACGGGCAATCGTTACGGGAACTTTTGTTACGAATTCAGAATTTGAAAACATAATTTCTTGAATATTTAAACGAGTCGTTTTCGAAATTTTACATGCAAACCATAAAATTGTACTTATAATGACATAAAATCACATAAGAAGCTTATCCGCAAATAGTGAAAATAAATAATAAATTTAAATCAAATGATTACGGGCGATTGCGAGTGCGGCCCAAAGATTCGATACACAATTAGCATATTAGTGTGCAGGTGTCGTAAATATTAGCAGAATTAGCTCGACGATCGATATGGAATTGTGCGCTTTAGATACGATATTCAATGTTGGAACTTATTTAAATTGAAAAATAAAAATAAATTATCGGGGAAACTTGGATATTGTATAATTTTTCAAAATTTGCATTTTAAGCTTATTTCAGGCTGTACATATGTATATTTCGCTGGCTATGAAGAATATACCAACGTATGTATGTATGTATGTCATACCCACATACATATGTATATGTTTAATGAAATTTGCACGTAAAATGTAGTCACTGCAGATAATCATATTGTAGAGATAGTTGATAGTTATTTATACCCAGGACAATTGGTGAATATGACTGATTGTAAAGAAGAAGAAATAAAACTAGGATGGAGTGCTTTTGGAAGAATGAACATTGTTTTTAAATCCAACATTCCGCTATGCTTAAAAAAGAAGGCATACGACCAATACATATTGCCAGTTATGACGTATGTATGTGAAACGTGGATGCTAAATTCAACAGTGTTACGCTAGATCCAGTGCATATAGACAAGCATGGAAAGATGTATGCTTGGTATAACAAGAACAGATCGTAAGAGAAATACATGGGTAAAAGCATGACCAAGGTGGCAGATATAGCGGAACGTGTGTAAAAAAGTTGAAGTGGACACATAGCGAGAAAAATGGATGGCAGATGAACGCGAGAAATACTCGAATGGTATCCGAGAGGATGTGAAAGAAAGCAAGGTAGACTGAGTCGACGATGGACTGATGCATTGAGAACAATGTGTGGAGTCAACTGGATGCAGATTGCTGAAGACAAACAGGAATCGAAGATGATTGGAGAGACCTTCATCCAGCAGTGGATGGTGAACGCCTGACAATGATGATGATGATGAAGTTCATATTGATAGAGTAGACTCGATGTGTTCGTATCAATTTGTAAGGGTACTTGTGTTACGCCACTGTTAATTCATCATCATCATTTTCAGCCGTTCACCATCCACTGCTGGATAAAGGTCTCTCCAATCGTCTTCTATTCCTGCCATTCTTGCGCAATCTACATCCAATTGACTCCAAACATTGATGATTAGAGGGGCCTTCATCCAGCAGTGGATAGTGAACGCCTGAAAATGATGATGTATGTATACATATTTTTATTTTATTTACAAATATTTGAAATAAACACGTCACATTACCAAATTTTACACTGTTGCAAATTATATTTATGAATTACAAAAGATGCTTAAGGGTTTACATAATAATAAAGCTCTATTTCTAAAAAACAATATAAAGTGTAAAATCGAAGGTTTCGCGATTTCAATGCCGGGCACTCTATACATACATATTTGATTACGATTTTCATAGACTGTAGTTCAACATTAAGGACTCCAATAAATTTAATAGTACATATGTACGTACGTACGTACATACGTACATACAGTGCACGCAATACCGTCACTTAAGTTGATCCCAGAGCTTTATAGTCTACACACGACGTCGCGTCGTCGTCTTTTAAATGTCGTTTCGCGTCACTCGACAGACGTTATTTATTGCGATTCAGTTTGAATGAGCGACTCGAATCGAGCGTTTCTTTTTTCCGCGCTAATTCGATTTGTTGAACAATAAACGGTGGCTTAATCGTACGCGGACGTATTTATTCACTCGCCGGGGAAAGTAAGCGGTTACCCGTTTCCGGCGACTAACCGAGGCAGTAAATAAAATTATAAGGGCCACCTGAAGCGAGACATGGGGGGCTGAGAGCGAATCTCCCATGGGAGTTATTGGCGACAGCCTCCGAAGACATCATCCCCATTAGCGAGTGATCAAAGGCGCAATGACGAAAATTCAATAGGTATCGATCTACCTGCCGTTCGTTTCGATCGATCCTTTTTTTTTTTTTTTATTCTGCTTTAAGTTATAAGGGTGAATCGATTATTATTCCCCATTGATGCAATTAATGTATCACGTGAACAATTGAGACATTTCGAGGACGTTGTTTAAAACATAAAACCATTGCTTTTCGACGCACTTGGTCCAATTTCGCGCTAACGCCTTTGTAGGATCGCAAAATTGTCGTATTTGCGGGGGAAACCAATTATACAAACTTATGCATCAACTGTTTCTGCGAATACTTTGCTGAAATCCTTCAGTTATAGGCTTACCATACGTCCAAGTTTGACCGGGATTGTCCCAGTTTGATGGTGCGTCCCGACGCCCCGACCGGTTTGCCATTTTTGTCCCGGTTTGTCATTTTGTACGCGTCTATCGTTTCATCTTTGTAAAATTGTCAGATGGCGTCACGGGGTATCGGGAGCTATTGCGATACTATCCACTCTATATGCTTTTGGCGGAGATGGTAGACTGCTAATTGTTAATCAGGCAGTGTACAATGGTCAACGGAGGTTATCGACAGTTTCTACTAAATTCGCTAAATTTTACAAAATGATATACTGTATTATAGGAAAAAAATTTCGCCTGTAGCGCATTTTTGTATTTATTTTGAAATTCAAAATGTTCATAAAAATTATACATATTCTTTCGAAAAAAAATTTTCCTCTAGTAAAATCGTAAAATGTCCCGGTTTGGAAGAAAAATAATATGGTAAGCCAACCTAAGTATGTATGTATGTAGGTTATTGCCAAGTAAAATAAAATGCACTTCAACAATACAGGAATTGATCAAGGTCAAACCTTCACTAAAATGATACAAATTGTGTGAAATTACAAATTCATAACATAATATATTTCGGAAACTAGTGTTTATTCATTACGTAACACAAAACTTATAATAAAAATACAAATACAAAATAATATTAATTTCACACAATACACTACAGCCAAAATACATACATAGATACAAACGAACAACAGATCAAAACAAGAAAGGAACTTAAGTAAAGATCACCCTTATTTGAGCCATTTTTAGCAAGTTTTTACAAGTGCACTTTATGAATATAAAGGCCATGTACTATTTACAATTATTTCATTGCAAAAATTGATAGAAGTCGTACGTGTTAAGAAGTGTGGAAGCGTTAAGCTGGGTCCACACCGGCGCACCACAAACGCAAACGACGAAGGGCGAAGGCGAATTGTTAAGGCGCTCACACACCTTCACGAAATCGCTGCGGTATCGCTGCGTTCAACTTTCGCCCCTATCGTCGTCCCATTCGCACCGATATAATTCGCATTGGTGCCAATCGACGACGATAGAGGGCGTCAGTTTGACGCAGCGATTTCGCTAAGGTGTGTGAGGGCCTTTATTGTGTCCGTTGATTTATGAACGTCCACACAATAACAATTCGCCTTCGCTCTTCGTCGTTCGGTTCGCCAATGTGGATCCACCTTTACATACATACATAAGTTGAACCACTAAATTCAATATACACTAAAAAAGAGAAAAAATTATGAATTAGTATTGACCAAATTTATAGTAAAATACTCAACTTGTACTTGTATTTTGATTTATTTCATTCGATAAAGTAAATCAAATTTAAATAAATGTACGCATTGAAATCCTATCACGTGACGCTACTGCCTGCAATGCCACAACATGATTCCGCACAACTGTTCGCAATCTCATGAATATTGATAAGACCATTAACAACGCGATGACGGATAAATCAGGCTTATCTCTCGATATTCGGACGCGATATATGAGTCGAGATGCACCCGATGCACCGTCCCACAATGAAAATTGATTGTTGCAGTTCGACACCGTTGAAAACGGGCTGCACCGCCATCATCGAATATTTTACACTCGCCAATTAACTAGTGGTGTATTTTGTTTTCAAGTTCTAACGCAAGAGGAGACAATCGCGCGGTAATTCATTCCGTGACGGTGTCTCGGTTCGATTAATTTATTCGATCTCGTTATCGGGATGACCCAGATGGGTGTTTTTGTGTGAAAATAAGAGCAACGGGAAAGGTGAACAGATCGTCTGCCATCGCGTTGCAGAACAATGCATCGGTTAAATTACACCATACCGGGCAAGTTTATTTGTAATCACCAATCATACCCACTGGCCCTCATCGGCTACTTGAATTCTGAATCGAACGTGTTCGTACACACTTGGCACGATTAACAATATAGTATTTTATAATATTAAACTTTAAAATACTATAAAAGTCTTGAGATATTCTGTCTCTGATTTTTTTTATATACAGATAGGGACCACGCTATAGAAAAAAACGCTATAGAAAGTTAGGCACCCATACAAAATTCGGGGTTAAGTTTTTTTAATTGTATTTTGCGATTTGAAGCAAAGCAAACATTTTACCCATTTTTATATATATATAGAGATGTCTCGTCATCATTGAATAACAGTTAGGGTAGTAATTGATATTCCTAGGAGTATTGTTAGATTGGGGGCATTAGAGTTAAAGAATTGAATTAGACCTATTATGAATCTTTTTTACTAACTCAAACATGATCAATAGGAGTTATAATCTTTTTCTTATCTATAGCAACAGCCTTCATAGGCTATGTTCTTTAAGTTATCAGGTGAGTTAAAGGATTTAATTCATAGGATAAATTGTTGTATGTTAATACTTTATATTCTGATTGGTATAAATCTATGGTTAGCTCCGCAAATTTCAGAACATTGGCCAAAGAATACGCCTGGCCGAGAAATCAATATAGTTCTTTGATTTAGACGTCCCGGAAGAGCATCAGCTTTTACTCCATAAACCCCCCAAACTAAAGAAATTCACCCCCAAAAAAAAAGGGAGAGATATCCAAACCAGTAAAGAAATAAATAAACTAAAAATTGGCGAAGCCATATAAATAAGAAAATTAGAATACCCAGGCACATAAAACTCCTAAATATAAATAGTACAAAGTGCCTGATAAAAGGAATATTCTGATAGAATTTATAATGTAATCATAACCTTACCTTTGTTTATAAAAAAATAAGCTAACTAAGCTAGTGAATTCATACTTCATTAATAAAAGATAATCTTTTTTTTTTAAATACTTATACACGCGCGACGGAGCATTGACCTTGCATATTTAGTGCAGTTTATTTTGCTACTGACAAATATTTTCTAAGTGCACATACATATTTAAATGCACATTAATAATATATTTATGAAAATTCTAATTTGACCTTGAAAATATTGCATTTTTTTTAATGTACGCTATAGAAGGGACCGTTATACAAAAAACCGCCGCAAACGCTATAGAAGTGTACGCTATAGGAGGGTTGACTGTAAATGTTGCGAAAGTGGAGCTTTTTCGCGTTAGCTTGGCAACTTATCTTAGTGTTAGGTGCTCTGCCAAGTCCAGTTTTGTACGGCGTTCTCACACTAATAAAAATTGCCAAACTAGCGCGAAAAAGCTCTACGTGGTCATAAGACATCAGTTAAACTCAAAATTTTTTGAAAATTAGACTCATTTAACTTAAAAATGAGTCAAAATTAAATTCATGTTTGTACCGTATAAAGGACTATACACTATTTGAGTACCTAATCGGATAAAACTTTGTAGAATTACGCCCTATGATCAAGTGTGTCTGATGTTATACAAAGTTTTGTTTCGGTGACAGCTTAGAAAAGTTGTGAAAAAAGTATGATTTTTTTAAACTCAATATATGCCAAGGCAATGCCTAGTACTTATATTAGTTTTACATAATAATTTGATACGAATATTAATTAATTGCATACTGCCAGTTATGACGTATGGATGTGAAACGTGGATGCTGAATTCAAGTATGTTACGTAAGCATGGAAAGATATTGCTTGGTTATAATAGGAAGAGATCGTAAGAGGAATACATGGGTAAGAAGCATGATCAAAGTGGACACATAGCGAGAAGAATGGATGGCAGGTGGACGCGATAAATACTGGAATGGTATCCGAGAGGATGTGAAAGAAAGCAAGGTATACCGAATGGAGTGTGTAGAGTCAAGTGAGAATGCTCAAGACAGACAGGAATGAAAGTGGATTGGAGAGGCCTTCATCCAGCAGTGGATGGTAAGCGGCTGAAAATGATTAATTAATTGCGAAAGGAAAATATTTAATGATGAGACATCAACGAGCGGTTGCTCGTGAAACCCAACACATGTCAATGAAATTAAACATACAATTTCGACCAAATCTTAATTAATAGTTTTAAATTATATATTATCCGTATGCCTAGAGATCGATGACGCGCAAGCATGTGGTCCACGTCGCAGCGTCTCGTATTATCTCGCACACAAATCTAATATCGAAGAATACAACGTATCAAATGGTTATTAACTTCTAAAAACGAGCGGATTCGTCGATCGAAACGTGCTGTGTTTATGACGGAGCACCTTTTATTGGGTGTCGTATAACGCGCGGTTGGTTATTAAATACTGATTAGTCATTACGCTGCTGGCTGGCTGGCTGGCTGGCGAGTGTGTGAGATTACCTGTGGTGATCTTTCGGCTCGGCTTTCAGCCAGGATAACGAGCCTGTCCCGACTGTAAAGTTTATTGGGCGTGCGCACTTCGGCTTATTCGGAACAAAACGATGCGCCTATAAATTGAAAATCGATTTCGAACTTTGGCATGGTATCGCTAAAGCTCATCGCATTGTTAATTTTTATGTTTATTTCGGAATTATGTACGATGGGCCGAAAGCTCGCGAACGGCTATCGACCTCTGGTGCAATTTAAAACGATTGGAAAATTGAATCAATTTAACACGTTATGTACGTATATAAAAAAAGTGACATAGTTATAGTTGCACGTGACTCGGTAGATTTACACATTTAAGCAACGAAAGTATGAAAGTAGGCGTAAAAATTAATGTTAATAATAGTAAAATTATGTTTAATGAATTTTGCACGCAAAGCGTATGTAGTCACAGTAGATAATCATATTGTAAAGATAGTCATTTATAACTATGACTGGATGTAAAGAAGAAGAAATAAAACGAAGGAGCGCTTTTGGAAGAATAAACAGTTTTAAAATCCAACATCCGCTATGCTTAAAAGGAAGGCATACGACCAATGCGTACTGCCAGTTATGACGTATGGATGTGAAACGAAGATGCTGAATTCAAGAATGTCACGTAAAAATCCAGTGCACACAGACATGCATGGAAAAATGTATGCTTACACAAGATGATGTATTCACCTAAACCTGTGTACACAATCGTCAAATTACTAATATTGTACTATCATTGTTTTAACTGTCTATATCAGAACAATGACCTAGGACAATTATTGAAATGAAACTAAGATGGAGTGCTTTTGGAAGAATGAACATAGTTTTTAAATCCAATATTCCGGTATGATTATGGCGAATGGATGTGAAACGTGGATGCTAAATTCGAGAATGTTACGTAAAATGCAGTGCACACAGAGAAGCATGGAAAGCTGTATGCTTGGTAAAACAAGAAGAGATCGTAAGAGGAATACATAGGTAATAAGCATGACCAAAGTTGTAGATATAGTGGAACGAGAAGAACGGATAGCAGTTGGACGCGAGAAATACTGTAATGGTATCTGAGAGGATATGAATAAAAGCAAGGTAGACCGAGTGGAAGATGGGCTGATGAATTGAGATGAATTTGTCGTGTCATGTGGATGCAGATTGGAGAAGCTTTCATCCAGCAGTCGATGGTGAACGGCTGAAAGTGATGATGATGATAAAATAAGTGTAGTTCCATTGTTCTTTGTACTTTTGGAATTCCCAATTCCTTGTCCATCTTAGGTAAATTCCAATAGAGGCTAGAAGATTGAAAAAAATATATTTATTAAATTATCGCGTTCCCATGTGTAGGGATGACGCTCATGATCCACGCCCCAGTAGGTAGTATGTATAATACAAACTAGGATTGTTTTTTGGTGTTAGGAGGTGCCAACGATATTAAATAGAGGTCGAGGTTGAGGCTTTGAGCACCCAGGCTACCAGGACTCCCTGCCGGGTCCTAATCAACCATACATTAATAGGAACTCACTGACTTGCACAATAAAGTGGCTGCTGCTGTTGCTTGTCGGTCGCATCTGCTCACCGCTTTAGTTTCAATGACGCCGATGAATAATGATGGTCGAAATAGCCCAATATTTTGATGAGTGTAATGTGATTATGCTCGTTTGATATCTGACAGACGAATATAATAAACGCGGCAAAGTGCGCAACCGAAATACATTTTTACTATACCGGGACCGAATATTATTTATTATTATTTTTATTATTGGACGGTGTTGATTTTTTTTTTTTTTGGAAATTTTTTTGTTGTAAATTTTGCCAAACATCGTCCATATCTAAAAATATAAGACGTATATTAAATATGATTCATTAAATAATTGTATGAACTATTTTTATATCAAAACGTACTATCAACAGTTGTATTATAAAAATGTCTTGACTGTTTAAATCACGGGTTCCCAACCCATGGGTCGCGAACCCAAATGGGGTCGCGAACGGTTTTCTGTGAGGTAGCCAACTGAAACAGCAAACTAAAAAAAAATATTGACTGTAATGCAATTTTCTGTCAGTTATGACGTAGGTATGGATGTGAAACGTGGATGCTAAATTCAATAATGCTACGTAAGATCCAGTGCACACAGAGAAGCATGGAAAGATGTATGTATGCTTGGTATAATAATAATAGATTGTAAAAGGAATACATGGGTAAGAAGTATGACCAAAGTGGCAGATATAGCGGAATGTGTGAAAAAGTTGGATTGGACACATAGCAAGAAGAACGGGATGGACGCGATAAATACTGGAATGGTATCTGAGAGGATGTGAAAGAAAGCGTGGCAGACCAAGTGGACGATGGACTGATGAATTGAGAAGAATGTGAATTGAGAAAAAAATGTCTATTTTTATATCCCTTTATGTATATACATATATATAGTAAATCTAACATTCCGTTATGCTTATAAAATAAGGCATACGACCAATGCGTACTGCCAGTTATGACATATGGATGTGAAATGTAGATGATGAACTCGAGAAAAGTTACGTAAGATCTAGTGCACACAGAGAAGCATCGAAAGATGTATGCTCGGTATGACAGGAAGAGATCGTAAGAAGAATACATGGGTAAATGGGCAAATGGACGTGAGAAATACTGGAATGGTATCTGAGAGGATGTGAAAGAAAGCAAGGTAAACTGAGTGGTCGATCGGCTGATGAATTGAGAAGAATGTGTGGCGTCAACTGGATGTAGATTGCTCAAGGCAGACAGGAATGGAAGAGGATTGGAGAGTACTTCATCCAGCTGTGGATGGTGAACGGCTGAAAATGATGATGAATGCAATTTTTCATTTTTAATCGGTGTATTGATGTTTGAATAATATTTTTTGCCTAGTTTTAAAAAAATATCGGGGTCGCCACTCGATAAAGGTTGGGTACTTGTGTTTTTAATAAATGACAATCGGTTAGGAAAGTTTATCGAATACGTATGAATTCTTTTGTTGAATATTGAAGCATTGAATAAAACTAAAACGTCAAGTTTACCACTTTCTTCAATTGTTTTGCATGAAAATTATGAAGCGTTCAATTTATTTGTACCAAGTGATGAACTGATGACTATTAATATTAACGCTAGAAGACTGTCGACTGAACTAAAATAAAATCACTGCGAGCTTATTTTTGAGTTAGCTGTTTTAATTATACATACACAGCAACTATGAAGAATTTAATAATTGAGTATTTTTTATGTTTTTTTTGTTAGATGATGACATTAGTGGGGCGGGTATCGAGACTGGGGATGTGTACGTGGTAAGTGGTAAAGTGGTAAGCGGCAAATGGGCAGACCCAGACCAACACCGGTGGTTCACACAAAAGCACAGTCACCTGTCTTGTTACACATTTGATTAATTTCCAATCGATTGTGGGCCGCTCTCCTCGCCTCGGTGATTAATGGTCACCCTAAGCCAGCACCGCTGACGCAGTGGCGGCTCGCGACTATCGATTCATCTTGATTTATTTGCGTAAAGCACGAATCATGAATCATGTGCGACATATTTTCAAACACGTCCTTTTCAAACACTTGAAAACTTCAACTCGAATCGATCCAGTTTATTAATTTTGTTTTAATACTATGCTTTATATGGCACGCCAATGCATTTCCTATTGTTGTTATTGGTAGCGCCGGCCCTATACAGATACTTTTCGAGTGTCTATCGGTGTTGCCCATTGTGAACGCTCGTAAATTTGAACCTCGAATAAAAATTTAACTACCGAAATCATGTTGCCCACATTCCTCGCGACCATAACCCATGCTATAATTCGAATATTGAAACGTTTGATTATTTATCGCCATTGTGTGTGCTTTGTAACCTGTTATTGAACATCGCCAACAATTCAACAAGGTTACAAAAAAAAAAAAGCTAAAATGATGCAGGTATTGATTTACAATGAAATGTATATTGTTGGAACGTTGCGATTACATGTGTCATAATATTTCTTTAATGAATTATTTTATTTGAAATTACATACTATCGACTATTTTCTTGCACTATTATTATTTTACTAATGTAAGCCCGTTGAATATCAACGGAGCGTTCTCATCACCCGTACTGGAAAATAATATTAAATTTAATAGTTGTTGCATCTATGCAACAATGCGCCATCTATGGCGCGTTATAATACAACAATGTAACAATTTAGCAAAGTCGCAAGCCTATTTTTTATTATATAAACAGTCAAGTTGAAGACAGTCAACTATTATCTGGTTTGGCTCACCGCGTAAGCGCTCTGTTCCGAATCAGCGATACCGGGTTCAAATCCCACTCGCGCGACGTTCTGGTTTTTTTTTATTATTTACATCAGCGAGCGTTATCAGCAGACAGACAGACACATACACACAGACAGACAGACGGAATAGGGCTATTATATTATTTTCAACAATGTGCAAAATCAACCGCTCCTGGAATATCGGGGTTAAATGCAGCCAAATGCAATACTCTTCATTTAAGATCCTTCAATGCGCAAATTCCGTATATGATTGATAATCAAATATTGACTAATGTTTCCTCCCAATGTGATCTGGGTGTAACTATCACCAAAGATTTAAAATGGTCTGTGCACATCAACCAGTTAGTCAAAAAAGTAAATTCCTTTTATATATATCATTAGATGTGTCTTCAAATCATTGGATGAAAATTTGTTGTTAAAAAATATATAAGTCATATATCAGACCGAAATTGGAGTATATGCATATAATGGGAATCCCCATTTTAAAAAAAAGATATTCTATGTCTCGAGAGGGTCCAAAGAAGAATTACAAAATGCCATCCGAACTTCGATCACTACCTTATCATGAAATATGAAAAGACTGAATTTCTCCACATTGGAGACGAGGAGATTAAGAGGTGATTTAATTGAAGTATTCAAAATAATAAATAATCATTATTCATGTGATATGACCAACCTCATTATGTTAAATGAGAACCCTCATCTAAGAGGTCATACTCTTAGACTCCGAAAAGAAAAATCAAATAAGATTGTTAGAGAGATTCATTATTTTCAAATAGAGTGGTTCAAGTTTGGAATAGTCTTCCAGATTCAATAGTCACTTCAAAAAGTGTTAATTTATATAAAAATCAGCTAGATTTATTCTTAAAAAACAATGGGTATTTGTAACTCTTTAATAAATGGACCATTATTCATTTTATTTTTGTCTTTATCTTTATTTTTATTTTTTGTTTGTTTTTTTTTTCTTTTTTTTTTTTATCTCTATTTTTATTTTGTTACTATTTTTTTATCTTTGTTTTTATTTTATTTTTATTTTTTTTATTGTGTTCAAATTTGGCAATACTGTCCTCTCTTTCTTTCTTTTCATTTATAATACTTTTTTTTTTTTTTTTTTTATTTTGATTTTTAACTAATACCAAACCCCATGGGCCTATCGGCTATGCCGCCTCTCCATGTAATTATTAAATAAATAAAAAAATTTTACCGCTGTATGCCATTTATGTAGGTTATAGAATCTGTATAAAATATTTTTGCAATCAACAATTGCAAGTATGACGCGACTACTATTAGAAGTCATTAAGAATATAGCAGTTGAAATTCCTCTGGGAAATTTTGTTTCAAAGAAAATCTGTGTATAATTTTGAATCGCTTATAATAGTGCGGTACCATTCGGATCGTAACGAGCGCAATCGACTCACAGTTTCACGCTTCCAAATTTGTACTCAAAGGTAACAAACTGGCGTAATTAAAGTCAAACGCGTAATTTACGAAGTTATTCTGACAGTTTTTTTAGTTATTGGTTGATCGTAAATTTTACAACCACTAAATAAGTTGATTGGATCGAGCCGGTTATGTGGTGTGTGTGTGTGTGTGTGTGTATGAGTGTCATCGAGGCTCATGTCGTGTTTTATTATCGTGTGATTTTACGGTCGTATAAAAACCATTGTACGCCACTGACGGGCTTTTGTGAATGCCGAATCGCTCGAAAATGGCGTAAATCGATAGAGAAACGCTGCTGTTTATTTGCTGAGCAAGTTAAACCGCGTTACAAACGGGCGTGTGGAATCCGTTTAACATTCCTAATCGAGGGACCCTTATGCCTTCGATTAACTCGATTATTATATTTTAACAGGTCGGGTATGACTCGACAGTAATCGAAGGAATACCCCACCACCCCCTTTTCTTCCCCCTACCGAATCGAGCTAATAATAGTTTCGCACCTAAGCGTCTGATTAATGACTTTGGCGAAACGCTCCATACGAGTCGCATTTTGCCTAGTAGGTATTCCTCCAAAAGCTTGCCCCAATTCTTTCTATATATTTTATTTGAGACAGAGTGCCCGCTGGTCGTATAATATTTAAAGTGTGAAAAAATAATTACTAGTCTTCTATTTTAATTTTATTCTCATCGCACTATTAAGCGTTTTCTGAAAGCGAATCGGCGTAAGTGGTTCAAAAGCGCTGTCTAAACTCGCGCCGTCTATTTTCAATAGAATTCAATTTAATGATAAGAACATGATTCTATGATTTTCAAAACACAATGAAAGAACACAAAAAAATGAAACTGAAAATGGAACAAAAGCCCCCCGCTTTATGTTTTGAGTGTTTGACCGGCACCTCGTTTCGTAAATTAAATTTTTCATTATTATGACTTTTTATTGTTGCCGTTTTTTTTTCTGTAATTTCGAAATTGCAATCTAAAGCTAACAAGTGGACGCATTTTTAAATTTTATTCTATTTTTAAAAGGAAAACTTTGAATACCGCCTTTTGAATGAAACACCTGAAAGGTTTTCCACCTTTGTTGTGCATTTTGTATACTACTGTTTTTAACCCTTCAAAATACAACAAAAAGCTCAATGAACGTAAGTTACCTCATATTGTGCCATATCTACTGCGCACTGTTTATAAAATACTAACATCAAAGCTACAAAATAAAGTGACAGCTCTAATTGCATTCATTTAAGAATAAGATCCATTTATGGTATTTTAACCGACTTTATTCCAAGATTTATTACTTTTACACATTTTTGATATATCGCGGTTAGTACTATGATAAAAACTTACATACATACATATCTCGTCTAGACATTTAAAGAGAGCTCGTTCTATGTGTGACTCAATTCACCCAAAATTTAAAACATTGGTGATATAAAAGACCATAAATGGTCTACTCATATTAACTCCTTAGTAAATAAGTGTTATTCATGTATATACATGTATTATCAAAAGTGTATTTAAGACATTTATGTAGTATCCAGCTGCTGTCAAAAATTTATAAATCGTATATTAGACTTAAATTAGAATTTGCTGTAAATGTTTGGAACCCTAACTTCAAAAAAAATATTGTATGTTTAAAAAGAGTCCAAATAAGGATTACAAAAAAGCCATCTGAACTTCGATCACTATCCTATAATGAGAGTTTGAATAAAATGAGTCTCACACAATGGAAGTGTACAAAATGTACAAAAGTGCCCAATGAAAAACCTCCTTACTTTCAATAAAAACGCACATCTCAGAGGTCATACACTGAAACTACTAAATGACAAATTGAACAAAATTGGCAGAGACTCTTTTCTTTTCAAATAGAGCGGTCGAAGTTTGGAACCGTCTGCCAAATCAGCCAGTAACTTCCGAAAATACAAATCTCTTTAAAAATCATCTCGATAAGCATTTGAACATAAATGGATCTTTGTAATCCTTCAAATGTAAATAATTAAAAATTGTATGTTCAAATTATGACAGACCCCTGGGCTCCGTCGGTTATGCCGCCTGCCCATATATTTTTAAATAAATAAATTAAATAAATTATGAGCAAAACTACAGAAATATACGAATTTATTTCAAATGAAACCTGATGACTATATTGATATTTGGTGTTTGGTATGGGCGTTCGAGGGTTACACGCGCGTATTGATTCGAGCTCGCGATAGCCGCGTTTTGTAAACAAGTCGTTAAGTCCTCGTTATACGCGCATATTTCATAGTGTGAAAATCACATCGGGGAAACCGGTCCGTTTAGGAGGAGGAGGAGGAGGAGAAGAAGAAGAGAGCTTTTTTTTTTTTATCAGAGTGCGTACATATTCGTAGGTACCGAAGCGTTTTGACAGGCGAACGAAAGTTCACTCGTTTCGAAGTCGAGACGGATTGTGTAAGTGTAACCATCACGCGATCGGCGAATAAAACACCGAATTTTATATTCCGGATGTCGGTCTGTATAATTGTGACCCTACCCCCCTCAAACCAGCCTCCGCACCCTCCCCTGTATCCCCACCCATTCGGTAATCCGGTCATGACGGGTAATAAATTTTACGAGTCGTCTTCTGTTTCGGTGGTTTCGACCGGCCCACGAGGCTGTGTCTTAATTAGGATTTTCACCTACGATAACGTAAATCTGGTCATATTTATACGACAAACTTACAAAATGGAGCTGTCAAGCGGTCACAAGCTTTCGGGATCGCGCCGCCACTCTTATATTTATCGCTTTAATTAATTTTCAATAGACACTGTGAACTTATCGCGCCTCATTAAGTCAAACGTATACACTTACGCTCGAATGCTACTCGTTGTTGGGGTTTGTTTATGTACATACATTGCCCGGACGGAAATATTGATTTTTAGATGGATACACTGATATATCTTTCAAATTAAACGGTAAAATTGGTCGAAGGCAATCTTTGCGGCAAAAATGAGATACCAATTGAGTCGCCTAGTTCCAAATCCCGATAAGTCCACAATATATAAAAAACGAGGATAAAATATTTTCTGGTTCTAAGAATGTTTTCAAACGATGCCTTATACTTGAATTATTCCAAATACCGCCAAGTGCGCCGTAAAAAAAATATTGAAAATCAGTGTTAGTTCCAAAATTGACAATTGCATTCTGATAAAAGCTGATAAAAGCCATATTTAGAAACAAACAACGATAAGTCCATGTTTCTAATCTCAATATTTTGTTTAATATCAACAAAATTAAGTTTAAATGAGTTTAAACGCCATCAAGCAAATAAGTCTGTAGCAGAAAAACCGCGTTTGCGAACAAGTGAGTTTTATGGACTTATCGGGATTTGGAACTAGGCGACTCAATTATACCAGCGTTTTTCAAAGAACTGCATTTTGTATTGCGACCCAAATTGAGTTCCTTTATTTACCATTGACACATGATGTAGGCATATTTATGCTACGTAAGATCCAGTGCACACAGAGAAGCATTGAAAGATGTATGCTTGGTATAACAAGATTGTATGCGTAAAAAAAGTACGAGTATGACCAAAGTGGCAGATATAGCGGAACGTGTAAAAAAGTTGAAGTGGACACATTGCCAGAAAAATGAATGGCAGATGGACGCGAGAAATACTCGAATGGTATCCGAGAGGATGTGAAATAAAGCAAGGTTGACCGAGTGGAAGATGGGTTGATGAATTGAGAAGAATGTGTGAAGTCAAGCAGACAGGAATGGAAGAGGATTGGAGAGGTCTTCATCCAGCAGTGGATGGTGAACGGCTGAATGATGCATATTTATGGATGAAACTAGTTTTCAATTAGAAACTTTATTTTTAATTGAGATTGATTTTAGCGGAAAATTCTAGTTCACACAAATAAGTCGAAGTAAAGGGTAAATAAAAAAAATAATAAAGATTGCTTTTTTACTTAAAAGTGGAAATTATCCTGTAACCTTAATCCAAAATGATGACAAATTTAATCGCTGAATATCATTCTTCAGTGTAAATGAACTAATAAGGTGCAGAAATTCAGCCTCCTCTTCAGGACAAAAGCCCCGAATCAATTATTGATTCAGGGTTTTCAAAATAAAATGTATTTTTTATCCAAAGGCTTTTCTTTATTGTTTCGAATTTCTGCACTGCAAAATAGTTTAAAATATCTTCATTGACAATGTTAAACAATGATAGAGGAATTGACCAATCCGGTGTCGTGCGAACGGGGCCCTTTCACAAATTCTATGAAGTCATCAAATCTAGATAAAGACGACTTGTTCCATTCTCAATATTTGCAACGTTTGACGAAACCAATTTATTTTTATTTTTTCCGTTTTTTCGCGATCAATTTTATTTATTTCGCGACCCGCCAATGCAATGGATCCGTCACCCACAGTTTGAAAAACCCTGAATTATACCTACTACAGAAAATCCTCTAATTAACATCATTAGTGGAATGAAATCAAATAAAACAGTTATGAATGTTATAAATTATTATCTATTTTCCTAAGCCTCATCTAATTTTGGTATTATAATCTAAGTAAAAATCCTTTATCCTGATAAAAGCTCTACAACGCAATGGCAATGTTAGTAAAAGACACCTTCCTATCTTTATCGCTATGAAATGTTTTATTTTATCAAAATAACAAAATCCCCATTAAGCCTTAAAAAGTTCAATATGTATAGCCGTGTACTCATTAGCGAACATGAGCGTGTAATGTAATGCTCGCTAATGTGGACGCCGTGTACACACTTGCCGTGCAACGCCAAACACCGACACCACGAATGTTAGTATGAAAGTAGAGCGCGCTCAAAGTATGCTCGCGAACGCGTACACATTTACAAAATTTGTTGCATTACACGCTCGTGTTCGCTAATGAGTACGCGGCTTATCATATTAGTGACAACAATGATACGGACTGTCAAATTACATATCAACACAAGTTGTTGCGATTTACACATCATTACAACACAACGACGATTACGATTTGTAATAAATAATAAATCTATTGGACTGATCAATACTCGAATACATCAATTTTGACGCTTATGCTCGTGTCAAAGTGGCAGTGAACCCGTACGAGGAATGCGTGCATATTTATTTCGAAAAAAATTCAAACGATTCCCTTAACGACCTCGACGCGAGATAAAATCCCAAAAGTCGTACAATCCAAAGAGCGAACGGCGAGATTGTTTTCTAATTGAGCAACCGATCTCAACAAATTCAAAATCAATTAAAACTCTGATACTGTTTATACGGGTGGATCGTTTTTTATTTTTTTTTTTCATTTAGTCTCTCGAAACGAATCAATACGAAACCTTGGCCGGATAATTGAAGACTCCTGAAAGCGGTTCGCTGACATAAATTTCAATAAATTTCAGCCGATGTGTTGGAAGTTGGGTGTATCGCCGAAGAAGTCCTACGCTCTCTCGTACCCCGGAGGCTGTGTTAAATGCATTCAACGACGGTCGGTAGGCGAGCAAACATATTTATAACTTCATTTGTATTGACACTTCATACACCGACCGGAGATCCTATAACTTAACCCGCTCACGCCCACAGACAATTATTAATACGCGCCGAACTATTTTTTCACCTCTCAAAATTAATTAAATGAACGTACAGTAGCTAGAGAGGGTCTTAATTTGGTCACCATGTAAGTATTATACAATGTACAATACAACAACTTGAATTGACTGTACGCAATATGAAAAATAGTTATTCGAATTTAAATAATTATAAAATACAAATAAATTATTATTACGATAATGTGTTTATTTATTTATTTATTTAATCATGCAACCAACAGCTTATAGTATATGTTCAATAAAATATAAATACAAAATAATATTAATATCACACAATACACTACATCCAAAATAGTTTCAAACGAACAACAGATCAAAATAAGAAAGGAACTTAGGAGTTAGGACTGGAAAGGAACTTAATCAAAGATAATTTAAAGGAGGGCAAAGAATAGAGAAAAGGATCAATATGTGCCGGAATTTCGTTAAATGACGAGCAGGATCTATAAATGAAGGAGTTACATAAGTGAATTATTTGTGGAACAAAGATTCAAATGAAACAATGGAGGATTTCTGACAGGCCTAGGGGGACAATGTAGAAGGATCCTACTTAGTAGGTAAGGGCTATCTAATAAATTATTTAAAAGTTTAAATACAAAGCAGAGATCCGAGACCGTCCTCCTGGTTTGCAGGGAGATCTAATCACAGGAATTTGCAGAAGAAAGACAAAACCTGGAAATGGAGTACGTATGGAATTTCTTATTAATTTTTTCCAATTTATTAATGGAATCTTGGTAAAACGGGTTCCATATAGTACTAGCAAATTCCAGGTGACTTCTCACAAATACATTATATAGTAAAGACACTGTATCAAAGGACTTAAAGGGTTTGGATACTCTCATTATGAATCCCAAATTCCTATAAGCCTTATTGACAGCCGCATCAATGTGGGAATTAAAAGATAATTTACTATCTAATAAGACACTTACCATTATATTTTACCATCATATTTACCATCATATTTTTGTACATTTATTGTGAATATAATTTAAGGAATAAAAATAAGGAGTACATAAATAGAAATAGGAGAAGCATCTTGTACAGAGGTGTTTTGGAATATAATAGACTGTCGGATGGAATTAGAAGTTCCAAAACTATTGATAAATTCTTGGCAGTCTTAAAAAAACATCTCTGTATAGGTGCTTAGTTAAGGATTATGTACATAATTAGCTTTTAGCTACTATATTATATAAATAAATAATAGTCGAGTGCTTTATTTCGATTGAATCTATACCAACGTCAAATTTCGAACGAATTAAGTTTAGGATATTCAAACGGCGCAATGTTTATATATTGCGATACGATATGTGTAATAATTTTATATGTCCCTTTTAAATACAAAAAAAGATTTTTCATAATACCTAAATTTTGTGACATTTAGTGTATGTAAAGATTGAAAAAAAAGACAGGAAAGCTTAACCGACGCAGCAGTCACAGCAATCTTAATTTATTTATTTAATTAAAATAACTTAAGAAGCTAATATTACAAACAAAACGCAACTTAAAGCTAAAATTACAAAATAAACTTAATTATCAATTAGCTATTATACAGAGTTGCTGTTTTAAGGCTGCCAGGAATCTATCAATTTTGTTTACATTTCTAAGACCTTCTGGCAGTCCATTGTATTCAACAACACCCCTGCACAAGATATGTACCTACGTCTCCCAGATCTACCTTATTGTAAATTCTTAACTAATAACTAAAGATCCGTGTTTTTCGCATGTATTTTTATCGATTTTAGCATTTTGACTTGTCATTTTAGCATTTTGTAACGAATAAAATATCTGATTTTAGCATTTATTTTTATTTGATAATTTTTTAATACAGATAATACTCTGTAATTTATTATATACAAACAATTTAAAGCTAATGTGACAAATGAAAAAATAGTAGAAAATTATTAAGAAGTAGCAATATGGAGAAATACAGAGACAAAAATCATGAATTTAAAAAATAAAATATAACATTAATTCAAAATTTAAAGGAATCTATCAAATTTGTTTACATTTCTGAGATTATCGTTACCGCCCATGCTTTTATTATTATTTTTTTTATAGTTATACTTATTATAATTGGGGATTTGGCAACTGGCTGGTTCCTCTTATATTTCCAAAATTTCATATAAAAGAGATATTAGAAGGATATTAATTTATGTTAATATGTGAGTATTATACTTTAGTATGATAATTTTAATTGTATTAGTTTTAATGATAAGAATTAATTTATTCTTCTGAAAGTTCATTGTATTCAACAACACCATAATACAAGATACTTCTCACTGATCTACTTAATTATAAATTCTTAACAATTAACTTATTCTAACCCCTAATTAAATACTCATTGAAATAACTTGGTAATACATTCTTATCTAACTTAAATATATATATATAAGGTTTCCTTTACATTCATCCAATTCAATTCATTCAACATATTTCTTATACTAATTAATCTATTTACATATAAAATACTCCGCATTGCTCTATTTTGCAATGTTTGCAGCCTATATTTAATTAACCTACTATTTACTAAATTAAAAAAAATGTTTACCTGATATACTTTTTATATGATGATTTTAGAACAATTTTTTCACTAGGATATAAACTAAACTATCTGACTTATTGTTCAACACCTTCAAATTGATATAAAGCATTTTTTTTTATGATACATCAATTGATTGAGATTTCCAAAATTTTTGATTCGGTCTCCGTTCAAAAATCTTCATTGTACATATTCAAAACGTATAATAATTTATCATACATACCATCGTAAATCTTTGGAATCGGTCGCGAATTGAGACGGTCGAAAGCTCGCGCTTTCACAAAACATCGAACATGCAAAAACGGGGTCTGGTTTGCCCACGCCGCTCATAACTCGCGCCATCGCGTAATTTACTGTTAACGGCGGATTAAATTCGCCGATTCTCCTGCGACATTTTAATCAGCGTGCTTCAAAAAACACACACACACGTACGAAAAGCTCGTTCGTCTCGTGTTCACATTATTATTTATACAAATAGTGGCCGTCGGTCGGTCGGTCACTTTGCATTTAGATGAGAGAGCGAAATCGTTCGCTTCAAATGCCTAATGAAAATCCGCCGTCGAGCGAACGTGTAAATCGTGTGTCGAATCGCCACTTCATAACATTCACACATTCGCGCGATCAATCGAACGTCTTAATTAATGTAACAGTGTAAAAAAAATTTGATTGGTTTTATTTTTACGATCCAGTTCTAATACGTTCAATCCATCGTGTTAGATAAACTACCGACTGTACGAAATAATACGCCCAGAATAGCCTGAAAAATAAATTGCGCAAGTCAATGTATGAAATTTGAGTGTACGCCTCGTTACAACGATGTACAGTACAAATGTGTTGTCTTAATTGAAGTTTAGCTATGTTCATTTTATTTGATAATTACCTCACCATTTTTGGAATTACTGTGTACTTTAAATGTTGTGAATTTGCAATATTATTAAACAACTGATTGTGTAATAACCAGGCGATAGCTCAGTTGTTAGAGCGTTGGTCTCTTGAGCGAAAATCATTCCCATATGTCGGAATGATTTTTCGACCTTAATTATCGTCATTGGCAAGATCTGGACATTACTACATGCATAGATACAGATCAGCCGTCTCCCATTGAAATTTTCCAATTTATCTAACTTAGTTCCATCAAATATTTGCACCTCCTATCCATTCATCATCATTTTCAGCCGTTCACCATCCACTGCTGGATGGAGGCCTTTCCATTCCTGTCTGTCTTGAGCAATCTGCATTCATTTGACTCCACACATTCTTAATTAATCAGCCCATCGTCTACTCGGTCTACCTTGCTTTCTTTCACATCCTCTCGGATACCATTCCAGTATTTCTATCATCCGTTTTCATTGCTGTGTCCACCCCATTGCCACTTGTACTTTTTCACACGTACACGTACAAATGTATTCCTCTTACAATATCTTCTCGTTATACCAAGATACATATTTTCATGCTTCTCTGTGTCACTGAATCTTGCGTAACATTCTTGAATTTAGCATCCACGTTTCACATCCATACGTCACAACTGGCAGTACGCCTTGGTCGTTGCCTTATTTTTTAAGCATCGCGGAATGTTGGATTTAAAAACAATGTTCATTCTTCCAAAAGCACTCCATCCTAGTTTCATTCTTTGTTTTATTTCTTCTTCTTTAAATCCAGTCATATTCACCAATTGTCCTAGGTATAAATAACTATCAACTATCTCTACAATATGATTATCTACTGTGACTACGTTTTGCGTGCAGAATACAACCAGTCATATTCACCAAAAAACTATCAATTATTTATTTTTATACATATTAACCTGTTATGGGGTATGGATCCTTAAGTTCTTATACCTATTTGTTAACTTTCCCTCCAACAAAATAAAATGATTATTTTATATTATATAAATAAATAAAATTATCCGTTAAGTTCAACACATGTAAGCAGTAAAGGTTAACACTTTACCTTAAAAAAAATTTGCAATGGCAACATTTATAAATCGTATATTAGACCTAAACTAGAATTTGCTGTAAATGTTTGGAACGCTAACTTCAAAAAAGACATTGTATGTTTAGAAAGGGTTCAAAGAAGGATACCAAAAATGCCACCTGAACTTCGATCACTATCCTACATATAATGAAAGGTTGAAGAAAATCAGTCTCACATCTTTGGAGAAGTCTACAACATAATAAATAATAAATATAAATGCCCAATGAAAAATCTTACTTTCAATAAAAACGCACATCTCAGAGGCCATACACTGAAATTACTAAAAGACGAATCGAACAAAATTTTCAGAGACTATTTTTTTTTCCAAATAGAGTGGTCGAAGTTTGGAACCGTCTGCCAAATCAGCTAGTAACTTCCGAAAATACAAATCTATTTAAAAGTTTTTGAACACAAATGGATTTTTGTAATCCTTCAAATATAAATAATTAAGAATTGCATGTACAAGTTATGTCAGACCCCTGGACTCCATCGACTATGCCGCCTGCCCATGTATTTTAAATAAATAAACATTCAAATTTATTTATTTCATACTTTGCTTAGGTCGCTTAGACTTTGTAGGCATTGTATGAAATGTCTATGGATTGTAAATACTGATACATACCTATAAGAAATTATATGGATGTACTATGTAGTGTGCGACCTTAGCCTTCAGGTTCGTTAGCCCGTGTGCAGTGGCGGCTCGCGTTATGATTAATTGCGAGATCCGAAATAATTAGCGGAGCAGGGCGGCTCGCGCCGACCACTGTTTATTTATTGGACACCTCGGCCGGTTATGCTAATTCGATGCCAATAAGTTTTTGTTTGCAATCTGGCCCAAGGGCGGGGTTTGCACGCCCCTGGATTCCGCCCCCCGCTCCCTCTTTTCCTCTGGGACTCAGGTTTGCGCAATAACCGTTCTCGATGTGTGTATTTATTGGGATGTGAAATAATTGAATTACACGTAGACACGTTGGAATGTCAACCCATTCAATCCAGACGTTGGTACCTATGGTAATTTAGAATGAGGTTTTTAGCACATGCGAACGAACCCCTGCAATTATCGTATGGCAATTTAAAAATTGCATCGCGAACGCTGCAGTTGTTTGTTTGTGTCGTTGTGATGCATTTGAGATTTTATTCTGTTTTAGTCGAAAGGATTTCAATGTGTCGAGTTTTAGGCTGATATTACACTTAGCAACAACACCAACAACCAGATTTTTTTTGAACCTCGACAACCAGATAGATATACAGGTTTTGATGGTACGTATTAGATTGTGCGATTCTCTGTTGCATGAAAATTTCTTGGAAGTCAATGGTTCGATGAAAAAAACCTTCACCAAAAACCATTTTCTGACCTTTTTTTTGCATCGTCGTACTCAATTGTCAACGCAACGCAACGTCAACGCAATTGTTTCGAAAACAATGAAATTCAGAAAGAAATATGAGAGGTTGAATTTTATATATTTTCTACGTCTACATACTACTACATAGAGTATCTAGTTTTCGTATAGCTTCCTAGACCTATTTTTTTTTTGTATGAAGATTATGAGATGAGCAGGTAGCTGGTGAAGTAAAAGTGGTGCAATATAATAAGATGCTCGCCACCGTCAAAAAAAATCTGGTTGTTGGTGAAGTGGCCAAGTGTAATATCGCTCTTATAGTTACGTATGTATGCATGTACGTATGTCCATATACATATGTAAGCTATCTAAAAGTTTTCCAAATATATGTTTTTGTAGGTTGTGTCGTTATATGTATGTCATCATCATTTTCAGCCGTTCACCATCGGCTGCTGGATGAAGGCCTCTCAAATCCTCTTCCATTTCTGTCTGTCGTGAGCAATCTGCACCCACTTGACTCCACACATTCTTCTCAATTCATCAGCCCATCTTCCATTCGGTCTACCTTGCTTTCTTTCACATCCTCTCGGATACCATTCCAGTATTTCTCGCGTCCATCTGCCATCCATTCTTCTTGTTATAGCAAGCATACATCTTTCCATGCTTCTCTGTGTGCACTGGATCTTACGTAGCATAAATATGCCTACATCATGTGTCAATGGTAAATAAAGGAACTCAATTTGGGTCGCAATACAAAATGCAGTTCTTGCAGTGTCTGTCTTGAGCAATCTGCATCCATTTGACTTCACACATTCTTCTCAATTCATCAGCTCATCGTCCACTCGGTCTACCTTGCTTTCTTTCACATCTTCTCGGATACCATTTCTCGCGTCCATTCTTCTTGCTATGTGTCCACTTCAACTTTTTCAACACGTTCCGCTATATCTGCCACTTTGGTCATACTTCTTACCCATGTATTCCTCTTGTGATCTCTTCTTGTTATACCAAGCATACATCTTTCCATGCTTCTCTGTGTGCACTGGATCTTACGTAGCATTGGTCGTATGCCTTCTTTTTTAAGCATAGCGGAATGTTGGATTTAAAAACTATGTTCACTCTTCCAAAAGCGCTCCATCCTAGTTTCATTCTTCGTTATATTTCTTTTTCTTTACATCCAGTCATATTCACCTGTTGTCCTAGGTATAAATAACTATCAACTATCTCTACAATATGATTATCTACGTTATATGTACATATGTACATACATACATATGTATGTATATAAGCATAAAGTAGCCCTTATATGTACATACATATATGCATATGTGCGTTCAAAGTTTGTTAGTCTTTGGTGTAAAGTATATTTATTATCTTATGCCTAAACTTGCGAATGACGTCAGTCATAAATATTCAATTGATTCGTAGTTTTTATTCGAATTTTATCCGAGTAGTATATTATTTTATAACGACTTCGTATTTACATGCCCAAGATTAACCGCGTATTAGAACTCGTTATCCGAAACAAACGCATATACATATACAATTTCGAAACAACACGGAAATAAAATATCTCGTAAATCTTGTGACCACTTCATTAAAAAAATCTGCCAAATGATAGGTTTTCACGCGCGTAAAAGTGAATTTTACTGCCGTTTAATGCTCTAGCAGCCGAAAGGTTATCTGCGGGTCGCACATCGAACTCTTAATATGGTAATAAACCAGAAGAACGCTTTTATTGTAATCTTTTAATGTATGTATGTATGTCTAGGTACATAGGTACTAATAGAAAATACGGCATAGAATTTTTCGTTATGTTTGATTTCAAGATTTTCGCAGTGTATCCGTTCTGGCTGGTGTTTTATTGTTCTGAAAGTGCCGAAAGGTATTGTAAGGAAAAAAAAATTAAATAGAAAATAAAATAAAGAGTGTGCGTGAGATGTTATCTATGTTTATCCGTTACACATTGAGTGTTTGACCCTTGCTTGTTACCAGTTTTATGACGTCAATAAATTAAATAATGGCTGCTCATTCGCCCCGGACAATTCCCAATTAAGGCCAGCCCTCAATCTTTGATGTGATAATTTACTCTTTTTCTCCCCACGGGCGAGTGTGTCAATAAAAAAACGCCTTTTTCGTTTTTAAAGCCCACGAAATTTCGTTGCCGCGTATTATTTCCGATGAAATAATAATAAATTTCGAGAGGGCGAGATAAGCGCCGCCACTGACCCGCGGCCGACTTATTGATGTCAAAATATATTTCTCTGATTGTGAGATTTTTTTGAATATCAAATTGGCAAATTACACAAAGTTAGTGTTGTAAAAAATGCTTATAAATTGCTCAGTTTTTATTTTCGAATCCAGCTTCATTTCCTTCACACTCAAAACGTGCATTGCCTATTTTTAATTCATTTAAGATCATTTTCTTAAGTAAAGAAATGAATTTAATGAATAAAATTACAATAAGTACATCATTATCAATTTTTCATTGCATTTAAATAAGTTACATACATATGTAGGTACAAAGTACAAATATTTTCATTATAATTTTCATTTGTTTCCATTTAAATTTTTCATTAGGAAATATATGTTTAATTTTAATATTTGTTAATTTTATTTTGCTAATAATCTCAATATACATACATAAGTATAATGTTTTTTCTCATGTCTCGCCATAGTGACGAATTGGGGCAACCTGTAATGTCACTATGGTATAATTTGTAAATAAATAAATATACATAATGTTAAATTTATGTATGTAAATAAAATATGAAACGGAAAAGGTTATTGTATTTTTTCAAATATGTACATATATGTATGTATATATTTATTCATAGTCAAAAATTATGACTATGTATGACTCATTATATAATACTAGGGTTAAGAATAAGCTTATAGTTCAAAATTTAAAATTAAGTAGATCTACAAACCGGCGGCTCCGGAGCCTCATGCGGCTCTCTGTATCTAAACCAGCAGCTCTCGTTGTCATCCAACGTAACACACAACGTTAACACATAATTTACACAAAATCAAAATGTATCCTATGTATTTTTACATACAACTTCAAGGTTATAAAAAGCATTAAATCGTTTTTCAATAATACTTTTTAATCGCCATTAGTTGCCATCCATTTCATAAATGAGCAACATTTAATTTCATTTTGAATATACATACATACATATAATCCGAATATAATATGTTGCGGCTCCCAAGCTTACCAATTGTGCAAGGTTTTCCGTAATTTGTCTCTCAGCTCGAAAAAGGTTCCCGACCACTGATCTAGAAGAAGTGCTATTGAATACATTGGACTGCCAGGTGATCATAGAAAAATAAACCAAATTGACAAATTCCTGGCAGCCTTTAAACAACACCTCTGTACAGGTGCTAATAGATAATTAAGTGTATTATGTAATTTTAGCTTTAAGTAACTTTTTGTTCGTAATTAGCTTATTCAAATAAATAAAAAAAAAAGATACACTTTTCTGTTGATATGTTGTATATTTTTTGAAAGTTCAACCAAATCTTAATTGATATTAAATGCTAAAAAAAATTAGTATTAAATTGGAGTTCATCAAACTCTTAGAAACTTCAATAAAAAGCGTAGAATGAGTCGTAATAGCGGTCCCCGCATTAACACATCAACGTCCGGTTGCGCGCGCGCGCTCTCAAACAGCGTCAAAAAAGCGATGCGTTCACGCCGTTTTTCCACGTATAAAAAGCTCGCCAGGCTAATCGCGACCAGATTTTATCGGCCATCAAAATTCCTCGTTATACGCCCTCGCCATACCGATATCGCGCGGCATTAGCGGCCAAACTGAATTTAAATAGCATTAATTTGAATTGATTAGCGCGCGCTATCGACAGAAGCTCGAGCCTCATTAGACCGACAAGTCTCCGACCGAAACCGAAGAGCTTTTATTGCGCAAAACGCCATCGAGTAATTAAGTCATAAAGCCACGCTTAAGTCGGATCGATTCTTGTGTTTCGATTTTTTTTTATTATTTTATTTTCGACATGCGTCCGTGTCTTACTTTCGGGCAATCGTCATTAAATTATAACCGTAAGTCATGATCGGTTATAGTTATACAGTAACTTGAGCCGTAAACGTGTACTTTTCTCGGCACTATTAGATGCGATAAAAGGTATCATTATTAAATTGAGCGTGTGGTTATTTTTTTTTACTATAGTATTTTGACCCACTTGTCATTAATTGGCACATTGTCTTAAATATCATTTTATTTTTTATATAACGAAATCTTTCACAATGTTATTAAATTCATTTTTATCTCTGTCGATTTGTCTGTTCGTTAATACCAATTGGGACCAAACTTGCAGATTTACTTACTTATGATCTTGCGCGTCTCGTAGTTATAGTTATTGAGTAATTATGACATGACATTTTTCTTTGAAAATAGAGTATTTCCAGTTGAGAAAAGTAATATACCTATAGGTATATGGTATAACTAGTCATTTATACAATTGCAGTTGCAACAAATCGAATGTATCTATGTACATATCGATGGATTAGTGCACAGATATTGTATGTCCATTTTTACCAAAATTGAGTTATCATACACAAAACGTCCATCTGCATCAAACCTTCATATTTAAACAGTATTGTATGTATGTAAATATATAATATGTCCATTTCATCCATACTTTTCATGCAAAAGAGATGTATGTCGCTTACAATATTTTAGCACAAAACTGGACATACAATATCTGTGCACTAACCCATCGATATATTCTTTCAATTAAATTTAATGAAGGTTAATTCACTCATAATACTAGGGGTAAGAATAAGCTAATAGTTAAGAATTTAAAATTAAGTAGATCCAGTACAGTGGTCGGAAAACCGGCGGCTCCGGAGACTTATGCGGCTCTTTGTATGAAAACCTGTGGCTCTCGCTGTCATCCAACCTTTTGCGCGAAACACAAAACGTTGACACACAATTTACACAAAATAAAAATGAATTTTATTTCTATGTATGTACCTACATGTAACTTCAGCGCTATAAAAAGCAGATAGTGTGTATTTCCAGTTCAGAAAAGTAATATATGTATGAAGATTGGTATATCTAGTCATTTATACAATTTCAGTTGAAACAAATCGAATGTATCTAAATTATTTCCATACAATTTAATAAAGATTAATCGATTGAGTGGTTTGGACTCTGAAGTCATTCGATGACGTGTGTAATTTGAGACCATTGACGCATCCAAGTATGTATATATTGAGTCGAACGTTTCATTGATTAATTTATCGGTGCATGCTTTGATTGAAGCTCTAAATGTGCTCGCACGGTAAATATTGTCCGAAACGATTACGCATTTTAAATAAGCGCATATAAATTTACTAGTTTGTTATGTTTTTGGTTTTTTTTTTGTTTATTTTTAGTACGTTTGTGGCGTTAGCGACTTAAGTGGGTGCCTTTTTCGTGGAGAACAGGTTCGCGCCACGCAACCGACTTCCCATACGAGTTTTGTGTGTATGCGGGCATGAGACTCGGATGATCTTCAACTGGGCAATAAAATCCCGAGGTGTGACCACAAGTGTTTCATTAAAGTGGACTTTATTGGGACTAAACTGAGCCTAATCAGAAAAAGGCCGCTGTTGCGTCGGTCGCGGGGCACTTAGCGGAGATTGCTGTAACCATAAGCAGGATCGCACTCGATTTATTAATGAAAAAAAATGTGTATAGTCACTGTTCTATGCATATACCTATGTATATTACAGTAACTATAAATATCAAAAAAAATTCAGTATGATAAATTGTTTCTTCTGATACTCAACTTGTTAATAAATAGTATGCGCGTGTGTTAAATGGATTATTATTGAGATTTGATGACAATTTTTTTTATAATTATCAATTTAAGAAATATATGTACCTATGTACTATCTAGAAATACAAAGATATTGGTTTATAATGCAACTGTTCGTCCTCATTTTATTGTATACCTACTAGCTGAATTGCCCGGCGTTGCTCGGGCGGGTGAAAGTTTATGAATGAAAAAAAAATCTCCAGTACAAACAAAAATTGAATGAAAACATTTATTCTCCAGTTCAAAAAAAATTGATTAAAAATTTTGTATATGGGGGCCCTTCGACCCCCTGATCAGACCCCTTTCAAAACCCACCTGCGGTCTGAGTTAGGGTATCATGAGATAGTATACCAAGTTTGGCGGTTGCAAGTTGAAAACTGTAGATTTGCATAGCGGAACGACAAACACAGAAAGAAAGAAACAAACAAACAAACATTGAAACATACAGTAAACTAGCTGAATTACCCGGCGTTGCTCGGGCGGGTGACATTTATTCTCCAGTACAAACAAAAATTGAATGAAAAATTGAAACAAATGATAACATTTATTCTCCAGTACAAAATTTTTTTCAGATTAAAAAATTTGTATGGGGCCCCCTTGACCCCGGGTTTCAACCCCTTCCAAAACCCACCTACGGTCTGACTTAGGGTATCATGAGATAGTATACCAAGTTTGGCGGTTCTAAGTTGAAAACTGTAGATTTGCATAGCGGACAAACAAACAAACAAACATTGAATTTTATAGGGTAGAAGATAAAGATTGTGGTTTATTTTTAAATTTAGTAAATAGGGTAATTAAAGATAAGTCGCAAAAATTGCAAAATAGAACTATGCGGAGTATTTTAAATGTAAATAGATTAACTACTACACATGTATAAGAAATATGTAAAGGAAACCTTAAAAATGTGCAGAATTTATTACCAAGTATTTTTAATTAGGGGATAAAATATACAAGGTCATAATACTGGTACGAATAAGTTAATAGATGAGAATTTATAATGAAGTAGATCTGGGAGAATTATCTTGTTTTTGAATACAACGCACTGCCAGAAGATCTCAGAAATATAAACAAAATTGATAGATTCCTGGCGGCCTTAAAACAGCACCTCTGTATAATTGTTAATAGTTTATTATGTAATTTTAGCTTTAAGTTACTTTTTGTTTGTAATTGGTTTCTTAAGTTATTTTAATAAAATAAATAAATCTGTCACATTAATATTGAAGCTTTTTTTCATTAAAAAATCTATAGAAATAAATTAATAACAAATTATGTATATATGGCCAACTTTTTAACAATTAATTAAAAACTATGGGATACCGATGATTTCAAATTGAGCAATGTATATTATAATAAAAATTAACGCTGTCGTGTGCGACCACGAGCCGCCTCTGGATGCCATTCGCGTGTCCCGCGCCACCAAATAAAGTTGTTTAGGTTAATTATTTGTTTTCCACGTCTCTTGCTCTTTATCTGACACCAACAGCTCGGTTATGGCCGTACACACCGAGTCGCCTTCTGCCCTACGTGACAATTTCGACTTTTCTTATCCGAAAATTGTTAAAGACGAAAAGAATATGTTAACAAATTCAATATTTAATGCGTAACTGAAATAAAAACTCGTACATATTTGAAGTATCATCATCGAATGAAATCTAGCACATGACAGTATGAAAAACAGTCATTTTTACGTCACGTCGCACGCGTATATGTAAAATTCCAACCCCCTCTCGGTACCCCTTTCAATTTTGTGTACCTATGCACTTTCACTGATCCGACTGTCACTTACGCCTCTTCGGAATTCTCCTCAAATTGAATCTGAGTGGGTTTAACTGCGATGATTAGTGATGGGGTGAGTGGGAGGAGGGGGAAGGGCGCCTATCAAGACATTAGGGTGCTCGTGATTATCTGAATTGTCATGGAGAGGCGAGAAGTCAGGCCCTAATTATGGCCATGGGACGTTGGAGATTTATGGCAGCATCAGCGGCGACTCAACGGGACGGCCCTGTTGCTTGTTTTGAGCGAGTTAAGATAAAGGCCGACACTCCACACTAAAAAGTGGCAGCGCGTGTCGACAGGATGATTGTATTATTTTATAAAAAAGAAGAAATAAAACTGAGAAATATGGAATGGTATCCGAGAGGATGTGAACGAAAGCATGGTAGAGCGAGTGGACGATGGGCTGGTGAATTGAGAATAATGTGTGTAGTCAAGTGGATGCAGATTGCTCATTCCAGGAATGGAAAAATTATAGGAGAGGCCTTCATCAATGAATATAACGACTGAATAAAAAATAATAATTTATAATGTAATTGTCAGACCACATATTACGCATTGTGGTTCATTATTCAATATGTTAGAT
The DNA here is from genome assembly GCA_022651745.1 of Parapsyche elsis. NCBI lineage: Eukaryota > Metazoa > Arthropoda > Insecta > Trichoptera > Hydropsychidae > Parapsyche > Parapsyche elsis. The sequence continues at coordinate 2,727,845 of JAGVSN010000016.1, forward strand.
AAGTCAACTAGAGATAGATTACAAAAATATTACAAAATAGAGGTACAGATGTATTTTAAATGTTGATAGGTATGCTAGTATAAAAAAGATGATGATTGAATTAGATCGGTTGAGTGTGAATGATATGTTGGTAATTTATATTTAAGTTAGATAATAATATGTTACCATCATATTTTAGTAAATTTATTGTGAGAGGAGTGGATGTATGTGAATATAATTTAAGGAATAAAAATAATTTAATTATAAAAAATGTTAGAATAAATAGAAATGGGAGAAGCATCTTGTACAGAGGTGTTTTGGAATATAATAAACTGCTGGATGAAATTAGTAGTTCCAAAACTATTGATAAATCCCTGGCAGTCTTAAAAAAACATCTCTGTAAAGGTGCTTAGTTAAAAATTATGTAATTAGCTTTAGCTACTGTCTAATATATAAAATTCAATGTTTGTTTGTTTGTCGTTCCACTATGCAAATCTACAGTTTTCAACATAGAATCAGGGGGTCGACGGGCCCCCATATACAACCCCCGGCCGAGCAACGCCGGGCAATTCAGCTTGTATTATATAAATAAACTAGCTCACCCGGCATGCGTTGCAATGCCCTATACCGTTCCCGTTCCAGATCCCGATCCCGTTCCCGTTCCCGTTCCAGATACCGTTCCCGTTCCCGATCCCGATCCCATTCCTGTTCCCGTTCCCGTTTTTTCCCGATTCCAGATCCCGGTCCCGTTCCCGATCCTGATCCCGTCCCCGATCCCGATCCAGTTCCCGTTCCTAGTATGTTATCTGACGCGTGAGCAGGCCCGTTCCCGTTCCCGTTCCCATTTTATCCCATTTTTTTTCACAGGAACCATCCCCGGCATGATCACAATAAGTCCTGATAGTTTCATCGCGATCGGTTGAGTGGTTTAGGAGCCTATAAGAGACAGACAAACAGACAAACAGACAGACATTCATTTTTTTATATATGTATGTATATAGATAGCTGAATTGCCCGGCGAATAGCAAGAAAAGAACTTTTGGATTTAGAGCTGTAAAGGAGCTCGAGTAAAAGGAATAGTGAAAAGGATCAATATGTGCTGGAATTTCGTTGAATCGCGAGCAGGATCTATGAATGAAGGAGTTTTGCGAATAATTAGTATAACAAATATTCAAATGAAACAATAGAGGATTTCTAACAGATCTAGGGGAACAATGGAGAAGGATCCTACTTAGCGAGTAAGGGCTATCTGATAAATTATTAAATAGCTTAAATACAAAGCAGAGATCCGAGTTTGTCATCACATACAGCAGAGGGACATAATCGTGGGAATTGATGATGATGATGATGATATCGATCGTAGAATGCGATACTTTGCGGCCAATTCAAGCGAACGTACACTTCAGTATGAAATTAATTTGACCCTTCAATTTTGATATTCAAGCTTCAATGGGTCTTGATGTATCATTGCATAGAAAAATCAAATAATCTATATATGTATGTATATAAAAATGAATGTCTGTTTGTCTGTCTGTCTGTCTCTTATAGGCTCCTAAACCACTCAACCGATCGCGATGAAACTTTCAGGACTTATTGTGATCATGCCGGGAATGGTTCCTGTGAAAAAAAATCGGGATAAAACGGGAACGGGAACGGGAACGGGCCTGCTCATGCGTCAGATAACATACTAGGAACGGGAACGGGATCGGGATCGGGAACAGGATCAGGATCGGGAACGGAACCGGGATCTGGAATCGGGGAAAAACGGGAACGGGAACAGGAACGGGCCTACTCACGCGTCAGATAACGTACTAGGAACGGGAACGGGATCGGGATCGGGAACGGGAACAGGAACAGGAACGGAACGGTATCGGGCATTGCAACGCATGCCGGGTCAGCTAGTAATAAATAAATTTCCAAATAATAATAAAATCAGAAGTAGGTATGTAGAGCATTGATATATGTGACTTAACTTATTAATTGTGTATTATTATTTGAAGCGCTCCAAATCGTTAATTGTACATGGTATAAGAGACTGAAATAATTCAGATTAGAATGATTGCAGTTGTGATTTTATTTTTAAATATGTCAAATTATAATGTCGCAATGCGACGCCCCTGTGCGACAAGGACATTCGGATGCGATACCGTCCTACATATTGCCATGGGACATTCGACCCATTCAACACGGTGAGGTACAAGCCCAACCGACACTCCCGAGTGAAAACAGAAAACTTTTGTCGAGAGAGAGAGATACGGCCGTATTATCGATGCGTTTTTTATCGGGTCCCCACTTTTATGGCCTAATTTGAAGCCGGGGACCCCAGCGCCATTATAATTAATCCACGAATGAGCATCGGGACGCGCACGGAAATTTATTCAAATCGACTATTAATGTGACATCTCAATTTAGACCGAAAATACCAACCGACCCCAAATAAAAGGGCGAGTCGGCAGAATACATAATATTGTAGGCGCAACTGCGTGATAATTGAACTTTATGGGGCACACACGTTCATACACCCAATAAGCGGGATTTTCCATAAACAATTCCTGATTTTTTTTTTTTAAGAGGAGTGATGATGACGTTTGAAACATTCTCGAAAGTATTGGTGCCGGCGTGTTGTCGTCGGATCGAAACAGAGATGTTGAACCCGGGAGCGTGGGACGTTCGGAAACGGGGTGCAAGTTTCGATGCATCGAAAACTGCATCGGCTCCTAGTCAAATTTATTGTTATTGTCCCGACATCTTTATCGAAAGTCCGTGAGAGGGACGACCCCTCTCAGTTCGACCGAGAGGGATACTAGCAATTTGTTAATGATATCCGCCTACCTTTTTACGACAGATAGGTGCTTAAGTGTTTCAAGTTCGTGTACCCGAACGGGCGACCCGTTTTCAATTTATCGCACAGTTTCATCGCATCGATTTCATGCATATACTTACTTTAATACCGGCACAGTGATTCACAGCGCACAGAACACATTATAAGGGATGATATCATCATTTTCAGCCGTTCACCATCCACTGCTGGATGAAGGCCTCTCCAATCCTCTTCCGGTCCTGTCTGTCTTGAGCAATCTGCATCCACTAACTTGATACCACACATTATTCTCAATTCATCAGACCATTTTTCATTCGGTCCTTTCTTGCTATGATTTGTTCTTTGTTTGTAACTATTTTGGCTGTATTGTATTATGTGGAATTAATTTTATTTTATGTTGTACTTTGTGAGCTGTATGTTACTTGATATTTATTTATATAATATACATAGTAGCTAAAGCTAATAACATAATCTTTAAGACTGCCAGGAATTTATCAATAGTTTTGGAACTTATAATTTCATCCGGCAGTTTATTATATTCCAAAACACCTGTGTACAAGATGCTTCTCCTATTTCTATTTATTCTAACATTTTTTATAATTAAATTATATTCCATTCCTCTCACAATAAATTTACTAAAATATGATGGTAACATATTATTATCCAACTTATATATACATAAATTACCAACATACAAATTCTCAAAATATCATTCACACTCAACCAATCTAATTCAATCATCATCTTTTTTATCCTAGCATACTTTATTTTATTTTATTTCACAATATACCGTGATGACCTGACAGGTTACCCCAATTCGTCACCACGGCCAGATACAATTACAAGAAATAAAGTAGTAAAAAAGTAGTAACATAACAAAATATAACAATGTCCACAATGTCATTATAAAACTAATACCAGAAAATCATAAAAATAACTTACTGTAGAAAATAAAGGAAACTGGAAAGCTGTTGAGGACTAATATTAAACAAATCAACATTCAATGCAATAGCATTCAGCCTACCAATAGCTCTGGCAACGGGTGAGTCACGGAGGATACAGGATCTGGCCCAGATTGGTGCAAACAATAGTTGTGATCGAGATCCATGAGGATACTCAGGCGCCAAAAGCTTCAACTCCTCCAAGATCGGAGGATTGAAGATGTCACCTCTTAACAGTTTGTAAAAATGAAAAATGAGGTGAGCGTCTCTCCGAGACGATAAAGTTTTATACCCCACTGCTCCCAGAACAAAAGCGCTCGGAAACAGAAAGGGATAATAACTCTCTCAAGTACAAATATCTCAAGAATTTCCTTTGGATCCTTTCAATCTGTACTGAGTATGTAATGGAACTGGGACTCCAAATTATAGAACCAGATTCTATCTGGTTCTATAATTTGGAATAATAATAACCTATCCATATTTAAAATACATCTCATACCTACCACTATTTTGTAATATTTTTGTAATCTACATATCTCTAATTGACTTATCTAACATATTTAATAATGAACCACAATACATAAGATGTGGTCTGACAATTACATTATAAATTATTATTTTTTAATTAAACAAATAAAATCATCATATTCAGTCGTTCACCATCCATTGATTAAGGCCTCTCCTATAATTTTCCATTCCTGTCCGTCTTGAGCAATCTGCATCCACTTGACTACATATATTATTCTCAATTCACCAGCCCATCGTCCACTCGGTCTACCTTGCTTTCTTTCACATCCTCTCGGATACCATTCCAGTAGTTCTTCTCGCAAAATTTTAGTCCATCTTACTTAAGATTTTGACAAAAATTGATTAACGAACCACGGACATTAACAATTAACAAGACTAACCGAATACGTCGAAGAATACCGGAATGGTTCTTGACCTTTCGATACGGTTTTGGTCTTATGTACCGAACTCCTAATCATATCATATCCATATTTGTTAGTGGTTACATCTCACCGAAATCTCTACCACTATGTTTATTTGCCATATATATTAATGACATACCCATCCCAAAAACTGTTTTAGATGATCTCTGCTTGATCAAATGCACTATTGAAACCTTGAACTCTTTGACGGACCACTTCACTAATTGAGCATTTTCCAGTGTTAAACCAAATTCAGATCTGAAAATCCCATCTGGAGAAAGTCTGAAATCAAATAAAATACTTAGGAATTACATTCGATAAGAAATTATTAGAGGCGGCGAAATGCAAAGCAATTTTCTTCAATATAATATTCAATCGACAAAGTGCCTTATCATCATATTCAGTCGTTACCCTTACTAACATCCGTATGGAATTGATTCAAGGCCTAGTCCAAAATAAATCATAAAAAATCATTTTAACACGCCCATTCCTGTCCGTCTTGAGCAATCTAGCATTACTTAACCACACTACATAGTATTATTCTCAAGATTCACCGGGTCATATTCACAAATTACCCTAAACATAATTTCCTTTAGATCGCCGACTCTACCTTGAATCCTTTAAATCCTAACAAAATGAACCATTCCAGAACAATAAAAAAATAAAAATTCAAGTAGTTCTCGCGTCCATCTTGCTGTGTGTCCACTTCAACTTTTTCACACGTTCCGCTATATCTGCCACTTTGGTCATGGTCACTTCTTACCCATGTATTCCACTTACAATCTCTTCTTGTCATACCAAGCATACACCTTTCCATGTTTCTCTGTGTGCACTGGATCTTACCTAGCACTCTTGAATTGAGCATCCACGTTTCACATCCATGCGTCATAACTGGCAGGACGCATTGGTCGTGTGCCTTATTTTTTAAGCATAGCGGAATGTTGGATTAAAAAACTATGTTCATTCTTCCAAAAGCCTAGTTTCATCATAGTTTCATTATTATTCTTTACATCGGGTCATATTCACCAATTGTCCTAGGTATAAATAACTATCAACTATCTCTACAATATGATTATCTACTGCGACTAATGTGCATTATTCATTAAACATACTTCAATTTAATTTTAATTAATTTTTAAGCATACTTTCATTGCTCAATTGTGTTAATCAAGAAATGATATAGGGGGCTAAAAGTATGGATAGATATTTCAGTGTGACATCTCATATACTTACAAAATGTATCATGTGAGTTAGCTTGTTCAATACACCATTATACTTTTATCATTTCTGTATATACAGATATTTTATATTGTTGTAAGATACACAATACAAGCCTTCAATAATTAAACATTTGAATTTTCTGTTTTTATAATAATTTATTGCACTGTTCATCCAATAACTAATTTGAATGGGTATACAGTATAATTAAAAACAATTAATTGTATAGAGACGTGCTGTTCGATATCCGTATTACTAGAGGTCGATCGGTTAGTAGTCCTATATTTTAGTGCATCCTGTGAGAAACACGACTGCAACCAGAGTTGCTCCTTGTCAGATGTTACCAGGACGAGATAGTGAGACAAGATCGCCACAAATTCATTGCTACCAGCTACAAAAAAAAAAATCTAAAGCAACGATCAAATCACGCGCGTTGATTGAAACCAAACTATAAATCACAACAAGTGGAAAATTACGTTGTCAAATATGTACAGTGCTGAAAAAAATGTGTTTTGTCATTTGACAAACGACGTTTCGTTAGTGAGAACGTTTCCGTCCCAGTGTAGGACTAAAATCGGAAGTGACGCTACTGTTTCAACCCAACTTTCATACTAATTAGTTTATGCAAATGGTACAAGTTTATGCAATAGCAACGGAGACACTAAAGCGGAATACGATAAATGAAAATGTTTAATTTTAAAAGTCACGTAAGGATTTTTTTCTAAACTAACTTATGATTTGTACTCTACAATATTGACATAATAAACTTTATCATTGTAAAAGCTCGTTTGAAAATGCACATTTGAAGCTTTATAGATTGTCGGTACTATTCGTGTTTAATGATTGTATCGTCAATACGCAATCCGAGCACTGGTTAACAGCCGAGTTCAACAATTTACATATTTGATTTTATTATAATGGTGAAGTTTATTTAGTCGAAAACGTTTTCCTCAGTTTTCCCATGCATATAACGTTATAACGGTGATTCAAGCTCGTGACCAAACTATTACGTTTTACCGACACCCATGTAACCACCTCAGGACAACAACGTATGCGAATGTCTACTCGTAATTTACCCCGCCCAGGGCAGTCGCCTTTTCCATTTATTCGACGCTTAAAATCCAGAAAATCCTCCCGTTTACATTTCCATAGTTGTCGATCGTTGTTGTTTTTTTAATATTATTATTATTGTAATGTGTATGAGGTCGAAACAATCGGTTGAACCGATTCGTATCCGTCGCGGAATGCGACACGCAGATGTCTGTAACACAATGACTCGCACGAAAAACTAAAAATATTCAATATACGAAAATCCCTTTAAGTGTAACGAATTTTTTTGATTGATAACCTGTACGTTTTGCAACCCGGTCCGGAAGTCCTTTGCTCCTTAAAAAAACCTATATGTAAATTGGAAGTCCCGACTTCATACCTTATTTATTGTTCGACGATTAAACAGCACTTTAATTCGTAGTAAATTAAAACATATTTTCAACCATTCACCATCCACTGCTGGATGACGGCCTCTCCAATCCTCTTCCATTCCTGTCTGTAGTGAGCAATCTGCATCCACTTGACTGCACACATTCTTCTCAACTCATCAGTCCTTTGTCCACTCGGTCCACCTTGCTTTCTTTCACATCCTCTCGGATACCATTCCAGTATTTCTCGCGTCCATCTGCCATCCATTCTTCTCGCTGTGTGTCCACTTAAACTTTTTTACACGTTCCGCTATATCTGCCACTTTGGTTATGTTTCTTACCCATGTATTCCTCTTGCGATCTCTTCTCGTTATCTCTTTAACATTCTTGAATTTAACATCCACGTTTCAAACTCATACGTCATAGCTGGCAGTACGCATTTGTCGTATGCCTTCTTTTTTATGCATAGCGGAATGTTGAATTTCAAAACTATGTTCATTCTTCCAATTGTGTTATCTGGTGAGATAGAAACACCTTATGGAGTGCCGCAAGGTTCTAAATCTAATATTTTATATTAATGATATTGTAGAGCAATCTGCACCCATTTGACTCGAAACATTTTTCTCAATTCATCAACCCATCGTCCACTCAGTCTACCTTGATTTTTTTACATCCTTTCGGATACCATTCCAGTATTTCTCGCGTGCATCTGCTACTACACGTATTCCTCTTACCATCTCTATGCATCTCTGTAACATTCTTGAATTTAGCATCCACGTTTCACATTTATACGTCATAACTGGCAGTACGCATTGGTCGTATGCCTTATTTTTTAAGCATAGCGGAATGTTGGATTTAAAAACAATGTTCATTCTTCCAAAAGCACTCCATCCTATGTAGTTTCATTCTTCGTTGTATTTCTTATTCTTTATACATCCAGTCATATTCACCAATTGTCCTATCAACTATCAACTATCTCTACAATATCAAATTCAAGTTACATACATGTCTTTTCCTAGAAATTTTAGGTAAGAGATTTTGTTGGGGCTATGATGCCATATTTAGGCAACGTTGAGCCTACAATGAAAATCACTCTTGGTTGAAAAATATCAGTTTGCAGTACGAAAAGGGTTAAGTGATTAATTTCGCTGCACATACATATGTATATTGGTGTCGTTTAATTCTTTGAACGTATCAATTTAATATACGCCTCGTTATTTATTGTGGGACATTTTTCACATGTATTTCTCGACACGCCGCCGTCGATTTGCAAACAATAAGCGTGCCTTCTGATTTATCGACGTCGATATTGTCGAATGTCGATGTCAACGATATTCGAGTGTGTGTAAAACGGTTGTTTGTTCACCTGTTTTCACTCCAAATCGGGAAACGTCGCTAATTACCATAGGTTGAGAATATTTTTCCGGTCTTACGTACGCAAATGTGCATTGAAGCGTTACCTACTCTTGTTTTGCAGCTTTTGTCATGCAAATTTTCGACTATATTTACCGCCGAATTATTATTAACAACTGCAGAAAAACGACGATTCTGTCCCACACGTTCATATAGTCAATATTAATGTACATAAAGCGGTACACGTACGCGATGATTTCCTTTGCATTTGAATCGCGTCGGTTGGGTGCATTTCGTACGCAATTTATCGTGGAAAATGAGGGACGTTTAACGATTTTTGTATTATCCGTTATGCGATACGTTGCCGAAATATCGACGGGAGCAGATAAATGATCGTTTCCTCTAGTTTTTTTCGTTAACAATATCTTCACTAAGTGGAAGTATCCGCTATTGATTGTATCATACGTACCGACACTGCCGTATCATAAACTGCATGGAAGCAATTAAAATGATTTGAGATTTTTAAATTTTCTGCAGAGACTGTCAAACTTTCAATCTCGATATACTCGACTTTTTTTATATGAGAGAAATTGAACACGTACCTATGTATATCGATGGGTTAGTGCACAGATATTGTATGTCCAGTTTTTGCAAAAATTGAGCTGTCATACACAAAACGTCCATCTGCATCAAACCTTCATGTTTAAAAAGTATTGTATGTCCAAATAGTATATTTGAGAAGATATTGCCATATTCAAATACATATATATATATAATATGTCCATTTCGTACATAGTTTCACTTACAATATTTTAAAACAAAACTGAACATACAATATCTGTGCACTAAACCCATCGATATGTACGAGTATGTATGCAACATTTTTTTTGGGGATATTCGTTATAAAATAGTTATAAAAAGTTTTTCTGGGCTCTACCAGCACTTTTATCTCAATACTTTTACTTGTATGAAAATTTCCAATTGATTGCTTACAATCTCTATAAATAGCAATTTTAATTGGAAAATTAGTATTTATTTTTACTATACATATGTATGTATAGGTACATACTTACTTTACTCGTATATATTTACATATATTTACTCGTATGCTTCCCTCCACTGCGTTCACAAATTTACACTTATTTGAATAATTCAAGGAATACGTAAATAAATTGGATTTTTACAAAAATTACTTATAATATTCTAAATGTTATCTAAAATTTTGTATTGTGTGTAATAGGCAAATTTCCATTTTTCGCCTTCAGGTAGAGGCCTGAAGACATATTCACAGAATACAGATGATACAACAAAACTTTTGATGGGTATTACAATGCCGATTTTTAATTTTTGCTATGTCCCTCCACCCTAATGTATTTACATACCTACGTATGTATATGTGAAAATGTATAGCTTATTAGATGTCGTATATCATATCTGTTATTTCTAACGTAAATCAATACACTTTTTAGATCAAACAAATAAATATAAGGTCATTTAATATGTCTGTTATATAGTATGTCGTAGATTTCTGGCATATTTTTGCACAAAATCATCACTGTTTTGAAAGCAATATTTACCGTGGCAGGTGGGCGAGAAATCATCGCTGCAGAATTACGCCCGCCACCGTTTCGAACAATCAAAAAAGTGTGAATTTTACCGGCAATCGTTTGCCGGTAATTACCGTCGGTTCGGTCCGGAATGACCGAGTGGTAAATTAGTATTCAGTGCAGGGCTTTCCCTCGAGTATATTGACACGAGGATATCGGCCATTACACAAAGTGTGTGCAAAAAGTGAGCGGCGACAGGATGCCCTGTTTTAATATTGTTTCGACACTGAAATATGCGACCGTCCAACTGCTCCACCGCCAAATATGTTATTTTTGCTCTAATTTTATTATATCACATTGTTGAAGGTTTGCCGAACTGAAATGTGCTCTCGAAACTGGTTCTTCAATCGAATTGTGCACAGCGAGAATGGTTGAAATACAATCGATTGCTGTAAGAGACGCCGATGAAACCAATGATCGTATTAGTGAATGGTAGCTAAAAACTTTGGTGTATTTTAATCAAAAATCAATTGCTGTACAAAGCATATTTCTGAATATTGGTATATTAATTCCAATCATCAAAAATCTGTCAACGGATCAAACAATTTGACTAGAATCAATGGAAGTTCAGAATAGGGTTTAAAATAAAAGAAAATAATTTGTTTTCAACACATGTTTTTATTCTTAATGAAGCCAGTTAACATTTCGCGAATGCTTTCCGTGTATTTTCATTATTTACAATGCAGTAAATAAACATTCTCCAATAAATTACTAATATGTATAACAGAAAAAATAAATTTGTTGCCATCAATCAATAAGCTTATCATAATAATTTATTAATTTCTTTATTTAGCTCAACATGATTTTCGTTTTGGAATAATTTGTAAATTATCGCACAATTTTGCAGTGGTAGTAATAAATACATACATACGTACCTATACTATTTTTAACAAATGCTCTGTGTGTGTGCCAATTGACAAAATTTCTCTTTACATATATGTACATATATACATAAAGTATCAAATCTGTACAAAGATACATACATACATAATATATAGTTTATTTTTCGATGAATACAAAAATCGTATACATACTCGCTTATTAATTTGTTACAATTTTCGCTCTTAAAGCCATTACAATTCAATTGCATCGTTACATTTTTGAATATCGTATTCGTTGTATAATATAACATTTAAAACGTATCGATTTTGAATTACACAATAAAAAATACAAAGGAACTTTTTAAAAAAAAAAATACAAATTTGAGGTGAATTTAAAATGACAGTTGTAAAATTTGTGAATTTCAGCCGTAGAGATGCTGTAAAATTTACATATGCATTTTTGTGACATCGTACAAGTTTTGTTCAATTTCAACGCTCTACGTGTGTGACTCCGTAGTAATTTAATTCACATTATCGAAAAGTGACATTCGGATGAGTTCATACATGTTCATCATTTGGTTCAAATTTAAATTATTTTCATTACATTACAACAATACCTATTTACATACACTATTCCGTACATAATAGGTGTCGCGTAATCATTAGCGAACCGCGCGTGTAATGCAATAAATTTTGTGAATGTGTACGCGTTCGCGCTGTGCGTTTGTACACGGCGTCCACATTAGCGTGCATCAAACGCGCATTACATTACACGCGCTGTTCGCTAATGAGTACGCGGCTTCAAGTACACAATGCTTAATTTCCCGCAATATTTATTAACACGCTAATTTGATTTAACTAAACGATCCAACAGTCCATATCTGAAAGTACAACACACATTTTATTCACATTTTTTTTTATGTATTAAGCGTAATCGAGTCGACGGATTTGGAGCCATCTGAACCAGTCGACGAAGTTTCGCTTGCGTTTTAACTTAGACGACGGTCCGAGGACGAGGTCAACGGTCATGTTTGGTGAGCTGAAGGGGCTGGCAGTGGTTATGAGACGATCCATCGGCCGAGGAAGGATCAGGACTCGGCGATCTGGTCCTCATGGGTCTATCCTCGCAATCGGACTCGTCGTTGACGTTGATCTCCTCGTCGGAGTCGGAGTGGGAGTGTTGGGAGCCGTAGCCTGGTGGCCTATGGGCGGCGCTGAAGAGATGGGCGGCCGCGTGGGGTATGAGAGCTTTGAAAGCACTATTCTCCCCGCCCATCTGCAACATTGCGGAGGGCTGCTGCTGGCAGCCAGGGGCGGAAACGTGTGGGACCGCGGCCGGGGATGCGGCCCTGCCGTGACCCGGAGAGCCTCTCTTCAGGAGACTCATACGCTGGTGTCGCCGCCACTTGGCGCGTCTGTTGGAAAACCAAACCTGTCAGTCAATATGTGAATTAGTTCATTTGTCAATTGCCAACCTAACAACATACATGTACATACATACGTAAGCATGGGAATAAAATTTTTTTAACCAGTGTGAAACCATATTTTTTTTATACATATACAGCCGCGTACTCATTAGCAAACATGTAATGCAACGTGTTATGTAATGCTCGCTAGTGTGGACGCCGTGTACACACTCGCCGTGCGACCGACTGCGAGTCCCTTTGCGTTCGCGCCGAAAACCGACACCGAAAACCGATACCGCCGCGAACGTTACAGAGCGCGCTCAAAGTATGCTCGCAAACGCTAACACATTTATAAAATTTGTTGCACTACACAACTCGTATTCGCTAATTAGTACGTGGATTTAAGTATCGACCCGTATAATGTGTTAAAATCTCGGAGCTCGTATTTATTGGCGATATTCACACACAGCGGAAAGCACTTGAGTCATCTAATGTGCTGCGTACACACCGACGAACCGAACACCCGAACGACGAAGGGTTGCTATTGTGTGGACGTTCATAAATCATTGGACGTTATTACAATTCGCCTTCGCCCTTCGTCGTTCGCTGTTCGGTTCGTCGGTGTGTGCGCAGCGTAAAAGATTCGCTGACGACATAGTCATAGTTGCATGCAACTCAGTAGATTAACACAATAATTAAGCAATGAAAGAATGAAAGTAGGTTTAAAAATTAGTTTTAATAAAACTAAAGTTATGTTTAATGAATTTTGCACGCAAAACGTAGTCACTGTAGATAATCATATTGTAGTGATAGTTGATAGTTATTTATACCTAAAGCAATTGGTGAATGTGACTGGATGTAAAGAAGAAGAAATAAAACGCACGATGGAGCGCTTTTGGAAGAATGAACATTGTTTTTAAATCCAACATTCCGCTATGCTTAAAAAATAAGGCATACGACCAATGAAACGTGGATTCTAAATTCAAGAATGCTACGTAAGATCCAGTGTAAACAGAGAAGCTCGGTATAACGAGAAGACATCGTAAGAGGAATACATGGGTAAGAATCATGACAAAGGTGGCAGATATAGCGGGACGTGTGAAAAAGTTTAAGTGGACACACAGTGAGAAGAATGGATGGACGCGATAAATACTGGAATGGTATCCGAGAGGATGTGAAAGAAAGCAAGGTAGACCGAGTGGACGATGAGCTGTTGAATTGAGAAGAATGTGTGGAGTCAACTGGATGCAGATTGCTCAAGACAGACAGGAATGGAAGAGGATTGGAGAGGCCTTCATCCAGCAGTGGATGGTGAACGGCTGAAAATGATGATGATTCTCACACATGACCCTCGAGGCTCGCGTCTAAACACCGCCGCTAAATGCACGTGTCCAAAATTGATGCTATTTGTGTAGTCTCGCTTTGACCCTAGTACTGGGTTCGCTTCGACTGCCAAGATTTAGGCGTATTTTAAATTCAAATCAGCCGTCTCTTGTTATTTTCTATTTCATTTCTTTGCCCCCTTTTAAAAGCAATGAAAAACCACTGGAAATTACACGCGGTTTAGTATCTTTTCTAGGACACGATAAGCGGTGAATATTTTTTTCGAATGGCCTCTAAGTTGTTTTTTCAATTTAATATGCATGCAAATTTTTACTGTACGCTGTTATTGCACATATGTACATATGTACGTATGAATAATAATTCAATTTCGTTGCAATGAATTGAATCCAAATTATTGTGAATGCTAGTATATCTCAAGTAGGAAATGTAATTTTTGATCGGATTCCGTACCGACTGATAAATTAAATCATTCGAATGCAAAATTTTTCCGAACATATTTAATCTCTCTCGTCAGATGCGACAAATCAATATATATAAATCATGGTTTCACAAAGGCAATAGTATAATTGGTAAATTATTAATATATGTAGATAGGTACTATGAAATGCTATATAAAGCATCATAAATTCAATCAATACAGAATGTTATAGAGAAGGTATACATTTTGGTTATTCTACATATATTAATATTTGAGTAAAAAAGCAAAACAAAATAAATGCGTTGATATTTCCATTCTCTATATAATTCTGTTTATATTTACTATATAATCGTACAGGTTATCTCTGACAAATGGTTCCGAGCATTAAAGGCTTTTATGCCACTAGAAACAAAGATTTCTTATATGTTAAGCTGCGTACACACCGACGCACGAACCGAACAGCAAATGACGAAAGGTTTCGTTCGCTGTTCGGTTCTTCGGTGTGTACGCAGCTTAAGATATAAGAAATCTATATATGTATGTCTATAAAGCCTATGTAAGTCTATAAAGATAGGTGTTTCTCGGGGTGGCTTCTTTTAATTTTAAAAGTTTAATATTAACCATATGACGGGAACTGTCTGTATAGATTAGAATATTAAAAATATTTGAATAAATTTAATTGTAGGTATTCACCTGAACTCTGGCTTCCGATAAGGAGGTCTTTGAAGCTAGTCTTTCTCTCGTCGATACGCAGGGATAGTGAGATTTTTCGAATTCTTTTTCTAATTCTTCTAATTGGTCAGGGCTGAAAGTGGTTCTATTTCTTCTAAATTTAGGCTGTTCGCCGTCTAGGGATCCAGTATCATCTCCGTCCACATCTAAACACGAACAAAAATGTTAGAATATGAGCAAATGCAATACGAAATTGATTTTTTTTAAGTAGATTCATTAACTTTAAGTACCTATGAGTCCTGATGAGGGCGACGAAAGAAAGCTGGAGGCATCTCTATGAAGATGGTGTGCATTTGGAGGACTCGGTGGTGCTCTTGGCAACTGAAGTGCAGGTCCCCATGCAGGTGCAGCCCATGGAAAAGCTGCATAAGGAGGAGGTGGTGCATATAGTCCATAACCAGCAGCTCTTGCGAATTCAGCAGCAGCTCTTTCAGCAGCTCTGTTCCTCAAGATGCGATTGATCGACGAGACACTGGGTGCAGTTGCATTGGTGCACACACCTACAAAAAAAAAAACCACACACATTAGAATAGAGAGAACACCGAATCATCGCGGCAAAGGATTCACTGGTGAGATTAGGAGTCAACACGTCAATCACAGAGGTGTGAAAGCTCGCCTCCGAACCACTCATTGTCAATTTTCAATCAGCCATAGACTTAGTGCAGCCCTTCTTGGAAAACCTTACTCTTACTCTTACTGCTCGGCCCTGTGAAGTGGTGTCAAGACTGGTGAAAACTACATTCGATTACCCAGCATTTAATTACACGTGATACGTAGGTTGCGTCGCGTCTCGTATTCCTGGAAGTGGCGGTTTTTGATCGAAGGATTCAAAGAAAGGATAATTTCTACACGTCAACGTTTCGATCGAATCGAATAATGCTCGCGTCCGTAAATATCCTATCGAAAAATGAGTGCCCCAGTGTTTAGAATCAATTGTATGATTTTTTTTTTATTATTATTATAAAAGTATCCCTCTTGAATAATTCATGAGTATGAAAATCGATATTGGACTTCGACGAATACTCAAACTGTAACTGTTTAAAGATAAGCCGCAATATTCTATTGAATATTTTTATTTTATTATTTTAAACGAATTTCGATTTGTCGAATGGATACATACATACATACATATGCATCGGCATTGATGCTTATTCGTTGAACAAACGGCCCGAAGGCTCAATGTATCGATAGATTTTAAAAGCGAGTTTTACGAGCATTGATCTGTCATTTTCAAAGCTTAGCCGTCGGCTAAATGTGTTAACCGTTCATTTGAGAGTTGAACCCGAAACCAATCAACGCGTACAAAAATCTAAACTTGTACAATATTTATTTTGATTTTTAAACATCCCACATATCAGAGTGTTTGTTTGATGAATTTTGCACGCAAAACCTAGTCACTGTATTGTAGAGGTAGTCGTCTAGTACGTCTCCATACAATCAATTGTTTTTAATTATACTGTATACCCATTCAAATTGGTTATTGGGTGAATAGTGCAATAAACAGAAAATTCAAATGTTTAATTACTGAAGGCTTGTATTATGTATGTATCTTACAACAATTAAAAATCATTGGAAAATATCTGTGTATACAGAAATGATGAAAGTATAATGGTGTATTAAATAAGCTTGTGGGTAGTGATAGAAGATGTCACATTGAGATATACCATCTATTGATTAACACAATTAAGCAACGAAAGTATGAAAGTAGGCTTAAAAATTTATTTTAATAAAACTAAAATTATGTTTAATGAATTTTGCACCCAAAGCGTAGTCACGGTAGATAATCACATTGTACAGATGGTTGATAGCTATTTATACCTGGGACAAGGACAAAAAAATAAACATTGTTTTTAAATCCAACATTCCGCTATGCTGAAAAAAGAAGGCATACGACCAATGCGTACTGCCAGTTATGACGTATGTATGTAAAACGTGGATGCTAAATTCAAGAATTTTACGCAAGATCCAGTGCACACAGAAAAGCATGGAAAGATGTATGCTCGGTATAGCGAGAAAATATCGTAAGAGGAATACTTGGGTAAGAAGTCATGACCAGTATCAAATGGACGCGAGATATACTGGTATCCCAGAGGATGTAAAAGAAAGCAAGGTAGACTGAGTGGACGATGGGTTGATGAATTGAGAAGAATGTGTCGAGTCAAATGGATGCAGATTGCTGAAGACAGACAAGAATGGAAGACCAGCACAGTGGATGGTAAATGGCTGAAAATGATGATATCATAATTATAACTCAACTACAGTTTACTGTACGGTAAAACTTAAATTGAATATTCTTCGGCGGCTTTAGTAATTTTGATTATTTTGAGAATATTTCTATGTATCTCTATTGTACCGCGTAAGGCTAACAAGTGCGTGGGAAGCTCTCGTTCCGCTTGCGATAAATCAGATTCGAGATTAAAAATCAATTAAATCTTAACCATTTAAATGTATAATGTAATGCACAGAACGCGCTAAACGTTTAGTTCTGATATGCAAGCTAACGTCGCCTAATGGATTTTTTTTTCCAGCTTGGCTTTTCGCGCAACTCGAACAATGGACGTGGCCCGTTCGGAAACAAATTGGAAATCATCCAACTCGTTAACCAGTCACCGGGATTAATTATCTTTAGGCCCTTGGTCACACCTGACAAGTCCCAGTAGCCTATTGTGCTTAGTCTGCCACACGTCTATTGATCTACTTTATTGCTAGGCATTCAGGTGTTCGTTAGTGACATCAAACTGGCGCCTTGACGTCGTCCACCCAAAGTCTATTTTTTTTATTATTCGCTTTTATACACAGCTCTAGTTGCAAATTCAATTAATTAATTAATCACGACAATGATGTAAGCAATAATTTAATTATTTATAGTCGGATTAATTACGATTCGTCGAAGGAAAGAGCTTACATTATCGAGTAACGCGACAAGGAATTAAAAATATCTCATTGAAAAATGTATACACGTACAATTCAGTAGATATTAATCTCTTTATAATAAAAGTATACGTGTAGCTAAATGAAATTAGATACCAATCTACGGCAAACTTCACGGCTAATAGTACATAGATATTCACAACACTGTTAACTTGCCCAATTTAATTTGAATCAATGTTAAAATTGCAAGTTTACTACTGTGACTTTTCAATGTGTGCTATTTTTCCCACGGGCCGTGAAACATTCCGTATAGTGCTTTTAAATACATATATTTTTTAATCAATTGTAATAATACGTCTACCTACGGTAGCTAGATTAAAATCAGCTTAAGAGACTTATCTCTAATTTAATTTGCTTTTTATGTTCAGATCGTTGCGTTGGTACGTAGGGAGACATAATTGAATATAAGAAGACACAGTCTTTTATCTCTCGAATTAGCGCACGCCAGATTAGATTGGACTTATCTCTAAATACTAAAGTCGGGATGGGTCCCAAGTTTTAAGAAGCTTACGTACGGAATGCGTAAGCTTTTATTTCAAAACATTCTAAATCTGAATTTATAGCGAGGATCGGATGAAATTCAATGAGTTGTTTTTTTTTTTTTGGAAATTTGTCGAGAGATTCGTTGAAACAAAGGGCGTGCCCGGCCCTAATCTGCCTGACAAATTTGAATAGAGTTTTCACCCGAAACACAATGCGTCCGGCGAGAAAATTGCGTAAAAATACGGAAATGACGAGCTCGTTTGTTGAATGATGGACGCCGAGCGTCGATACGGTCACTGACAGCTCGATTGACGCCACGGTTACACAATTCACGCACAGATTCTCAACCTGTGTGTCATTTTAATTAAATGACCGAAACATCAACTTTTGTGACTTGCTTAATGAAGTGTATCGGAATATTATTTATGTCTAATTCCAATGATTGTTTTCATCAGCTACATTTTAGGTATCTCGGTTATTTAATCGATTACAATAATTGAGCTGAATTGAGATTAACACAATATTAAGCAACGAAAGTATGAAAGTAGGATTAAAAATTAATTTTAATATAACTAAAATTATGTTTAATGAATTTCGCACGCACAACGAAGTAAGCATAGATAAACGTAGATACGCATATTGTAGAGATAGGTGATAGTTATTTATACCTAGGACATTTGGTGAATATGACCGGATGTAAAGAAGAATAATTGAAACTAGTGCTTTTGGAAGAATCAACATAGTTTTTTAATCCAAAATTCCGCTATGCTTAAAAAAGAAGGCATACGACCGATGCGTACTGCCAGTTATGACGTATAAATGTGTTATGACGAAAGATGTATGCTCGATATAACGAGAAGAGATCGTAAGAGGAATACGTGGGTAATAAGCATGACCAGTAGCAGATGGACGCGAGAAATACTGGAATGGTATCCGAGTATGCTTAAAAAATAAGGCATACGACCAATGAGTACTGCTAGTTATGACGTATGAATGTTAAACGTGGATGCTAAATTCAAAAATGCTACGTAAGATCCAGTGCACGAGAATAGATCGTAAGAGGAATACAAGAGTAAGTAGCATGTCCAAAGTGGCAGATATAGCGGTACGCGTGAAAAAGTTTAAGTGGACACACAGCGAGAAGAATGGATGGCAGATGGACGCGAGAAATACTGGAATGGTATCCTAGAGGATGTGAAAGAAAGCAAGGTAGACCGAGTGGAAGATGGGCTGATGAATTGAGAAGAATGTGTGTAGTAAACTGGATGCAGATTGCTCAAGACAGACAGGAGTGGAAGAGGATTGGTCTTCATCCAGCAGTGGATGGTGTACGGCTGAAAATGATGATGATGATGATGATATTGTATGGAGTATCCACCTGTCATGCGTTCAATACTTCAATCGTAACGAGCATTCCGGCCGTATCAAATTGAAAGTTTGAGTATCGTTGGCGTTTCGAATTTTGCGAACGCTTTCGCCTCTTTCGATTGCCGAATAAAAGACTTCTGTTGTGCGAAGGATCCTTCTTCCATTGTGCTTTTGCATGGTGTCTTCGACTCTTTTATTCTTCGTCTTATGATTATTTTTTTTTTTTTTGTATTTTTTCGATCTTTTGTCTTGAACGTTTCGTGCCTAGTCACGGCCGCGCAATTTGACCAAAAGTCCGTTCGATTTCGACCGGCCCACAAAATCGAGATAATTTCTGTTTTTCCTCTCCTTTATTCGAGTGTAACGCCAGGTAGACATTTGACAGGAGCAACTGACAGAATTGGAGTCAAACACGCGACCGATCAACCGACAAAAGTGGAGACAGCCGATTTAATCGGTGGCTCTAATTTGACAACGACAAATACGTCCACGAAAACGGACAACACTGTTCCAACTAGCGCTCGTTACGACATTATAAATTATCTATGAAGAATAGATACCTTTTTTTTTTATTTAATTGGAGATTTGTGGAATTTGTGTGAAGAGGTTACCTTTCGAAAAATAAAATCCGTCCTTTTTGTATTGGAAGTATTAATAATGAGGGAAAAACTTTGACAGGTGGCGATGACTTGTGATTGATTGCATTTCACGGCTCACGTGTGCAATAAAATGAACGATGCAAGATAAAACGATCCTTTATTGTTCATCAACGTAATTTTCGATGCCAAAAAAATTCAATACAAAATTAAACCAGCAATGAAACTTTTGCAGCCCACCCGCAAAACCTTCCTTTTGAAACGTTTCATAATATTTAATATCAGATCTACAAGTGTATAATACATTTTTTTCAAACACCTGTTCAACAAAAAAGGCATACAAGTTAACTCAACCCATACGGTTCACCACAGTGAAAGGATTAAATACCTTTTACATTGTGTACGTCTCTGAATATTGTATAACACGAACATTGTAATGGTATATCATGGGACGAATTCGGTAGACATGTGTCGACGACGTCGATATCTCACTACATACATATAAGCCATGTTGTATTATAAAAACTATGGGACACAATAGACTCCGTGGGACAGGTAGCTGTAAATATGTATAGCATTACGCGCGGTAACAAGATATTTTGTTGAGATATAACGACCCGCCGATATTGTGTTAATATGATGTCGACTTATAGATAATATCCAATTGACTTACAAAAAAAATCAATATCTTATAATAATAGTTTTATCCTTAGAGCTTTTCCGCATCGGACGCACAGGTATACCTATGTATATTAAAACTCGATCAATTGTAGACAATGGCTACTTAAATATGCCAATCAATTATATCAACGGCATCCGAAGTTCGTTCGTTCTCAGAATATATATATAAGGACGGTATTCAATACGGTCTGAGGATGACTGAGAAGTCCAACACCTCCAGTTGTGATGACGATCATCATCATTATCATCATCATCATCATCATCCGGGTATCGGTTTCTCGCAGCGGGTGCTCCCATACGATTTGATTGGTTCTCGGGCGCTAAAAGGGCGCCTGGAAGCGAGCATGCGCCAAACAAATTAACTAAGAAATTAATACAACTCACTGTACAAACACTGATAATGACGATATGTAACGAATCGTTGATATCATCAATTGTGATTGAATGACAATCGTGATTTTATTTTTTTGCCTTTGAGTAGGGTCGCGCATTTGAATTTACATTTTGTTAAATAACATTTCGATTCTGATTATAATTTTTAATATACATACATGTATGTTACAGCGAAAGCATATTTCAAGTGAAAATATATTTTCACTGGCGTTTCGGTGAAATCATATCCAAGCACATTTCACCAATATATATTTCTACTAGTGAAAATAAATTCGTTTACGAACTGTCATTGAAATTAAATTTGACAGTTGTGAAATGACCAATCAAATCATATAATCTGCTGAAATTTTCAATCCCAGCTATTTTGTCACTTCTTCTTCTTATTTTACATTTCACAGGGCATTTCACGCGCTTACAATGAATTAAAGTTTCAACGAGTCCTTTTTTTGGTCTGATAACAATTGATAATATTTGAACAATTGACTTATGTATATTTAAAGTCGCAATGAGATGGTTTTTATAACGAACGACTTATAATGGTGCGTACACATCGACGAACCGAACAGCGAACGACGAACATTACGGTTAGTTTAAGAAAGGAAAAGTGAAACGTTAAAAAAAATTGGGAGGACATTTCACGCGCTTACAATGAATTAAAGTTTCAATGTATGTTAATTGATTTTATAACAATTGACTTATATTTAAAGTCGCAAAAAGATGGTTTTTATAACCTGGGTCCGATACATGGTATACAAATACGACCATGCATTCGGAATCCTTATTTTATACCAGTGAACATATATTTTCACTTGAAATATGCTTTCGCTGTAACACATGCAGGTATAAACTCTTACACTTTATTAATAATTACACTCTAGTGTGAATTTCACTGGAAAATGTATAGCAGCGTTCTAATATACTGCCGTCCTAAGCCCACTTAACGTAACTGACAAAACAAAAATTTGTGTTTTTCTTCATATATCACTGATTTATTTAAACTTTTTTTTAGTGCATGAGGTTATTTTCTATTGTGTTTTGATAATTCTAAGGAAAAATTAAAAAAAAAAGAATACTTTAGTAGTTACGTCACTTTTTTACACTTACGTTAAATTTGCTTAGGAAATCTACTTAATTTTAATAACGTAAGTGCTATACGTGAAATTTGCCTAGTAAATCATATGTATTTTAATAGTTGCGTTATTTTAGCTGAGCAAAATGCTTCGGTAGCTTTGCATAGCTCCTTAGCTAAACTAACGTAACTGCATTATCCTTAGACGGAAAAACCTATCTGCACGCAGATACATACGTTGAATTTGCTATGTAAATGTTGGATACGTTATTTTCGCTAAGTATTGGTGATACTATTTCTCTGCGCATGCAGATACGTTAGATTTAATAGATTAAAAAAGTCACTTTTGGATGAAGATACATTAATTTTGATATGAAAAATCGCAAGAATACACTCCAATACTAAAACACATCTAACTCATTTTCATATTTTTTGTCAGTTACGTTAAGTGGGCTTAGGACGGCAGTATAGGGCGCTAACCTAACATTGTAAAAATAAATAGGTACCTTCTTACTAATATTATATTCAGTAGGATATAATTCATTTGTTATAGCAATTATACAAATATCAACCTTTTATCTACAATACATTTTTTTGAAGTTAAATAAATACTGTATTATTTTCTCTCTCTTCCCTTCTGTGTTGAACCTCCTACATTTAGTTGATTTTATTTTAATACAGCATACTTTGAATCAATCAATCATATCGCATCCAACTAAATTTAATAGCGATGCGCTCGCCGTTTTGCCGAATCGCGTTGCGCTTTGACGATGCGTCACATTTTTGACTTTGCCGAAAAACGATTTCGACAATGATTTATGCGTTTTTAAAGAGGGCTACGGATGCGGCTGCGATCCATAAAGATGTCTCCCGGGGCGACGGGGCCCTGTAAACGTTCGATTTAACCTCTATTATTACGGATAATTTTATTATGGCGCGTTACACCTGTCGCATAGCAAATCGCTACGACCCTTCTTAGCCCACGTATGAGACTCATCTTCAGCCCCGGGCTACGGGGATATATCGCGAGTGGATTTCATATAACATTATTCTAACGAGCGCGCTTCGAACGGTGCTAGTGTGGTGGATCCGTGTAAATTGGCGCAATGTACGCCATTGTCAAAAATGTGACGGATAGAGTTGGTCGAAAGGCGCTTTGACTTTAGCCATGGTAATGATAGACCAAAATGGCGTCACTAATTGCGGCGGATGTGGTTCGCATCGGCACCTTTGAGAACCACAACTACAACCGACATTCTCTCCAATCGCGCATCGTTCATTATTTTGTGGCCACACCCGCATACTAAATTAAGTCGTTCCTAATCGCGTTTCGTTTCTGCTAATTTTTCCATAGAAATCGACTCTCGAACACACTGTGCACATGTGTGTGTGTGTGTGTGTGTGTGTGTAATACGTAAAACAGCCATCGAAGGAAAACGTATTCAAATAGAGCGAGACGAAGCTGTTTCATTTGCTGATGTCACAATAAATAATTAATTTATGATGTGTATAGTACAAAAAAAATTAAACGAAGAATGAAACTACATAGGTTGGAGCACTTTTGGACGAATGAACATAATTGTTGAATCCAACATCCCGCTATGCATACGGTCCATGCTCAATCCGGCTAAGAATAAACGAGTGTTACAAATTTTGACTTTGCAGCGAGATTTCCAACTACATAGCTGCTGGAGGTTTTCTATCAGGAACGTGTTTTTCGTATATGAACCATTTTCTATTAAAAGCTTGTAAAGCTTTAAATAGAAAATGGTTTAAATACAAAATATAATATAAATACAAATGGTTTAAATACAAAATATCAGCCAGGCAATAGCTCAGTTATTCTGTGGAGCTAAGGTCCTGAAGGTCAACTGTTTTCGACCTTAAATGTCGTTATTGGCATTAGTGAATATTACTAAATCCAGAGAATGAACATAGTTTTTAAATGGAACATCCCGCTATGCCTAAAAAATAAGGCATACGACCAATGCATACTGCCAGTTATGACGTATGGATGTGAAGCATGGATGCTGAATTCAAGAATGTTACGTAAAATCCAGTGCACACAGAGAAGCATGGAAATGTGTAGGTACCTATGCTTGGTATAACAAGAAAATATCGTAAGAGGAATACACGGCTTAGAAGCATGGCCAAAGTGGCAGATAAAGCGGTACGTGTAAAACAGTTTAAGTGGACACATAGCAAGAAGAATGGCCGCGAGAAATACTGGAATGGTATCCGAGAGGATGTGAAAGAAAGCAAGGTAGACCGAGTGGACGATGAGCTGGTGAATTGAGAATAATGTGTGGAGCAAGTGAGATTGTTCAAGACAGACCGGATTGAAATAGAATTAGATCCAGCAGTGGATGGTGAACGGCTGAAAATGATGATAGTCACAATTACGCCATGAATTTATATTGTTAAATATACCTCATAAAAATTACATAACTATTCTAAATGGGGTAGCATGTCATTGAAATTATCAATATAATAATAATATCAACAGCTGTCGAACAAGCTTGAGACTTTTCTTTGAATTTCAACTAAAGCTCGACTCACAGTGGTTTAAAATTTACAATGTACTTAAATTAATTAATTATCGAAGCGAAATTCGATCGCGATAAAGACACGACCGCACCATTCGCAATCACATACTAGTAGCTCTTACACGTGTTTTTTTTTTTTATTTTTTTTACGCATTATTATTTATCGCTAGAGTCTCTCTCTCTCTCTCGAGCGAAAATCGCCCTGGGTTTTCGCGCATAAATCACGGCTAGATAAAGCTGCCGCGAGACGTGTCTGGCAAACGTGATCCAGCGTGCTAAATCATGCACGTATTTACCGTTAGTGTACATAAGTAGCACCGATAAACTGACGGGGACCCGTTCGTCAGTCGGTGGAAACCGAGAACCGAGTAGGAAAAGCGCGGTGGCATTTGAAACAAATTTACGGTGTTATTAAAAATTAATTTAATATCGATAAGTCACCTATTTCGAGGGAAAAAGTCGCGTGTATGCCTTTCGGGATATTTTTCGCACGAAGCGCGTCCATTTTGTGTCGTGTTCGTCCGTCGCACTCAATAATAAACGGAGTTAATGGTAACGAGTGAGCGTGTGTATGAAAATTGGTCGAGTCTGCGCACGTAAACTGTCGCTCCTGTAATTATTGACCTCACGATCGTGATAAAGATACACCTCACGAATATAATATTACACGTAGGTAACCCACACATGTAAAGAATTTTATAAATATAACAAAATCCTAGTACAAGTCGGTTGGTTAAAGTCAAAAGTTCAAACGCTAGCACCTACATATGATACAAACCCGTTGCAACGCGACATTTTCAATCTCGTTCCGATATCGTTAATAATTTTCTTATGCCATTATTTTATAATGTTATGAGAGAGTCATCGAGAGGAACTATAGTTAATTATGTTTTAATTTTCTCACCGGTTACCATCTCATTATAAGGTGGGTTTCGAACACAAAAGTGCGCTTCGTGAGGCAATTAGCGAACCCCGCCACTGGCTCACGCACTCGAACCCCAACACGAACCCAAAGCGACACGCATATGCTACATGTCCACAAATACGTGGATATATACACATTTTTATTCATAATATATTATGTATATCATCCGAGTGAAAAGGCGGAAGCGATGCTGATTATTTTTCATACGAGGATCGCAGTTCAAACTTGTGCGTTGTTTGTGAGTCTCTGCGTGAAAATACATAGTACATAGTGGAATGAATTTCTTTTCCGTTAAGCGGATCAGGTCGTTGAAAACTTAAAAAATATATACTTATAATGCGGCACCGTATATTCGGAAAACTTAATCTCGTTACCTTTTTATTTTACACACGAAGGTGTTTAATGACCTACTTAACCACGGAACCTGCTTATGTGTAATGTTCAGTGGATATTTTTCGACTTTCGTGCTCGGTAATCCGTCAGTTGCGCAATAGTTTGTATATTAAAATTTTCTTACCTTCGGATATAAGTCTTTCGCGAATTTCCCATGCGAAAATGGTCGGATTTTCTCGTTTGTATTGTTCTATTTTGGAGACTACTGCGGGGGTTGCGACTTTCGGTTTGCTGCCGCCTATCAGACCAGGCGGTCTAAGGGTGCCTGAAATAAAAATAGAATAACGTTTATTATATAGCGGATTTTCAATTATTAAATACAATTTAATAACACTGTAGAGCCTCGGTTAAAAAAAATGCACATCCAACACAACAAGGTCTCGTAACTGACGACGTTCGCATTATCGATTAGAAAAAACCTAAACAATTCGATTGGCGAACATCGATCGTAGCGAACGAGGTAAAAACCAATCTCGAACCAATCGGATCGACTGAGTGTACTTTTTAGTTTATTTTTTTTTTTTTTTGCGCACGCGGATAGTAGGATACCCAAAAAATCGATTCTTCAAAAGACAATGAGCGGAATACCGCGAATAATTTGCTCGTTGGATTTAACACTGATGGGCAACAGACGCCATTACTGAACAGTCATTATTATCGATTGTGGTCAAACGACACTCGACCACAAGTCCACCGATCAATTGACTTCGTCATCGGTTCCGAAATGACGCTCGACGTCAAATAATATGCCATTGAAACAATAACTGAAAATACGCCATATTGACATGCGCATCTAGCATCTACTCATATCTGGTAGATACTTAGCGTAGGTATTTAAAATTGTTTATTAAATGGGCCCATGTTGAAATATTAAAAAAATTAGCTCATGCGATATATCTTTGGAGACTATATGTAGGTATACATATATCGATGGGTGAGTGCACAGATATTGTATGTCCAGTTTTTACCAAAATTGAGTTATCATACACAAAACGTCCATTCGCATCAAAGCATTGTATGTCCAAATAGTATATTTGAAAAGATATTGCCTTATTCAAATATATAATATGTCCATTTCGTACATAGTTTTCATGCAAAAGAGATGTACCTATGTCACTTACAATATTTTAAAACAAAACTGGACATACAATATCTGTGCACTAACCCATCGATATGTACATACATATATATATACATAGGTAGGTACTTTTAGGTAATTCTCAATTTGTATCACTAAAATCAAGTATCAAATACATAATTTGAAATAAATTTCACTCTGTTATAATGTGCAAAGTTCAATTATAAAATATAATACGACCAAAGAAAGCCTTATTCAAGTACGTTGTATAGGAACAACTTTTTTGTCAGAAATTTTTGATCGGCTAAAATTAAATTAAACCGATTTAATATTTGCATGATTTTACACACTTTATTTATACACTACGTAATAAAAAATGTATCGTGCAGATGTCACCATATAGATTTCTGGTCACTGTGTATGTACGTATGTATATCATTTCCAAACTTTGAAAGGTTTCCTAATTCGATCAAAGCGATAATGACTCACCCCTCAACTGAATAATTTAGTTTCGTAAGCTTCTCTCGAAGTAAGATTATTAAACGATTTTATTTATGTACGAAGTATTAATATATATGTACAAAGTTATGTATGCAAAAATTCAACCTTGAGTTCTATGTATGTAGATGATATCGGGAAAATATCATTTGAACATGTTTTGACCAATTGATAGTATGAGCTTTGTTTGTATATTGTAAAAATCATTACAATTCTAAACTGAAACATCTCAATCATAAGTTTAATGTTATGCGTCATATTATCCATCACATAATTTTCAACCAAACTTAAGTTTGATCATTTTTCTTCGCTTAAGCAATTTTTTTCTTCGAAACTTTTTAACTTAAACTTAACATGCCAAAAGTATTGTTTTTGAACGCAGCGCTACAATCCAAATGATTTGTACACGATATAGAATTTTTATTATTTTTTTAAGAGTTCGATATCACGCCCATCCCTTCCGGAGATTTACTGGAGCGTCGGTCGATAATTACGGTACACGCGCTTGCATTAATATTCATTAAGAAAATAAACAAAAAACCATAAATAATTTTTTATGGCAACCGCCCCTCATCCCGTAACAGAAGCGTCTGCATGAGCGTCAACATCTCGCGGTTGGACGCCCCTGCCCCCGGTCTTGCTACACCCTTCACACTAAATAACAACACAACATGTGTTATCATATTCTAAAGTTTGACCCTACGAAATTCGACGAAGCAACTCGATATTAACCAGCTCGGAAAATTGTCAGACTTCGGCCAGTCATGCATAGTTAACACCTCTCAACAAAATTTCTAACGAAAGCTCTAAAATTCGCCTACATAATTAGAAGATGCACATGAACCGTTCAATGGCTTCTACCAAGTTGAAACATATTTACGTATATTCGGTGATACCAGTTTTAATCGATGGCGCATATATCTTGTGTTGCGATGACAGCGCACTGAGCATTCTCATTATACTGAAATTCAGATAAATCAGGTGATGAGGCTTCACGCCCACAAAGCCGCCCCTGCAGCGGGGGCTTCGCCCCTCGACACGTAGGCTTGGGCCCCTCAATCGCCGGGGGCCCCCATCGCATCTGATTGTTTAATTTATTGTTTATTTATCGCTCGTGTCGACCGACACACAATCCATTGTTAACCCTAACTTTAGCGCACTCTCGTTAATTTTTCATTCGAAAGCTACATACATATATTAAGAATTCAACTCTACTGATAAACAACTAGCCGCCAATTTTCAATATATGTAGATACAGTACAAAAGCTTAATGTTGCCCGGGTCCAAATAGTTATCTGTTATAGGTACATAGGTAGGTACATTAATTTTACTAAATTGACAATACGCTAGGTACACTTATTGAAAATTAAAATAATAATTAAGTAAAATGAAAAACCTCCTTACTTTCAATAAAAACGCACACCTCAGAGGCCATACACTGAAATTTCTAAAAGACAAATCGACGAAAGTTGTCAGACTTTTTTTTTTCAAATAGAGTGGTCGAAGTTCGAAGCCGTCCGCCAAATCAGCTAGTAATTTCCGAAAATATATAAAATCTATTTAAAAATCATCTCGATAAGTTTTTGAACACAAATGGATTTTTGTAATCCTTCAAATATAATTAATTAACAATTGTATGTACAAGTTATGTCAGACCCCTGGGCTCCATCAGCTATGACGCCTGCCCATGTATTTTAAATAAATAATTTGTATAAGGTGTTTGTTACAACTAGTGTTATATAAAAAAATATAGTATCTATGTATGTATGTACATATAATTGATATAAAGCACTTCAAGTTCAATTGATGTTCAGATTTTAATCAGTACCTAATATAAAATAGATAATATTCGTATGCATTGCAATTCATTTAAATATTGCTGCTTTGAGCTACTTTTGGTAATATTAGGGTTACCATACGGCAACAGGAGCCTGGGCCAATAATATTCGATAAACTGCCCACGTTATTTGTAGCCGAGCAGAGACAAATGTATCATCAGTTCGAATCTCGCGCGATCGGACAAACCTGATATGCAAACACGTCGAAAAATTTTATTATTTTATGGGAATTATTATTGACGCACGTACTTTATGCGAATTTTCAACTCTTCAAAAGTATTGTCAGCGAGTGAAAAAAAATAATAACAATAACAACAAAGCAAAATTCCATCGCAAAACGGATCATCGCATATCGTGCGCTCTTTTTATTTCAACTTTTTCGTTGTAAACACTCGCGCACATGATTGATAGTTAAATTGCTCTCGGCAATCATCCGCCAATAATTAAATCGGACATAAAAATAATCGCATGCCAGTAGCCAATTACCATCGACCGCTCTCCCTAGGCTCCTTCCTCGTCAGTTTTCTTCAATCTCAGGCATGAGGTTGTCAAATCGTCGATGATAAATATATGCAATATGCCATATAGCTTTAAAAAAAAAAAATATTACACCTATACAATATATAGAATACACAGATTTTTTTTCCGTTGAAACAATATTCATTTCAGCTCCATTGTGCGAATGTAAACACGCGCGTTAAGCTATGCGGAAATCCAATCGCCTTTGAATAACTTTAACATTTTTAACCTTTTGCCAAAGCCGCTGTTCAAACGTGTATAATTCCAAAAAGGAATTCCGTTCAGTGTTAAATATTTGAACAAATGCATATGCCTCGCGTATCGAGGAAACTCTCTACCCACCGTTTATTCAAGTGTGCATTTCGAAAATAACAATAAAAAAATTTGTTTCCATTGATCGACTGAAACCGTCGAGATTCATTATCACAATCGTCAGTGTATCGTTGTGTCGCAATTGCACCGAGGGGGAAACTGTAGTTAATGGCGGTTGAGCAATTGTTAACATTAGCTCAATGGATATACGTATAAATAATGTGTACACTTGCGATGCACCTTGAATGCAATCACTTAAGTGCGCGTTAAAACGTCCAATGAAGCTTATCTAGATTGCCACGCAAATCTCCACAGAGGAACAATTATTACCTACTGCTATTTATACGCGTGCTATTGACAATACACAACGGTATATACTTAGTGACTGTGCAATAATTCAAATAAAACGGTATGAAATGTCGAATCGGCTAAGGTAAAGTATACGTTTGTCATTTTTATTTTTTTTTTTTTTTTGTATTATTATTATAGCAATGCATGTGTTTAAGAGTGACGGGCGCTCAGCATGCACAAATGAGGCCTCAGAGCAAAACGGGGAATAACTTATTATAATTAGTATTTCATGCAGTTAAATGCTGTGTGCAAATGTGCACAGGCTTTCATACGTATGTTACCGATTACACCGACAATTTTAGCCAATTTTCACGAGCATTCACACGAAACTGAGCGCGTACCTACACACGAAAACAAAACTGAAATAAAAAAAAAATTCTGCGAAACCGTCAGACGTTGCAAGAATGCGAAAGCTCAGTTCGAGTACAGTCGAGACACCCCGTTATTATGTAGCTTCGCTTTCGCAAAGAACATGCCGTTTCACATTTTAATTTTTATTATTTTTAAGCTACGGGTGCGAGTGTGTGATTTTAATTAATTAAAATAATTGTCGCCGGTCGGTAGAGTGTTAAATTTACCGGTAGGCCGTTGTACAAATATAAACAACGTTTTGAGTGCCGCCACCATTATAAAGCTAATCGAATGTTAATTTATTTAAATCGCGCCAGAGGATAGGCGATTTTTTAGGCCCGATATCCAATTATGCCTGAAATATGTTTATTGCTAAATTCTCACCTTGCATAATTGGTCGGAGATGTTTAACTGTTTCTAGTAAATACAATCGTATAAATTTTATGTCTACGTTCGATTTAATTGCAAGCTTCTATCTTAATTGTTGATTTTTTCTAATTTTTGAACGACCGCCATTTGCATTGTTTTTATATTAATTTTATTTGTCAGACAACCCTTGCAATGAAACAAAATTTATAAATACGACCTACTAAATATTTACCTACTAGTAAAACACTGATTTTTTCGACTGCCAAAATACTTCTACATATAGTAAAGATTGTTAAAATTTGGCCGATTATACGAACATACATATGTACACTAGTGTAAGCCCGTTGAATATCAACGGAGCGTTCTCATCACCCGTACTGAAAAATAAAATTGAACACGTAACAATTTAGCAAAGTCGCAAACACTTTAAGAATTCATATTGGCCAATTATAGCACGTCCGTCATCGTCTCCGTTTGGATGATAGTGTGAGGACGATTCATCCCAACTTGGTGATACCGGATTCAAATCCCACTAGCGCGTGGACGGTTCGTATATTTTAATCATTTACCGAGGCGAGCGTTATCAGCCGACGGACAGACTATTATATATATATAACTAGTGTAAGCCCGTTGAATATCAACGGTGTGGTTTCTCATCACCCGAATTTCATATCATAACTAAAAACAATCATTAACTCAAAATTGAACTTATCAAAAATAGCGTCCCGTATATCGAATGATCGTCTTAACGGTTAGTTGTCGTATAATATATTTAAAATATCAGTGTAATTTCCAGTTCTTCCCGCTCGTTAAAGTCTTTCGAGATTGTTCGTTAAAAAAAACTATAATGTTTCAATGAAAATGTTTTTTTTACGACCTATCGAGTGTCGGAATCGTCATAAAAATATTAGGAATATATATTAATCGCGTGTGTAATATTACTCTTTGTACTCTGCGATAGCATTGACCGCAAATTACGTCAGCCTAAGACCGATCGTAGACTCTCAAACCGTAGTAAAATTTACGAGAAGTGTTCATAAATTGTTTTTTATCGCAAATTTTTGCACTTCGACTTATGTATGTATGTATGTATTTCGGATTGAGGAAAAGTTTTTTTTGTTAAATGCGCGCACACTCGCTCGCGTTCTCACGCTGTTCGTCACGACTAAAAATTCACGTGCACAACGACTATCTATCAGAGATGTGTCCACCGGTTGTCCAATCATCGATTTTTGTCTCGTAAATGAGATACGGTCCGTATAAAGAGTCAAATGCCGGAATCAATTTGCCGATTTCCAAGAATTGTGCGTCTGACCGGTAGAAATGCTTCCAACACCTACCAACTAACTATTCAACTGCGGCACGCTCACCACCAAAAATAAACTAAAATATATGCATATATAGAAATAATAAAATAAAGAAAAAAACAACAATAATAATGGATGTGTGCGGCGGCACGGCCTACTGTTTTATCTAGATGAACGATCAATAACGGCCATTCCTCGAATTATATACATTTTTTTATTTTTATTTTTCACACACGCATATTTACACGCTATACAAATTATTAACACGATCGATTATATTCGTATTTGATTTGATGAAATTTATACGATTTCGGTGAAATTCCCGTTTATTATTTTGCATGAAGCATAAGAGGATTATAGGATTCAGTCATCAAAAGATAACACTGATTGATTTAATGTTGGATGCTTTTAGCCACGAGACAATCTTGATTAGAATGCCTATTATAATTACAATCAGTTAATTTATTGATCTGAGATACGAATACAGGGATGACGCAAATGCTCACTGAAAGCACCTGAAATATTGTATATATGTATATATATACTAGCGTATATCTGTGTGGGTGAGTATTTGTGTATTTAATAATTTTTATAGTTGTTGCATAGGATGGCGCGTTGTAATACAACAACGTAACAATTTAACAAAGTCGCGATCCTACTAAGGAATTATATGTTCAAATATCTATAGGAGATCTCGCATTATCGGCGTTGGATCATAGCGTAAGCGCTCAATGTTTCAAACCGGTGATCTCGGGTTCAAATCCCACTCGCGCGCGCGGACGGTTCGTGTCTTTTAATTATTTACCACAGCGACCGTTATCAGCAGACAGACAGACAGACAGACGGAATAGGGCTATTATATATATAATTCTGATCACTCGTACTGAAAAATAATATTAAATTTAATAGTTTTTATAGTTATTGCATCTATGCAACCAAGCGCCATTCGTGGCGCGTTATAATAACAACAACGTAACAATTTAGCAATGTCGCGAGCCTATTTTTCATATTAAACAGTCACATTGAAGCCTGCCTATCATTATCTGGTTTGGCTCACCGCGTAAGCGCTCTGTTCCGAATCAGTCGTACTGCGTTCAAATCCCACTCGTGCGACGTTCTGGTTTTTTAATTATTTAACGTGGCGAACGTTATCAGCAGACATGCAGACAGACAGACAGACGGAATAGGGTTATTATATATATGTATATATATAATACACATATATGGCGTCACTTATACAGCCGTCAATCGATTACTGTAAGGCAAACTTTCGAAAGGTGTCAAAAGTCGTGCAATGCAATATTGTTCGTATCTATGTACACAAGTCAATGTACCACCAAATAATAATTTACCCAGGACAAAAAATATATAGTAAAAGTCTGTCAAATTGTAGGCGTAAACAAGTTGTATGACAGCGCGTATTTAAAGGTTTTTTCTTCGTTAGTAAAATTCAACGACAATTAGTATACGTGTTAATAATTGATAAAATTTTCTTACTATATACTTCCTGTAATAAGTTTGAATGCGTGTCAGTTTCCAGGAACTGTGAATTTCGTTGTAGAATTTAATACGTATATTTAATTAGGAGTCGTGAGTTGGGGACCCAATAATAATAATCGCTTACATAGACGGCTGCCCCAGGCGGCTCACGCACGACAATTACACGCCAAACTCGACAGCGAAAACTGTATAGTTTTCTTACCATACTTGAAGAGTTGGATAGTTTTTTTTCTTTCAATTTACATATCTACCTCCTGGGCGAAAATTTATTATTATATTTGTCGTGTGCGACAATGGACAAGAATGTGCCGAGGAGTTCAACCCGTGAACCCAACCTTATCACCCTCAGAACGGGCACATGAACAATTTGGAGCAAACGAGACCGCAAACAAATTACCTTCGACGTAATGACGCACACAAATACATACACAATGGTATTTTTTATTTTCTTGTTAAGTATCGCTCTACACACCCCGCGTCAGTGCCGCTGGTGGTCGGAAGTCTTCAATTTGAATGACAATACGAGTTGGACTCCGATGGCCCCTTTTAACACCGGCGAGATCCAAGAGTCAACAGAAGGGTCGTTGGAAACTATTCACGTATTCGTATACTAGAAAATATAATGACAAATTGCCGGTGAAATCTAATTAAACGAGACGTTCTACCGTGTCGCGTATAAAGTCAACCGTATAGCTGTGTAAAAATTATGCATAACATGTATGTACGTTCACATTAACGATGCATTCGGTACATTTGATACTTTTAAAGGAATCATATCTATACAAATGCATTATATTTAAGCCAGTGGTCGGGGACCGGCGGCTCCGGAGCCTCGTGCGGCTCTCAGTGTCATCCAACGTTTTGCGCGAAACACAAAACTTTTTCTACATATAACTTCGTGGCTATAAAAAGCATTAAATCGTTTTAAGAAATATCACGAATATAGTAGCTTATTTCTTACTGCTATCCATTTCATAAATGAGCAACATTTAATTTCATTTTGAATATATAATCCGAAGATAATATGTTGCGGCTCCCAGACTTACCAATTTTGCAAAGTTTTCCCTAATTTGGCTCTTAGCTCTAAAAAGGTTCCCGACCAACGATTTAAGCGATTACAGGAGTGGATTCATATGATAAGGCATTAGTGGTTCGATTCTCGACACAATTGAAGGACTTGTTTGATTCTTTGAAGATCTTAAGTGAGTGCTATCTGTAGCCGTTGGCAAGATTTGGATGTTATTTAAATTAAACCATCCAACGTCTTTTCCTGTGCAAATTGGGCTAAATTGTTTTTGTGATGGTAATATATACCAATGCTTAAAAAATAAGGCATACGACCAATGCGTACTGACAGTGATGACGTGTGGGTGTAAAACTTGTATGCTAAATTCGAGAAAGCTACGTAAGATCCAGTGCACACAGAAAAGCATGGAAATATGTATGCTTGGTATAACAAAAAGAGATTGTAATGCTCGTACACACCGACGAAGGGATGCTATTGTGTGGACAATGAAAATTCGCCTTCGCCCTTCGTCGTTCGCTGTTCGGTTCGTCGGTGTGTACGCAGCATAAGAGGAATACATGGATAAGAAGTATGACCAAGTGGACACGCAGCGAGAAGAATGGATGAAAGTTGGACGCGAGAAATACTGGAATGGTATCCGAGAGAATGTGAAAGAAAGCAAGGCAGATCGAGTGGACGATGGGCTGATGAATGGAGTCAAGTGGATGCAGATTGCTCAAGACAGACAGGAATGGAAGACGAATAGAGAGGCCTTCATCCAGCAGTGGATAATGTAAATAAGACTGTTTTATGTAAACGAACGTTGGACCGAGTGGACGATGAACTGATAAATTGAGAAGAATGTGAGAAGTCAACTGGGTGCAAATTGTTCAAAACAGACAGGAATGGAAGAGGATTGGAGAGGCTTTCATCCAGCAGCGGATGATAAACGGCTGAAAATGATGATGATGATATATACCTACCTAATATTGGCACCACCTTTCGTTCTTTCATACCCATCAAATCAATTTCTATCCCCTTATTTTCTTTCACCTTGAGAAGGCATTGGGAAATCATTTTAGAGTGACTTTCGTTACTTCACTATGACATGGTTAAAATGTTCACAAAGTGAAGAGGCAACGCTTGAAATCAAATAACAGGTCACGCAGCCAGAGTTGAAGCTAACCACACACACACAAATTGTGTGTCTGTGAATAGGTGAATAATATGAATTTTCACTAAATGCAAAAATAAAAACGATCTGTCTCTTTCGCACGCGTAAACGTTACGAGTGTAACAGAGACACTATTGTTTTGTGACAGCATGTTCCTTCAGTCTTCGATTTTTATATCGTTTGTTGGTTTATTTTGAATATACAGTATAACACAAAACCCATTTTATATGACATAATACTAAAGAATAAGCCAGATTACCAAAAAATTGTAGGTACTTGACAAAATCCTGGATGATCGCGGACATAGTGTACTGCGCCTACCACCCTACCACCCAGAACTAAAGCCTATAGAGTTATTGTGGGATCTTTTTACATCAGTCTATATACATACTAAAAATGCATATGTTTGTGTGTGTTTGGTTTCAACTCTGGCTGCGCGACCTATGCCCATCAAATCATTTTCTATCCCCTTCTTATTTTCTTTCACCTCCAGAAGGCATCGGTAAATCATTTTAGAGAGTGGGTATTTTTCTTTCGTTACTTCACTATGACATGGTTAAAATGTTCACAAAGTGAAGAGGCAACGCTTGAAATCAAATACACCACTCTAAATAGTAAATTTTAAATATGCATGTATGTATTTTTGAATAAAGTGATGAAAATACGTTTTATTCAGTGGCTCTAAAACGGTTCGGCGGGCTCGGTATGAACCATATTAATTAGACGGCGGACGTGTTCCGGCCCGTATGCATCCACCGAACAATGGATGGATGGATGGATGAATTTAATTGGTGAAATCAAAGATTGTGGATCTGGAGCCGACTGGAGGGGTAATCGCGATCAGACCCGCGGAAAAACAATGACCCGGGAGGTTACCGTTACCGTCGGAAATCGAGTCATATAAAGCCATGTGAATATTTCATAATTAAATCGATACGTTTTCATTGTTTGCCGCAAACCTCATTTGCATCGAGATTTCAATCGCGGAGAGAAATCAATTTGCCACACTTTTTTGTACGGCACGCGCACCGTAAAGTGCCACATTTGCGAAGCGGTTCAAACCCCCGTACTTTCAAACGATTCCATCTAAATTCACTATTTAAACAGCTGATTACACTCTTGCATCACACTGTATCCGTTAAAATATCGCCTCAATAAAATGAAAAAGTTAATGCTCGTTCAGAATACATCCATAACTCTGGCGGGATCGTAAATTTAGGTGTTTATCGGCATTCGTTTGATGAGTCAAATGTAATCAAAACAAGTTCTTTTGCCGCCACTTCACCATCGCGCGAATGTTCGTGAAATATTGGCCTTAGCGTTGTAGTCAGCCGCCGCTGCTCGCCCGTCCCGAGCGCTACGATCGTATCGCTAGCAGCGCCACTCTAGTGTCAACTAGCAAACGGCAGCAAACGAAGTGTCGCGTCACTGCCTACAGAAATGTCAAGCGTTCAAGACATCGCAGTAATCTATGCGACCACCTTGTGTGCAATAAGCACATACAATTACTATCTGGCAGTATGCAATGCCTGGAAGAAAAAAAAACGGTTACTGAATTTGTCAGTAACCGATGATGATTGCGCAGTAAACTGAATGTGGAGGGTTCGTCACATTGATATACAATGGTTCGTCACCTTGCTTTTTTCGGATACCGCAACTTTTGCGGATACCGCGCGAATGTTTATAAAGTACGTTGGCCTTCGCGCGAATGTTTACCCACACCTTCGGCGCTCAGCACCGCTCGTCCAATAAGTAGAGCCGGCATTAGAAGCTAAAACATTTATATTTTCATTATTGAATTGTAAGGTAATTTGCAAAAAAGGGCATATCGATGGGTTAATGCACAGATATTGTATGTCCAGTTTTGTGTTAAAATATTGTAAGTGACATAAATCTTTTTTGCATGAAAAATATGAACGAAATGGACATATTATATATTTGAATGAGGCAAAATCTTCTCAAATATACTATTTGGACATACAATACATTTTAAACATGAAGGTTTGATGCAGATGGACGTTTTGTGTATGATAACTCAATTTTGGTAAAAACTGGACATACAATATCTGTGCACTGACCCATCGATATAGTCTTTAGCCCATAAATTAACAGATACAGCTTTATCTGGGAAAACATTTTCACAAATTATCGATTGGTCTGGTGTAGGGCTTCCAATTAACTGAAAAAAATACTACCCGGTTTTCGGGTTTTTAAATTAAAAACCGGTAAACCGGTTTAAGCCGTTAAAAAATTAAAATATTTTGCTTGTTTAAATTTTTTTTTAAATAA
Organism: Parapsyche elsis; assembly: GCA_022651745.1. NCBI lineage: Eukaryota > Metazoa > Arthropoda > Insecta > Trichoptera > Hydropsychidae > Parapsyche > Parapsyche elsis. The sequence continues at coordinate 2,766,809 of JAGVSN010000016.1, forward strand.
AAATAATAACGTTTATAGTGGTTTTAAAATATGTTAAAATTATACATATGTCCTATTAATAGTTAAATATATACATATGCATAATAAAAAAACACTTTATCCGATATGGATAATGTAAAAATAGATGCATGAAATATTATACAAATATGACGAAGTGTCGCATAAATATGGAGAGCAGACTAAACATTCTTAAGGTTACGCGATTCAAAAGCTCACCCGGTCATCGATAATATTTACTCTGGGTAGATTAATATAAATTGATTACAATTTCACAAGTCGCTTTGCAACAGTGTTTCGTTTGTGCGTTGAAACAAACAAGCTTATCTGTCGATATACATATGTAACTGAATACACAAAGGAGCAGGAAATCGGAGCAGTTATTGTACATTGTATTATAGATATGCATACATTACAAATTAAGATATCTCGACATCGAATGTTCTCACCATCACAATGTGTACTTTGTCCGATAACTATAAAGCTAAAAATACGAACCGTATGATGAATCAAACCAAAACCGAACCATTTTCTTACACCGGTGCAAATTTTTATTGCGAATTTATTCAATTTAGAGATGAAATGTACATTAATAAGTTAAATGGAAATTGCAGTTAACTTAACATATCAAAAAAAAAAAATTTCCGTGCGAAATCGCTTGAAAATTCTTCAGAGACAAGATTTAACTTTCTTATTGATCTATGCTCAGTGAACACGAATCGTTTTTAAATCGCGCGATTTTTCTATTTCTTGGTGTTGTTCGGTCGATGTGTCAAAATCTGTCAATTTTCTGTTCAAAATAAATATTGGAATCTATAGTTGTGTATTTTATCTTTCATTTGAAATTTTTCTAAGTAGTCGTCCAGTTCAAATCAAAAGTCAAAAGTACGTATTTTCACTTGGGATTTTTTCCCAATGTTAATACTATTTTATATTGAGTATTTTCTATTGAAACATATTTATTGGGATAGTGTTCTGGCTACACTATTTTTTGTTTTTGTTTAAAAGGGTTAATTGGAAGCGTGCTGAATTTTAAATCGGTAAAATAGTGAGCTAAAAACTCTTACGGTAGAGCAGAGTGTAATTTGTTGAAAATAGTTTCATATAAATTGTTTCCAGCGCATAACTGGAATTTATTTAGTGCGTAATTTATAATTTTTGAAAAAAAAAATGAAATTCTTTATAAAATAATTGGTAACCGGCTAACCGAGCAAAATTACCCGGTTTTCGGGGTTTTTTAAACGTGCGGTTCACCAGTTTTCCGGTTTCGGTTTAACCCGGTTTGGAAGCCCTAGTCTGGTGTATAATCAGCAAATTCTTAATGAATTGTGTTTTGACGTACCAAGTTCGCCGTTCGGTTCGCCAATGTGTACGCACCATTAGGTTCCTCAGAGAACATAATTTGTTATCCATCCCGATGGCTCGTACTGACATGCTAGCCATGTCTTCCGTTTAAGAGCCATTAAATTACTCAACCAGGCTGCCATTCACGTTGACTTATTTAATGTCAGTTATGGGAGGTTGGTTGAGGTTTTAATGTATTATTTTAATATTTCTAAATTTTTATGATGTACTTACTTGGCCACAGTAACGATTTGGTAAATAAATGTTACTGTGGTAAAATTTTGTAAATAAATTCAAATGTTTTCTTTTGAATCATCAAACGGATACATTTGTGTATTGAGTAGATCGTGCAGCATTGAAAGTTACTCACGCAGTATGAAAATATGTAATATTTCACGGCAGAAATTCAATTATATAATAATCAAATCTGTTATCTGATAATTTCTCAATCTGGTTTCGTTATTAGCCTACTGCGAAATAAAAAAAAAGTATATACGTATTTTGAACGCGCGCGTGTGTTTGTAACCGGATAACGTATGCAAAACGCTCATTATGCAGATGTGCCGAGAAAGAAAAAAAGTGTGCGGACGTTCCTCTTCTTCTTCGTCTTTGCTGTTACATTTCGTAAGACTTTTCGATCTCGAGACGTCTCAATCCACATGGGTAGCTCTCACAGGCGGGCACTCCATACGAAACAATGGAACTGTAAATCGACTACTGACGACAGGGGTAGTCAACACCGAAACATTCAACCCCGCATCGATACCGTGAAAATGTGTCAATGATCTTCGAATCACAAGTCTATACTGTTTCAATCAACATCCGAATAAAATCACATGTTATTCTTGTAATCTTATTACCGTGTAGGTATATGTACGTGTTTTATAACCTCTGCTACGAAAGAAACACTCTTTATATGAATCAATTCGCGTGGTTAACGGCGCGGAAACGCATGTACCAGAAAACGCATATGCAAGCGAATAATTATATTAAGTAAGGTATATCGAAACCGTTTTCCTTCCTGTGGAGTATTTCGCTGCTAACTCAATTATTACGTATTCAATATTTGAATTGTCGAAAATAGTGAATGGTCAGCTAATGATAGATGAGAAATGAAATATATCACGTGAACCGTCTATGAAGAAATATCGTCTATTGTATTTAATCATATGTATGCTCTTTGGTTTCAATTTTTTTTTTTCGGTAGTAGGAAACAATTCGACCGCTCATAATAACAAGGTTCAACTTTACGGTTACGATTCCGGATTCAATAGCACTTACAATGGAATTATCAAACGTCGTAAATGACGTCTAATAAATTTATCAACTTTCAACATTTCAATGGAATAAACTCTTATTATTTGTAATACAGTTTAGTTTATCGTTCAACGTTAAGATTGTAGGATAAGCGACTTGTGTATCAAATGAGTACTTCTTGTAATTAATTGTAAATTTTTAAATGCCAATATTTAAAAGTAAGTATTGAGTGTTTGAAATACATACAAAATTGAATTCGAATCTTTAACTTTCACCAAGTTTTACAATAATTATAATTTCTCGTTACTGGATATTTTGACATACCTTTTTATGTAGAACCGAGACACATAATTAAACGATTTTGAATTATTGACTTACCATTAAGTTTACATTTGTCCAAAAACACTCGCTTAAAGCTTCCTAATATGTATAGTTTTGAATTAAAGGCACTCGCACACCTCTGCGAATTCGTATTCGCATTGCGAAGAAACGCACGAAAAATCACGCGTTTGGTTAGGTTATGTCAGAGTGACAGAAACCAGACGATTTTGTCAACAGTCAGCCAATCCTTGATGACACACCGTTATAAATTACATTCAACAATTGAAAGTATTTAACTTATCATTCATATAAATATGCGGCCAACATTAGAGCTTCGTCTTCATCTGAAGAGTCCATGTCAGAATCGTGAGTGAAATACAAACGTTCCGAAAGCGAGGTAACAGCGCTGCGCACGCGCACCACAATATTTCGCTATTCGGCCGTTGAGTGTCGAATGGCGCTGCATTCCTTGCGAATTTCGCACGAAATTCACCTCGCTTTCGGAACGTTTGTATTTACTTTTAATTGTTGAATGTAATTTATAACAGTGTGTCATCGCGGATCGGCTGACTGTTGACAAAATCGTCTGATTTCTGTCACTCTGACATAACCTATCAAGTCGGATCGTACAGGATGGGATACTTTTTCCCCGTCGCCAATAACTTTTCCACAAACTTCATGTTGAAATCGAGCGAATCGCCGAAAAAATCATGTACAACAAACTCCGCACGGTTTTTCGGTCGGAAATCCGTCGTGGTGTAGGCAGTGCCACCTGCGTCTATGCGATACAACTCCCCACCACAACAAACGTGCGATTTTCCGTGCGTTTCTTCGCAACGCGAATCCGCAGCGGTGTACGCGGCCGCCTTTAAGCTTCCTAATGCCGCCTTTTCACTGGTCGAGCGAATGTTCGTGGAATGTTTGTGAAATATTGGCCGTAGTGTTTCGAGCAGCTGCCGCTGCTCGTGGGTCGCGAGTACGCAACGATCGTATCGCTAGTGGCGCCACTCTGGTGTCAAATAGCAAGCGGCAGCGAACGAAGTGTCGAGTCTCTGCCTACAAAAATGCCAAGCTTCCGAGACATTTAGCAAGGTGACGAACCATTGTATATCAATTTACGAACCCTTCCCTCTCCACATTCAGTGTCGTTTATGAGTTTCCCGCGGAAACATGTGGACCAATTCTGTTACTCTAAACTTTGTTGAACTTCTTGAACAAGAACCTGCTATATGGGACCTATTATTGCTGCTATTGACCTATATGGGACCTGCTATTGACATTTTTGTAGGCAGTGATGCGACACTTCTTTCGCTGCCGTTTGCTAGTTGACACCAGAGTGGCGCCACTAGCAACACGATCGTTGCGCTCGCGACGGACGAGCACGGCGAATGCTCCATTTTTGCGGATACACTCGGAATGTTTACGAAAACGTTGGCCATCGCGCGAATGTTTACCTACACCTAGGCGCTCGGCACCGCTCGTCAGCGCTCGTACTATATGAAGAGCCGGCATAATATGTATATTTTTGAATTAAATGTGTGTTTATCCGAGTGTCGGTTCATTTCGCGGCGCTCGTTGAACTTTTTCGTTTTCGACGCGCCCCCGGCAACGGCCGAATTCGAATAATTTTTCGGCGGCAAACGAGGCGACGAGTATTCCGATGCTAATCGTCGGCCACGACGAACGAACGGTGGCTACTTGAAAACAATATTAATTGCCGGTTTGGCGGCAGTTTCCCACCAGGTGAAAATGCCGGTCCAATATGGTGTCCCCGGGGCCACAGTAACGTGATTTACCGACCAACAGATGAACACCTCCGATAAGCGAAACGTTAAAATGATAATTTCATAATTGCCGTGCCCAGCAGCCGAAAGAACCTATCGGAAAGTCCTCGTCCCGCGAAGCTTTTGGTAGCGTATCGCACCATCTCTAGCCCCCCATAATTCGATTACGCTATTTATTAAACCATTCGAGTAAATTCGCCTCGGGGTTGTGTTCTAGAGTTCCATTTTTCCCGTGAGACGATTCCTTTTCGAATGATATTCATTCCGTATCAGATATGTAGTTAGATTACTGTAGATTTTTTTTTTTTTCACTTCATACATACATACATACATAGATCGTGTGCTCGTTGCAAAACAAATCGACAAATTGCACGGCGTTGCTTTTTAAATGTTTCGATTAGACGATAACGCAGAGCAAATACGGCATAATAATGATTAGTCATAGAATATGTCATATATCAAGACCAGTTTTTTAATAAAATTATAGGTACGCTCGTAACGTATGTGTATTCGACAGTGGACTAATTTCACTCGTGTATAAATCGACAATTATAATCTTATCACAATTATCTTTATCATTTTGCATAATCAATTTCAAATTTATGTATTTGCATTTCGGAGAAGTGGGCTATGAAATTTTTTCATAGCTTTCAAATTCAGTTGAAGTTTTAATGTGAATAATTTGACGTCTGCGACTGACGTCGTTGATTCGCACCAATGCGAATGGGATGAAAATAGAGGCGTCAAATTATTCGCTCGGGTTAGTAAGGGTCTTTACGCTTCAACCTGCTTTCAAAATGATGTTTCGATAACGCCGGCTATTTCTAGATAGATAATTGCGTAAATATACAAATACAACACGAAACAATTTAGCAAAGTCGTGAACACTTTAAGAATTAAGCACGATTCATCCCAACCTGGTGATACCGGGTTCAAATCCCACTCGCGCGTGGACGGTTCGCGTCTTTTATTTATTTATTTATTTATTTATTTACAAAAACGTCCTGCAAGACATTACAGATATAAATCCAGATCGTCATGCAGGGAAAACAATATATACATGTACATATATATGTAGTATCCTAAAACCACAATAAAAACTTAGAAACATTAGATAGATGTGTGTACATAGAATATAAACATAGCATATAATATAATTATACAAAAAAAATTAAAAAAAAAGTTAGATAAAATATGTGAAGAAATAAAAATAAAAAATTATAAAGAAAAAAACAGAAAGGCTCAAGAATCGTAAAATAATATGTTACATGTTATGCATAACGTGTATCTATCACAAAATCTTATAATCTAAGCATAGTCTCTACCATGTTAGCATAACTGCAAGAAAATATATCGATAGAGTCAGCCACCAGGTTGAGTAAAGCAATAGCTTTAGCAACCGGAGAATTTAGCATTATATTGGTACGTGCCGCCGATGGATAAAGCAAAAGATGTTGCCTGGGAAATCTAAGCTGACTCGGTACCCACAATTCAAGCTCCATAAGAACCAGAGGATTGTGTATCAAACCAACTAACAGCTTGTAAAAGTGTTTAGTGTAAAAGTGTAAAAGTGTAAAAGTGTTTTAATCATATACCGAGGCCAGCGTTATCAGCAGACATACAGACAGACAGACGGATTTCGGCTATTATATGTATAACTAATGTAAGCCCGTTGAATATCAACGGAGCGTTCTCATCACCCGTACTGAAAATTAATATTAAATTTAATAGTATTTTTAGTTGTCGCATCTATGCAACAATGCGCCATCTATGGCGCGTTATAATACAACAACGTAACAATTTAGCAAAGTTGCGAGCCTATTTTTTATTATATAAATAGTCACGTTGAAGCCTGCCTATTATCATCTGGTTTGGTTCACCGCGTAAGCGCTCTGTTCCGAATCAGTAATACCGGATTCAAATGCCACTCGTGCGACGTTCTTGTTTTTTTAATTATTTAACGAGGCGAGCGTTATCAGCGGACATACAGACAGACGGAATAGGGCTATTATATATATAATTTACATAGGTATATATGGCGTCAATCGATTACTGTAAGGCAAACTTTCGAAATCTGTCAAAAGTCGTGCAATGCAATATTGTTCGTATCTGCACAAGTCAATGTACCACTAAATAATTTACCTAGGATAAAAAATTTATAGTAAAATTCAGTAAAATTGTAGGCGTAAACAAGTTATATGACAAGTTTTTTTCTTCGTTAGTAAAATTCAACGACAATTAGTATACGTGTTAATAATAATTGATAACATTTTCTTACTATACTGCATGTAATAAGTTTGAATGCGTGTCAGTTTCCCGAAACTGTGAATTTCGTTGTAGAATTTAATACGTATATTTAATTAGGAGTCGTGAGTTGGGGACCCAATAACAGACAAGACAGACAGACGGAGTAGGGCTATTACATATATACATATATATACATATGATAGATGGAAAGTCAGCTTTGTGCAACTTACCTAGGAGTTTTGTGACAGCACCCTGCTGCGTCAGCATGTGCTGCGCCAGATCGTAGTGCCTTAATCCAAATCTGGACAATTCTAGAAGACGATGTTGGGAAAGAAGTCCCGCTAGTGGAAGGCCTGGACCATGACCAGCTCCATGGGATGCAGCCAAACCTGCACCTGGAAAACCATCACGAAGTCCAGAACCAGGAGGTGCTGCAGAACCCGCAGATACACCCACTGCAATAAAATCACACAATGAATACACAAATATGATCTATCTATTTAAAAAAATATATCTAATAAAATGCAAATGTATTTTTTTTTTTTCATTAAAGGTGCGGAGCTATAGAAAATTTAATTGTTCATTGACGGACCATTTAGAATTAATCAGATTTATAAATTTGCGCGAAAGCAAATTGACAGCACACACCGAAAGCGTATCTCGCAACCCTAATTCGATTTTTTTTTAATAATGATTATAATTGGCGTCATTCTCGGAACCAATGGGCAATGCACCCCACCCCGGTCTTATAATGCATTACGTTTTAAATTACCCTCATTTCGCGTCATCTCGGTCGCCAACTTGTATTCAAATGCGCATCAACGCTGGCGCCAAACGAAACGTTCGCCCGGTTCGACCAGAATGATGTCCTTTCGTTTGTAGACTGTCATTAAAAGCTCGTAAAGGCCCAGTGACATCCAGTGTGATTCGCGATTTAATATATGCAGGTATGTAAAAATCAATCAGAATATAACCCTATTCGTATATTTTATTCCAAACATGCGACACATACACATAAGTGTGGTTCGATTTTACGTATTCATGTTATAATGAAAATTTTATACCCAACCGTTCGATCGAATCGACGAGTGGGTAACATTAATGACAGACTAGGTATATTGCCTTTTTTTTATTTTCAAATGGCCGTTTTGCTTTTGTGCTGCTTAGCGACACTATCATTACGACATTACGTAGACGCGCTTGATTTGTATGCGTTTTCGCGTGCGGTCTATCATCAGGTCATCATTTAATATGCAACGATTCCGCTCGCAATTTTTCATGGCGAAATTAACCCAAAGACGAATGATATGACCGCACACATGTATGTACATATATGTGGAAAATTGCTCCGGTTGGTTTGCAATCACGCAAATGATAAAGGCACAACTGATACTTATTTACTCGTTACTTAGTAGTATGTGGATGGGGGTAAAAAAACGGAATGTTTTGAATGCATGTCGTTATTGACGATTTGAACTGTCACCGATGAATAAAATTTCTGCATAAGATTAACATAGGTACTATATAGAAAATTTTTAATTTGTAGGCCACTGATAAATTTGTTTGAATCGAATGTGACAATTTTCTGTTGTAGAACATTACGATGGGTTAGTGCACAGATATTGTATGTCCAGTTTTGTATTAAAATATTGTAAATGACATACATCTTTTTTTGCATAAAAAATATGGACGAAATGGACATATTATATATTTGAATAGGGCAATAATTGTATGTCCAATAATATTTGAACATACAATACGTTTTAAACATGAAGGTTTGTGATGCAGATGGACGTTTTGTGTATGATAACTCAATTTTGTTAAAACTGGACATACAATATCTAACTAACCTAACTAACCCATCGATATTTCTTATAGGTACTATGTAGTTAATCTATTTACATTTAAAATACTCCGCATAGTACTATTTTGCAATTTTTGCAACCTATTTTTAATTACCCTATTTAAAAATTGGAAAATAAGGATTGAAAATGTGCAGAAAAGTCGATATAAAATCAATTCATCAAAAAATTCTAGAATCTAGAAAATTATTATTTCAATTATAGCATTATCATTGTATGTCCAATAATATTTGGGACATATGTACAATACTTTTTAAACATGAAGGTTTGATGCAGATGGACGTTTTGTGTATGATAACACAATTTTGCTAAAACAGGACATATGTACAATATCTGTGCACTAACCCATCGATTCATTCCGTTGTACTTTTATGTTCAAAAAGTCACTGTTGAGATTTTACGGTAGAATTGGAAATAACTAACACAACAAAAACGTGTGATTAATTAAATCTATCAGTTAATTTTAGCATACATAGTATAGGTAGTAAATATTGACGTTTTTAAAATAGCATTCGACATTGGAACTTTGTATATGAATAAATTATAACATTCTCAGGGTTAATTTAATTAAATTTGTATACAAAACTGCGATCACAGTGTAATCGAGTGCTGTTCGTACTAACACCTGGCGTTTCGCCGAATAAACACAAGAAGCACATTTTTTTTTTGGTCTTGTACAAATTAAAGGTTAACGATGCTCAAACAAAAACCGTGCGATTTGCATTTTTAAAGTGTTGCGTTTAAAAAGCGGTAAATCAGCCACCACCCCACGCGAAAGATAATCGCCGATGATGGGCACAGGGGGGTCACTCAGTAAGCTTTAATAGCGACGAGGGGTTTGAATGAATAACAAAAAAAAAAAAAACAACAAAAAAACCGCTTTAACACCGTGTTGGCCGCTAATTGATTAAGTGTTAACTGCGGTTATGCTGTAAGACGATCGTAGGGGACCCGAGCGATGTTTATCTGAGCTGTTTATTTCCGCTAATGAAGACGATAAGGTTTTTATGCCGCATTTGTCTTTTAATATCGCGATACTATCATGTGCGATGAAATCACACGTGGCGTGTGTGATTATTTATTAGTGTAACTTAACTTGCAGAATATTAGTTGGTGGGTTTCAATTGATTCGTCGTAAAGGGTGATGGCGATTCGATTCCCAGACAGATGTCCAAATCTTTTTTTTTTTTGTATAAAAAACGGGATGATTGAGAGACAACGCTAAGCATCGGGATTTTAAAAGGGACTTTTTTTACTTTCGGATACAGCTGCTTGCACCTTGCAACTCACTGTATCGAATGCAAATAAACTCGCTCCTGCATTAAACAGATCCCGTTCAGTTTTGTTCCACTTTTCGTATGAAATTTTTAGATGTCTGTGTATTTTTTATTATTAATTTAACTAGTACATTGAGCGTCGGTGATCAACGTATGCTGTTATTAGTATAGAGCTACTGGTATAACTTGGAAAACGGCAAACGTGTGAAACAACTTTGTTTTGTGAGCGAAATTTTATTATTTGTGAGGTACATATGTACATATATCGAGATCGAAGGCAATACGCGGTAATGCGAAGTTCAACGCTACGTTATATTAATATATTGCAAACGCAGCGCCATTTATTGTCAAGATGTACTGGTGAGTGTATAGCAGCGGTCGGGAACCTTTTAAGAACTAAAAGCTAAATCAAAAAAATTGAAAAATTGACAAATTTGGGAGCCACGTATTCCTAGAGGCATAGCTTTTGGCTAGAATTTAGCCACTTGTAATAATAAATTCGTATAGGCGAAACTTAGAAAAAGGACAGAGATAAGCTACACGGTAAACAATTTAGCTCTGGAATAGAGAGTTGTATGAAATTACAGAGTAATCATCGCGATATCATATATAAAATAGCCCTAGTATGTCTGTATGTGTGTGTGTCTGTCTGCTGATAACGCTCGCCTGGGTAAATAATTAAAAAAAACCAAAACGTCACGCGAGTGGGATTTGAACTCGATATCACTGGTTCGGAACATTGTGCGTTTACGCTGTGATCCAAACTACATATAAAATAACGGGCTTGCTTCAATTTCACTATATAATATCGTAATAGACTTTGCTGAATTGTTAGGTGTTGTATTATAACGCGCCATCTATGCAACAACTATAAAAACTATTAAATACACATACATATACCTACTCACCCACACAAACATACGTTGATATTCAACGAGCTTACACTACATAGTTTCTTAATGTTAGGTAATTTATTACTGAACATTATTATACATTTCAATATAGTAAACGCTTTAAAATTGTTTATGACTTTATTTTAAAAGTTTGTACGAATAGTAGGTATGGAAAATATTATTTGCTAGTATAAGAGACGCGAATTTTCATGCAAATAGTCGCATGCGGCTTCGAAGCCGCAGGTTCCCGACTGCTGTACCTACGTATATATATTTTAAACGATTTTTTTTTCTAGAATGACCTTTTCTGACTTCTTTCACATATTTCTTTGTGACGAAGCGTCCATATTAACGTTTGGTCTAATTAAAAAAAAATAATAACACAAGACCGATAGATTTTCACCTTTCATCGACGCTTTAAGATGCACCTGTATTTTTTGCGAGACGAGCGGTTAGACATCGGTTGACATTTTAGCGAATGATCAAAACACCGGGTGGTCTAAAGAAAAAAGAAGAAAAAAATGCATCGAGCGAATTATGAATAATGCATAATCGAACGAGAGGGGCTATCCCGATACGTAACGCAAAGATGATGCAACGTTGCAACCGTTATCCACCACGTAATAATAAATTATTATCGTGCATCGACCACTATTCCACAATTAACTCATCAACGGATAAATGGGAATATCATTCGTCGCATTCAGTTCTCAGTAGTTGGTCGTATAAAATTTATTTATTTTTACCGTTTTAGTCCTTTTAACGGGTCGTTCACGTTGTTGACATTTACGCGTGTCCCTTTTTTCGTAACGTTTACGATGCACGGTATCATAACGCCTTGAGATCGATAAATACGTCATAAGCGCATGAAAAGTCTCGTGCTACGCCGTCATAAAAGGCTCACTATACATAGGTGTATAAAAATTAAAATTTACGACTTCGATCACAATTGTCGGATTTTTTTTAGAGCGCCGAATCCGCATAAACGCCCCGTTGAAATTATTATTTATAAGGTATATAATTTTTTATTATTATCTCTGCACTGTATGTATAATATATCTGTACGGGGAAAAAATACAGAATCCTATCTTCATTGTGAAAATTATTTGTTTCTGATGCAATTTTTTGATTATGAAACAATTTCACGTTACCATGTCTAATGATTTTTAAAATAAAAATCAGTTTTTATTCAATTTTATTACCAAAGTAGGTCTCTTATACATTTTACGCACAAATTAATTTTACAAAGCTTGTTCATTTCAAATATATGTATAATGCCTTCCCGGAGTGCGTTGAGTCTTCTAAGACAATAGATGCATTCTTGAAAAGTATGAGGAGACACCTCTGTGAGAGATAGTAGTTATGTACAAGTATAGTGTATAATGTGTAATAGATGTAAGTTAAATTAGCTATTATTATAAAAAATAAAAATAAATAAATAAATATGTTTTTTATTTATATGCATTATTTCAGGAATTTAAATGAAAACCTAAACTAACCTTTAACCTAGCCGATTTAACTGGGGTACCGTAGTTGACAATTATTCATCATCGTCATCATTTTCAGCCGTTCACCATCCACTGCTGAATGAAAGCCTCTCCAATTCTCTTCTATTCCCGTTTTGAGCAATCTGCATCCACTTGACTCCACATATTCTTCTCAATTCATCAGTCCATAGACCACTCGGTCTATCTTGCTTTCTTTCACATCCTCTCGCATACCATTCCAGTATTTCTCGCGTTCATTCTTCTTGCTATGTGTCCACTTAAACTTTTTCATATACTTCTTATCCATGTATTCTTTTAGCTTTAAACTGCGTACACACCGACGAACCGAACAGCGAATAGTGTCCACACAATAGCAACCCTCCGTCGTTCGCTGTTCGGTTCGTCGGTGTGTACGCAGCTTAACGATCTTTTCTCGTTATACCAAGCATATATCTTTCCACGCTTCTCTGTGTGCACTGGATCTTATGTAACATTCTTGAATTTAGCATATACGTTACGTCATAAACAGGCATTGGTCGTATGCCTTATTTTTTAAGCATAACGGGATTTTAATTCTTCCAAAAGCGCTTCGTCCTAGTTTTATTTCTTCTTCTTTACATGCAGTCATTATTTAATTATTGTATAATACATATTATATGTATTGATTGTGGTAAAAATCATCATTCGAATGACGCGATATGTGGAATTAATAAAAATAAACTAAAGCGATATCAGTATAGAGGAAAAAACGAGTGTCGTCGTGAGAAAACGAGTCAATGAAAAGCTCCGAACCTCCGAATGTTCCATATGCGGCAAAACCAACAATGAATACGATCATAAATACAATAATTCAGCACCGCATAAAAAGTGTTTGTCGATCAGGTTCGGGGAGAATATGAATTACTTGGGCCGCATACGACCGAAATTAAATTCTATGACACGCCTGAATGCATCTCGTGGCGTCGCTCTTCGATGCTGCATTTATGCTGCATTATGCATGTCGCGTTGTCATTTTCGCGATGGTTGCAAAAAGTCACCGGCGCGTTTTGACAAATCGTCGTTGGGTTTTTGCGCGTTGCGCGCGCGCACACCGAGAATGTAATCGCTGTCACTTGCCAGTGCCCCTGCATGGAAACTGCACCGCGAACGATGCACTTTTTACCACAACGAACGCTGCCAGAGGTGGTCAAGTCACGAATATCGACCGCCGATCTAATATGAGACCAATTTGTAGCCCAATTTTCGAACCAGTCAATTCTTGACCGGTCGTGGAAGGTTCAACTATAAATTGACTTATTTGGGTATGTCACTTATGTTTGCTATTACAGTGGAACCCCGTTGCATCGTTTTTCATGGGACCGTAAAAAAAAAACCGATGTATGCAGAAAAACGACTTATACGATAAAGTATATTTAGTGCGTAATATTTAGACGATTTACACAGGATAACAATATATACATAGGTAAACCATATTTTTTTGGAGAAAATAAAGGACAAATTAGAAATTGTTTCATAATAAAAAAAAAGTAGGTTATTTTGTTTCACTACAACTAAAAAGCTGTATAATATTTATTATTAAATATAAGCATAGCATTTCAAACAATCATATTCTTACTTGAAATATTTAATTTTGATACTTTTCACAAGAATTTACTTTTTTTAATAGCTCAGGTTTGTGTTTTAAGAATTCATAAAACTGTATACAATTCATGTCAAAGTTGCGTTTGGTTTGGTTTTAAATGCATGCTTCCAATGTTTCGATTTTCAATTGGGTTTTTTCACTGGTTCACTAATGAAAATATTCGTTCAGTGGGGGCCAGTGAGATTTTTAAAATGTATTTTAAAAGATACGTATTTATCTGTGAAATATTTAAAAATTTCAAACCATCTACGGTGGCAGAACTCGTCATTTTGTCGTCATTCTTCGATCTTTACACTAGTGACATAACTTTAAATACACGAAATTTCATGAAATAGTTCGCGGTCATTTATATTTAAGTTCCAGTCACTGGAAATTAACAAAACGCTTTCCTCGATTTTGTTGCATCTTTTAATATGTATTGGATTTTTTCAAAATCTAAAAACCCTTGATTTTTTCGTTCGATTAACTTTAATATATGTTGTTGAAATGTTGTAGCTTGGCTGTGAATAAAAAATAATCATGCCCCAGCAAACACATCATTAAAAAAGTTTTTCAGAATCGTGGGACATTTTTTTTCAGTTTCAAAAAGTACGATTTTAGTGACCTGAGTAGTTATAATATTCTCACTAAAGCTGGTAGAAAAGTTACCCATCGCGTTTTTCTGTAACCCAGTAGTTTTCTATATTGAGCATCTACATATGTAAGTACATCATCAAATCATCATCATTCTTTCAATTTTTTCCCTCTGATTGTGTAGATGTAAAAATGTGAATAAATTTTTACTAATATCACTTTAATATCTATCGGAAGACAATCGACACTAGTGCTTATGCAATTATTGCACTGCGTGATATGCGCCAATATTCAGTTTACTATTTCAATTTACAAAATAAAGTACAAAATGGTCATTTTAGAAAAAAAATAAATCTAAAGGACAGAGCAGTGAAATAAAGGACTTTCCTCTTAAATAAAGGACGTATGGTCACCGTATATATAGGAGAACGATGCAAACGAGATTATTTAACACTGTTCTTATGGGTGTTTGGCCGGGACTATAAAAAAAGCGATATATGCGAAAAAACAATACAAGCGAGAACGATGCAACGGGGTTCCACTGTACTCGTTTCCGGAGCAGAATGAGGATCTGTCCGGGCATGGGCTTGGAACGTAGTGTTTTTCTTGGAGATCAGGATGTCCCTGGTTGGCCCTTTATAGCATGGTAATTTGATTGAGGATAAGTGGTCTTTCAGGGTCTTAGACTGTCGCCCAATCTTTCGGGGAAAAGTGCTCCGTTGGAGAGAACATACTAAAAGAGGATGGTCTTCCAAATATTTAATGTTTTGTCCTATTTATTTTAGCAGTGATGTGCGACAACCGTCTGTCTCCAACGGAAAGGTCAATAGACTGTATTCGTTGGCCGGGGAGTGGTGACCTCATGTGAGGGTCTTGAAGAGAAAGGAGATGGAGGTTTTTTCCCTCAAGGCGGTTTATATCTTACTAGTGTAAGCCCGTTGGATATATCAACGGAGCGTTCTCATCACCCGTACTGAAAAATAATATTAAATTTAATAGTTTTTATGGTTGTTGCATCTATGCAACAGTGCGCCATCTATGGCATGTTATAATACAACAACGTAACAACTTAGCAAAGTCGCGAGCCTATTTTTATTATATAAATAGTCACGTTGAAGCCTGCCTAATATCATCTTGTTTGGCTCAACGCGTAATCCCACTCGTTCTGGTTTTTTTAATTATTTAGGTCGGCGAACGTTATCAGCAGACAGACAGACTGACAGACTGATAGACGTAATAGGGCTTTTATATATATAATATGAGCTCATATTAGTTTCGAGATTTTAGCAAACGATATGTTCATTGATTGGTTAATACAGGTAGATCTGACAAATGCGTTCAAAAATTAACTGTTTTTATTTTATAAATTCATTTTTAAACACTATCGATAGCGATTAGTCTTGAAACTCTCAAATTTTGCAAACGTTTGTTATGATTTTCGGTTTTTTACAAAGTTACTTAAGTAGGTAATATGTGTTTAAATGCTGTATTATTTTTAGCCTGTAACTTTAGTATGTTATTGATTTTTTCATCAGACATCCAACAATAAAGTCATGGAGGTTGGAAATATACTCGTAATAATAATGATTGTTACCTATTTTCCAAATCTAAATTTAAAATCATAAAATCATCGGTCAATTTGTATAATTAAGTATTTCTCCGAATGAACTAACTATTCATACAATATTTTAATACATTGCTATAAAAATTTGGATCTAATTTTATACATTTTACATGCAAGGCGACAAATAAAACATTTAACACTTCTTCAGCGTGATATAACCAACTATTCCGGATACGCAGTTCTAAACACACACACACACACAGACAACACGTCAAAACGATCATCGCAGATTTCGGAGACATTCAAAACTATTCCTGTCAAAATCTCATCATCGAAATACATCGGCATTTTTTACTACTAGATACTTCCGCATGAATAATAATAACTGCCGTAAATTTAATATTTATACATTCAACATCACAAGAAACGATGACATGAGACGATAGCGTACCTACCTCGGCAATAATGCATCACACGTATCAATTCCATATAAGCGATGCCAATCGTAACGTTTTATTGTACTTTTCGCACACGCACGCGCGTTATATGTACATGTATACACTCTGCGAGCGATTTACGATCGTAATCGCTCAATTTGCTATATGTATAATTTCAATAATATTAAAAGCCCGCTTATGCATCGGCCAGAACGTTAATAATTGATATATTTTTCTATCGGCGGACGAAGCACGCGAGTCGTTCGCATCGCGCGCGTTTTCGCGTGCAATTTTGACGCGACGCGACAACTCAGTCGCGATTAGGTCAACCAACGACTGGTTTTTGCTCATGTAGCGATCTTATATTGCCCATAGTCGGTCACACCAGATACACTACTGAGTATCGAATGTCGCTCTGTACGAAGAGCACTCGACATATACCAGGAATAAAGTTATAAAATGGTGTAGCTGCGTCGACAGATCTTGTTTGAAATTTTGATCCGGTAATGAAATGCGTTCATTAGCTCTCCAATGGTGCTTTTTCATTCGCTGTAGAATCTTATTTGATGAAGTATAGTGGAATTGTTTTGTTTTTTATTGTTGTAAGTAGCCACTCGTTTCTAGTACCTACGTAGGTACATATCATTGAAAATGGTAAAATTTTAGGGTAATCATAATATGCCAAGCACGTTTATTCTCCTGCATATGATTTTTTACTTTATTTTTCATTCCGATAGGATGTAACCCTTAATATTTATGAAAACTATTGTAGTGTTTGTTGTATTAACTCAGCGGTCGCCAACCTTTCGGACCTCACGCACCACTAAACTCAAAATCTTGAATCACTATCACTACGGATCACGGACCACTACCATGATTTTTTTTCAAAAAAGTAGCATTCTAAATATGAAATGGTAATTACACTTGTTTGGACATCATTAATGTCACAATGATAGAAAAATTATAATAAATACGTATACAGTTCGTGTTGTGAATTAGTTTATAGGCGGGCCTACAAACGTAATAAGGCGAAAATTGCAAATATATTCATATTACTCTGCGTACCACCGGTTGGCGACCGCTGTAATTAACTGATTCAATTTAATTAAAGGTGAAACATTCAATTTAAAAGCTCCGATTCGACTATTCAACTTTAAAACTAATATAAAGTCAAAATAATGTTTTGTACTATCAAACAATGTTGAAAACTTTATTAAAAATTTAATTCAATTAAATATAATAGAACTGAGCATACAATAGCTGTATTCAACAAAACATAAGCCGCTCTAGTTCATTTTAATTAATTACGTACGTAATTTACCTACATAGCTATAATATCTAAAACGATTTTTATCTACAATCAAACAATTAATTCAACAAACGTTGCATGGCAAAAATAATTTCCAGACCTTCCATATTTTCCCATAGTACCTACACAACATTTGCAACGGAGAAAATCATACGATGCAAATACGTATGCGTATGTAAGTTTGCCATGAATAATTTCACCCGGTAAAACGTTCGCCATAATCAAAAACAATTTTGATTAGATCTGAGCCAGGTCTCTTTACGGAAGTAACTGTATTATAATTAGGATTGTTATTTGGTGTGTTTCGGTGGTGGTTTACATACATATATTGAAGGGGATCGTGTCGCATGAGGCCTTTCGTGGTCGTGTCTCGCAACCACGGTAGCGAGATAATGTCGACCACATGGGGTGCAAAAATGACCAATTGTTTGACAGCGGGACGTTTCAGATGCCGGCAGCAGATTAACGGCCGATGTAAGCCAGTGAATCTCAAACTGTGGTACTAAAAATGAACAGTATAGGTGGGAGCTTTTTTTATGGCCCCATCGATCTTCCAATGATAATTTTGTTATCGATTAATCTATTTTTTTAAGAATGTAACTGAATTAAACACCTATATAGTAGAGAGAGTTAATATCAGTTACCAGTATTATATGTACATGCAAATTTTGATATTAGATACCTTTTTAAAGTCAAATAAAAATTTCATCTCGGTCAGTGTGAATTGAGGTGATAAAAAATGATTTAAAAAAACATTTACATTTTCTCTTCAACCGTGAACCTTGTATTCACTTGTCCAGTGATCTACCAACTACATTTCAGCCGTAGATTATGTATATTATTTTACTAAATTGAATACTATTGAATAGCACCAAATTATCAATGATATAATTTGGTTTGAATTTATTTGCTATTGTTACTTTAATGTATTCTTTGACACTTTGTGTTTATTATATATTTAGTTAAGTATTTCAACATTAAATTGAAAAGCTTTGGTTTATTTTTTTTTTAAAGCAAAAAGCTTGAATTGTAGAAATTGACGGATCACTGACCCAAGTCGACGTCGCTGGGTAACTCGACTGACAGATATCTTTGTCATTCCGTCAACTGGCAACTCAACTTACAATATTGAATGTAAATTTAACCCCCGCTGATATGCCTTAATGCGAATATTTAATTCATTACATCATAACAACAAAAAAAATTAAGCATGTGCAATGAACAAAAATAATTTTCAATTAGAATTTATTCCGCTTTTCGTAAAAATATTTTAGTTACGAAAAAGTTTTTGGATAAAAATGTATGTTTTATATCCATTTCATTTTTTTCTGTCGGTTGGGACAACTTTTTATAGGAAACTTTTCGTGCGAATCGCAAATCGTTTTAATAGACAATAAAAGAAGGAGTAAGATGACATTGTGTAAAATAAATCGTTGCACCATTTTTTAACGCCCACTAGTTAGGTATAAGGTTATAGTGAAGCAAAAAATTTGAATGTTGCTTAATGGAAATGTCATTAAGATGCTGTTTTTTTTCTATCATTTATAGATTTAACTAAATTACGATGGTTTTAAGTTATTATTAGCAGAATAAACTTTAAAAATTTTATAATACCTACGTCAAAGCATATAGCGTCCTCAGAGCACAAAGGTGACAAAAAAAGCACAAAAAAATTGTAAATATAATAGTAAATTGTTCGGGGTAGCAGTTTTAAAGTTTGAAATGGCCATCATAAATCCGGAGAACTTTAGGAATATGAAAATGATAATTGTACATATTTTACTCTAGACTTTTAGATGCTATTTCATTGTTATTGAATCTACACAAGACATTTTTTCCAATTGCATGCAAAAAGTACGGACTTGTCACTTGTGTGCTCCAACAATATTAGTATAACTTTTGTACCTATTTTGAGATGCGAAAAAAAATTGATTCGGGTGTGCCACTTGACTGCTTTGATGAAATGATTAAAGAGTTGCATTCATAACTCATTTTTGCAAAATCATGGACGTGTCACCTTTATGCTTTGAGGACACAATAAGAATACTGAACATTAAAATTATTTTTTATGTAATTAAATTATCTATCTGTAATTTTAAGTTATTAAAAAAAAATAATTGAAAAAAGTACGAAGGATAAATGATAGTTACATATTAAAACAATTGTGCAAATTATTTCATTGTATTAAATTAAATACCCGCATACTAAAATAACTAAAGCGCTGTAAAAGGTTATAGTATTTAAGTTAAGGTACAATAAGTTACAATGGTGTTCATGTCACAAATTAATTAGTACTATTAAAACAAAAAAACACTTGTTTAGCTCAATTCTAGAATTGCATAACATGTAATTTTCCGAACTTATCTAACATTTATTTATACACAGTAAGATGCTCTCTACAGTGCTATATTTATTACGCTAAGAATAATTACTCAATAGTTAAAAGAAAAATCACATTAAATAAATCTAATTTCTCAATATTTTAGGCAATATACATACCTTTACTTGTCAACATTAAAATTTTAACAACTCAATATTGATTGGACATACGAAAAAAAATATGAAGATAAACGGCTTTTGAGTTATATCGATTCTACACACATCCGCCCAACACACAGATACCTACACATACAAACATTTTCCAGAAATGATAGCAACGTGATCAGAGGACGATACCTGATACAAATCACTCAAAATCTCGACGTCAAATTTTCACACGATCGCAATACTTTACCCCAGGGGTCGGCAAGAGGGTCCCGCGGGCAAAATGTGGCCCGCGAAGTGTTTTAAAATGTTCCGCGACTCGATTTCTCTTATATAGGTATGTATAGTAAAATCATCCCGTTACGATCCAGTTAAATATTGTTTCAAAATGTGTCATTTGAAAGCATGACATAGAATTCTAAGAATTTCGTAAATAGGATGTTCTCAGCGCCAAGCTGGCTCGAGCACTAATCTAATCTAAAACAGATGTTTTACTTTCTTTATCCTTATCCACTCTTGCAATTGATACTGTAAGTTAGCGTACAAACGTTAAACCGATCTGATGTGTTTTTATTATTTCTTCTCTAATGAGCGACTTGAATTTTACACTACAAGGGAAAGGAAAACGTTTTCAGAAGTGAAAACATTTAAAATGAAACTCAAATTATTAAAAACTAACACAATAGAAAAAAAACTTCATAATTTGCCATTTTGCAAGTTATCTTTTGAAAAAGATAAAAACACTTTATTTAATTTATTTTTAGAATACATTGAATCTCTTTAAAATGAATTTTCGAGGCGATTTTCACACTTGCAAACAATTTGTATTCTTCAAAACCCATTCGCCCCAATATTGAAGATATTCCTGATTATTTACAATTGAAATTAATTGATTTACAAACCAATGACGTATTTTTAAAATACACTTTTAAAGTGACGAAGTTAACAGAGTCCTATGCTGCACTTTCAACTTTATTTTATTTCCTGCTCAAAAGAAATTTTCAGCTGGAATGATAACATTTTCACGAATGAATTAAATAAAAAATAAACATCAGACTAGAATTACAGATTTACGTTCGTTGCTTCGAGTATTATCAAATTGGCAAAAAATTGCAAAAAACACCACACCTCTCATTAATTTTTATTTGTTTGTTTTTCTTCTAAAATTTTTTTACTTTAGTTTATTTTTTAATATCATTTTAATAAAAAAAAAAATAATCGATTTAAAAATCTAAAAAATTACATTTAGGTAAAAAAGATCATTTTTATATGTGGCCCCCGTGTAAATTACGTTACGCCGAGTTCGCCTGATTAGAATAAAGTAAAAACATTTCCTTAATTAATTCTACCGATTATTTAAAGACGACTGAACTGAAATCGAAAAAATCACAAGGGATGAAGATACAAACGTCACAGCGTCTACCATTTTAACACACTTAGACAGAGCAAGGGATTAATGAATCAATTGAATGTAATTACCTGTGGGCGAAATGGGCAAAGAAGTGGGTGGCGCCGGGGGTGCCGCGGGCTCCATTTTCCAAGGGGCGCAGCACGAAGCGGGAGAGAACTCGCTAACCGCGCTCGAGTTCGACGATATCAACATCATACGTGCGTGCGAAATTCGACCAAACGTCGTTCGCGAATATTCTCTCGTATTTATTTACTTATTTTTTTTTTTATTTACAACAACAACAACAACAACATCAACAACAGTCAATAGAATCCGCACAACAGCAACAGCGCACTCGACGTCCGCGCATCGCGCTCAACAACACAGACTTCAATTTTTAACCACAATTTTTTATTTTTATTATTATATAAATATATATATGTATATATATACCAATGTATGTATATATATATATATATGAATATTTTAATTGATGACTGCGCGCGCGCGCTCGCGAGCAACAACGTCCACTTCCTGGTAGCGTTGTGTGCGCGAATGATCATCGGCCACGCCGGTCATCGAAGCCAGCTTCCGAGGACCTGCCCATCACTGATCTTGATCCTCTGTCCCTTACCAACCGGACCAAACACCCGTACAACAGACAGAGACAAGCTCATACGAAAGCTCAACTTCGTTTGCACACAGGCAGGTAACTTCCATACGAAAGATTGACTTAACTCGATTTAAAAAAATAGCACCGCACGCACACCATTTTAACTCTTCTTTGACCCCCGTATCGAACGAGCGGAAGCGAGATACCGATACGTGTACCAAATATGTGTGTCGCGTTCTCGCTTCGTTCCCGTGTGATGCGCGAGAGTGAGACGGCAGACCGCGTCACGGTAGCGAGCACGCTTGCTCATTCGTCGCATTACGAATGTGCGTGCGTCTCGTTTCCTCCCGTTGGTTTTCGTGCCTGTTGGAAGAGTGGCGTTGTATTGTTTATCGCGTTAGGTGGGTGTAGTTAGCGCGAGTTTGGTTGGCTCCCGTTCTCGGCTACTTGCTTGCCTAACTTGTCTATTGTGAGTGGAAGCCGTTCCGATATGTATGAGAATCGATCTGGTGGGTTACAGTTTGACGAGCCGAGAGTATTGTATACCGCTGTTTATTGCCTAAGGATATAAGAGGCAGAATGAGCGTATATATCCGTCGTTAATTAAAAAAGATCGTGGATCAATAAAAAAAATAAAAATAATAAAACTAGTTTTGATATACCTACTAACCTACCGAGTGGAATTCTTATTAGATTAGTGAAAATTTTTGGGAAATTTCCTATTGGTAAAATTGAAAAAGTATTTATTATGTTAAGTATGTATTTAAATAGTATATCTAAGCTCATTTTATAAGTAGGTACCTAGGCTTAAATTATAAATCATCATTTTCAGCCGTTCACCATCCACTGCTGGATGAAGGCCTCTCCCATCCTCTTCCATTCCCGTCTGTTTTGAGCAATTTGCATCCAGTTGACTCCGCACAATCATCTCAATTCATCAGCCCGTCGTCCACTCGGTCTACCTTGCTTTCTTTCACATCCTCTCGGATACCGTTCCAGTATTTCTCGCTTCAACTTTTTCACACGTTCCGCTATAGATATCTATCTATCTGCCACTTCGGTTCACGCTTCTTACCAATGTATTCCACTTACGATCTGTTTCTTGTTATAGGACCGAGCATACCTACATACATATTTCTATGCTTCTCTGCGTGCACTGGATCTTACGTAACATTCTTCAATTCAGCATCCACGTTTGTTCGTATCTATGCCTACTTTTTTAAGCATAGCAGGATGTTGAATTTAAAACTATGTTCATTCTTCCAGAAGCGCTACATCCTAGTTCTTTTTTATATCCAGTCATGTATATTATACCGAAATAGGTACCGATCTAATGATAATATTGGTAGGTAATCGTAATTGGTAATATTTCAAAAATATTGATCCAATTTTTACTTTATCATACATACCTACGCGGTATGATAAAGTATTGTGATCGTGTGAAAATTCGACCTGAAGATTTTGACTGCTTTGTATCAGGTATCGAGGTAGTAGGTAGTAGTAGTAGGTAGTAGAGATTATACACAAGTCATACCTATGTATAAAAGTTTATATGACTCTTTCGATGTATCTAATCCACTGTATCATTGACCTTTGGAAGCGTTAGGTATTTCCGGTATTTTGTGTTTGAAAACAACTCGACACAATCACTATGTATTTTCAGAATGGCAACGAAGATTTTATTCGATTGATTTGATACCAAAGTCAATCCTCATACCAAGCATTAAAATGAATTCGTTGCAGGACTTGGTTGAAAGCGAAGCAGTCCTTTCTCTCACTCGTATGCAATTGGTAGCGTTTTAGCATTTATCATCCTGTGGCAGGTGACAAGATAGCGTTCGCCCAGGGCCCAGTTGTTGCGGGGGCTCCGTCGCCCTCTACATCTTCAAATGATATATTTTTGTAACGTACAAAAATAATTAAGGACCTAAAGCCGCGTCCTGCCGTCATACGATGTATAATAATTCAGCCCGAGTGATACGCTGCCAAATAGCTTTGAGCGTTATTGTACAAATTAATTTAATTATTATATCGATTGCGATCACAGCGCGTTGCGTATCACTGTAATATTTCAAAACAATATTTGCACATGTTCTCATTTACTAATTATATAGCAGCAACGATTTAATTACTCAAACGATAGGTAGATATGTAGGTACCTAATATGTACATAGGTATTTATGTAATATATTTTCTTAGAATTTTAACTCCTATACTGCCGTCCTAAGCCCACTTAACGTAACTGACAAAACAACAATATCGAGATAAATAGACTTGAAAGTTTTATTCTAAATTTGTGTTTTTTTTCATATATTACTGATTTATTTAAACTTTTTTTTAGTGCATGAGGTTATTTTCTGTTGTGTTTTGATAATTCTAAGGGAAAATTAAAAAAAAATGAATACTTTAGTAGTTACGTCACTTCATTATTCATTATTAATGTATACATATGACTATTCCAAACTTCGACCACTCAATTTGAAAATAATGAATCTCTAACAATCTTATTTGATTTTTCTTTTCGGAGTCTAAGAGTATGACCTCTTAGATGAGGGTTCTCATTGAACATAATGAGACTGGTCATTTCACATGAATAATGATTATTTATTATTTTGAATACTTCAATTAAATCACCTCTTAATCTCCTCGTCTCCAATGTGGAGAGATTCAGTCTTTTCAATCTTTCATAATAAGGTAGTGACCGAAGTAAATATTGGATACGTTATTTTCGCTAAGTATTGGTGATACTATTTCTCTGCGCATGCAGATACGTTAGATTGAATAGCTTAAATAAGTCACTTTTGGATGAAGATACAGTAATTTTTTAAATGAAAAATCGTAAGAATACTCATTTTCGTAATTTTTGTCAGTTACGTTAAGTGGGTTTAGGACGGCAGTATAGGTACCTATCTAGGTACCTATGTACCAACGACGTATATTAAAATTTGCAATATCAAATTCAAGGGACTGCATGTCGCATTTAATTCACAATACATTGAAATGATCGCATTGAATCGAAAAAGATTGCAAAAAAAATCAATGTTCATATACCGGACGAGTTTACCACTTACCGGTTAGCATGATATTATACGCCTATCAAGATTTTGCTAGACGAATATTATCATTATATGAATACCATTTGTACACAGCATTCAATAGTTTTATTTGCATCTTTTATCGACAACGCTCTTCGTAATATGAGATGCTCCCGAATGATGAATTTTCTCACGCGAAGCTTTCATTGAAATGTTTTTATGCGATAATATTACAATACATATATATACATACATACACATGGATACTATAAGATTGTGTTAATTTGACGTCACGTATTACAACCATTTTAGATCTGTAGCAACGTACCTACCTAGTTGATTTATATTTTTTTTATTCTTTCAATTTGACTACACGGCCGTCCGTCTAGATACGTACCGTGTCGAATAGAGTATTATTGAAAATCGTCTATCTCGTTCTGGATCTACACTGGCTTATTGATCCTTTTAACTATCAAACTGGCCCCTTTGTATTTTATCTAGGTCCTTTAAAAGTGACCTAACTAGCTTCTCGTACTCGCCGAGTACAAGTCACGACCACTTCTTGCTTCTGTTATCGAAAATATATGGACCTCTGGTTAATATATGTGCATTGGAACGCTAACACGATAAGCCTGCACATATAGGTATTCGAGAATATATACAAATATTTGATATG
This sequence comes from Parapsyche elsis, assembly GCA_022651745.1. Classification (NCBI taxonomy): domain Eukaryota; kingdom Metazoa; phylum Arthropoda; class Insecta; order Trichoptera; family Hydropsychidae; genus Parapsyche; species Parapsyche elsis. The sequence continues at coordinate 2,793,001 of JAGVSN010000016.1, forward strand.
AATATCCTCAATCAAGTTGTACTACCACAAAAAGGCACTTATGTATGAATGTATATTTCGAGGAGGTATAGTGAATAAAACAGTTTTATTTAAATTTGAATTGTACCAAATAAATTCCGCTAAAATATAATGTAAGATCTACATCATTTTAAAGAGGAGAAAACAATGGAACTTTCGGTGTATAGAATTGTGTCAAATATTAAATAGATTTTGATTATAAAGGGCTTGAAATACTCTTTCATGAATAAATGGTGTCGGGCGCAATAGTTTCATACACATTCTCCATGGTGAAAAAAAAAAACGGTGACTCTTTAAGAGGGTCCAATTCTTGAGGGTAAACAATGAAAGTAGCATAATTCAAATGCAAGTTTAGAAGAAGAAAAAAACGAATGGCTTCAAATGAAAGACCAAAGCCTTGGTCATCAGTTACGGCCACCCACGGTGTTGCAGTCAAAAGGGAAACGGCCACAAGCGCTCAAATCGAATTTCCATATGAAAAACTATTCAAATTCAAAGCCGCGCTATGTATTTCGGAGCCACCGAATAGCACCTCGTTTTCATCGAAAACTAAGCTTATGCAAATGGACATTTTACACGCTTTGAATACGTTTCACGAAAGCCGAAATAACACGAGTAGCCCATTTCTTAATTGCGGACAACATTTAACCATTTTCCACAGGTAGATAGGTATCTACAATACCTACTGACATCCACTATTTGAAAAATTTTTTGATAAATTAAAATTAATTAAAAATAATTATATGAATGATCTTCTGATCCAGAATAAACTACCGATCTATCCATTGAAAAATATACGAATAATCTGGAAATACTGGTAAACCATTTTCGTGATAAGGAAAGCTCTCTAACGAATTTTTAAACTTGTTTCTATACTCAGTCCAACTTAAGAAAGTCTCTTTAATTTACCATTTTGTCGTTGTTTTTCGCAGGTATACCTACCTACCTACCGCTACCTATCAGAACCGATCACGTAGAATTCTGTCATCCGATAAACACTAACTACAACCCTCCAACAGACGAAACTAGTTAATTTTATACAATTTTTATACATTCTATGTATATTTTGATAAAAAATTCAATGTGAACCACAGTGAACATCACAAAATAATTTACCTACTATTACTAACATAGGTACCTATATTTCCTACATCTACATACCTACATATCTAAACATATCTAATATAAAAATATAATTAACTTTTATGTACATAATGTAATTAATATTTGATAGGTAGGTACCTACATAAATAAAATATTACTTGAAACCAGTTATTGCTCATATTTACTATATGAATAAATCAATTTGATAGGTACTCGTGAATTTGACTGTTTCCTCTCTTTTTCCTTATAGGTACCTAGGTAGGTACCAACTTCATATTTTTTCCATACTTGTTTTTTATACAGATGTATATTATTTTCATTTCTTTACTATTTATTCTGTTTCTCTTTTTTCTCATTTGTGAAAATGTTTAATTGGCGTTGTCATTTCTACCTACCTACTGTTATTTTTCTATCTTTGTACATGGCTGTTAATTTTCCAATAAAGTAAAGAAACCAGTCAGTTATGTGAGGGTTAGTCGTAAATCTTGGACAGTTCATTTTTTAGCTGTGCGAGAAAAGGTCCTTTCTTAAGTTGGACAGAGTACCTATAGACAGAGTATATAACAAAAGTAGGAAGAAGAACAGAAAAAACTTTTGTTTTAACTTTCATCCTTTCGAATAAAATATTTAATCGATCAACATCAAAACTTTTTTAAACTTTGACTTAGGTACCTACTTACCTACTTTTGAATTTTAACTATAAATCGACTAGGTGGATGGAAAATGTATATTTTCAACTTTAAAATTCAGTGAATTTGTAATGCCTTTTTGTTTTCGACGGCGAACGTAGGTACATACATATGTACATACGTCTCTGCTTGATACGTAAGAAACTTTATAATAGCTTTAGCTGAGTTTTTTTTGAGATTTCGTAAACGAGTTTATAAGTTTCACTGTTCTGCAAACTAAATAATCTGGATTCTATGATGTACATATGTAGGTATGAGGGTAAAATTTGATATTGATCGGTAGTTACACAACCGTTCTGTTATTAATAGCAAGTTTAAATAATGTTGAGCTACACCAGTTCTCAAATAGAATCTGACAAGACAAAATTGATGAAAATATTCGTTTACCTACATAGGTAACTACTACTGAGATATATTTTGCTGGAAAAATAATAGATAAATTAATTAAAAATAAAAAGGCGTGCTGATGTTCGCAAGCGTGCTTTTAATCGGGATCGTGCGCGATATTTAATGTATTTTATAAAGGGGACGATTAATGAGTGATTTGTGTGGGCTTTGTGCGAGATTTTGCAGCCACGTGATTGGTGGATGCGCGCGCGGCGTCACGCCAACGGACCAATCACGAGACAGCTCGGCCACGCCCCCGCGACGCTACGGCCTGAAGAAAATCAATTATTTAAATAAAATCCTTTCATGCCGTTTCAAAAGAATGTTTCGTATTTCATTTTTAATAGCTTCATAATACACAGAATACTAATGAGCCCCGTAATGTCGGTTATAGAGCAATAATCATATATTTGATGACAAAACTTCACTTTTTTCCATACAAAATACACACACGAACTTCGTCAACCGAATTTCCACAACCATTTTAATTTTTATTGTAATTGATTAAAATTTTGGATAACATTGCATTTTGTAAAATTGATTTTCCGATGATGTTATTCAATACCTAGTAGGCACCTACCTACATATCTACACTGAATATAATCTATTTACTGTATCCATATATGTACCTACATACCTATGTATGTACATAGTAGATACCTATACCTAGGTAAAGTATTGTGATCGACCTCGAGATTTTGACTGATTTTTATTTAAGAAATTTTGAAATAATACCATTTTGGAACTATACATAGGTAAGTACATACATATATGTCAACAAAATTGGAACAAATTGTTTTTGTGATGGTTATATATATGTACCTACCTACCAATGCTTAAAAAATAAGGCATACAACCAATGCGTACTGCCAGTTATGTCGTATGGATGTGAAACTTGGATGATACATTCAAGAAAGCTACGTAAGATCCAGTGCCCACAGAGAAGCATGAAAGATGTATGCTTGGTATAACAAGAAGAGATCGTAATGCTGGGTACACACCGACGAACCGAACAGCGAACGACGAAGGGTTGCTATTGTGTGGACGTTCATAAATCATCGGACACGGTCCACACAATAACAATTCGCCTTCGCCTTTCGTCGTTCGCTGTTCGGTTCATCGGTGTGTACGCAGCAGTAGGTATAGGTAGGTAGGTACTCTATCCAACTTAGAAGGCCGAAAACCCGCGCAACCAAAAAAAGCTGCCCTAGATTAACGACTTTGATTGGTTATCATTAATGTTTATTCCAAGGATCCGAAATGGTGATGAACCTCATTGGCTCTGTTCCAGGTAGTCTGCGCAGAAGCATTCTTTAGGGGGTACTACACAGGGATAGTTTACTCGCTACAATCTCGCTGGTAAGCTAGCTCGTGTAATAGGCGAAGTTAGTAAACTAGCTTGCTTTTTCGGCCGCGCGAGTGAAGTTCGAATGTTTGAACTTTACTCGCACTAGCTGGCTTGACAGTTTGAGGTTAAGCATTTCATTTTTAGCTCCCAACACACACAGTAGGTACACTTCAATGTGCATAATACATTTACGATATTGAAAATTCAGCGGGCATTTTGACGGTGGGCGCAAAACACGTGTCACAAAACACAAGTTGATGACAGCGCCTCTAGCGGCAGCGAGTGGCAACATTAGCGAGTAAACTTAACACGTGTAATAGGTTTACTGGCTACTCGCTACCAGCTCTACGTGCCGGTCAGTAAACCAGCGAGTAAACTATCCCCGTGTAACACCCGCTTAAATCGCTCAAAACTCTTGGGCTTCCTAAGTTGAATAGAGTTTAGGTACCTACGTTCGTTTTTTTACCAAACATTCATAAGTACCTACGTATATACCTACACCGTTTGATTAAAAATTTAACAACGCAACATAATTTTCACGCGATTGATAATTTTTGTTGAGTGATTTGTTCAATCGGTACCTAATACATTCATCGAGTCCATGACAAGTTAACAAAGGACGGCTTCTTCGAACGGCGTCTTTGATTTCAGCCAAATGTCATATAACTCAAACGAAACACTATAATTCAACTCGATGGTCAATCAATCGAGTCACTGAAAGTCTCATCATTTATGCACGATGGGTAGCAAAGAAAGTCTACGGTCTCAATATACATATGTAGGTACATATATGAGCCTATATGGTAAAATTAGGTATGTTGGTATGGACATCCGGCAAGTCTACGACGTAGCTACTCGCACACGGTGGCTCTACGATTTCCTGTTTCCCCGGCTTCGAGCAGACTCGTGATTTGCTTAATTCCTTGCTCTTTCGATTAGAAAGGGCAATCCCCTATTCCTTAATAAATATTCATGCGGAATTATTTCATGCTACGCCGTCTACAACGGACGTACCCACACCATTTTATTTACCAACCAACGTAGATACTTTAACAGTGACTTGTGTGGGACCGTCAATCGATGGGCATTAACTTTTATTTAAATTATTTAAAACCATGTTTCATACAGTTACATCGGACCAGTCGATTGTATCGTAAGACACGGGGCAACTGTTTCGCAACTCGAGTTGCAAAACAGTTGAGAATGCAACTGTTTGGTGACCACGCCCATGTGCGCACACGAGTTGACTGAAACCAAACCGATTTCAAATCAGTCAACAACTGGTTGCGTACGATCGTTTTTCCCAGTCACAAAACAGTTGAGTTGCATGGTTGCACGTGTCTTCACAAGTAGGTACAAAAAAAAAGTAAAATGAACATTATTTTTGTTGGAGAGGTAGAAAAGTATGAAGTTCTATAAACTTGATATTTCTCTGTATATAGGATGACACCAATATTCCCTTCTTAATGCTCTTCGTAGTCTGTGGTACTGATAATAGGCAATTATGCAAAGATAGGCCTTGGCTCCCGAAAAATGTCATACAAAAAAGGCATGCAAGATGCATGCCTTGCATGCATTTTGCTTGACTTATTTTTTTGGGAATTACTTTCCCGGCACTTTAAACCCCCCGCACACCCCCGTTGCTTCCGACGCTTTCTCCAGGAAAATTTGTTTGGAATGGCCTATCTATGTTATTCTATATCTATGCAATTATGTCTTCTTCATCTGAACTACTACTTGACATTTTGCGAAAAGCAGCTGTGTGACTTGTAGAGAACTTTGCTCCGAATGATCCAAAATCAGTCGCACTCGTGTACGGTGTGAGGTTCCATTTTGATTGCAAACTGGTTGTGTGTGTGACTAGTATGCAACCAGTTTGAAACTTGAGTTGCAAACCAGTCGCCCCGTGTGCCTAAATCAAAAATTTTGTACAACTCAATTCGATTTTGTATTAAAGCTCTTTGTGAATATCACCTTTTTATCATCCCCATATATAGATAAATTGATAGGTACCAATTGTATAAATAAATATAATATTATTGTTTAATTATTATATTCGATATGGGTGTGTCGTTTAGAGCCCCTTTTAATGCGGTGCACCGTGAATTTATATGAAGACTCGTGTGCCGCCACTGGCTCCACATATACGCTACTTTTTTTTCACCTTAGTTACTGAGACTCTTGTAAAACACAACAATGAGTTTCGGAATAATAATTTGAATTTTAAATACGTGAAAATAAACGGCGGCTCGTCATGACCAACAAAATAAGCGAGGCGATCGTATATTTTGATATCGAAACGAAAAATCACATACGCACACACCATGCATAAGTATATACATATGTATGTTATTTATACGCCAAAAACGTACAACCATAATGCAATAAATAAATATGTCACAGTTTAAATTATTTTTTTTTAAAAGAGATTTATGAATTCGATATGAATAAAAATACCCACCGGTGCTTTTATGTGAGTGATAATTATAATACAACTCCGTAACCTACATACGGATCGTTAAATGATTAATTTGCACGCTTTGGAAGTTAGCTTCTGAAAATTATTATTTTATCAATTTTATTCGTAATATTGAATAATTAAGAGTATAATGCTTCGTCCGCCATGTGCGGCCACTCGGCGTCGGTCTACCATTTCAAAGATATGGTGTTTCAGAATAAATTGCCATTACCGCTTCCTTGATTTTATTGTTCACATCGCTTAAGTCTCATGCGAGTACCTACACGTAAATTTATTCATATCGAATAACTAACTTTGCCCACATAAGTATTCGTTTCAACTTCAAAATTGGTTTTTTAATTGACTAAAATAAATTCATATTATAATTACTATTTACATTCAATATACATTTTGAATATTTATTACTATAAATAAAGGCCCAGGATTCTGCGTCCTTTGCGCTCGCATTTCTATGAGAAGACTTCAACGAAAGGTGAAACACACAACCCAAATTTACAAGCGTGTAAATTTTTTTGACGTGTAAATTTACATGGGTAAATGTAACGTAGAAAACACTCATAATATGGTAACTACCCGGTGAGACTGTCAACGGGTGCTCGCTAGTATCATCATCATCATCATTTTCAGCCGTTCACCATCCACTGCTGGTCTATCCAATCCTCTTTCATTCCTATCTGTCTTGAGCAATCTGCATCCACTTGACTCCAAACATTCTTCTCAATTCATCAGCCCATTATCCACTCGGTCTACCGTGCTTTCTTTCACATCCTCTCGGATACCATTCCAGTATTTCTCGCGTCCATCTGCCATCCTTCTCGCTGTGTGTCCAACCCATTGCCACTTCAACTCTCTTCTTGTTATACCAAGCATACTTACATCTTACCTGTATGCACTGGTTCTTACGTAGCATCCTTAAATTTAGCATCCAAGTTTCACACCCATACGTCATAACTGGCAATACGCATTGGTCGTATGCCTTATTTTATAAGCATAGCGGATGTTGGATTTAAAAACGGTTCATTCTTCCAAAAGCGTTCCATACTTCGTTTTTTTTATTCTACTTTACATCCAGTAATATTAACCGATTGTCCTAGGTATCAATAACTATCAACTATCTCTACAATATGATTATCTAAATATTCGTATATAGGGCGTACATACGTACATGACATATGTACATGACATGTATGTACCTACATAATAAGCTTGATATGACTATTGACTACCTATCTATGTATATAGAATTTCTGAGTATTGCCCCTCATTTTGAATATTAAATTTGACTCATCATCAAAGAAGTGCAGCTATGGCATTACTGAAACTGATCTAGGTAATGTCATCTAATGATAAAACCCCAAATCGACTGAGACTAAGAGATATTGAATTAAGTCACTAAGACAAAATTCGTTGGACACAAAAATATTACATAATTTTCCATTTTTTTGTTGTTTTTTTAAATTAAAATTGCTGCGCAGCCGCGCACGGCGCAGCTTAGAGGAAACGTTGGTCTTGACATATTTAAATGTCCGATTATATTTATCAATAGTGAATTGTTCGAACGGTTTGATTAAAATTGTCAATTATTTTAAGGTAATCCAGAGTTAACATCAAAAAAATATTACATTTTTGAACGAAAAAGCCTGCTTGAAATGGGTGGGTGAGTATCGAGACAGCGACGCGTTCACAATGAACCCAGTATAGTCTCGAGTTACATTGTTCTGTCGGGACTATAATTACGACCGGTGCTCTACTTGGTAACTTTGTATGACTTTTTAATGCCCGGACTTATGTATGTATGTATGTACTTTTTGTGCCACGTATGCGTGGACGGGCGCACTCGTCCATGATTAACTCGGTACTTTTCATATTCATGAATATTTATGGATAAGGTTCGCGGGGGCACGTTTGATAATTGTTTGGGGGGGTAATTTGTGGCATTCACCCTGATAGAAAAACCCAGTCTCCGAAACTACCCGCTAATTAATCGAAATTACCGATTCGGTGTTCGCCTACGATATTTTCCCCCTCGAATACACTTTCACGTACGAACGCCTCGTGGAAAATGATCGAAGAAGTTACCTGTGTATGTACATACATATACTTGAAGACTGCCTTAAGCTTCAAAACGATCTTAATTATTCGTTTTCGAGCTACTGTGATATTAATCAGTTGCTCGTTAATATAGATAAATGTTTTCATATCACTTTCTTCAGACTTGCTTCCCCTGTATTGTTTGATTTATTTATTGGGGTGACGCTAGTATCGAGAGTTGACTGTGTAAGATACCTAAGTGTCTTATTATATAGTAAATTGTCTTTTAATTCCCACATTGATGCGGCTGTCAATAAGGCTTATAGGAGTTTGGGATTCATAATGAGAGTAAGTCCTTCGATACCGTGTCTCTACTATACAATGTATTTGTGAGAAGTCACCTGGAATTTGCTAGTACTATATGGAACCCGTTTTACCAAGATTCCATTACTAAATTGGATAAAATTAATAAGAAGTTCCATACGTAGGTACTCCATTTCTAGGCTTCGTCTTTCTTCTTCTTCTGCAAATTTCGGTGATTACGTCTCTCTGCAAACCAGGAGGACGGTCTCGGATCTCTGCTTTGTATTTAAGCTTTTAAATAATTTATCAGATAGCTCTCACCTACTAAGTAGGATATTTCTACATTGTCCCCCTAGATCTGTCAGAAATCCTCCATTGTTTCATTTGAATCTTTATTTTTATTTATTTATTTATATAATACAGTAGCTGAAGCTAATTATATAATCCTTAACTAAGCACCTATACAGAGATGTTTTTTTAAGACTGCCAGGGATTTATCAATAGTTTTGGAACTTCTAATTCCATCCGACAGTCTATTATACTCCAAAACACCTCTGTACAAGATGCTTCTAACATTTTTTATAATTAAACTATTTTTATTCCTTAAATTATATTCACATATGTACATCCATTCCTCTCACAATAAATTTACTAAAATATGATGGTAACATATTATTATCCAACTTAAATATACATAAATAGCAACATACAAATCCTCAAAGTATCATTCACATTCAACCAATCTAATTCAATCATCATCTTTTTTATACTAGCATAGCCTATTTTATAATATTTTTAATCTATCTCTAGTTGACTTATCTAACATATTTAATAATGAACCACAATACATAAGATGTGGTCTGACAATTACATTATAAATTATTATTTTAGTTTTTTTAGATGATAATTTTCTTAGCCGACATAATATTCCTTTTTTTTTTTATTAAAAATTGACCGTGTAACTTAAAATCTAACTTATCATCCAATATTATTATATTTGTTCCACTAATTATTCGCAAAACTCATTCAACGAAATCCCGGCACATATTGATCCTTTTCACTATTCTTTGCCCTCCTTCAGATTATCTTAACTTAAGTTCCTTTCATGTTATGATCTGTTGTTCGTTTGTAACTATTTTGGCTGTATTATATTGTGTGAAATTAATATTATTTTGCATTTTATATTGTACGTCTCAAATTTTGTAGGGAAAATACCCTACTAGATGAGCTTTTGATGTGATTTTTTTTCTTGTTTAGAATAATGAAATCGTCATCAGAGGTTTACTAGTGCATTGTGCACGTGTGCGTGTGTGTATGTGTTTAAAATACAAGAAAACTGTTAAACGCTGTGGCCATTTTCTCGGGGGTTTTCCGGTGGGCGCCCGACCCGCTGGCATGACCACGCATACGACATTAACCCCGATTTATATTATTATGTAAATTTTCTTATTGTAGCCGCAGGTAACTCGACCACTACGTTTCGCCCTTATCTCGACGGGTGGAGAATGAGGGGGGTTTAGGTGTATTTGGGTGGGCAGTTATGCTAATTCGGCCGGAACGGGTCGTTTTCGACCCACCAACCCGCCACGCTTTTCCTTTGCAACGCCTCGATTGTAGCTCGTTCGATGTGGGGGTTGAAACAGGGTTGGGAGAGATGTGAGACAGGAGAGGGGTCGCATTACCGACTTTTTTTTATCGTTATTTCTGATAAAAAAGAAAGAAAATTACTTAAATTATACATAGCGAAATAAATTGTATCGATACGTCAAAAAGAATTCCATTCGAATTTAGATTTTATTGTAGGTTGCCTACCTACGAGTATGTTATAAATTATTTCGACTTTTTTTTATCCGCAATTGTGTATGCGTATATACGTCATGGCTTAATGACACTATCATGTATGTACATATCATCAAAATATACACTTTTAGATAAAGCGGACAAATTAATTATGTTTCCTGCAGACTAATAAAAACGTATGAATTTTGGACGCAAATCGTAGTCACGTAATTTGGACGTAATCGCAGTAGAGTTAGTTGATAGTTATTTATACCTAGGGCAATTGGTGAATATGACTGGATGTAAAGAAGAAGAAATAAAACGAAGAATGGAGCGCTATGCTTAAAAAAGTTGCCAGTACTGCCAGTTATGACATATGGATGCTAAATTCAAGAATGCTACGTAAGATCCAGTGCACACAGAGAGGCGTGGAAATGTGTATGCGAGAATTTATCCCCTCTCTCCCCCCCCCTCTCGTCAGCCCTGACTGGATGTAAAGAAGAAGAAATAAAACGAAGGAGGGAGCGCTTTTGGAAGAAGGAACACTTTTTAAATCCACCATTCCGCTATGCTTAAAAAATATGGCATATGAACAATGCGTACTGCCAGTTATAACTTGGACGCTAAATTTAAGAATGCTTCGTAAGATCTAGTGCACACAGAGAGCATGGAAAGATGTATGCTTGGTATAACAAGAAGAGAGTTGAAGTGGCAATGGGCTGGACACACAGCGAAATGATGAAAGAAAAGCAAGGCAGATCGAGTGGACGATGAGCTGATGAATTAAGAAGAATGTGTGGAGTCAAGTGGGTGCAGATTGCTCAAGACAGACAGGAACGGAAGAGGATTGGAGAGGCCTTCATCCAGCAGTGGATGGTGAACGGCTGAAAATGATGATGATGAATAAAAACGTACTTACTTATATATATGAAATTTATATAAAACAATATCCTATAGATGAAATACAGTTTTACCTCCAAGTTTTTACAATTCTTATTAACCACCAATCAATATTAAATCTACAATCGCGAATAAAATATATTTTACTGTGAATTAATAAATAAAATAAAATAATTTAAGCTTTTTATTAATACATTCAAATATGTTTCTCGGTGACCTACAAAATTCAACATAAGGTTATAAATTAAAGCACACGCAGCCGCCATAGTTTCACGTAAAAAATATTTTATAATTGCTTTTCGGTAAAAAGCAATGCTTTTTCTCATACCTACCGTAAAATTTACAATAGACGGCAATAAATTATTTCATAAAATTATAATTTTTTCCAACCCGCAAACGAAAATCTGTTACTCTCCATTGTAAAACGTACGTCGCTCACAGGATAAATGGCGGCAATAATTTTCACACGGCGATATGGCACCAAAACTCTACGCTGAACCAAGCGATACTTTAAATGTAAATTCAGCAAAATTGCCCGTAGCTCCCCTCAACCCCTTCCCCTTTATGTATGCCCCTAAATTTGTGCTATTATGTGAAATTAATCTGGCCGTATCGCCTCGAACCGTATGAGGAGACACGCGCTGCCATTGTACAATACACTTTAACCCTTTAATCGGCGCGCTCCGCAAATTTCCACATACATACATAGTAGGTACAAGTCGTGAAATATTCAAATTCATATAATGGTTTCTGAGCTCGCAAATGTTTGACATTCCGCCGGTCGAGGAATTGATTTGAAAACAATACGAAATATCAACACGCGTGTATTGTTTGTTAGATCTAATTTTTTCCTACGACACGCTTGTAAGGCAATCAAATGCCTTCGAGTCGAAATCTTCTCACGCATCTCCGTTTTCGTTTTGAATCGTCGGTTCTCAAAACTATTAAGGTCTTCCACCGGCACCACACACATGTGTCCGAGACGCATTAGTTCCACTGGATAGCTCCATTTAAATGGCCGTCTCCTTTGTTATACTTTCTACGGATAATCGAATCCGTGGACCTGTCATTATTATAGCGTTTCGTATCCGCACTTGTCGATTCTACTTTCTATTTTACCGTTTTTAAAGTCATAAAAATCTGCATCGAAAATAAATTCAACATTGGGACGGATTCGACAAAATGTGCGTGCGCAGTCTAAATGTTAAAAGCTGCTTTTTTTTTGTAATATTATATGCAAAATTTTCAAATCACGCTAGACTTTACAATAGTAGATCATTGTTGAAATTGACCTTTTAATTTCAAACATATCTTTGTTTCGAAAACAAATATTTGATATTTAAAATTCGTTTGGAACAATGCAATGGAGGAAAATTCAATTACACAAGTTTTTTCGTTTATTCAATGTTTAAAATAGTATAATTTCATTTGTATTATATGTATATAAAAATTCGATCAAACAATAGGTCTTTGTATTGCAAACAATGACGCACGTTCGTCCATTTGGATTTAAATCGTTCGATTGGACAGGTTTAATAACAAAAAAATCATGTTATTTTTAACTTTTGCGGTCAAAATAAGTAACGAGGACAATGGGAATACTTATGTATGTACAAACGAGGGATAATTTTCACCCCTTTTATTATTACAGAAAAAAAATAGCATCATAGGTATAGGTATAACAAGTCACAATATTCTGTAGGGCCATAAATTTCGCCTACGATGATTAAATTTTATTTTAAATCATTGATCAAGCGATCAAATCAAACCTCGCTAGACGTGAAAATTGCACTCACGTGCTCCAGCTGACACGGGCACTTATGAAAGAACCAACTTTTTGAAAGAACCAACTGTGAAAAATCCGCCATTGTTGTGTGTAAGTGATACAATAGTTTGAAAAGTTTTTAAACCGCGTGATCGAAAGGATAATGAGGATCTCTTAACTTTGAAGTGTCGGTGCTTTTTGATACTAAATCAAATACGTTTGTATCGAGCGTTTCACAACGCAACGGGGAGAATTAACTCTTTCGTGCGTGTCCTGTCGACTTGAACCCCGAGGCCGATAACGGATATTCGCGTGATGATTCGTATAAAGGGATAGGCTATTGTCTGAAACGTGCAACCCGTTACTTGTAAACAATCCTAAGATATTTCTGTGAAAATTGTTTTGAGTTTTGGTATGTTTTGAATTTTTGGGCCTTTTCAAAAAGGTTTTTTTTTTTCTAAATTATAAAGCGATTCATTTGCACGAGAATACACACGCTTTGGGTGAATAACGTTTTTGGATGCCTATATGGCTAAGAATTGGATCTACCTGTTGTATTGTTTTTTAGCGCTTTTCTATTCAGTGGAATGCCGCGTGCAAACACAACGCTTACAATCAACAATGTCGTCCCATATGGCGTGTATGAAAATCATCTACCGAGATGTTGGTGTGGTCTTTGTGATGATGATGATGTGACAGTTGCCGCCACCTATCACAACAGTCCTCGACCCCAAGGCGAGGACCTCCAATAAACAAAAGGACACCACTGTCAAAAGGACTCAACTCGCGACCCTATGATTTATAAGCTGAAAGTGGCGGCATCACCTCAATTTGTGAAATGGGTTTCGAAAGATCTAACCCTCGTCTCCATTGTGCGATTCAACGTTTTTATACCCACATACATATATATCGCATTTCTTGTAAAACGGCCAAACCGCAAAAACGTATCGATAAACGGTACTCGGAGTGAAAAGGTACGCGGAAAACAACCTGTTCGGTAAATTTACACAAAAAAAACAACCTCGTTTTCATTCTTGTCAAAATAGTGCATTATACACGTTGTTATTTAATGTAATTGAGTTTTAAAGAATCGGCGCGTTTATATTTGAAAATAAAAAGAACAGTTTTGCTTTAAGAATAACGAGCGAAGCAACGGTTAAATTCAATTTGAAAAAAACTCGGCAGTTAAAGATTTGCACAACGGGCTAATTGAGTATACATACATATGTAAGTTAAACACAATCGAATATAATTTAATCAAACTTGCCGTTATATTTAAAAGGTGCTCCAAAGCGTTCAGGATAAAATTCATACATGTCAAATGGACCTGGGTGTTATTATCTCAAAAGACCTTAAATGGTCTAATCATATTAACTCCTTAGTAAATAAGTGTTATTATATTTATTATTTATATATATTATCAAACGTGTATTTAAGACAATTAGTATCCAGTTGCTGTCAAAAATTTATAAATCGTAGGTATATTAGACCTAAATTAGAATTTGCTGTGAATGTTTGGAGCCCTAACATTGAATGTTTATGTAGGTCCAAAGAAGGATTACAAAAATGCCATCTGAACTTATCACTATCACTATCCTATAATGAAAGGTTGAAGAAAGTGAGTCTCACATCTTTGGAGACGAGAAGATTAAAGGGGCGATCTAATAGTAGTGTACAAAATGATATATGTATATAAATGCCCAATGAAAAACCTCATCGCTTTCGATAAAAACGCACATCTCAGAGGTCATACATTCAAATTACTAAAAGACTAATCGAACAAAATTGTCAGAGACTCTTTCTTTGTAATCCTTCAAATATAAATATTTAATTAAAAATTGTATGTACAAATTATTATAAAAGACCCCTGGGCTCCATCGGCCATGCCGCCTGTCCGTGTATTTTAAATAAATAAATATTTTTTGCGACATTGTTGAAATTCTAATGTGAGATCGTTGCGGAAACCGATTCAACTTTTTCCCAGCCGATAAATTTATTCTATATCCGGTAGCATTTGAGAATTTGAAACCTTTTTAGAGCGTTCAGGTGTAATCTTAACAATGGCGCGAGCCGTCTAGCGACAGGTGAAACAATACAACAGCTCGGAATCAATTAGAATCAATTCATTTTACCGACAAAAATGCCATTTTATCATTACGATTTTTGAATCTTAATATACGCTGGTAATTACGCGATTCGTATAGCATTTCGAAAAATATCAAATTCATAAGAATCTCATACGAATTGTTCCGTCAACGTTGATTCGAAAATAATCACAGGTTAGCGTTAGCTCGCGACAAGGCAGGTGAAACCACGTCGCATTGTATCAAATTTGAATATTTCAAAACGAAAAAATAAACCTTATACGTATACGCGTAGGTACATTATACATACAGGGCTTTTATCGATCGGCACGAGTCTATTGTTTTATTCATGGGTTATAGAGTCGTTAGTGGACCGATTCGATCGGATTCCGCGAGTAGATAAAATGCGGTTAGCGATGTTCGATTGCAGCTCATCGATTTTTATAAAATGCGGCAATTAAAATACCTCCATATCCCAATTATACATCGCTAACAATGCTTCAGATTATCGACGGCGATAAATCAAATCATAAAAAGTGTTAAATAAAATCAATTGGCACGGAACTCAAACAGCTCGCATTAATTTTCAGACAAAGCGTCCCTCAAAACTCACAGTCAGCCATGTTTGAATTTCAAAAGTGAGCAAATAAAACGCAGCCATAAAAGTGCACCACGCGAACGAATCGTTCTACCATTGCACAAAGCAAACACATGAAAATTACAGGTTGCATACGAAATGGCAGTGCAGGGCGAGCGAACGGATGCATTTTATCATCGATCACGTTGGCGTTTGTTTGAAGTCATGCTTATATGTACAGAAGCCGAGATAATAACATAATCTATTAGAGATAATGACACTGTACAGTGCACAGAGACGTGCGACACGTAATGCCCAAAGCTGACAATCAAACGAACCCGTTGGCAATCTTTGCTGGAAATTGATACATTTTAATTGCGTGCATACTATTATATATGTAACTTGATTGATTCTTACCACGAAGGATATACTAATCAACGAATGACAAACACTATCATGCGTATTTATCGATTCTTCAATTAAAAGTATTGCTTTAAATAGCACGGTGTGCATTTCGATTGAATATAAATGCAAGCATATACAATAGTGTGTAATTGTAGAGGTGACCACTGTGACGTTCATCGTTATGTAAATTGCACTAAAAATGCACTGTAACAACACACGTACCTATATGTTATTATAACCATATAGTCAGTGGCAATGGTTCCGTTTAATACTGCAATAATAATTATCTAAATGCATCGCCAATGGAATATTGTCCATTGCTGACAAAGGGTACCGCTCGCATGCACTATTATAAACGACGTGCGCTTATTGTAATTAACCACGATTGGAAAATTTAATATGTACATAGATCAGTGCTCGAATTCAGCGGGAGCGGCAAGGAGCGGGCGTTCCCTTTCGTGAAATTTGAAAACGTAGCGTACCCTTTCGTGAAATCTGTAAATTTAGCGCTCCCTTTCGTAAAAAACCAAAATTTCCGTGCTCTTTCAATTATTATTGCCGAAAAAATGTTAGACGGTGAATTATTTTACATTTATGACTCCTAAATCACAATCTTTGACTGGAAGTTACATTCTTTACATTTCAATTCCGATAAAGCCATTTAAAATATTATTATGTTTTGAAAAAGCTGGGTGCACGCGTTACTTGAAGATAACATTTAGAATTCTATTCAATTCCGAGGGTTTTTAGATTCTGTGTCGGCTTTGCGCAAAAAGTTTAATGACTTTATAGCCGGCAATCGGCATTTCGAACTGCAACGTACCTTTTCGAGCCATCGGTCATTTTAATGATTTACGATATCATTCTTTGAATTGTCGTGATGTACGGCGACCACCACAAAAATGAGTATAAAAAATTGGTTAAATATCTCACTATAATAAAATCGGCCAATAATAATGAAATGTATAAATTTGTACAAAACCGTCAGAATGCTCATATTTTAACCACTGAAAGAGTTTTCAGAAAAGTACATATATACGATAGTAAAAAATCAGAGACCATTTTCAGATCTACCTGTTGAAGTTGACTTACAGACATTAAACGGTATTAATCTCGGTAAGATTTTGCATTTCGATAAATATATACATATGTATAGGTATCTACATACATATACATAATTAAAAAAAAAGGTCGTTTGATATTTTTTGAAAATTGTCGAGCGCTCCCATTCGTGAAAATTTCCATTTCGAGCACTGACATACATACATACATAAATGGTAAACGCATTTGACTTATTGATTCTATACATAACTTACTTATGACTACTTAAAGCCTACCTACTTTGTTCATGAGGTTTTGGCACATTAAGAATTCGACACCTTGCGAAATTCATGTAAGAAAATCGCACGAAGTCTGTCAATTGTACCGTACACACTGGCACGACTGCAGCGCCATTCGACACTCTGCCGGCCGAATAGCAAACTACCATCTGTCACCTCGCTTTCGGAACGTTTGTATTTCACTCACAATTCTGACATGGACTCCACAGATGAAGACGAAGCGCTAATGTTGGCCGCATATTTATATGAATGATTAGTTAAATACTTTTATTGTTGAATGTAATTGATAACCGTGTGGCTGACTGTTGATAAAATCGTCTGGTTTCTGTCACTCTGACATAACCTATCAAGTCAGATCGTCTCCAATAGCTTTTCCACAAACGTCATCGTAATCGAGCGAATTGAATTCCGGTCGGAAATCCGTCGTGGTGTAGGCAAGGCCACCTGCGGCTATGCGATACAACTCCCCACCATAACAAACGTGCGTTTCTTCGCTATGCGAATACGAATTCGCAGAGGTGTGCGAGCGCCTTTAAGCTTTGGGGGTGTTGTATCCATGTAATAGGTAGAGATTTTAATCGGTTCAAACTTCGAGAGCGTTTGCGTTATTTTATGAGCTCGTATCGTGCAACGTAAAGGGTATCGTGCGATTCAAACGGCTGAAATTAAGAAAGACTTTCCTACAGAGATCTAGTGCACTCGATTGCCCCTCAAATTAAGCTTATCTACGCGAAAAGCGGTATATTTCACCGCGCCAAACTATGGGAAGTAGTGCGGACAAATTACAGACACTCGGCCAAATGTCGAAATTGTTCAAAAAAAGAAACGGCATACACACGACGGCTTCCGGTCTAACAGTTGTCATTACGTCAAATTTTGACCCGACAATAATTTTACCTCGTTTACATATATCGCTCTATTGTAAATTCGTAAGTACTTATGACAAAAAACTAACAATAACGTGAACTTGGCCGTATCGTGACGTGTTCGTGTTTGTTAACTTAAACGTCGATAATGATACGAGCGTGTTGTTTTTCCGTGTCGTTCAACAACAAAAGAGTTTTCTTTTGGTCAATGTCGCCAATGGATGGTTGAAAAAGTGTGGGACGCATCCCCTACCTGATTTTTTTGTCGCACGTAATTGACCGCATGCGGCAAATTAAATGAGATTGCGAAAATTCACGCTTGATTTAAAAATTCCAGGTACGTATTCCACGCACCTGTACGATTACACGTTTGATAAAAAAAATTAAACGGCTACCGACTTGCGTGTGTGGCGCCTTATAAAGATTCATTTTCTAATGGGCGTTCGGAAACCTTTCATTATCATCGATTTTATTAAATTTTGCAGCTACTGAAATAAATATCATATTTTACATAATAGGATTTGTATGTATGTATGTACATATGTGGCTTGGTCCTAAAATTTCTATATCAAAAAATTTGGTTCCAATAGAGAATTTTGAAATTTTTATTAATTTATCTATTAATTAAGATATCTTAAGAAGCAAATTATAAACAAACAGTAACTTAAAGCTAAAATTACAAAATAAACTTAATTATCTATTAGCACTTATAGAGAGGTGCTGTTTTAAGGCTACCAGAAATCTATCAATTTTGTTTATAATTCTAAAACCTTCTGGCAGTCCAATATCTAGATCTATGTACTTAATTTTAAATTCTTAACTATTAATTTAATCTTACCTATGACTATCCCCTAATTAAATATTATTGAAATAACTTAAAAATACATATATATGTACTAACATGCACACTTTTAAGGTCTCATTTACATTCATTCATTCAATTCAATTCATTCAACATATCAATTGGTTGGTGCACAGATATTGCATGTCCAGTTTTGTGTTAAAATATTGTAAGTGACATATGTACATCTTTTTTGCATGAAAAATATGGACGAAATGGTATGTCCAATAATATTTGAACATACATACAATACGTTTTAAACGTGAAGATTTGTGATGCAGATGGACGTTTTGTGTATGATAACTCAATTTTGTTAAAACTGGACATACAATATCTAACTAACCTAACTAACCCATCGATATTTCTTATAGGTACTATGTAGTTAATCTATTTACATTTAAAATTCTATTTTGCAATTTTTGCAACCTATTTTTAATTACCCTATTTAAAAATTGGAAAATAAGGATTGAAAATGTGCAGAAAAGTCTATATAAAATCAAGTCATCAAAAAATTCTAGAATCTAGAAAATTATTATTTCAATTATAGCATTAACAATGTACCTATGTTCAACAAAAAATTGCTTTTTTTGATAAAAAAAAAATATCCGTTATGCAAAAATTTTGAATAAAATGCGTTTCGCATGAGCAGGGCTGTTTCACTCGAATGTTATTTTAAATTTTGATTTTTTTTTTCACCACAGTCTGTCGTGTAATACACGTTAAAAATGATTGTATAGCATTACATTATTTATCAACCAGATGGCAAAGCGACGTCGGCACCGTAAGAGATGAGTATTTTACGATAAAAATACTCGAGTTTAAAACGTCGTATCTTTACACCGCGTAATTAGTTCGATTTATACGAAGGGAAGGTATTTCGAGGGGTTGCAAAATGCGTAACAGACTCGATGTGTCCGATAGGGGACGACCGCGATCCTCGACTTGATAAGACGTTAGTAAGAAAATGGGGAAAGACTAAATTGAGTGGCAAATTTATTTATACAAATACACCCCCCTGCTTCGTTGTTTTTTTTTTTTTTTACTTTTGTCAGTTCTTGCCGCACCTTCATTAGTAACAAACCATCAAGGTGGTCGGTAATGTGTTTATATTCACGTTTCTTTACGTCTGTTAGTGTAAATATTTTTTTGTGTAACTTAAAACTGTTTAAACCTCATAATTTTACTTTGCAAAAGTGAGACATAAAAGTTTTTTACAATTACAATCAGTTGATCAAATTTGAAGTGAAATAAAAAATCCCATGATTAACTATTGAACTAATTGAATTAATAAAGTTGTTAAGGAATCCTAGTAGGTACTATGTATGTAATTGTAATTAAAAAAAATTCTTTAAATGTTAGTAGATGTAAATACCTAGATGTCCAATGGATTTTATTTTGTTTTGTATAAATGTTCTTCAGTTAAGTTTTTTTTATATATGTATGTAGTTTTTGTTGTTGTTTTTTTGATAGTAGCTTTTGATTGAAAAATAATTACATATTGTTGATTGGAATTTGCAACCTCTGTCGAAACATTTTCACACCTGTAATGATTCATCACATCTCTTTGTTTTCCGAGATATTCAAAATTTTCGTTAATTTTCCCAAGCGAGCAAACGCTCCAATTGTCTCTAACGGTGCTTAATACGTTCCCGTCTTAACACATTCACCCACGCTCACGAAAATAATTTATATATATAGATATTTAACAGAAATAAAAAAACCTCTCTGAATTAATTTGCATGCATTACGTACGAGCGGAGCCGTTTTGTTGCGAGACAATAATAATAAACGCTTTGAATATTAAAAACAAACTGATTCCTCAACACAAAACAATAAAATGTTCTAATTAGCGAGTGCCGGCCGTTAAATTATACATATATAATCTGTTCTTAGATTGGACGAGAAATAGGAGGGGATATTCGATTATGTTCCCCCTTTACTTATTATAATCTTCGTGTGACTATGAATCGAACACAAATATTGGAACAAATGGACAACAGTGGTACCATTAACTCGATTAACTCTAATTGGCATTTAGTAGCAATGGACAGCTATCACGCTATTCTATCGCTATTCCTGAATTATTCAAATTAATTAAAGCGACAGTTTAGCTCATATTTTGCTATCGTTTCAGTTGCTGTATCGATTTTTAAAAATAGTCATAGTTGAAAGTTTAGATATATCAATTTTAAATCGTATGGTGTTTATATAACTGTGAGCGTTTTTTTTTGAATTTACGAGCTTTATTATGATGAGGGACAATTAAAAAATCGTTAAGAAAAGTCTTCAGGTGTGACGGAACCCTTTACTGCACAGGGGTCGTCAAATCATCCTGGCGTTATCGTCAGGACTTACTTATGAATTATTAATGTCCTCGACCGGTTACGCCATCATTAATCAACGTTACGCAATCGCATCTCGTCTCGGTCGATGCAATTAACAAATTAGCGAAACACTCCCCGTTCTCAAGTACAATACATATCTGGAGGAATATATTTGCAGGTAAAAACTGACCAATATTTTAAATTTAATTTTTCCAACAATGTGCCTGTAAGGTACATGCAGAGTAATTATAAAGCTCATGCATATTAAACGTTCTACTCGCCCCACTCGCTGTGCTTAAACTTGCCATTGGCCAATTTCTGTGGGTTTTTCCTTAATGCTTACTCATTGGTAGATTTTTCCCCCACGTTTATTTTAATTTCCGACTGTTTAGTCTTATTGGTTGTGTGATCGTTAGTTGCGATCAATACGAGTACAATTTTCACACTTGGTTAAATATGAAATATTAACGATCCCTATAGGTTATAGCAGCGGTCGCCAACCTGGTGGTCCGCATTTTTCATAATCATCATCATATTCAGCCGTTCACCATCCACTGTTGGATAAAGGCCTCTCCAATCCTCTTCCATTCGTGTCTGTCTTGAGCAATCTGCATCCACTTGACTCCACACATTCTTCTGAATTCATCAGCCCATCTTCCAATCGGCTTTCTTTCACATCCTCTCAGATACCATTTCAGTATTTTTCGCGTCCATCTGCCATCCCAGTACAGTTCACAGTTGCATAGTAATTCTATTGAGAGGGCACAAAATAGATTCTTGAGGTTCATTGATTTTAAATTCATTAAACAAATAAATCTAAGCAATAACTTTTCTATATATATATAAGGAGCTGAATTTATTAAAACTCAATGATAGGAGAATAATTAGCGATCTGATGTGTCTGTTTAATATTCTCAATGGCGTTATACATAGATTGCAGTGAATTGGTTGGACTTATATCACTGCATGTCCCAAGTAGATCTACCAGGAACAACTATTTGTTTGTTTTACCCAATCCTGCTACAAATTACTCAAAATACTCTATAATACCCAGAATACATAAACTGGGTAATGATTTTGGAGAAATTGATTTTTTTTATAATTCTAAGCTGTTTGTAAGGGAATTTTTATTTTCATATTTTTTAGACTCTTTTTTGTAATTCAATTTTTTTTTGTAATAAGTGTATTTTGAAATGGTCTATTGCAAAGACCGTATATGTATAAATAAATAAATAAATGTATTCCTCTTACGATCTCTTCTTGTTATACCAAGCATACATCTTTTAATGCTTTTCCGTGTGCACTGGATCTTACGTAGAATTCTTAGCATCCAAGTTTCACATCCATAAGTCATAACTGGCAGTTTTCATCTATGTATATATATAAAAATCAATGTCTGTCTGTTTGTCTGTCTCGTATAGGCTCCTAAACCACTCAACCGATCGCGATGAAACTTTCAGGACTTATTGTGATCATGCCGAGGATGGTTCCTGTGAAAAAAAAATCGGGATAAAACGGGAACGGGAACGGGAACGGGCCTGCTCACGCGTCAGATAACGTACTAGGAACGGGAATGGGAACGGGATCGAGAACGGGATCAGGATCAGGAACGGGACCGGGATCTGGAATCGGGAAAAAACGGGAACGGGAACAGGAACGGGCTTGCTCATGCGTCAGATAATGTACTAGGAACGGGAACGGGAACGGGAACGGGAACGGTATCGGCATCGGCAACGGGATGGGGAACGGGAACGGGAACGGGAATGGCAACGGATCGAGATCTGGAACGGGAACGGTATCGGGCATTGCAACGCATGCCGGGTCAGCTAATAATAAATAAAATGGATATATCGTTTATTTATTATAATTTTTCTATCATTATAAGGTGATATCCAACTTTTTGCAAATAACTTGGAGTGCAAATACTAGTGTACCATTTCATATTTAGAATGTTATTTTTATGGAAAAAATCATGGTAGTGGTCCGCGGGATTCGAGATTTTGAGTTTAGTGGTCCGCGAGGTCCGAAAGGTTGGCGACCACTGCGTTATAGTAGTAGTAGTAGTAGTACATATCTACATAGTTATGTCGTTCAATTTCAAGTCGGACTATTCGACTTCTGCCAATGTTCAAACATCAGTCTGGCTAATTGCAAGTAAACAACATTGTTCAGTCGAAACGCACAATCTCGCACCATCGAACTGTCGAAGCCGTCATCGTCACTCCTCTTTACCCGCATCGTATGACGAATCGCGCGTACTTGAACGGTCACGCTTTTGTGTGCGAGAAGTGCTCTGTGTTGTGAATGGAAAGCCAAGAGCGGTTCGGTAATCAATCTTGGACCAAACTCACAATGGCCGACCGCCGATTTGATCCATGGAATTCAATAAATCATGCGACCCTTCACCCAACATTAGCCGGGGATTGTGCGAAATCGACCATCATCAAACCGCACTCGTTTACAAATTAAGTGTCTAGTGTAGGTACATTGAGCTACTTGACTTTATAAAATTGTCATTTTTCATATAAAATGAATTTTGCACGCAAAGCGTAGTCACAGTGGATAATCATATTGAAGAGATAGTTGATAGTTATTTATACCTAGGACAATTGGTGAATATGATCGGATGTTAAGAAGAAGAAATAAAACGAAGAATGAAACGCTTTTTGAAAAATGAACATTGTTTTTAAATTCAACATTCCGCTATGCTTAAAAAAGAAGGCATACGACCAATGACGTGTGAAAAAGTTGAAGTCGACACAATGGATGGCAGATGGACGCGAGAACTACTGGATTGGTATCCGAGAGGATGTGAAAGAAAGCAAGGTAGACCGACTGGATGATGGGCTGATGAATTGAGAAGATTGTTCGGAGTCAAGTGGATGTACATAACTAGGGTGGAGCGCCTTTGGAAGAATGAACATTTTTAGATCCAACAGCATACGACTAATGCCTACTGTCAGTTATGACGGATGGATGTGAAACGTGCTAAATTCGAGAATGTTACGTAAGATCCAGTGCACACAGAGAAGCGTAGAAAGATGTATGCTCGGTATAACAAGAAGAGATCGCAAGAGGAATACATGGGTAAGAAGTATGACCAAAGTGGCAGATATAGCAGAACGTGTGAAAAAGTTGAAGTTGCAATGGGTTGGTATTCAATAGTTATCTTTCGTAAAAGTGTGATAATATAATTTATTTATTGTAAATGTAATCAACATAAACATATTGTTCAAGTTTTTGCTATTTTTGGATGTATTATACCTACTATCAAGATTATAATTCAAATAAAAATTTCACAAAAAAAGGCGTCTGAATCTTGACATCCTTAAAACAACACCACTGTACTAGTACTAATAGATAGATGAGTTTATTATGTAATTTTAGCTTTTTTTGTTCTTAATTATCTTTCAAGCTATTATAATCAAATTAATATATATAATAAAGAATGTTACGTTAGATCCGGTGCACACAAAGAAGCATGGAAGGATACTCGGTATAACAAGAAGATATCGTAAAAGGAATAGATACATGGGTATTGGGCTTGTACCTCACCGTGTTGAATGGGCCGAATGTCCCATGGCAATATGTAGGACGGTATCGCATCCGAATGTCCTTGTCGCACAGGGGTGTCGCATTGCGACATTATAATTTGACATATTTAAAAATAAAATCACAACTGCAATCATTCTAATCTGAATTATTTCAGTCTCTTATACCATGTTCAATTAACGATTTGGAGCTCTTCAAATAATAATACTTAATAAGTTAATTTACATTAATAGAAGATGTCACACTGAAATATCTATCCATACTTTTAGCCCCCTATATCATTTCTTGATTAACACAATTAAGCAATGAAAGTATAAAAGTAGGCGTAAAAATTAAATTAAAGTATGTTTAATGAATATTGCACATTAGTCGCAGTAGATAATCATATTGTAGAGATAGTTGATAGTTATTTATACCTAGGACAATTGGTGAATATGACCCGATGTAAAGAAGAATAATGAAACTAGGCTTTTGGAAGAATGAACATTTTTAAATCCAACATTCCGCTATGCTTAAAAAAAAAGGTATAAGACCAATGCGTACTGCCAGTCATGACGCATGGATGTGAAACTTGGACGCTAAATTCAAGAATGATACGAAAGATCCAGTGCACACAGAGAAGCATGGAAAGATGTATGCTTGGTATAACAAGAAGAGATCGCAAAAGAAATACATGAGTAAGAAGTATGACCAAAGTGGCAGATACGGCGGAACGTGTGAAAAAGTTCAAGTTGCAATGGGCTGAACACATAGCGAGAGGATTGGATGGCAGATGGACGCGAGAAATACTGGAATGGCATCTAAGAGGATGTGAAAGAAAGCAAGTTAGACCAGTACGTAAGATTCAGTGCACATAGAGAAGCATGGAAAGATGTATGCTTGGTATAATAAGAAGAGATCGTAACAAGAATACATGGGTATGAAGTATGACCAAAGTGGCAGATATATGTATGTAGCAGATCGTGTGAAAAAGTTGAAGTGGAAATGGGCTGGACACATACATATGTAGGTACATAGCGAGAAGAATGGATGGCAGATGGACGCGAGAAATACTGGAATGGCATCTGAGAGGATATGAAAGAAAGCAAGGTAGACCGAGTAATGGTGACAAGGTAGAAGATGGGCTGATGAATTGAGAAGAATGTGTGGAGTCAAGTGGACTCACGATTGCTCAAGACAGACATGAATGGAAAAGGATTGGAGAGGCTTTCATTCAGCAGTGGATGGTGAACGGCTGAAAATTATGATGGTGATATGAAAATATTGCCAAATTTCATACAATCCACAGTTTTTAGTACAGTCGTATGTTCACTGGATGGCATTTTAAGTCTTTGCCTTCGCTGTGGACTGGTTCGTCAGATACAAATGTGGCACCTCTGGCAGTGGAAATTAATCAAAATTTAACACCTCTTGTTGTGCACGCTCAAATTGAGCGCACGCTTCATCCCGGCCTGCACAAGTCGGCACAATCAACCGCCCCGAACAAAGATCGACACGAGCTGACCAGCTCTGAGCACACCTACCTCCTTTGACCGACGAAGCAAAAGCCTATTTAATTTATTACTATCAATATTTAAGCACCGATCTTCACTCATCCGTCAACGGAATTCGCTCTTTTATTTTTCCATACGCGAGCTTGATTTTCAAAAGAGCGCCCAGCCAGCCAGTCAGTCAGTGGCGCAGACTGTGCACTATGAACCTTTTTACTTTATTTTTACACGGATTCATAAAATATTTAAAAAAAATTCACTATTTTGTTCGGAAACAGTCAGGTTACACTGATAGGCACGAGCTAAACGATGATACATCGCATTCGGCTGAAAGAGTGCGATGTTGGGCTACTGGGCATATTATACATATTTACGTGACAAGTAACTAATCTTTGTTAAATTTAATTGAATTCATAAGCTTAAAAAATAAGGCATACGACCAATGCGTACTGCCAGTTATGACGTATGGATGTGAAACGTGGATGCTAAATTCAATAATGTTACGCAAGATCCGCTGCATACAGAGAAGCATGGAGAGATGTAGGCTCGGTATAACGAGAAGAAATAAGAGAAACACATGGGTAAGAAGTGTGACCAAAGTGGCAGATATAGCAGAACGTGTGAAAAAGTTGAAGTGGCAATGGACTGGACACATAGCGAGAAGAATGGAATGGTATCCGAGAGGATGTGAAAGAAAACAAGGTAGACCGAGTGGATGCTAAATTTAAGAATGTTACGTAAGATCCAGTGCACATACAGAAGCATGGAAAGATGTATGCTTGGTATAAGAAGAAGAGATCGTATGAGGAATACATGGGTAAGATGTGTGACCAAAGTGGCAGATATAGCAGAACGTGTGAAAAAGTTGAAGTGGCAATGGACATACATACATATGGACACAACATATTTCGATCAGATTAAATTAAGTACTCTTTGGCAGCAAATAGAGTCAAGCATGTTACACAAGATCCAGTGCACACAGAGAAGCATGGAAAGATGTATGCTCGGTGTATAACGAGAAGAGATCGTAAGAGGAATACATGAGTAAGAAGCATGAAAAAGTTGGAGTGGACACATAGCGAGGAGAATTGATGACAGATGGACGCGATAAATACTGAAATGGTATCCGAGAGGATGTGAAAGAAAGCAAGGTAGACCGTGCGGACGATGGGCTGATGAATTGATAAGAATGTGTGGAGTAAACTGGATGCAGATTGCTCGCGACAGACAGGAATGGAAGAGGATGGGAGAGGCCTTCATCCAGCAGTGAATGGTGAACGGCTGAAAATGATGAATAGTTCATATATTCATACGTGTGTCGACTTGTTATATATTTCCATTGTATATTCAGTCAAAATTTGATTCCATCGAGGTGTATGAAATCAAGTTTTTATCTCACTGTCAGAAAGTATACGAGTATTTTTCAGAATTGTATTGAATGATCCAATTTGAGACATTGAATCAAAAGCGTAATGATACCAAATTAGAACTGCGTACTGCATGTGGTCGATTGGTGAGTGTTACCGATCCGTTTCAAATTGAATTGTTGGGCATTGGCTTGTTAGGGCAGCTTGTCTTGATTGGAAAGCAACCGCCGCAGTTCAGAGATCAAAAAACGACTGGCAGAGACATATCGAGAGCCATTAATTTCGGATGAATTTCGTTACAATTACGTATTCAAAAAAAATTTACCCCTTTGGAAACGACCGTTTTTATTCTTCTTGCCTCGGCGTTTTTTTCTGCCATTGTGCTTGCATTTGTTAAAAATAATAAAAGAAACGTTTTTTCGTTCGCATTACTATGCGGTATGCACAAAATAATTTATTTTAAAATTAAGTGGAAGTAAACAAGCGCCTAACCAGACAATGAGTACGAATTTTACATGCTTCCGAAGCAAATGAGCGCGCTTCCAGACGACACTGACTAATTGCAGACGATCAGTAAAAACACTCGCTGAATTGTCCATTCAGTGTGAACATCAATTTTCTATGTACACTCTCGAATGCGATCTGTTCGAAAGAACAACGAAATAAAAAGGAAGAGCGTAACTTTAACTATAAAAAATTCGAATCACAATAAAAAGCATTCAGATGCAAATGTTTGTTCGAGTCAAACATGGAGCGCATTCCTAGCACGGAAGCTTAGAAAGGGTCGAAGACACTCTTGTACAATACATATTTTACACACTTGTGCCCTTCATTCAAATGTGAAGATCGTTTTTGTGGGTGTTTGAAAGGCGCTAATCACTGTATCGAGCTCATTCACACCCTTTCAATATCATGATGTACCTAAATGTATAAAATCACAATGCTAACATCAAAAAAAGACAAGCTCATAATAATTTTATTCTATAAAAATAAAGAACAAATACATTCCCGGTGGGTAATACACGACAAACGCTTATATGTATGTACGTGTATAGATAAACAAAACCATTATTATCATTTTCAGCCGTTCACCATTCACAGCTGGATGAAGGCCTCTCAAGAGGTTCCGTTCCTGCCTGTCTTGAGCAATTTGCATCCACTGGACTCCACACATTCTTCTCAATTCATCAGCCCATCGTCCACTCGGTCTACCTTGCTTTCGTTCACATCCTCTCGGATACCATTCCAGTATTTCTCGCATCCACTGTGTCCACTTCCAACTTTTTCACACGTTCCGCTATATCCGCCACTTAGATCATGCCATGCATCTCTATGCTTCTCTGTGTGCACTGGATCTTACGTAACATTCTTGAATTTACCATCCGCGATTCGCATCCATACGTCATAACTGGCAGTACCGTTATTATCTTTACTATGTAGTGTAAGCCCGTTGAATATCAACGGAGCGGTATCTCATCACCCGTACTGTAAAAATTATATTAAATTTAACAGTTTTTTATAGTTGTTGCATAGATGGCGCGTTATAATACAACAACGTAACAATTTAGCAAAGTCGCGAGCCTATCGAGAAATTAATATTGTCCAATTGTAACAGGTCCGTCATCACCTCCGGTTCACTGTCCCGAACCGGTGATCTCGGGTTCAAATCCCAGTCCCGCAACGTTCTGGTTTTTTTATTATTTACATCAGCGAGCGTTATCAGCAGACAGACACACACACACACACACACACACACAGACGGACGGAATTGGGCTATTATATATATATACATACATACATATAACTAGTGTGAGCCCGTTGAATATCAACGGAGCGGTTTCTCATCACCCGTACTGTGACTGTTTGTGTGGGTGAGTATAGTTTTTGCATAGATGACGCGTTATAATACAACAACGTAACAATTCAGCAAAGTGGACCTTTTGAGGATTAATATTGTCAAATCGTAGCAGGCCCGTCATTACCTATGTATATACATACATATATGTATGTATACCTATATATGTATGTGTATTTAATAGTTTGTATAGTTGTTGCATAGATGGCGCGTTATAATACAACACGTAACAATTTAGCAAAGTCGCTAGCCTATTAATAATTTATACTGTCAAAGTGTAGCAGGCCTGATATTATCTAGTTTGGATGAATGCGTAAGCGCACCCTCTTCCGAACTGGTGATCTCGGGTTCAAATCCCACTAGCGCGCGGACGGTTCGTGTCTTTTAATTATTTACTTCAGCGAGCGTTATCAGCAGACAGACGGAATAGGGCTATTATATCGTCGGTCGGCATGCAATACCGCGAATATGACAAATGAGTAATTTTACAGGAGACATTTTACAGCGGTTATACGGTTATATGTGGGGAGTATGTACATAACATTCGCTGTTCTGCATATATTGATATAAAAAATCAATTAGAACACATTTTTCGTCACATTTTCAATGCAGAATAGCGTATTTGATGATTTTATACAAATTTGTACCAAAAAATATATTTTTGGTTAAATGACGCTTTCGCGGTATTGCTTGCCGACCGACGATATATACATAGGTAGTGATAATCATCGTAAATTAAAAATACGTTTTATTTGAACTCTTACTGAACAAAAATTTAATTAGACATAGGTACTTTAAGCCCGTTTGTATTATTAAAAAACACCCAAAATAAAAAGTGAAAACTTTCCAAATAGAACAGTATATCCAAAATCTATTAATACTTGGTATACAGAAAAGCTTTTTTTTTACGTTCAAACGAAAGCACCCGTGAATGGAAGCGACAAGTGGTATACAAGGGTCTACGCGTGCATGTAACGTTTGTGGAAAATATGTAGTACCCACACAGAAGAACAACAATCGATTTGATCCAAAGGGAGAGAGAAGCCACCATTGTTGCAGTTTATCAAAGGCGAAGGGGGTCGTTTATGGTCGTGCATTATGGCGGATATGTAAATGGGTCGATGATGGGCCAACGACAATGGCGCGTCTTCGTCCCTCGTCAAAGGCTTTGTTGGTCCAAGGTAGCCGCCGTCAAACGACAAAACGCCACGTCTTTTTGTCATGCAGATGAGATGGGGGCCCCGGAGGCTGCGCCCTCGTTTGCATAATCGTTGGTGACATACGAACGCGCCGACGGGACCCACAAAAAAGAATTCCTGATTCCATAGATACAAAAAATTCATTCTTGGAACTGGTGGCAGTTGCCAAAGGTCCATGCTCAATCCAGCTGAGAATAAACGAGAAAACTAGTTGCTGGACGTTTTGTATCAGCAACGTGTTTTTTTCGTACATACATATATGAACCGTTTTCTATTAAAAGCTTTACAACAAAATATCAACCAGGCATAGATGTAGAATAACATAGATTGGCCTTAGCGCCCGAAAAATGACATACAAAAAGGGCATGCAAAATGCACTCCTTGCATGCATTTTGATTGACTTTTTTTTTGTGAGAATTCCCCGCACTTTAGACCCCCCGCACACCCCCGTTGCTTCTGACGCTTTCTCCAGGCAAATTTCTTTGGAATGGCATATCTATGGTATTTTATATCTATGCAACCAGGCTATAAATACATAACTCAGTTGTTCTGTAGAGCTAAGGTTCTGAAGGTCGACAGTTTTCGACCTTAAGGCACGTAACGCACTTGGCAGCCTGGCTGCGCGGCCGTAGCCGCAGCGGCCACGACGATGTTAGAAAATGTATGTGGCTGCCTGTTTGACAACGCACTGAGGCAGACAGGAAACTCTGGCTGCGCGGTCACAGGTACCGGCTCCGATACGCAGCAGCCAGACAGGCAGCCACTGGCCGCGCAGCCAGGCTGCCAAGTGCGTTACGGGCCTAAATGTCGTTATTGGCATTAGTGGATATTACTAAATCCAGAGAATGGACATGAATTTTGCACGTAAAACGTAGTCAATGTAGGATGGGTATATTGTAGAGATAGTTACGCCCAGGACAATTGATGAATATGACTGGTTGTAAAGAAGAAGAAATAAAACGGAGAATGGAGTGCTTTTGGAAGAATGAACATTGTTTTTAAATCCAACATCGCACCATGCTTAAAAATGAAGGCATACGACCAATGCCTACTGCCAGTTATGACGTATGGATGCGAAACGTAGATGCTGAATACAAGAATATTACGTAAGATCCATTGCACACGGATAAGCATGGAAAGATGTATGCTAGGTATAACATGAGGGGATCGTAATAGGAATACATGGCTAAGAAGTGTGATCAAAGTGGCAGATATAGCGGAACGTGTGAAAAAGTTGGAGTTGACACATAGCTAGAAGAATTAATGGTAGATGGACGCGATAAATACTGGAATGGTATCCGATAGGATGTGAAAGAAAGCAAGGTAGACCGAGTGAACGATGGGTTGATGGATTGAGAAGAATGTGCGCAGTCAAGTGGATGCAAATTGCTCAACACAGAGAGGAATGGAACCTCTTGAGAGGCTTTCATCCAACAGTGAATGGTGAACGGCTGGATATGATGATGATGATGACTAAATCCAGAATTTGGAAGTTGATCTAACTTAGTTGTGAGACAGTTCCGCAAAATACCTACCATATTATTGTATATCTGCCTCCGTAAGGCAATGGGAAATCAATTGAGTGGATATTTCCATATTTACCACACTATGTTAGACAGTAAATTGTTCATTAAATAGTGGAGGCAACGCTTGATATCAAATAGGTAAGTTACTTTCTAATTTCACAGTATTATCAAAAACATATGGATAACGTAAAAAAATGTAGGTACACCTCCCAAAAGCCACAGTGAAGCCAATATAGCGTCCTTTGATGATTTTCATATTACCGCAATTGATTCGATTTTCCCAGATTTTTTTGATTGAATGCAGTTCTAGATAGTCAGACGTGGCGTGATGATAAATAAATGTGTAATTTTAAAATCGACTGCATTTTTTATTATTTTTTTTTAATTTTCTGCGCTGTGAGGAAGCGGATCGTTTGCAACAAATCACACCCGATAATATAAGTATGTGTATAAAAACACCACCTATTATTTATCCGACCGAAGCGAAATGATCGCAAGGATTAAAAGGTAGATAAACGATCGAGTGTTTGTATAGATTTAATAATCGGTTGCGTCGTCGGCGACGGGTTTTTTACTTTTTTTTTTTTTTTTTTTTTGGTATTTAACCCTTTCAAATCCGACTAAACACGAGT
This sequence comes from Parapsyche elsis, assembly GCA_022651745.1. Taxonomy (NCBI): domain Eukaryota; kingdom Metazoa; phylum Arthropoda; class Insecta; order Trichoptera; family Hydropsychidae; genus Parapsyche; species Parapsyche elsis. The sequence continues at coordinate 2,825,862 of JAGVSN010000016.1, forward strand.
GAACATAAAGTAGCACACGAGCTGAGCTCCTCAAATCGGTAAATTTATACCATTGCATTGACGAGGTTAAAGCAATTATTTCAAAAGCAGTAGAAAACATAAGCGATACGTCTTATTTGCGAGGCGTTAGTGGCCGTTCAGTAAAAAATGACGCTCATTTGTACCCATTAGCCGTACCTATGTACCTACGTGTAGCATATTTTCGGTACATCCTCGAAGATGAGTGATCCCCAACAGTTTGGCCAACAGACGTATCTAGAAATTTCGTTAAATGCAGGATATTGAATTGAAAAACCGACCGAAATCTAAGTGTTTTGGAAAATTCATTAAATACTTGTTATTGCATTAAATGATTAATAAATCTGAGCGTGATTTGCAGCTCTGAATACAAACGTGTATCCAAAGATGACCTTCCTGGAAATCATTTGATCATTCGGATTATCGTTTTACTTTGTTCTCAAATGACATTTGTCTATGCAACAGAATACGAACAGGTTTTCGGGCGTTTCAAACGATTCTCATAGAGTAGGCATATTAGAAAGCAATTTTCTCCGTTTCTAATAAAAAGGTTAGACTGGCTCATTCTAGCGAGAGTGCACGGGCGACAAATGCTCTGGCATTTGCATGTGTTTTATGCAAATGCACTTGTACGCGTTGGGTATTGTGGCGTAATGAATGCTCGCTACCGTGTGATTCCGTGAGCGACGCTTTGTGTCGTTCGCCGTCACAAATCCATTCCAGTAAACCGTCACGCGCGTAACTTACGCTCTGGTACTGAACAATATCATACGTCGAGCCGCACGTGTAAAGTACACATACGCAAAAGCTACGAAATTCCGACTATCGCCCATGTTCCCAGCGAGATAGTGTCGATCAGCGACAGATTGTTGCATACAGACACACATTTTTTTTTTCATCGTCATACATACGTACGCTTGTATCGTCGGAAAAATGTTGATACGTACGGACGAATTTAGACCTCAAAATTGATCGTGAAAGATAAACAGAATGTATACCCATCACGTTCTATCTATCACATCACGTGTGAGCAACTAAAATCGATCACTTCACATCGCATGAGAAATCAATTCTATAATACAACGCCTCTAGATAATCTTGCAACAGTTGTGAAGATCTGATACAACATTGCTATTTTTTTACTCTACCTAATAATATTAAAAAAAAATGATAAAACGAGATGAATGAATTAACTTTTTATGCATACCCATGTATGTATGTATGTATGTATGTATGTATGTACGATTGCACGTTTAAAAGTGCTGTAAAAAGTTAATGAACAATTCACATGCTAAATATAGCGCATATAAATTGAAAGTATACATATCAAAGCATAATCAACTGGGTTTAAAGATATTATTTCAGATATTCAAACTTTCAATCTAGTATTGTAATTGTTCATATTTTTCTATGAATAATAAGAAAATACAGAAGCACTTGAGCCGTCTAGAATTCGCTGACGACATAGCTACATATGTATATGTAGTTGTATGCGACTCAGTAGATTTACAAAATATATTAATACAATTAAGCAGAGATAATTGATAGTTATTTATACCTAGGACATTTGTTGAACATGACTGGATGTAAAGAAGAATAAATAAAACGAAGAATGAAACTACTACTTTTGGAAGAATTAACATAGCTTTTAAATCCAACAACTGAATTCAAGAATGTTACGCAAGATCCAGTGCATACAGAAGCATGGAAATATGTATGCTTGGTATAACAATAAAAGAGCGTAACAGGAATACGTGGGTAAGAAGCGTGACTAAAGTGGCAGATATAGAGGAACGTGTGAAAAAGTTGAAGTGGACACAATGGATGGCAGATGGACGCGAGAACTACTGGAATGGTATCCGAGAGGATGTGAAAGAAAGCCAGGTAGACCGACTGGATGATGGGCTGATGAATTGAGAAGATTGTTTGGAGTCAAGTGGATGTAACTAGGGTGGAGCGCCTTTGGAAGAATGAACTTAGTTTTTAAATCCAACAGCATACGACCAATGCCTATTGTCTACTGAATGTTACGTAAGATCTAGTGCACACAGAGAAGCGTGGAAATATGTATGCTTGGTATAACAAAAAGAGACCGTAAGAGGAATACATGGGTAAGAAGTATGACCAAAGTGGCAGATATAACGGAACGTGTGAAAAGTTGAAGCGGACACATAGCGAGAAGAATGGATGGCAGATGGACGCGAGAAATACTGGAATGGTATCCGAGAGGATGTGAAAGAAAGTAAGGTAAATCGAGTGGACGATGGGCTGATGAATTGCTCACGCCAGACGGGAATGGAAGAGTATTGGAGAGGCCTACATACATCCAACAATGGATGGTGAACGTCTGAAAATTATGATGAATAAGAAAATGCATACAAACAACAAACGTCAACAAATGTAATGGAAAACTGTATGTTCGCATGAAATGTGTAATTATAATTTGCTTAAATAAACGGAAGCATTTGTCATGCCAATCGATTGGAATATTGCAAAATAATCATAGGCGCCTTTCCTCACCAGCCAGACACATTTGTAAAAAATTCAACACCTCTAAATTATACACTTCGATCGTTTGTTTGCGGAAAATGCAGGTGCAGGTGATAAATAAAATACAGGACGATTAAAACAAAGAAAAAATCTGAATTTTTTTCAACGCTCGGGATAAGTGTATGATTGTGGCTAATTTTAAGACTATTCTTCGATGATTTGCAACTAGCACGTTTTCACCGCTATTGTTGGTTCTTTGCTCACGAGCCGATCGTGGGTGGTGAATACGATTCCATTGAATATCTTCGTATACGTGTATATAAAGGTATAAATAGCCTCACACGGAGTTTTGATTCTGAAATGAGTCCATTATAGAGTTTCGGTCGGTCGGCTTCCTGCAGATGATTGATTGGCCGACAATCACTCACCTGGTTGCATCTCGTACGTGCAGCTACACAAATATGTCAATGCTTCATTTTTTTTCCTATGCATGTTAAGTTGTTACGTTCGTAGGCTATGGTTTTTCTGGTGCGACGTCTGAGAAGATGCCTTAGAGCTGATAACAGCTCGATCTGACGATAGACAACACTGTACAGACGATCAGTTATACCAGTATCTCACTATGGTAATTAATTTTATATCTATGTACATTAAAAGATTCAAGTTTAAATTTTGCCACAGAAATTAAATGCGTAGCGCTATAAAAGTCATCAAAAAGTTTTAATATACCTACACTAAACCAAACACATTGCTTACATTGTAATGACTAATGACATTCAATGATACAACAAACGCAATGCGTTCAGTTTTTAGTTTAAATTCTGATTTTTGTTCGGGAAATTCCATTAATAATTTTCCTCGCCCCAAAATGTGTCTTCGCTGAAAATAAAATTACTTTAAAATTTTCTTTGAACCGAACCAAAACGAAAAGTTACATTTGATGAGTAGGTAAAAAAGAACTTTGTAAAGTTTTTCATTATAATAATAATTGTTCCTTGTTCAACTCCAATCCTATCCCGTTAGAAACTAGAAGAACGATAGATGATATTTGCTTGACTCCTAAATAATTTGATTGACAGACCTTATCTCCTATTTACAATTTCCTTCAGTTGTCCTTCAAGAACATTCTGCAGAGTCCTCGACTTCAAATTTCGCTCAAAATTCATTAAATTATAGAACATGTAATGTCTATAACAAACTATCAAAACATTCTCTTACAATCTTTCAACATTTAAAATTTCTGTATACAAACATCTTTCCAATTCCTAATTCTAAAATTTAATTTTACCTAAAATTTCCTTACCACACATTATTATTCTACATATGTAGATATATTTACTACTGATTCTGGTGTGAGTCATAACATTTCTTCTTTTATATACATACTGTTTTTTTATTATATTTATATTGTATCTTTCTCCTAAATAAATTAAATTAAATTACTTGTGATGGAAATGGGTAAAATGGAGAAATGTGAAAAATCGGGTGTAGCCAACCCATGACTTTATCCATTATATTTGAGGAATATGAAGAGTAACCTAAAATTGAAAAAGTAAAAAAAAACCGTGTATAAGAAAAAATAACAGTACTTCTACTCTTACGCCTTATGTGAAAATTATACATAGATATGAAATTTCAACATGATCGGCTAAGTAATTTCGGAAATATTGCGCGGTAACAGGATTTTTGACTTTTCTACAAGAAAACAAAAAAAAAAAAAACCAACTTCCGGTTGACTGATTTTAATGATTTATTTTTTCGTAATATAATATTTTATTACAATAATACAATATTATACATTACTATAAATATATGTAATATAACAAATATTACGAAGATAAAAAAACGAAATCTCGTTCAAGTGTAAACTGCCACTTCCATTTGGCGGATGTTGACCAAAATCATATTATTATTAAACCTTACGTGAAAATAATAGATATGAAATTTCAGCTTGATAGACTTAATAGTTTCGGAGAAAAAGTTCACAGACACACAGAATACAAACATTTTTCAAAAATCATGAAAACGCAATCAATACCTGATACAAATCAGTCAAAATCTCAAAGTCGAATTTTTGCACGATCACAATACTTTATCCGATTAGGATAAAGTAAAAATCAAAATCTTGCATAATTTCTGAAATGTTTTCATATAAAGTACGCCTGTTTTTCTGATTTAAATTGAAATGGAGGTAGATACTATTCAATATCATAAAAGTAAAAATAATTACAATGTTACTCGTGTAATAAATTGTACTAATATACTTGACGTTCGACTCGTGACGTCTCACTCTACACTCGCATACATAGCTACGAGCATGGCTCGATAATTCGTTTACAAGTTTAGACAGCCAAACATTTTAATCTGACCGGACACAGGCGGGGGGGAGTGAAGATGGGAGGGGGATGAGAGACTAAAGAACACTTCCCGGAATATTTTTCGAATAAATTAACCGTACAAACAGAGAGACGTGTGATGTATAGGCTTCGAATCGACGAGCGTAAAATATAGTACGCATTAACGTTAATAGGCCGATAGGGTCAAGCGGATCTACGAGATCGATTCGATCGATCGATTGATCGCCACAACCAACGTCGGACAAATCGATCTCTAAATCATTACCATCATTACCGGCTGATTATCAATCTTTCGAGTCGGTTTTAACCGCGGCGTGAAAAATGCGACCCCCACGAGAGTTTGATGGAAAAGTTGCTAGTATTAGCGAGACGCGTGCTGAACATACTCAACCGATAGCCCATTCATATGTATGTTTTTTTTTTTTTTTTATTATTTAAATATATTATACACATGCCTTGAAAGCGCATATATCATTCACGAATGTAATTTAATTTTTTTCACCGTGTAGATAATTTATTTGAATACGTTTAGTGCGGAAATTACACTTAATACGATGTAACGTTTTCATTTAGACTCGATGTATTTATTCCAATACTAAAGTGATTCATATTAACTTGCCGTGCATGTAGAGAAGTTCACTGCAAAGCGGGTATTACACGGGGATAGTTTACTCGCGACGATCTCGCTGGTTTACTGACCGACGCATACATAGAGCTGGTAGCAAGTAGCTAGTAAACCTATTAAGTGGGTATTACACGGGGATAGTTTACTCGCGACGATCTCGCTAGTTTACAGACCGGCACGTAGAGCTGGTAGCGAGTAGCTAGTAAACCTATTACACGTGTCAAGTTTACTCGCTAAATGTTGCCACTCGCTGCCACTAGAGGTGCTGTCAACAACCGTGTTTTGCGCCCACCGTCAAAATGCCCGCTGAATTTTCAATATCGTAAATGTATCATGTCCATTGAAGTGTACTATGTATGTGTGTTGGGAGCTGAAAATGAAACGCTTAACCTGAAACTATCAATGAAGTGAAGTCACACGAGCCTGCTAGTGCGAGTAAAGTTCAAACATTCGAACTTCACTCGCGCGGCCGAAAGAGCCTACTAGTTTACTAGCTTCACCTACTTACACGCGGCTATTTACCAGCAAACCACCAAACCAGCGAGATCGTAGTGAGTAAACTAGCCCTGTGTAATACCCCCATTAACCTCAAACTGTCAATCGAGTGACGTCACACGAGCCTGCTAGTGCGAGTAAAGTTCAAACATTCAAACTTCACTCGCGCGGCCGAAAGAGCTTGCTAGTTTACTAACTTCACCTATTATTATACACGCGGTTATTTACCAGCAAACCAGCGAGATCGTAGTGAGTAAACTATCCCTGTGTAATACCCCCATAAGGAAGATAGAGTCTACATATATAGATTTATTTCGATAAAAAAACTGTAATAAATTAAACAAAACATATTGTGAAGGTCGGCTCACGTTTGACAATAATTTATATGTACACAACGGCTTAAGAGTGCGGATTTAACATTGCTTTAATTCGCTCGATGTAATTTAAGACGTGATCATCGGTGGCTGTTGTTGAACATATGTAGGTACTCTGTGACTTGACAATCCACATCTTCTCAATTTTAATAAACGATACAAAAATATAAATCGATTAGGTATTGTTTACCAAAGTAAAAGTACAGTTAAATTCAATTACAAATTAGTTGCATATTTCTATGACTTTTAATATTTATCGTACGTATAATAATTTTTGTTTCTTTTTTCAGAAGCTTTGAGAATATGCGACTTGAGGATATTTGAAAAGCTCTGGTCCACAGTGAAGGATTCTGTATGTTGATCGCTCGGTTGCACAATCTCGCTAACTCCACGTGACGATTCGTGAGGGCCCCGAGCCCCTTGACAGGGGCTCTCAAAAGCCTTCGGGTTCTTAGAAAATTAGCTTAGGGTGTCCAAAATTGTTTCAAGATTATATTGCTCAAGGACTACAACAGTGGCGCAACTCAAAAAATACGATTTTGGAATTAGTAAATACGAGTCCCAATGTTGCGTACACATTGGCGAACCGAACAGCGAACGACGAAGGGTTGTTATTGTGTGGACGTTCATAAATCATCGGACGTTATTGTGTGGAACGGTTCACACAATAAAAATTTGCCTTCGCCTTTCGTCGTTCGCTGTTCGGTTCGCCAATGTGTACGCATCATAACATGGCAAACTAGTCCTCTTTCCAGCAGCAACATTGGCACATCTGTTAATTATTCAATATTGGACCGCCAGTTAGTTAATGCCCAATATTTATTCCATTAATTCATAGCATTTCAATAATAACGAAAACTTTAAATCTGTATGTTTAAACAAGTGATTTGACAAACATGAACGATATATCAAAAGAGTCATAAGCAAAAATTACTTCATCACAAAAATATACTATACTGCCGTCCTAAGCCCACTTAACGTAACTGACAAAACAACAATATCGAGATAAATGGACTTGAAAGTTTTATTCTAAATTTGTGTTTTTTTTTCATATATTACTGATTTATTTAAACTTTTTTTTAGTGCATGAGGTTATTTTCTGTTGTGTTTTGATAATTCTAAGGGAAAATTAAAAAAAAATGAATACTTTAGTAGTTACGTCACTTCATTATTCATTATTAATGTATGTATACATATGACTATTCCAAACTTCAACCACTCTATTTGAAAAGAATGAATCTCTAACAATCTTATTTGATTTTTCTTTTCGGAGTCTAAGAGTATGACCTCTTATGTAGATGAGCGTTCTCATTGAACATAATGAGGTTGGTCATTTCACATGAATAATGATTATTTATTATTTTGAATACTTCAATTAAATCACCTCTTAATCTCCTCGTCTCCAATGTGGAGAGATTCAGTCTTTTCAATCTGTCATGATAAGGTAGTGACCGAAGTAAATATTGGATACGTTATTTTCGCTAAGTATTGGTGATACTATTTCTCTGCGCATGCAGATACGTTAGATTTAATAACTTAAAAAAGTCACTTTTGGATGAAGATACATTAATTTTGATATGAAAAATCGCAAGAATACACTCCCATAACTCCCATTTATAATAATGATTTTATTTTCGCAAGAGTTATGGTGACCCTAATCAGTAAACATTCAGACGCAAACCAGAAGCGTTTCGGTTTAAATTCTCGTCTGAAGAGCGGCTACCGTTCCGAGCTGAGCACGACAATTAAATCGTGTGGAAAAATACATTTTTGCAAATTTTACTCACTCCAGTGGCTCTCAATTTTACTTTCGACTATGCAATATCTTCAGTGACACATTGTTAGCCTCTGATCATCACAATAGAATCTTGCACTTGTTTGAAGTGTACGCGGCCTGAGCGACAGGTTTCCGTTCCACACATCGCGGTCTAAACAAGCCACCATAAAATTTATGGCGGTCCACTTTGTGTGTGTGTGTGTGTGTGTGTGTGTATGTATGAACCGGGAAAAGAATAAATTATCACCTTATTGTACACCCTGTGTTTATTGTGTACCAATTTCACCGGAGGAGTGCGTTAAAAACCATAAATAACACCATCAAAATGCTATAAATTTAATGGCCGTATAGAAATAGATCAATCTATTGAGATAATCCGAAACGGGCAACGCACTACTATATTCATAGTGTTTTTTTTTTTTTTTTTTTTTTTTTCGTTTTGTTTTATATGACCATTTTTTCTAAACTCAAATTATACATACGTTTATTGGGGATCAATCGACGCGGATTTTACGTTAGTTAACACGCCGAAATCAATCGATTTTTTTTAATATCGGTACTCGTATACTCAAAGTGCATATTGTAAAGAAAGATACCGTATGGGAATTTATTCGAAAGTTTAAAATATATGGTTTTAAATAATATGTACATATATACATACCTACCTAAACTATGTAGAACTCTTTTCAAAAGTGCACTCTCCAGTATAGATAAATTAAACAAATCTATAGAACTACATAGATGGGGATGAGTTTGGCAGAATTGCGTTCATGCTACTTTTCATCATCATCATAATTTTCAGCCGATCACTATCCACTGCTGGATGAAGGCCCCTCCAATCCTCTTCCATTCCTGTCGGTCTTGAGCAATCTGCACCCGCTTGACTTCACACATTATTTTCAATTCATGAGCCCATCAGCCACTCGGTCTACCTTGCTTTCTCTCACATCCTCTCGTATACTATTCCAGTATTTCTCGCGTCCATCTGCCGTCCACTTCAACTTTCTCACACGTTCCTCTATATCTGCCACTTTGATCATGCTTCTTATCCACGTATTCCTGTTACGCTCTTTTCTTGTTATACCAAGCATATGTAGGTACATATGTATATCCATGCTTTTGTGTGCACTGCTTGAATTCAGCATCTACGTTTCACATCCATACGTCATAACTGGCAATACGCATTGGTCGTGTGCCTTCTCTTTTAAGCATAGCGGGATGTTGGATTTAAAAACTATGTTCATTCTTCCAAAGGTGCTCCACCCTACATAGTTTCATTCTTCGTTTTATTTCATGCTTCTTTTTCTCTTCTTATTTCATGCTTCTTTTTATTTCTTCTCGTTATACCAAGCATACATCTTTCCATGCTTGTCTGTGTGCACTGGATCTTACATGCTACTTTTATCTCTAAATTATCTCGCCTATTATGTATGTACATACGTACATCTTGCAATGTGTAACTTGAACGGTGAATCAATTTTTATATTTATTAACAGAATTCAAAGTAAACCCATAGTGGTGTGTTTTAAGCGTAAATTTTTTTGATCTCGTCAATCTCTCAAGATTGAGCTTTTATCCATAAAATACCTATGAATGCGCGATAGGTATGAACAAAAAGTTCGCGTTTGAGGTATTTTTGGAGCCCTCCAGAACGGGAACAAGAACAGATACCGCCTAATCTGATACGTCAGCCGTTCTAGGAACAACAGATAACTCAACCAACCAACCCCCAAAATTATAATAATCCCCCGAAATAATAATTCGAGCGAAAATACACTTAATAATGAAACGTCTCGACGGGCCGCGGGGCAGTTAGCGCGTAGGAGCGGGTCAACAGCGGAGCACCTGCCCCAACGCGTAATCTGATATCGTTCAAAAAACCTCACTTATCATCCACATCGTCATCGCAACAACATTTATTGATATTTAACAACGGGCGCGTATAAATATTATGATGACGGCAATTAGCCGACACTCCCTTTCACCCGGTGGAAAATTAGTCCCGCATAATGATCGTCATCGTACCAAAAACAATAATATATTACGCGGCGTTGAATGGTCAATTGAACGCTTTCGAGTGGCTACTTTGCACTCTTTAAAAAATAAGTAAAAATTTAATGAACACAATGGCGATATCGTTTTTTGGCTTCCCAGCGAACGTCGGAAGGATGCGCGCTCGTATAAAACAATTTGTCAGTTCGGTAATACGCTCTCATACATCACGAGATGATTGCTATGATTTTGAACGCGAATCTCGGGTACGGTTGCTGAATTTTAAAAATCCATTTCGTTTTTTTAGTGTTCAATTTGAACTGATTTGTAAAACGACACCGTGCACACACACACCCTCGAGACAATGTGCACTTTTTGGTGCAAATAATTCAATCGAAAATTGTCTGTAATATGCCGAAGCTTCGGCGGCAATCCTTGAGAAAATTTTTAACTTTTGAAACGATCAGTGATTGTTGTACTAGTAAGCCCAGAGGCTATCGTCGAAACTCACGCACGATAATCCTCGATCGATTTCTCTCGTTACAAACAAGACGACATGCAAACGGATTCTTTACGTGTATTATATTAAACAGGGTAGTGCAAAAGTCGACTGATACATTTCAGAAAGATATCCCGGCATACAGGTGAAAGTTATAGATGTGGCTAAAATCTAGAGTGGCTAAAATCTAGAACCTGAGGCTCTCATTGTCAATCAACGCTTAGGTACGTGAAATAATATAAATATACCGAAAATTCCAGATGAATCTATCCTAACTTTTTCCGTTGTTAGTTTTCAGATAACCTTCGTGCTCTTAAAAAGCTTTCGTTTTCAAGATTAAACTTTATATTAATTTTTACCAATACGTGGTCTAAAACAGCGGTCGGGAACCGCATGCGGCTCTTTGTATGGAAACCTGCTGCTCTCCCAACGTTTTTCGTGAAACAATTTACACAAAATCGAAAATTAATCCTATTTCCATAACTTCGTGGCTATAAAAAGATCGTTTTTTTTTTCAGATTAAAGTTTGTAATGCGTTTTAGTAATAAACCGTCTTAATAAACTTATTTCTTACAGCTATCCATTTCTTAAAAGAGCAACATTTAGTTTAATTTTGAATATACCTATGAGTATGTACATACATTATATATATAATATGTATATAATAGCCGAAATCCGTCTGTCTGTCTGTCTGCTGATAACGCTCGCTGAGGAAAAATAATTAAAAAAAACCACCAGAACGAGTGGGGATCGAACCCAGGACCCCAGGCTCGGGAAGAACGTCCTTAGACTAATCTGCCAAAACCAGTTGTCGATTTAGTCCTTTTTTTTTTTAAACATTACCTATACAAGGGATCGTGACTCTGCTTTACCTATAAAAGGGATCGTGACTCTGCTAATAATACATAGATGGCACTATAAAAACAATTTTTTTTTTTTTTTTGATTTTTACAAAATCACTTACAAAATTATAATTATTATATGTATATGTGTATAATAATTAATAATTATAATATAAATAGTAAAGTAAAAAAAAATTTTTTTTTTCGAGTGGGTATCGGGGTCGATCGATTTGGGTAATGGGGATCTCTATTAAAAAAGCGCTTTACGATATTTAAAATTCAGCGGGCGTTGATATTCATGTACATATATAATCCGAAAATAATATGTTGCGGATACCAAACTTACCAATTTTGCAAGTTTATCCCTAATTTGGCTCTAAAGGCGCTCACACACCTTAACGAAATCGCTGCGTCAAAATTCGCACCGATATAATTCGCATTGGTGCAAATCAACGATGATAGAGGGCGTGACTTTGACGCAGCGATTTTGCTAAGGTGTGTGAGCGCCTTTAGCTCGAAAAAGGTTCCCGACCACTAATCTACATAGAACTATGAAATATCACTTACATAGATAACGATTCTCATACAACTTTCCAGTCATCTATTTTAATTGTGTATATAAAATCCAAAAATAAAATGTTGCGGCTCCCAAACTTGCCAATTTTGCAACTTTTTCCTCGATTTTGCTCTTAGCTAGAAAAAGTTTTCCGACCACTGCGCTGATCTAGAGGTCAAGTAAGAAAAAAATTGATGTTTTTTTTGAGTAATAATGAAGCTGTATAAAACAAGGTTTAAAACATTGGGATGATCAGTGAGGAAAAAGCCTTATCGTTAGTGAAATCCTTGATGCTTGTTTTTCATGCGACTGAAAAAAAATCTTCTTTTGTTTTATATACAACTACACTCCTTAGATAAGCGCGCGTTCTGAATCGTGTCAGTTGGCTCTGCATCATCCTTTATGTATATTCGGGTATCAATTTGAACGATTAAAACGGGGTTTCGGTCCGGTATAGTGCGCACGTCCCCTCTGGCCATCGTTAACGACCCAGCTATACTTGGATATGTATACGGTGCACCTTTGATGCGGACGTGGTAATTCACCAACGGTTGCCAATCTGTGGCTCGCAAATGAACCGCCGTTTAATAATGACCCCGCCGTTGCGCTGTGCACCTGTACGCATTTTAAACGGTTCACGTGAGACGGCCCTGCAAACTCTCCTACATACATATGCATCAAAGAAAACCTATTGTTGTACTACGAGTATTTTATGTACAACGATTTTTGTACTTTAAATGTTAGATTAGATACAGTGTTTTCATCTCACGGATGTGAATCCCCAACCTTTATACTGTGCAGGTTTTAAATCTGTCAGTGGCCTATATGTATGTAAGTGCTACTTTTTGCTATCTGTACACTTGTACATAATTATCGGAAAATTGAATATTCGCAATACCACATAAGACGCGGTTGTCTTATGTGGTAATTTTCAGATGTGGTTAATTGCTCTCCTATTTTTGAACATATTATTATATATCATCATCATTTTCAGCCGTTCACCATCCACTGCTGGATGAAGGCCTCTCCAATCCTCTTCCATTCTTGTCTGTCTTGAGCAATCTGCATCCACTTGACTCCACACATTCTTCTCAATTCGTCAGCCCATCTTCCACTTGGTCTACCTTGCTTTCTTTCACATCCTCTCGGATACCATTCCAGTACTTCTCGCGTCCATCTGCCATCCATTCTTCTCGCTATGTGTCCAGCCCATTGCCACTTCAACTTTTTCACCCGCACTGCTATATCTGCCACTTTGGTCATACTTCTTACCCATGTATTTCGTTTGCGATCTCTTCTTGTTATGCCAAGCATACATCTTTCCATGCTTCTCTGTGTGCACTGGATCTTTCGTAGCATTCTTGAATTTAGCGTCCAAGTTTCACATCCATACGTCATAACTGGCAGTACGCATTGGTCGTACGCCTTCTTTTTTAAGCATAGCGGAATGTTGGATTTAAAAACTATGTTCATTCTATGTTCATTATATAATAGCCGAAATCCGTCTGTCTGTCTGTCTGCCTGTCTGCTGATAACGCTCGCTGAGGAAAAATTATTAAAAAACCACTAGAACGAGTGGGGGATCGAACCCACGACCTCAGGTTCGGGAAGAACGTCCTAAGACTAATCTGCCATCACCCTTGCTCAATTTAAACCTTTTTTTTTTTAAACATTATCTACAAAAGGGATCGTATGTAAGTCTGCTTTACCTATAACATAAAAACTCTGCTAATAATACATAGATGTCGATATAAAAACTATTTTTCTTTTTTTGTTTTTTGATTTTTACAAAATCACTTACAAAATTATAATTATTATATATATATAATAATTAATAATTATAATATAAATAGTAAAGTAAAAAAAAAAAAAAAAAATTTCCAGTGGGTATCGGGGATCGATCGATTTGGGTAATGGGGATCTCTATTACGATATTACGATATTTAAAATTCGGCGGGCGTTGATATTCAACGGGCTTACACTGGTATATATATAATAGCCGAAATCCGTGTCTGTCTGCTGACAACGCTCGCTGAGGAAAAATAATTAAAAAACCAGAAAGAGTGGGGGATCGAACCCAGGACCCCAGGCTCGAGAGGAGTCACACTAATGCTATCCGCTATCGCCCTTGGCCAACTTAGTCCTTTTTTTTTTAAACATTACCTATACAAGGGATCGTGACTCTGCTTTACCTACAAAAGGGATCACTTACAACCGTGCGATTAATTAGTGGGATCTCTATTAAAAAAGCGCTTTACGTAATTTAAAATTCAGCGGGCGTTGATATTCAACGGGCTTTGACTAGTTATATATGTAATAGCCCTATTCCGTCTGTGTCTGCTGATAACGCTCGCCTCGGTAAATAATTTAAAAATCAGAACGTCGCACGAGTGTGATTTGAACCGGGTATAACTGATATAAATGATAATAGGCAGGCTTCAACGTGACTATTTAATATGAAAAATAGGCTCGCGACTTTGCTAAATTGTTACATTGTTGTATTATAACGCGCCATAGATAACGCTATAAAAACTATTAAATTTAATATTACTATTATTTTTCAGTACGGGTGATGAGAACTTTCCGTTGATATTCAACGGGCTTACACTAGTTTGTATTAATAGTAATGGGTTTCTTTCTAACATAGAACGTTTTAATTGTACAGGTTAATTTTTTGGGGCCCTATGAAAAAATCATCACACTAATCTTCAGCGATTTTAGTAACGGAAAAATCAAGAAAAATTTAAATCACTTGTACATTAGGTATGTACATATGTAATATTGCAATCGCGCTTGAAAATGTTTATATAATTTTTCTTCCACGAAATCTAACAATGGTTTATTTGAAAATTGTACTTTTTTTTTCTTAATACAATTTAATAATTATTTTAAATTATAAGCTAAGCGCATGCAAGGCATTTTTTTCCGTAACAATCCGTATCCGTGTATAAAAAGTGTATAAACAATTTCGAGACACGAATTCGTATATTATTATACTTTTAGCCCGCCTAGACCCCGTGGTTATTTTTTGTCAAATTAATTATCTCAAAAGTTCCCAGAAGCCGGAAAGTCTTTGATTTCAATAGCACGCAATCTCGAAAGAAAGGAACAAAAAAAAAACACCAAGGAATGAAAACGAAACGCTATCAAAGTACATAATGTAGTATTCAACAACAAAAACATTTATGCTATAATAAAAGGATACTTTAAAGTGCTTTTTTTTTTTTGTTCAATAATTTCACGTTTCGACGGATAGTGAAAGCTGCAATACGACGACCCGAATCTTACCAGATCCTACGTAATAATTTCGAAGGACCTTCTTCTTCACATGTCAGATTTATCCTTGCACATGCATAATTATGTAAATCGTATTTGTAGGCCGTTGACGCCGCACATATGTCGCTCGTTGTCCACATACAATGACTTTTAAATCCACAGTGTACTTATACACTGTAATACAGACCTCCGCAAAAGTCTACAATTGAGATTAATATTTAAAGAGACGCGTACAAGTATTGGCGAAACTTTCAAACCGCAAACCAAGGACGAAACGTGTAATAAAAACGTCATTGTTTGTCTCATATTATGCAACATTCGCCGATTCTGCGAACCGAATATTACAGACGACTTTTTTTTTTTTTTTGTTTGTTTGTTTCAAAGTACGTCGATGGCTTAATTTTGTATGTGTTATTAAAATTTCAATTATAGCCGGTAGCTCGGAAGGAATCGTCTGTTTTGTCGCAACCCCAAAATTAACCCTAATGGATGTACTTTTGTATGAGATTGTCGTCGATTTATTTTAGTTTCGCGATCCACGTGCCTCTCGCATCATTATTGGGTAGTTTGGCAATAAATACGTAGGCGGCTCTTAAGTTAAATTACGGTGTCGGAACCCCTGCCCAAATTAAAGCGCTTCGTATCCCGAGGGTTTTTATTTGAAACGGCTAGTATCATTTTGACGATTGATCGTCCAAGTTGTACCTCCCTCGCACATATAAAATAAATTACGTACAATATAAAATGGAAATTCATTTCGATATGTCGAATGATAGGAATTTGTGTGGGAATAATGGTGGTTGATGAAAAAATAAAAAAAAAAACGGTTGGATATGTCACTGTGAATTAGCTCAACTGGTGTGTGGTGTTAATATGGTGAACCTTAGTCGAACATGGTACATGGTGAAGGGTATGGTGTGGTGGCACACGCTTGATTGCCATCGGCTACCGTTCTGGTTCTGCTGGCAGATCGAATTAGATCGTATCTAGATCTCATCACCTTCCTCGGGAATATTTCTAGACCTGAATGTAACCTATGAAACAAAACACCGTCGTGTAGTACAAAATTCCTCTATTAAATTCAATGGACGCTTTCGAGAGATGGGGTTTCGAATTTAAGGGTTCAACGGTTACATATCTGCCTTGTAATAATACCTATTTGATATTTGAACGTTTGAGGGGTTGCAGCAAAATGTCGATAGCTCACATATCGTTCGAACGTTTCATTAGAAAAATTACAAAGACAAAATTTTTTTTTTTAAATCTAATAGGTTGTAACGGTTGGTACTGAACTTATATGTATGAATATGAAGTTAATGTGTGATGCGATAAACGGTTTTTAAGTTACAACATTTTTCAAAAATCAACAAACAAATCAGTCAAAACGATCGCAATACTGCACTTACTGCCGTCCTAAGCACACTTAACGTAACTGACAAAAATTACGAAAATGAGTTCGGTGTGTTTTAGGAGTTATGGTAGTTTTTAGCGATTTTTCATATCAAAATTAATGTATCTTCATCCAAAAGTGACTTTTTTAAGCTATTAAATCTAACGTATCTGCATGCGCAGATAAATAGTATCACCAATACTTAGCGAAAATAACGTATCCAATATTTACTTCGGTCACTACCTTATCATGAAAGATTGAAAAGACTGAATCTCTCCACATTGGAGACGAGGAGATTAAGAGGTGATTTAATTGAAGTAATCAAAATAAAAAAAAAAAATCATTATTCATGTGAATTGACCAACCTCATTATGTTCAATGAGAACCCTCATCTAAGAGGTCATACTCTTAGACTCCGAAAAGAAAAATCAAATAAGATTGTTAGAGATTCATTATTTTCAAATAGAGTGGTTGAAGTTTGGAATAGTCATATGTATACATACATTAATAATGAATAATGAAGTGACGTAACTACTAAAGTATTCATTTTTTTTTAATTTTTCCTTAGAATTATCAAAACACAATATAAAATAACCTCATGCACTAAATCAGTAATATATGAAGAAAAACACAAATTTAGAATAAAACTTTCAAGTCCATTTATCTCGATATTGTTGTTTTGTCAGTTACGTTAAGTGGGCTTAGGACGGCAGACTAGATGACTTTAATAACACCGAGCAACACAAAAGTACTACATTTTGAGTTACAGATCAGCAAAAGTCAAAAAAATGGTAAAATAGTTCATTTTTTAAACGCTTATATCTCATAAACAAGAGCTAACCAACAAATTTCATTATTCATATTCAGATTCAGCGGGTCAAACTTAGTAAAGATTGACTAGTCTCCGCTTCGGTAGTTTTTTTTACTTTATCCTAATCGGATAAAGTATTGTGATCGTGCGAAAATTCGACTTCGAGATTTTGACTGATTTGTATCGAGTATCATCCCCTGATCACGTTTTCATGATTTCTAAAAAATGTCTGTATGTCTGTGTGTCTGTATGTATGTGTGTCTGTGTACTTATGCGTGTGTGTATGTCTGTATGTGTGTTTTCTCCGAAACTATCAAGTCTATCAAGCTGAAATTTCATATCTATTATTTTCACGTAAGGCGTAAGAGCCATAAGGAATTTGGTCAACATCAGTGAACCGGAAGTTTTTTTTTTTCTTGTAGAAAATTCTAAAATTCTTTTACCACAGAATATTTCCGAAATGGCTCCGGGAATTTTGTCGAAATTTCATATCTATAGTTTTCACGTTAGCTGTAAGAGATTTTACTCTTGTTTACTGTTTTACTCTTGGCAGTTTACTCTTGAACGATTTGTTGTTTTTTATTTTTTTCGGCCTTTTAGATATATAGTATCATCACAATATTACTAATGTTGTAATTCCGAGAGAAATTGCTATTTAGGAAAAAATAAATCATTAAAATCAGTCAACCGGAAGTAGGTTTTTTTTGTCGAAAAGTTTACCACAGAATATTTCTGAAACTGCTTCGGCGATCTTGTCGAAAATTTATATTTATAATTTTCATATAAAAATTGAGAGTTTATAAGGTTTTGATCAAAATCCGCTGACCGTAATTGGTAGTTGAATATATGTCGAAGATCGTATTTTACATACGCGCGCGCACTCAATATAGTAATTTCATGATATTTATGTATGTATTTTGGTCGGTGTGGTGGTGTGCATGCGTTTTATTTACTTACGTACTTAAAAAAATAATTTCGTTACTCTTTGTATTCCTCAAATATATGGATAAAGTCATGGGTTGGCCACACCCGAATTTTTTTTTTTTTGTTGCACAGTGTAATTAATATTATAAGACGTTGGTTCCTACTAAGATCATAATTATAATAACCTGTTTTATAAAAAAGTATTCATAAGTAATGTGATTTTTTGCAAAATGATGAAATATCTAATAAGTGTCATATCTGAGATTTGACATGAGTCTATTCTGTAAATAAATAAAAGTGACGATAGTATTTTTGTGTTAAAAATAAATATGTACGCAAGTACCATTTTTTCAGTGCGGTATTCGAGCGTGCTACCCTATCGTGTATATTTTGATTTGTTCACAAAAAATTACGACGGAAAGTGTTGAAAATAAATCAAGAATGCCTTCGACTTCTCCAGCCGAGTGAATGCGATTGCTTTTTTTCTTATTTATTTTAGAATTAAAGTATCGAATTTCAAATCTGGCCGACCAGAGCTTCTGCATTTGATATACCGCCTGCGAATAGTTCCGTCATCTACCTACATATATTTCTCATTAATTCATTAGAATCGATAATACCTACATATGTACATATTAAATATCAAAACATACAATTATCAATAGATATTCTCGTAAATTGAAGATTGAACGTAGTTTTTAAATCCAGCTTTAATTAATAATGTAATTGAACATAGTTTTTAAATCCAGCTTTTGGAAGATTGAACATAGTTTTTAAATCCAACATCCCCCTATGCTTAAAAAAGAAAGCATACGACCAATGCGTACTGCCAGTTATGACGTATAATCCAACATCTCGTCAATCTTGAGAGATTGACGAGATCAAAAAGATTTACGTTTAAAACACACCACTAGGTTTACTTTGAATTCTGTTAATAAATATAAAAATTGATTCACCGTTCAAGTTACATATTGCAAGATGTACATACATATATAAGATGTACATATACTATAAGATGTACATATACTATAAGATGTACATATGTATGTATGTAATAGGGGAGATAATTTTGAGATAAAAGTAGCATGTAAGATCCAGTGCACACAGAGAAGCATGGAAAGATGTATGCTTGGTATAACAAAAGGGACATGAAATAATAAAAAGAAACATGAAATAAAAAGAAGAATCAAACTAGGGTGGAGCGCCTTTGGAAGAATGAACATAGTTTTTAAATCCAACATTCCGCTATGCTTGAAAAAGAAGGCATACGACTAATGCATACTGCCAGTGACGTATGGATGTAAAACGTGGATGTTGAATTCAAGAATGTTACGTAAGATCCAGTGCACAGGAAGCATGGAAATATGAATGCTTGGTATAGGAAGGAATACGTGGATAAGAAGCATGACCAAAGTGGCAAATATACATAGAGGAACGTGTGAAAAAGTTGAAGTGGACACAACGGATGGCAGATGGACGCGAGAACTACTGGAATGGTATCCGAGAGGATGTGAAAGAAAGCAAGGTAGACCGAGTGGATGATGGGCTGATGAATTGAGAAGAATGTTTGGAGTCAAGTGGATGTAGATTGCTCAAGACAGACAAGAATGGAAGAGGATTAGAGAGGGCTTCATCCAGCAGTGAACGGTGAACAGCTGAAAATGAAATGACAACTCATATGGGCGTGGGCAACTCTTAATAGTGTATAATTGGTTTTTTATTCAATGCGTTACAAATATTCTCGAAAATTATTATAAATCTTTCAATACACTCAACGGATTTATCGTCGTTGAACATCCGCCAAATGCGTTTCCCCGTCACATGCGATGACCGACATAAATTCCACGAAATAAACGCGATATGACAGTCAAGTCGCTACCGAATTGACAAAAAAATATATCACACGGACAATTTCAACGGCTTTATATGAAAAAGCAAAAGACCGCGCTCACAACGCGTCGATTATTAATATTTAATTTATTATTCGCAATGATTGCATCGAGCGTGCAACGGGGCCCACGCGTAATGATTCATTACCGTAATTCGAAAATTTTTACCATGGATATTATGTATTTATAATGCTAACTCGGACAACATTCCTACGAGAAAATTGCGCACGCGCAATTAAAACTATTTAAACATGCACTTCTCGCACCGATAAAGTGCCGCAATTATGCACTTGCGGTCGCATGCGTAATTCGCGTGTAAAGGCTTTGCCCGTGGTAAGATTTTCACAACGCGTCGGAAAGTGCAGTCGATTGCGAAAAGCCGACTCTAGGTACATCAAATGTAAAATTGTAATTTTTAACCGTTTCTATCCGATTATACCTACATATATGTATTAATCGAATCACAGTTTAATTAATCATAAATAAGAAGAGATCGTAAAAGTACATGGGTAAGAAGCATGACCAAAGTGGCAGATATACCGGAACGTGCGAAAAAGTTGATGTGACAACGAGCTGGACAGCGAGAAGAATGAATCGCAGATGAACGCGAGAAATACTGGAATGATATCCGAGAGGATGTGAAAGAAAGCAAGGCAGATCGAGTGGACGTTGGGCTGATGAATTGAGAAGAATCTGTTCAGTCAAGTGGATGCAGATTGCTCAAGACAGACAGGAATGAAATATGATCGGAGACGCCTTCATCCAGCAGTGGATGGTGAACAGCTGAAAATAATGATGATGATGATATACATACATAGGTACTACTGATCCCTATATAAATATTAAAATTATGGTTTCTATCCGACTTTACCTACATATACCAATGTATTAATCGAATCACAATTTAATTTATCATAAATAAGAAGAGATCGTAAGAGGAATACATGGTTAAGAAGAATGACCAAAGTGGCAGATATAGTGTAACGTGTGAAAATGTTGAAGTGACATAACGAGAAGAATGGATCGCAGATGAACGCGAGAAATACTGGAATGGTATTCGAGAGGATGTGAAAGAAAGCAAGGCATGTTGAGTGGACGATGGGCCGATGAATTGAGAAGAATCTGTTCAGTCAAGTGGATGCAGATTACTCAAGACAGAGAGGAATGAAAGAGGATTGAAGACGCCTTAATCCAGCAGTGGATGGTAAACGGCTGAAAATAATGATGATGATGATGATATATGTACATAGGTACTAACTGATACCTATGTATATAAATATTAAAATTATGGTTTCTATCCGACTTCACCTACATATATGTATTAATCGAATCACAATTTAATTAATCATAAATAAGAAGAGATCGTAAGAGGAATACATGGTTAAGAAGAATGACCAAAGTGACAGATATAGCGTAACGTGTGAAAAAGTTGAAGTGACATATAACGAGAAGAATGGATCGCAGATGAACGCCAGAAATACTGGAATGCTATCCGAGAGGATGTGAAAGAAAGCAAGGTATATCGAGTGGACGATGGGCCGATGAATTGAGAAGAATCTGTTCAGTCAAGTGGATGCAGATTGCTCAAGACAGACAGGAATGAAAGAGGATTGGAGAGGTCTTCATCCAGCAGTGGATGGTGAATGGCTGAAAATGATAATGATGAACCAAATTTTGTAGAGGTATTATCAAGGATCTTGTAAGCGATTTTTCTCACTGGCAGTTACCGTACAAAGTTCCAGTAATAATGCCAGTTAATAAAAGTCAATATATGAGGTTAAGTATAACTACTATTTACACTCCAGGTACTTACAGCTAGTACATAAACTGTACACAATTATTCGCTATCAGATGTGCCCAATCGCTGAGCGTCAAAGTCAAATTGCGTTCGATTTAATTAAACGCCGGAACAATCAAGCGCAAATTAATCAAAAATGAAGACGTTTTGATGGGATACGGCGTGTCCGAAAGTGATTGATGCTTTTTTAGCGAGCCGAAAGGGTTAATCGTCCGCGAGTTTTTAACCCCGCTCTACCGTTACGCAAATTTCCTTCACGGTATAATTATTCCCATTTGATATCATGCGACGCACAGCTCTGCCGATGTAATAATAAAATAATTTTGAACGCGATCGTAAAAATCCGATTCAGGATCGTATTATAATAATTGTCTCGGATTCGTTTATGGAAGCCCAACGAACGGATGAGCTTTCGTGCGGCTGGGCTCGTAAAGCTCACATTCTCACGGAATCTTGAAACGGAACCCACCACGAATAAATAATTGCTCGTCATTTGTTGGAGTTTTTCACTGACTCCCTTGGGACCTTCGTTTACGTTTACGGCGTCGTTTGACCCTTAAAGCGTTTTGATTTTTATGGTGTACTGACAATGTAGCGCTTTGCGTGCGCGGTAGTCAAATTGTATACGAGAAAATATAGGGTTACCCAACCGCCGATAAAAGACTACTTACTATCAATAGATTCCGTTTTAATCGGACAATTTGGTTTTCAATTTTC
Source organism: Parapsyche elsis (assembly GCA_022651745.1). NCBI lineage: Eukaryota > Metazoa > Arthropoda > Insecta > Trichoptera > Hydropsychidae > Parapsyche > Parapsyche elsis. Next base: position 2,848,692 of record JAGVSN010000016.1, read on the forward strand.
TGAAATAACGCACAGAATATTAATTCATCATCATCATTTTCAGCCGTTCACCATCCACTGCTGGATGAAGGCCTCTCCAATCCTCTTCCATTCTTGTCTGTCTTGAGCAATCTGCATCCACTTGACTCCACACATTCTTCTCAATTCATCAGCCCATCTTCCACTCGGTCTACCTTGCTTTCTTTCACATCCTCTCGGATACCATTCCAGTACTTCTCGCGTCCATCTGCCATCCATTCTTCTCGCTGTGTCCAGCCCATTGCCACTTCAACTTTTTCACCCGTACTGCTATATCTGCCACTTTGGTCATACTTCTTACCCATGTATTTCTTTTTGTTATGCCAAGCATACATCTTTCCATGCTTCTCTGTGTGCACTGGATCTTTCGTAGCATTCTTGAATTTAGCGTCCAAGTTTCACATCCATACGTCATAGCTGGCAGTACGCATTGATCGTATGCCTTCTCTTTTAAGCATAGCGGAATGTTGGATTTAAAAACTATGTTCATTCTTCCAAAAGCACTCCATCCTAGTTTCATTCTTCGTTTTATTTCTTCTTCTTTACATCCAGTCATATTCACCAACTGCCCTAGGTATAAATAACTATCAACTATCTCTACAATATGATTATCTACTGTGACTACGCTTTGCGTGCAAAATTCATTAAACAGAATATTAATTAAACAATACATATAAATATTTTAGTATTACCTACGTATGTAAGCATGGAAAGATGTATGTACATATGCTTGGTATAAAAAGAAGAGATCATAAGATAAGAAGCATGAAATAAAACGAAGAATGAAAATAGGGTGGAGCGTTTTTGGAAGAATAAACATATCGATGGGTTAGTCTAGCACAGATATTGTATGTCCAGTTTTGTTTTAAAATATTGTGTGCATGAAAAATATGGACGAAATGAACATATTATATATTTTAATAAGGCAATATCTTCTCAAATATACTATCTGGACATACAATACTTTTTAAATATGAAGCTTTGATGCAGATGGACGTTTTGTGTATGATTACTCAATTTTGGTAAAAACTGGACTGTACAATATCTGTGCAGTGTGCACTAACCCATCGATATGTTTTTTTTAAAAAATAAGGCATACGACCAATGCGTACTGCCAGTTAGGACGTATGGATGTGAAACGTGGATGCTGAATTCAAGAATATTACGTAAGATCCAGTGCACACAGAAATACGTACTATGCTCGGTATAACAAGAAAAGCGCGTAACAGGAATACGTGTTTAAGAAGCATAACCAAAGTGGCAGATGTAGAGGAACGTGTGAAAAAGTTGAAGTGGGCACAATGAATGGCAGATGGATAAATACTGGAATGGTATCCGAAAGGCTGTGAAAGAAAGCAATGTAGACCGAGTGGACGATGGGCTGATGAATTGAGAAGAATGTGTGGTGTCAGACAGGAGGGAATGGTGAACGTCTGAAAATGATGATGACGAATACCTATGTCTATGAGCTTTGAGAAGCGTTGTACACAAAATCGCAGTTATTTTGTATCGGATTTGATATGTCGGTATATGTACACAGAGTCGTGCACTTATCGGGCATATTAAAATGCAGAAGAATTGACTTTTATTGGATGCACTAAAGTAATTATGCACACAGTAGCAAAAACGTCAGGAAAACTCGCCCGCAGCGAGGATGCAATTCCCCGCATAATATTTTGAATGCAATAAAAAAGGGTGTATAATACATTTCCATGATACGAATATTTCCATGTGAATTCTGCGAAACGAGCATCAGCCGCAGAATGGACAAAAATTCCAAACAAAGATCGAGTTCGACAAAAGGTCGATAATTTTGTCGTGCGACAAAACAGCTGTGGATTTCTAAAATTTACATAAATTAAAACAAAAGGCGCCAAGGTGTAAAATTAAAAAGGGGTGAATGTTCATATTCAGGTTTGTGATTTTCTAAGAAGAGGTAGCTATGTAGCTCCCTGTCGGCAATTTGTCCGCACGTGATCGCGTGCGAGCACCATCCACACCGTTGGCTGTACCAAAAAAAAAATTATATTAAAGGTAGTGTCATTGTGACTAGATAAAGTAGATATGTATGTATATAAAAAAAAAATAAAAATATTATATTCATTTTGCGTATTTAGATTCAGAAAAATTGATCAACTGGAAAAAAATTCACATATTCTCGATCAAAAACGAACACATTCGAGCAAAATAAAGTCATCATCTGAAGTGTGGATATTGACAACGGATTTATGATTAAATACTACATATATACATACATAACTTAAGCTAAAAAAATAAAGTTAAATTATTAAGGCCTCACAAACCGGAGCGGATTATTATCCGCTCCGGCTCGTGAGGCCCTTAATGATTTTATTTTTTTGGAATTTTGTAACTCGATAGTAACAAAAATTTTTAGAATGATATAAAATTGAGCTTGCGTGTTGATACAGATTTTTTGTAAATAAAATTACAATAATATGTATTGTTCCATTTTCATACATATGTGAAGATCTTTTTTTTATAGCGCAGGCTATAAAATTAAACTATGTATGTAGTAGCAAATTATGATATAAAAAATAATATTCTAGGAAATTAATAATAATATTATTCTATAGTTACTAGTAACTGCTCGTTGACAGTGTCATCGGGTGGTTATCAGTTATAGTGTATTTATTTAAAATTACATGGGCAGGCGGCATAGCCGATGGAGACCAGGGATCTGTTAAAATTTGTACATACAATTTTAAACTATCTAGCTATTTATATTTAAAGGATTACAAAATTCCATTTATATTCAAACACTTGTCGAGATAATTTTTAAAGAGATTTGTACTTTCAGAAGTTACTAGCTGGTTTGGGAGGCAGTTCCAAACTTCAACCACTCTATTTGAAAAGAATGAGTCTCTGACAATTTTTGTTAGATTTGTCTTTTAGGAGTCTCAGAGTATGAGCGTTTTTATTGAACGTGAGTTATTTTATTGGATATTTATATTTTATATTTTATACACTTCTATTAGATAGCATTTAAAATTTCTCATCTCCAAAGAGGTGAGACTCATTATCTTTAACCTTTCGTTATATTCAAAGTTCAGATGCCATTCTTGTAATCCTTCTTTGAACCCTTTCTAAACAAACATTTACAGCAAATTCTTATTTACATAGGTCTTATAAAGGATTTATAAATTTGACAGCAACTGGATACTAAAATTCTTAAATACAACTTTATTTAGTAGTTAAAAATGTAGCTATAATGTAGTAGGTAATTGAAAAATGCGAGCATATATGTACCAACATATGTATGTATGTATATGCGGCACTAGCAGTGCCGAGAGTGTGTGAGTGAATGTATGTGTACGTATCGTGTGTATGTAAGCGTTCCGCGCGCCTACCCACTCAGGCAGGCCCTTGCGCTAATATATATACATAGGTACATATATTAATACTGAAAATACTCTCTCCTGTCCGCGAATAATAGAATTTTATTAGAATGGAATTAAAGCAATCATCTCATATCGAAACCGTCAAGTACCTACATATACATTGCCTAAATATGCTTGTTGTGACCACAGTTGCCATAGTACTGTTAAGTCAAAACAATGAGCGATGCGAGCAAAGTTATCGCCCGCCACAGAAATCTCGAAAATGACTTCTTCTTACGACACAATGTGGAAAAGCCAACTAAAGTCGGTGGAAAAGTTCACAAAAAACCAAAATTCAACAAGCAACACCAAGATGACATTGAGGTTTTGGACTCAGCCTCTGAAGACATGAACAGAACGAGTCCAGTTGACAATGCACAAGCGAAGTTGATAGCGTCGGAGTTCTTCAATGGTATAATTGTCAATTCGCAAAATATTATAAGCGAAAGAATTATAAACAAAACTAACGACTATGCAAAAGCGCGAGATTTATTTCAAAATGAAAATATACACATGAAGGAGACTGCTGTTAGAAAACTGGAAGAAGAAGGTCATTCCATGAGCACATACTCTGGTAATAATAGACTTGTATTGGAAGTTTTAAACAAATTCGAAACTCCCTGGTAAAATAATTTCCATACTTCAAGTGAATCAAGTACAATATAAAAATTTTCACTTAACCATAAAATTTTTTTTGATTATTTTAGGCAATGCTTAGATATTGAGAATGTATTCTCAACGGAAAACTTTTTATGCGATGATGGCGATGATAAAAGTTCTAGAATACTGACAGATTTTGTTCGTCCACAGTATTTTAATTATAAGACTGATTTCAATGCACGCAAAAGTTTCATCGTTGAAATCAATCTTGACCGTATAAAGTTTATACATCATTCTCTATTCTCGATTGAGCAAGTATTCGAGAAACAGTTGATCGAAGCGTATGATTCAATTGTAAAGCTTAAAAATGACATCAAAGTAATGCAGGATACTTTGGAGCAGTTGCATAGTAGAAAACAAGACATTCTTCAAATCATCGTATCACCTAAAAGAGATAACAAAAAAATATACAGTAATACGGAATTTTGTGAGTGCGTAAACGAAATTAAGAAAAATAGTTCATTGTATTATCAAAAGTGCACAGAAGAACGCAAAACAGAAAAAAATATGATGTCACTGTGGAAAAATATAAAATACATAAGGAAAAAACTTGGATTCAACAATACTGGGATAACATTATCAGTAAAAAAAAATAATATAGAAATTAATGATGCTAATAAAATATGGGAAGAGAGTATCGAATTAGAATTGAACAATGCAATAGATGAATTGAAATGTGAATATTATCGTAAAAAGAAGAAATACAATGAGAAATCTAAAAAAATTAAGCAATCTGGTGCAAATGATAAGTCGATGAAAAAGCCTACACTAGATTTGGATCAAGATAGCCTTAGAGAAGATATTGAAAAGAAGTTGACACAAGCACTTCGACAACCACAAGAGCCAATTCTTTCATTTGAAATAAAAGCAATATCTGGAGATATAACGGGGGCTCCAAAAGAAGCAGACGAAATTGGCAGAAGAAGTGATGTTAATAAAACGAAAGTGTTCATTAAAATTTATGTCAACCACAGAGAAGTTTGTAAAACAAATACATTTCAGATGGAACAAAATTTTACAGTCAATATATCTGAAAAATATACAATTCACCTGATTGAGAATATATTCTCGTTAAAAATACTAGTGTTTGAAAAGTTATCTATATTGCCATCACATGTATGTTACGAAATAGTAATACCCATAGAACAAGGCTCAGATACATCCGTATACAATTTTAAAAATGAAATGAACAAATTTCATAATCACAGTGGAGTTGGTAGCGGTAGTTCTATGTCGAATTTGATCTTAAAAAAATATCCCAAGATGGAAATCACCGATTTGCAACCAAATAAAATTTTAACGTATGAAGGTGAGTTGCATTTGCAGCTGGCTTTGACTCGGGAACCACTCCAGGATACATTTAACAATGAAAATGATAAAGAGAATACAAAATTAGATATAGCAAACTTGATAGGAAACTCTCTTGATCCAAATGATCCTAAAAATATGTATCTTTCAAATTATTTCCATAAAATTAAAGAAGATGTCGAAGAAAAGGGTTTTTATTTGAACTCACAAATATACTTGGATTTTGTTCGGAATCTTCGCTTTGAAAAAAGTATTCAAGAAAGTTTAATGTCAATCAAGAATAGAGTCGACGACCAACTATCGTCACCCAAGAGAGATCAACTGTCCATTTTATCCGATGGGAGAAGTTCGCTGAAAACAATTACACCAAAAACCATTAATGCCATCGATACTATAAACAAACATCGTAAGAACAGCGTTAAATACCTTCAATCGATAAACAACTACATTTTCCAACATATCAAGGATGAAAAAGAAAAGAAGTTGAGCGACATATTGACGGATGTTCACTATCCAACTATAAAGTATGAAAATAAAGTTACACGTTTTACACAAATACTATTTCACATTAACATCTTTTTACTGACATTTTAATAATTGCAGAACATTAGCCGTCAACGTTCTGGATCCAAAAACGCCACTATTTTATCAGTCACGACAGGCAAGTCCAATAATTCAAGAACAGAGAAGCGAATCGAAAGATTATTTATTAAAAATTTGCATTTTTAAAGCGTTCCACTTGCCGAATAGGTTGGAAAGTGATATACATTCATCACAAAATGCTAACGAAGAAGGTAAGGTATTCAAATAAGTAAAATCATCGTATTATTTAATAACATTTTATAATAAACCTAATCTGTTGAAATAACAGGTCTACTTAAAATGGTAAACTTGAGACCTTACATCTATGTTAACTGCCAGAGTCAAACACGGCGAACTTCCACAGTGATAGGAAATAGCCCTACATGGAATGAACAAATAAACTTCTCCATCAAGTAATACATAATGTTAATACATATCTCTACGAATTGATCTTATTATAATCATTCTCGTTATAGACATAACCCATTGACAACAATAACTTTTCAATTGTGCGATGAAATAGTTGAGAATATGTTAATCGACGATAGATTGGAAGATTCAACGTTACATTATCAATATAGTGCTCGCTGGTTAGCATCTCTGAAAATTCCTCTTGCAAATTTGATTTCTCAAAATAAGGTATGCTTAACCATTCAAACAAAATGTTATAACGTCATTCCAATTAATATGGATATAAATATAATATAAACTATAGGTTGAGGGAACTTTTCTAATGCAATGTCCAATGGAACTGCTCGGATACAAATTTAATTTGGATGAAAAATACCCAGCATCCCATGTTTCGTACGATAGTTTGAGAAAGGAACCGTCCCTGAAACAAAAGGAAGAAGTATTCCTGAGTATGTACCTGGAGATCTTTCCCAATTACCGAGATGCACCCCAAATTCAGCTCTACAAAAAGCTGAACTCGAACGAAATAGATTTGATGCTTCAGCATCTGAATTGTTTCAGCGAAAATTACTTGAATCAATTCCCTAACAGAAAACTCAACATATTGGTGATTGATTTGGGGGTAAAAAATATTTGCATCACAAGATTTTTTCAGCCGATTCCACTGTTTCAATTCAACGAGTGTCTAAAGGTAATATTTGAATCGACACCGAGAGACAATTCATCGTCGAAGAGTTCAAGTCTCAGGAAGAAATTACTTAAAACGGAAGAAGTGCCGAGGACGATCCAATCAATGCTATCTACAAACTTGAATGTCAAGAGACAATCAATTTCGACAAGAGAAAGCTTTGAAATGAAAACCATGGATGACAATTCAATCAACGACAAAGACCTTACGCTCGCAATGAAAATCCAAATATGTGTGAGATTCGTATCAATGATTCCTCTGCACAATACACAACTTATGCATAACCAATTCGTTGTGCTATCGGCAGCTGTAAGTAACTTTCGGGTAAATGGCAAAATTCTACTGTCTAATTCTCTGGGTTATTTTTATCTATTTTCAGCAAGTGCTCAAACTATCATACGGTACAATGATCGATCACACAATACTTCTAATCGGTTATTTTATGGAATTGGGAATCGAGTGCTGGTGTGTTACCGGTTATGGATTACCGCAGGGTTACTCAACGTACATTTTAGCTAGAGAAAACGCTGCAACTAATGAAATTATTCTAAAAACAAATTTCAAGAATGTTATGAAATCGAAAAACTGGAGAAACGTCATCTTCGATGCCACTACTGGAAAAAAATTCGCTGTTAAAGATCCATTTTGTCCGTTGCAAAAAGTGCACTTTGTATGCAACAACGAAAATGTTGGTGTTCCTATAATTGTAATAGAATTGTTAGAATTTTAGCTGACATTATAATTATAAATAAAAAATTATAGATATGGGCCAACGTACAAATTGAAGAAAGGTGCAGTTTGGTGAAATTCAATTTAAATAGTACTTCAGATTGGAGACCAGTCTTCCAAAAAGATAGCCTGGTATCTTGTCCCGGCCCACTCCCCAGTACGACGTCTGAGGCATCTGTAGAATCTCCATTATATACATACGATGAAGGTATCGTTCATCAGTTGAGAGATATGCTGGAAGATAAGATCATACATAAAATACAAAAGTGGCGTGCACATAGAAAAACTACTTGGAATAGGTAAAAATACACGTGAATTGTAATTACTAACGTGTTTCTCCAAAGGAATTTTAAATAGTGTAATTAATTTTACATTACAGATACTGTGGAAAACTATTACAAGATGCACTACCTCAGTGGGAAAAATGGTGTTTAAATACAGTGGCAACGAGACCCAAATATAGCAGTCAATTGCAACAACTAATGCTGGCATATGAGGTAAAACAAATACAGGCATTTTATTTCGGAATTGGAAGTTTGTTACTCTTCAATAGAAAATAAAACACAGAGTGATGCTTTCTTTTTTTTTTTTTTTTTTCAGATTTATGGATTTCCCTTAAATCTATCTTATACTACAATCGGTGACATTGTGTCAACAGTCAAAGGAACACAATTACATTTGAATGAGCATTCTGATGTTGAGTTTGCTTTGGGAGTGGAAATATTTTCTTATCCCAATTTTGTATATAGTGTTTGGATATATCTTGCATCAATTATTAAAAAATAAAGTGTACTCGGACACATAAAAAAGCACATATTTATATTCAACATGTGATCATTTTAAAACAATATTGGAGATGTTTGTAGCATGCATACAAATAAGTTAGTCGATCTTCGTCAATTATTATTTTTTTTTAATAGAAAACATTCTATGATAAACTCAGCTATATATCTTAACAGAAGTAATAATTTATATGCATTGTATTTGTTTTAATAGGCGATACAAATATCATAAGTTTGACAGACTTCAAATGAAGTCAATACTATATTCAATATTCTGTCGAGTTGAATTGAAATGAGTGCAAATATCCTACTTCTATATGACAGTATGTAGCCAGGAAAAAATCAAATAAAATAGTTTTATCATTATAATTATTACATATCATATAAAAGCTTACTATTAAATCACAAAGTACAAATTTAAAAATCAATAAGTAATTGGCATACATTTGAAATGTTAACTTTCAAATTGGTAATTGGTGTGACTATTTTCATATGAGCTAGTTCCATTTATTGCATATTCCTTGTTATTATATCAATCCAACTGTGACTGTAAAATAATATTACAAAATAAACATTAGCAAATATTGTATAAAATACCCCAAATTTTCACATCTTTGTTTGCAATAGAAACTTCTGATATGTCTCGCAATATGAAACGGTTACTTCTAAATAAAATACAAAAAATAAAAATCTTAAAGCATCCACATATAAGTACATACCGTTAATTGTTTTTAGTGTGAATACCTGGAACACATATTTGAGATTCATTAAGTGCTGTAATAATGTCATAATCCAATCCAATTCAATCTTACAATTTGACAGTTTGATTACAAACCGAAAGATAACAGTGTGACTCAACAAGTGATGTTTTCTATCAACATTGGATTTTTTAATTTTCCTCAACGAAATATATTTACATTTTATATATTGTATTTGCAAAATGAAGCAACTACATATATGTATATAGGTGGAGGACAGTGAATTGTGCCGAATTAATATTCTTTAATACTGTCGCAAACTTCATTATTGTTCGAAAAATATTAATACTGCGAAAATTTATGTAATATGTATGTATCGATTAATTACATTCACAATTAATGTATTACCAATTTTTGTATTATTAGATAGATATTTGATATCTAAATGTATATATATATGTATAGTATATAGACCAATTCTTACAAGATTATCCTAACATAACCGACGATGTTACAGAGCACCAATAAGTTAATATTTAGTTATTATTTGAAATTAACAAGTACAAATAATCTGGAAACCCTTTTTTCACATTTCAATCTGATTAATGTGCAAAAAAACCAAAATTTAAAAATAATCACAATAAACATGCAACTGCCGAAGATGCAGCTTCAGCATATAATGGCAAACTTCATATCTTTAAACATTTCCAAAATTTGAATTTTTGACAAAAAATAGAATTATAAATAATAAAATAATTAATATATTTTTATGTAGACCAAAACTCTTACATTGGATGAATAACTAAAATAAATGTAATGTCAGCAAAAATTTTTTTTTTTAGGTAGGTATAGGTATATCTTAAATTACTGATGCAATTATTAAAATATCAATAATTAATTTTTATTTAAAAAAAAATATGATAAGATGGAACAGCGTTTCATTCAAACTGCATTTTTTCTTCAATAGAATTAATAATATTATGAAATTTTACATTTAACGAAATTAATTTGCTTTGATGGACATTGTAAATTACTTGCAATAAAATGACTAAAACATAAATTACCACAGAAATCGACTTTTTCTGAGTGGAACTGGCAAAATAATTTGACATCGGCTACGAAACCATCATTTTTACTTGTACACGCTTTTGTCCATGAAACAAAGGTGTCAAAACAATCTCAACGAAAAAGTCGATGTTAATAACATATATCATTACAATTACATTATAATTACATCATCATATTTGAATTAAAATCTAATCTAAAGCAACGGTGGCACAAAATGCCATCTTCAATTCTGTTTACAGAAGAACATATCAATTTGAAAAAATAAAATCTCCATTAGAGGAAGACAACTTCCCAGTGATTAAAGACAAAAAATATTATAAAATGGTAAGTTAAGAAAAATTAACTTTTGACAAATTGCAATACGAAAGATATCTAATTACGTATGTAAAATACATATTTATTAATATAGACACATGCAAATAAATGCGTGTACGTGAAATAAAAACTTGACTTATGTAGTACGATGCTAATACTAAGTTGGGGTAGTCGGACTTGTCCGAGAACGCCTCAATTGTTGAATATAATGCCGCTGGATCGGCTTATGGAGTGCCAGCTGCGCCAAAGCATCGTCAATCGAGAACCACTGTCTTTTCCTCCCCATTTGTCGCGAATCTTCCCATTCGGCCAACTCCTCCGTGACCATCATCACGTACACTTCCGTACGGTGCTTATGCTCACGATTCTGAAACAGACACAGATATGATAATTAATTTCTGATCCGCATACAACCATACAAATATGTCATTGTAGAATTATTCGGTGGGAATAATGTAACATTATGAAAGTATCGGGATATAGATGTAGAAAGGTTTTCGATTAAAAGTAATACTTCGAAGACGCCAAGACACCGTCCGAGTCTGCCAAGCACTCCAGCCTCCTCGAGCACCTCCCTGGTGGCGGTGGCCGGCGGCTCCTCGTCCGGCTCAACTCCACCGCCCGGGACGATCCATTTATCGGGACGACGAGATGATGTCACCAGCAGCACCTGCAAAAACAAAACCCAATGAGTAACAATGCAATAGTAGTAAGTGTGGCGTTCAGTAGTTAAACTTGGGGGGGGGGAACAACATCGTCTATAAAACGAAAGCGTAGCACGTTGAGATCAATTGCTTGTAAATCTTAATTTAGCAACAAGCATCCACATGAGTGTACCGGGTTCTTTCCTACCACGTATTATCATCATCGGCCTGGGTACCCAAGGCTGGTCCTCAGAGAATTTCTCCGATCTTCGCCTATATTACGCCAGTGCCCTCCAGTTAGTTGCACCGGCCGCCCTAGCATCTCTGATGACACAGTCCAGCCACCGAAGTGTGGGTTTGCCAATTGACCTGTGACCATTTGGTCTGCTGTCTATACTCTATCCAACGAAACACCCTAGACTTGACCGATTTAGAACCCATCTGTGCAAAACTACTTGGGTCTCAACCGATGAGCTCCGTCACCGTCTCGGTTTCTCGGAACAAACATCAACGATAATCAACCAAAATTATAAAAGCGTATAAAATACTCCCCGGCGGCTGGGCACTATTCTATTCTAGCCAGTTTAGGATCTGGTCTGCTATCTATACTCTATTCAACTTATGAAACACCTTAATCTTGACCGATTTAGAATCCATTTACACAAAACTACTGAGGTCTCAACTGATGAGCTCCGTCACCGTCTGATCTGCTGTCTATACAAGTATCCAACTTACGAAACACCCTAGTTTTGACTGATTCAGAATCCATCTGCGCAGAACTACTTGGGACTCAACGGATGAGCTCCGTCACTGTCTGGCCTGCCGTCTATACTATGTAGTATCCAACTTACGAAACACTCTAGTTTTGACCGATTCAGAATCCATCTACACAAAACTACTCAGGTCTCAATCGATGAGCTCCGTCACCGTCTAGTCTGCCGTCTATACTAGTATCCAACTTAAGAAACACACTAGTTGTGTCCAATTTAGAATCCATCATCACCTGGATCTCAACCGATGAGCAACGTCACCATCTCGGTTACTTTGGAACAAACGTCAACGATAACCAAGCAAAGTCCACGGCGGCTCGGTACCGTACACGTCCTACCCATTTAAACTTTCCAACTTTGACGAATGTGGAAACGCATTCGTCTCCACCTTGTACTGACCCTTCCGCACCCCTCGAACGTGTACATACATACAACGGGAGAGAATCCTCGATTTGGGTCGGTTCGGTAGACCTCAGTATGTGCGGCGACATGGTAACACTGACCGAGGTGTTGAGGCAGAAACATACACACCACACGCCACGCCTTCTGACGCGATTCCAAACGCGCGACTCACGATCGCGTCGAGCGACATGTGTGTATGTTCCGTACGCAAACATCTCCAGCCGTTAAGCTCAACGACGTCACGATCTCAATCGTGGACAACCATACCCGAGTGTTTTGTACCGCGGTCGGTGACGTCACACGATCGCGACCGAGTGGTGCCGATCAGGTTTTAAACTGAGTGACGTCACGGCTTGAGGCGATCATAGACAACCGTCGCGGATCCATTTTGAGGTTGAGGCGTTTCGCGGAATGCGCGCGGGGTTGTAAATGGATGAAGGATGATGGTGATAAGGATGAGGATGAGGATGAGGATGAGGATTAGGGACGAACCTCGGTTTCCTGTTCGGTGCGGACGCAGATGCAGGCGGCCCGTCTCCGGTATCCGTCCTCGTCGTACATCCGCGTCGAGTTGGGCTTCTCCTTCACCATGACGATGACGATGACGATGACGATGACAGCGACAGCGAACGGATAGCAGATGACGGATGACAGACGATGGAGAAGTTCGCCGATTCGCCGACCACCGCCTCTCCGACCATCGCCTCTCCTCTCCTCTCCCCTCTCCCCTCTCGCCCCTCGACTGGCTCTGCCTCCCCCTCACCCCTCGAATGCCCAGCGGCTACCGCACGAACATGCCGGATGCCGGATTGCCGGAAGCCGATTGCTCGATTGCCGGCTCACATACACACACACACGCGCGCGCGCACAAACTCGTCCACGCACACGAACACACACACACGCACGCCGGTCGCCGCTCGTGGTCGTAACGGCGATATCGACGGCCATGTCGCCGCGCGTCGTATTTTTCTCCGTTCGATATTTTAAATTTTGTTCGTTATCGCGGCTCGCGTCGGACCGTTTGAAGCGTGTCGTCTTTTGCTCTATCGTAAAAATATATTTTCACGTTATAACGATGGGACGGGATTTTTAGTCAAAAAAAAAAAATAAATTTCCCCTTCGGATTAAATTATACCATTCTCTTTGTACTGTGATCGTGCGAAAATTCGACATTGAAATTTTGACTGATTATTATCGGGTATCATCCCCTGATCACGTTTTCATTATTTTTGGAAAATGTCTGTATGCTGTGTCGGTGTATTTGTGTGTCGGCGTACTTTTTCTCCGAAACTATCAAGTCTATCAAGCTGAAATTTCATATCTATTATTTTCACGTAAGGTGTAAGAGATACTATGATTATGGTCAAAATCCGCCAGCCGGAAGTGGCAGTTTACTCTTGAACGATTTTTCGTTATTTATATTTTTCGAACTTTAAATATTTATAATCTTCATAATATTGTAAAACTATAATCATTATGCTAATTAAAATCTGTGGAAAAAAAAATCATTAAAATCGCTCAACCGGAAGTGTGATTTTTCTTTGTACACGGTTTTTTGACTTTTTCAGTGTTTGACTACTCTTCATATTCCTCAAATATATGGATAAAGTTATGGGTTGGCCACAGCCGATTTTTTTTTTTTTTGAGTAATTATTCGAAACATTAGAGCAATATTACACTGAGCAACAACACCAACACCAGGTTTTTTTTGGACTTCGACGACCAGATAGATATACAGGTTCAGATGCTGCGTATTACATTATGCGATTCTGAGTTGCATGAAAATTTCTTGGAAGTCAATGTTCGACGAAAAAAACCTTCACCAAAAACCCTTTTCTGACCTTTTTTTTTGCATCGTCGTACTCAATAAATTGTCAACGCAACGCAACGTCAACGCAATTTTATTGTTTCGAAAACAATGAAATTCAGAAAGAAATACGAGAGGTTGAATTTTATATATTTTCTACGTCTACATAGAGTACCTAGTTTCGTATAGTATTTTTTTTTTTGTATGAAGATTATAAGATGAGCAGGTAGCTTGGTGAGTGAAAAGTGGTGCAATGTAATAAGATGCTCGCCACCGCCAAAAAAAATCTGGTGCTGGTGTTGTTGCTCAATGTAATATCGCTCTTAAGCCGCGTACTCTAGCGAACGCGCGCGTGTAATGTAACGCACGCTAATGTGGACGCCATGTACACACTTGCCGCGTAACCAACTGCGAACGACCCGATCCAGGGCGCTCGCAGTCGAAACGTGTCTTCTGTACCGCCTGCGATAAATTGTTCGAGGCGAACGTTTACGAGCACACTGCGCACTCTTTTGTGTTCGAGTCAAAAACTGACACCGAGTGGTATTAATAATTTAATTAATTTATCACCCCGGAATAAATCCTCAAGAGATATCAACATAATAACAATAAATAATAATGGAAAAATCAGATCATTTATTATTGTCGACGACACGGCGCCGGCTGTAGCGTTTAGCAATTATTGTGAATATGCTGCGGAGCCTCATGCGGCTCTTTGTATAAAAACCTGCGGCTCTCGCTGTCACATAATTTACACAAAATCAAAATGAATCCTATTTCCATAACTTCATTGCAATAAAAAGCTTGCAGATGGTTTTTCAGATTAAAATTTATAATACTTTTTAGGAATAAACTGTCGAACATTAAGAAATATCACGAAGATGAAGCGGGATGAATGCGTTGCCGTTGTACAAACGAATGGTTCGTTTGTACAGCACATTCATCTCGCTCTGTCGTATGGCGTTCGAGCGAAATGTTTCTCCCTTTTAGCTGTAGCGTGCACCGTAGCAGGCTGCAGGCTACAGCACGCGGAGAACCTAACATTAACCATTTTGTACTGGACAATAGCTATTTTATATTGAGCAAATCTGAATTAAACATGGGGTGGTTTATTTGCCTTTTTTATGATATTGGTTTTGAAATAACGAGTTAGGTAAGAGTATCTACATATATATAAACATTTTCTTCATTGATAAATATTTTATTCATAATTTTATAAATACAATTCAATTCATTTTTTCGCAATATTCCTTAAAACTAGATTTATGTTCCTCTTTCAAAAATCTATTCACACCCCTTAATAAATAATGTAAATTTTTATGCCGGAAAAATATTTCATTCAAGGCACCGATGAATGTAGTAAAATTTTCTGTACTTTTATAAGAAGAGACAGACGATTGAAACAATTTGTACATGTCTTTATCTAACGATCCTTTAACACATTTTACAAACTCTAATAAACTTTCTGGAGCTTTTTTGACAACAACAATTGATGGAACAATTTCTTCTTTCCTGTCGAGTTCGAATTCTAAAGGCACAATTTTCAGTTTCTTTTTCTTATTTTTTAGAGTCAATTCGTTATTGACAAATTCATTTTTAACATTATCAGGGACTTTATTAACAGTTGAAATATTTTTGGACGTGTTGGACATATCAAGAGCATTAAAGAGTTCAGAAGCTCTACGGGGAGTAGTTTCATGAGATAACGTTCTTTGTGCAGTTCTGTAATAATCAATATCACCCACAATTTCATTAGACTTTGGTAAGTTTTGCAATGTATCATTGTGTGTCCTCTTTTTTGGAATCAGTCGAACATTCGACACAGGTTCAGACGTTGTAATATTCGTATATTGCGACATGTCTTCAGACGGTCGGAGAGGTTTCAGTCTCGGTGATGGCAAATTCTTTTCAGCATTTTTGAAAAATCGACAAAGCTCACCGACAGTCTCACCAAACTTTACACTAGTATTGCAATAATTTCTAAGCCACGCAGAAAGTTGACTTTTTAAGCGAACATTATTGAATCTTGTATCGCATAGTAATATAGCACCGTAGTCATTTTTATGTCGAATAACTCTTCCAATAGCCTGATTAACAGCTCTCGACGCCTCCAAAGAATACCAATCGTCTCCTGATAAGTAATCCTTATCTTTTAATTTTTGCTCACATAAATATTTCTTTTTCAAAACTATTCTAGGATCTTTAAACGGTGGAAATGGAAGACCTGTAATAACCACAGCTCTACCATTCATGTCGGCAAAATCTAAGCCTTCGGAAACTTTGCCTCTGCAAACGGCCATAAAACAAGCTCCACGTGAATTAACATCATTGATCTTGGAGTAAAATTCCGACATGGTGGCATTGAAGGTATCCTTACGTTGAGATTCAACATATATGGGCTTAATGTCTGAAATACTCGTCCAGATTCCACTTAGTTGCCATGCTTCTTGGCATTTGGATAAAATTGGATACGACGGGAAGAACACCAGTAATCCATCAGGCACCACCCGAGTGAAACTTAATATCGTTCGACCCAACGAAGCAATATATTTAGGATTGTCTCTATTTTGAAAGTTGGAATTGAGAATTTGAGCGTCTGGACCTTGGCTGATGATTTTAACGAAGACTTGATTCTCCTTTATAATGTGAGGATTTTCAAGCCGTACATTGATGGGGATTCCTAGTTCAGATATGAGCGGCTTCAATGGAGCCAAGGTTCCGCTCGTTAAAATTATAGATCGGACGTGTTGATCTAAAAGTTGTTTCATCCCAAATCCTGGACTGAAACACCAATAACTCAAGACACGTTCCGACGACTTGGTCGAAGGACCTTTAACGACCGACCACGAATCGCTTTTTTTTTTTTTTTTCTCCTCAATATGTACATGTACTTTATAGCAGTCAATTATTCGCTTTTTATAAATGGCAAGATTGTTACTGAAAATGATGTTTAACAGATCGGAAAACTTTTGTAGACCGGCTCCTTTTCTTTGAAACGGTGAAGAATTGGATAACGTTGCCAAATACTGTACTATGCTGTCTACGACTGTACACATTGCATTTGCATTACCATCAGAAATTTGCGCTTTCATTAACAATTCAAAAATATAGCTACCATCAAAGGTTACACCGTCACCGGGTACAACGTTAATATCATCGACCGCTTTCTCTAAAGAAAGAAAGACTGTCTTTAACGTGCAAAGATCTTCCGGAGTGAAATCTTTCGGCTGAGAATTATCTGAACCCGTATTGAAATCAGCTCCTTCTTCGCTAGTTTCTGACATCAATTTCATTACATGTGTTACTTCTTCAATGCACAATGCAATATCGGTCGTTTTTATCTGCAGAGATGCCGACTCTTCACATATTCGTTCTATATTGTGTGCTTCGTCTAAAATTATAACATTATTGGCTAATTCTACCCCGTTTGCACTGCGAGCTTTAGAATCTAATAAGTAATTGTACGGCATAAATACTATATCGGCCGTTTGTTTAAGTTCTTTAGCCAAGTAATATGGACAACACGATAAGCGTTTACCAGTTTTAACCAAGTCTTCTATATCCAGAATCGTATTATCTCTGATGCTTGCGTCTTCTTTCTTCGACTCGACGTTTGTGTAAAAGTGACACGTTCTAGTCTTGACTTTCGCTTGGCACATGTGAATTTTATTCGCATTGTTGGTCTCTTTGGAGACTTCGGGATGGATGCACATTTGATCTCGGGAGCCCAACACGGCGGCTTTGACGTGTCTGTAACTTGTTCGTTTCAACTCCTGCATAGCTTGAGACAGCTGGGAGTGTGTCCTGGAGGCGTATATGATCTTGGGTAGTCCCCAGCTGTTTGAAGTTTCCCCGTTTTTACTCTGTTTCCCGGCCACATTCTTGAGACTGTTTTTGAGCAGGGTAGCAAAGCCGGCATTGGGCACGTCTCCCGCTTGGATGTTTATCTGTATCTGAGCTTTTTTGACGAGGAGCCAGGCGAGAGACGAACACAGGAGGCTGAGAGTTTTACCAGTTCCAGTCGGTGACTCCAAAACACCATTGGTACCGTTTTGAAGACATTCGATCACTTTTTCCATGTAAGCTTTCTGAACATCGTAAGGTTCGAATGGGAACGAGACAGGAATACCCTGAATCATGGAGTCCATTGTGGGTGGTCAATAGTGAAGTACAGCGCAGAATGACAAGTGACAGTTTATGTTGGCGCCAAAATCAACAGCTGTTTGACAGCTGTGGCCGTGACTCGTCGAATTACAGCCAGCTTCGATATTTATTTAATAAATTAAAAAGTTGTAATTTTATCGCATAAATAGCTAAGTGGAGGATCTGAAATGAAAACAGAGGAAAAAATAATGATGTTGCGTATTTATATTGCATTTTAACAAACATTAAATCGTCTGTATAGTAAAAAGAGAATAATGGTGCCAGTTTTGTATGAAACTTTGGGTACTCGGTGAACCAATGGGCTGAAGTTGGCATGACTGTCTCCCTGATGGTTGGCAGCCCTTGTACCGGTGACCGAGTGTTACACAGGTCACTCCCACTCGGTATCCGTCACTGAGGAAATAAACACCACCAAAACGTTAACTTTCAGCCTTTCCCTCGCACTCTACGAACTATCTTAAAAAAGAAGGCATACTACCAATGCGTACTGCCAGTTATGACGTATGGATTGTAAAACGTGGATTCTGAATTCAAAAATGTTACGTATGATACAGTGCACACAGCAAACATGGAAAGATGTATGCTTGGTATAACAAGAAGAGATCGTAAGAGAAATACATGGGTAAGAAGCATGACCAAAGTGACAGATATAGCGTAACGTATGAAAAAGTTGAAGTGACATATAACGAGAAGAATGGATGGCAGATGGACGCGAGAAATATTGGAATGGCATCCGAGAGGATGTGAAAGAAAGCATGGTAGACCGAGCGGACGATGGGCTGATGAATTGAGAAGAATGTGTGGAGTCAAGTGGATGCAGATTGCTCGAGACAGACAGGAATGGAAGAAGATTGGAGATGCTTTCATCCAGCAGTGGATGGTGAACGGCTGTAAATGATCATGATGATATTAAAACTAAAAAATGTAAATTAATTAAGCGTTTAACGTGATGGATCATGCCGTGGTGTATGAGATCCGTCACTTTGAAATTAAACTTTGTTTCGCATTTTAAACGCATGGATTCGCGAGTGCATTGGCCTGGCCGTGACCTGGCTGACGCCAGTCACGTGGTTTTTGTTTGTATAGAATTTGGAAGAAAGGAGGGGTGCTGGGAGTTGGATGTCAGCGGCCAGCTTTCTATTTACCTGTAAAATTCTATATCTACAGAAAAAAACCGCACCTTAATAAAGAAGTAATTTATTGTGACGACATTGTACAAGTTATAACAGATTTACGAAGTATGATACAATATGAAGTGTGAATGAGCGTAGATGGAATGCTTCAGTGATCCAGAACAATCACGAGCGATGATATTTGTAGTTTTTTCCCTTGTTGATAAAGTGCTGCAAGTGCGTCTGTGTATGGAGATGTTGCCATGTTGCAAAATTAGGAAGGAGAGATTTTCTACAAGTATGAAACCAAAATCTTTTGATGAGTTTAATTCTCTACTGTTGGGCTATTTTTATGGTTAAATAATAATTTAAATTCATTTTTGGAATATTTTTATATCTGTTTGAGTAATAGCCGTCGTTGATCATGTTTAGACCAAAAAAGTGAGATCATAACCTAGAACTCGTGTGACAGAGTGCTCTTCTACCATGTCTTCTGGAAAAGAATTGATGGTAAAGTCTTTGAAAACGTTTATTCTTGACCATTCCACGGTTTTATCAAAGAACCGACGTTTTTTTTTTATATTTGGTTTCGTTGTACAATCTTCACTGATGAACTCATTACCAATTAAAAGTTACTTTGTATTTTAGGAAGGCGATGATGTTACGATCACATATGAAGATCAAAAGAATATCAATAAATTTGCTCAGCTGAATGCGAAGCTCGAGGACGTAAAAGAAGATTTGAAAAACAAACAGAATGACATTAAGAATTTAGAAGAAGCTTGTGATGAATTGTCTCTCATGGACGAAGAAGAAGATAAAGTTCCATATCTAATTGGTGACATTTTTATATGTCAGAGTGTCGGCGAAACTTTGGTAACACTCGAATGTAACCGAAATGTATACTAATAATTGCTGTTTTTTAACATTTTTTTACTACAATTTTCACAGAAACGACTCGAAGGAGCAAAGACACAAAAGACAGATGAAATCAAAGGTCTGGAAGGACACTCGGATTTGATCAAAAATCAAATGACAGAATTAAAGGCTCACTTGTATGGAAAATTTGCTAACAAAATAAATTTGGAGAATGAAGATGATTAATTAAAAAAAAAATCTCATTAATTTATATTTATTAAACTAAAATCATAATATTACTAATCACTAAAATATTTTCTGTAGTATTCTTAGTTTTGTCGATTATCTTATCTGGTTTGTTTACCATAATTATATGAAAAAAATGTATTTAATTTAAAATAATTATATTAACAAATGTTTTTTTTTTTTTAAATTTATACCCAATGAATAAATCTAGTAAATATTACTTTTGATAGATTGGTCGACACACCTATGTTATTATATTTCAGATAATATGAACTAAATATGCAATCATTTTTGCTTTTATTTTTTTTTTCAAAACTAATTTTGATTTTTGTATTGAAAACTAATTAAAATAAATTTTATAACAATTTAAGTTTTTTTGTACCCAATAGCTTTATTGTATTGTATTGTATTTCTTAAATTTTAGTTAAACTTCCAACTGTTTTATTTAATATAGAACTAGAACAATAGTAACATCCAGGTCGTTTACAAGTTCACATATAAGAAACCAAAATGAAACGAATTCCAAAACAACCAAGCCAAAAAAATATGAAAAATCAAATCATACCTATGCCGAAACTAAATATTTAAAAATATATATTTAATTTAGTACAAGAATTTTGTCAAAGTTTTCTTAAATAAATAAATATATTTATTTATGAGAAAGAAACATATCTACATACAGTTTATAATAAAAAAATACATGAGAAGAAAAATTGTGTCGACACATGGTTAATGGTTAGCTCAAAACGTAGTTAGATAAATGTAATTTAATACCCTCTTATCGCTATATGTCACAGGAATATAAAAAATAACAATTCAAAAAGGTAGTAAAAATAATTTCATAGTGTAGAAGGAGAGTGAAAGTTTGAAAGACGATTGGATTTAAAGATCAAAATGATAAAATCTTATTCCTCAAATTGAATGATCCTTCAATTAATGAAAGTTATAACCGGAGTCCTCTCACGGTGTCTCTAAAGAATTTACCGACAGCGACTTGATTTTCATACATATTAAACTCCAATATTCGGTGGCAGTGTTCCACGTTTACGCTTTGTGCTGTCTATTGTGTGTTTGGTTTACTCGCGAAAGTACAGAGATGCTTTTGTGGCAGTCAGAGAAAGTTGTCTGAAGAGTGGGATCATTTCACAGTGGTTTTGGCCCAGCGTTCGTTTCGGTTAAATCTGCTTCATCATGTCCCAAACCGTCTCTAGAGGTCTTCAAAATGCCACTGCGCTTCGGAAGCATCTCAGTGCAGCGACCTCGTGACCTTTTCTGAATAGAAAGTGACTGCAGACGCTCAATTATCTGTCGTTTAGAGTAAAGCTCATTTTTTTTTATTACAAGAATTTCACCATATAATCCTATCTAATCCCAAAAGCCAACACTGCAAAATATTGTGCTGTAACGTTGCGTATGAAGAAAGTGGTATTTTTAGTTAGAAAGCAATTAATTTACATGAAAAATCTAAATTTTATATTAACACCCAGATTAAATGATGAGTACTTGTCTATAATTTTACTTTTCGCCCGTTCTTGGAGTTCCATAAACACAAAACGTAATACGATTTTTATCACACTATGTATATAAATCCCTTCAAATAAACTCATTTATTCATTGCAGAAAAATGTTGAGAAAAACTGATAAAAAAAAACACTTTGATTGTCAGTATGAAGCAACCGTAAACAAATAGATAATGAATACTCGAAAATTGATAAATAAACGCGATTGAAATTATTCGATCTGCGTCTCTCAAAACTTTCGTACCTACAGGTAATATTTAAGTAATTTCGGAGCTTAAAAATTAAATATTTCAAAAACCAAATTGATTTAATATACATATGTATATATGTATGTAGGTACATATCATCATCATTTTTAGCCGTTCACCATTCACTACTGGATGAAGGCCTCTCCAATCCTCTTCCATTCTTGTCTGTCTTGAGCAATCTGCTTCCACTTGACTCCACACATTCTTCTCAATTCGTCAGCCCATCGTCCACTCGGTCTATCTTGCTTTCTTTCACATCCTCTTGGATACCATTTCAGTATTTCTCGCGTCCATCTGCCATCCGTTCTTTTCGCTATATGTACATACATATGTCCATCCCATTGCCACTTCAACTTTTTTACACACTTTTTATCCATGTATTCCTCTTACGGTCTCTTCTTGCTATACCAAGCATACACATTTCCATGCTTTTCTGTGTGCACTAGAACTTAACGTAACATTTTTGAATTCAATATCTACGTTTCACACCTATACGTCATAACTGGCAGTACGAATTGGTCGTATGTCTTCTTTTTTAAGCACAGTGGGATGTTGGACTATGTTCATTTTATATTGAATTATGTATATTGAAAATTCCGAAGATTTTGTGTTTTTCTCATTGTACAATAATTACTATAACCCAGTTGTAAACTATAAGTCGGTACACTTTTTCAGGAATAGATACAACTACAAAAATACAAAGCAAACTAATGCTTTACATAAAAAAAATAGAAGAACAGATTTGTATGCATTTGGGAAAAACCTGAATGAATAAGTTAACGATGTGCTTTTTTAATCGCCTCGATAACCTTGAGAACGCTGTTTCCGAAGAATCTTAAATGGTCAAATATGGACGAAAAAAACTTGCAATAATACTTTTGGCGTTTTGTGCCAATTCAAAGGTGAAGAAGAGCAAACCGATCGCCATCGTCTTCAATATAATTTCATGCCTCACTTCTCGCCCAGGTGAAAGTCTGTTACGTACACATGTATGCTTGTACGTATGTGAATCGACGATAGCAGTCGGCAACCAATGAGCTATAAATCACCATAAAACTTAGAAGAAAAGTCGAGTGGTTTTCAGATTATTGCTGGAAGTGTTCGATATAGTAAACAAGTATGTTACGGCGAAGACGACTGGCTAATCCGCTAATGTATGTAATTTGTACGATTAAATTTCACCATATTTTGTACATCTCTGATACTTTACGCGTTTTTTTTAGTCGTTGAAGGTAGTTACGGCGAAAGTCTCACTTAAACGATAATCTTCTACAAAAAAAATGGTTAGAAAAAAAAGCAGTGATTGAGATCATTTAATTTTTATGTTGATAAAAATAATAATAACGAATGACGCAAAGCGTTCAATTCACATCGGAAAATTAGGCATTTTCAATATAACGTGTATGTATTTACAATACAATTCATCACAATCATTAATAAGGAAGTATTTTTGCGACAATCTGTTACCATGACATAAATAAATGATAGCTGTAAATACTCCTTTGCTTGTTTTGGGTGAATCATTCATTTTCCAATTGGCACTCTATGTATGTATGTAATGATTATAATAATAATGTATATTATCTAATTACTAATGATAATTCTAGATATTAGTACGATATACAAAGCGGATCGCCTAGGACAGTATGTTTCAGTGTGTTTTTTTTTAAATTTAAAACCCATACTAGAGTTTTACATATAATTTCAATCTCAAGCAAGTTGTACTTAAATGTCTAGGCTTACATAGAACTATTACGGAAATGGCGTCTTGTTTTGTTCCAAGTATATTCAAGTACGACTTGCTTGATACATGTTGTATATCAGAAAACTGGTAAGTAGTCCCTTGGTACTACTATTCCAGTTGTACAACCGACATCCGGGTACCATTGTCCATATAGACTCAGGTGCAACGAGGACTCATCTGGAGATTGAAGGACAACCAACAGACACGATTTATGTTGACAAAACATATTATATTTGAAGAGTGGCAGGGGAGGCCCCCACCTCTGGTACGATGGCAGCAACACCAACAACAGCAACTGCCTTTCACAACAGCAGGAGACGTAGCGGTACTGGCACGCGTCTCCAACAATCGTTGACCAAATCCAATAAACCAGCTGACCCAGTATGGAGAAGGAGCACCAATCGGACTCGATGGCCACCGTCACCATGAAGCCGGAATATCCTCCTTCAGAGGTCTACAGCACCTCTGAACCACCACCGGTAACAAAAAAAACTAATATAAGTAGCCTTCGGAAAAGACCTTTCCAACTAAACCGGTCACACAGAGAAATTTTGGTCACGCGGACATTGAAATCAATAAAAATTAAATTTGATCTAAAGTTTTTTTTTATGTTGAAAATATCTCTTACCGCACTCACTTGTTCAAATTAAAACTTTCAATTTACGTAGAAAATTCAATGGAGAAAATATGCTATTTTCTATGAAGGGGCAAGTGCTATCAGTAATTTGGTTTTGCAGAAAGTATGACGTCGACCTTTAGTTTCAGATACCCTTTCTGAAAAGGTGTATCATACAGAATTTTGTTCGAAATTAACATATACATACATACAAATGTACATGAACAAAACGCTTAATCTCAGAGGTCTCGAATATATGTATGTAGCATATGTATATTATCCACTTCTCCCTTCATATTTGAATATTGTAATTTAAATAATTAAAGTATAAGAACAATAACAGTAACGATAAAAAAAGTACAATCAAAGTACGAACTTTGTATCGTTTATGTGTTTGTCAGTTTATAGTTTATACAGAATACAATGCGATGAATGATTAAAATTGCAAAAATATTGAATACAAATCAATAGAAAATTTTCTCACCGGATTCACTATGATTTTTCTAGAAAAACGTTTAAATTTTCTCTTTATACTTTTGTGTAATGCGTTTACGTAATTATTCCCATGCAAAAACGATGAATGTGCACATTGGCTGTGTTTTAAAAATAGCTATATTCGACATTATTATGTCGGATCAATTGTTGTTTATACGAATGTTGGGGTTTAATTTAACCTTAATATTTAAAATTATTCTAAAGCGAAAAAGTCTTATAGAAAATATGAATAATGTTTTATATACATTTTCAATTATTCTGCTATACCTATAGCTTTAAAGTTCAATACAAAAAAATGTGCCTGCAGATTTAAATGCAGATAAGCGATTAAGCATCGGGTTGTTGATTTGAATAATGTTTGTAAACAATTCAATTTTGAATTACAATAAATTTCACACCGTTTTTATTGCATCGATAAGAATTATTACAAGACGCATTCGACAAAAAAGAATCGCTATGAAATAATAATTATCGCATAAATGCGCAATCTCATTCGTGAAATGCATTAAAGATTTTCTCACAAAAATAACCATACGTATTGCATCAAAACGTTTTTTTTTTCTTCTATATTTTCCAAAAGCAAAATCAATGTATGTAACATGTGCAAATTATATAAGCACAACGTCGAACAGCGGATTTGTATTGTAATATTGATGTAATAATTGTACGCTATTGTAAAAATTCTCACATTTTCGTCGAATTATATCATGTGATTTGCAGTTATGGTAAAAAACGTTACAAACGTTTACGATATATATCGTAGCGAAAGTTTCAACTTTTGTGAAAGTTTCAGTATACCCTACGTCATAATTCTGCATATAAGAAAAAAATTTAAGGTCGATTAATTACTTAATAATTAATTGAATTGCGTAAATAATAATTTTCACCGTTTAAAAATCTTACGAATTCGACAAAATTAATTACCCGTGCACGTTTTAAAACGCATTTGGTAATTTTCCAAGTGTTTTGTTTATTCAATAAACCTATCGAGGCAATACTAACGAGTGACGGATATGAACTCTCGTTGAAACAGTTAAATGTACCGATGCATTCAATCCGTTGAACTTTACTTTCTATGGAAAAATACTTGACAAACCTATGTAATACATAGTAATCATACTGTTCGGTGTATTGACTTTAAATTGCATCAATGCCCGCATCTGTACGAAACCATTAATATTCAAATAGCATAACCATAAGCCTTGCATTTTCATTGCGAATTTTTAAATACATTGTCATATTCGATTAATGCTATACAATATTTCAATTAGGACTTTGACTCACGAGCTTATTATATAGAATCGCAAAACGTGAATTTTCTAATGCTATTTAATCACTCAGAAAAACTTACGTGATTTGCTTCATTGTATATGTATAATTGTCAGATTGTCACATTTATTAATAACACGTTTGTCTTTTGTTGTTTTCAAGGTAAATGCGATTAGGTAATTATATATATGGCAATATTGCCATTTTCCGCAATGAATTTTAGTTTTAAAATAATTGGTAAAGTAAAACGTACGTCGTTTGATTCTTCAGGTATCAGATTGATGTCAATATGTGTTGTTTTCCTGGATTTTGCAACAAGAATGGTTATTGTTCGAGTCGGATGTGTACCAACATCTACATAAATACATTGTGGTATTGTTCTGTCGATTCGAACATCTTCTTTACCATTTATGAAGGAAACAGAGTGATGTAATCCGCTAGATTCGTACCAATGCAATGCCCAAAAACATATATTTATAGAAAAAATTGTATGCAAATAAAAAAACGATATTTTGCAATTATAACTCCATTGTATACAATCGCATTAGTCAAGTCGTCAAAAAATACAGGAAGTATCTATTCGTTTGATAGATCTTTAGTACAATTCTAAATATGGATTATGTTTAAAAAAAATTTTTTTGAAAAACGCAATTGAAACTAGCCAAAATTGTGTCGACATTTTGCTTTGTAAATAGTATTGAATAAAAAAAATGAAAAAAAAAACAATATAATAAGTTAGAGATGAACGTCTTTGAATGGTGCCATGGTCAAGATATAATGTTAAATGCTGATGTATCAACTTTGTTAGCACGTTATTTTGGAAAAAATTGCCACTTTCATCGAATTTATTTAGCTACATATATTATGTACATATGTGCTTTGCTATAAATTGTTAAATCACAAAATTCGTAATATTTTAACAAATTGAAAGCATTTTTTTTTGCCAACGATGCTAAATTTTCATTTTGTGTCTCGACCTCAAAAGTGATAAATGAGTTAGTTTATCTCTCTTTCATTTAACACTTTTCAATGTCATATGAATTTATTTCATGCGGTCTCCTTTGACGCTTTTGTGTACACAATGATGATTATTTCCAGTTTTTTATGTAGGCTAATTATATTGTAAGTGAACATTTTGACGCGAATGATTTAACTTGGTTTTCTAAAATTTTGTCTTACATGAAATTTAGCATAGTATAAATTTTAGCAATGAACATACCTTTCTATATCGTAATAAATTTAAATTCTACTTGATAAACTTAGTATTTATGTATGTATGTGTTATATGTAAGTTAATTTTTAATCTTCAAAATTTTAATACATACGTTGCAAAACACCCTAGTCATATCTGAGCACTGTTGCTCTACAAGTATACGGAGCAATGCTTGAGAAACCCTGCTTTAATTAATAGACTGGAACAACAATGAAAAAGTGTTTCGAACAAATCCTTCAATGCACTTACTTACATTTATAGCTTCTATATCGAAATTTTTTTGAAGAAAATGATGTTTTTAGTTAATCGAATCATATGTGAAGGTGTTTCATTAAGGATTAAGGAAACGGAAAATTTTTAATGTTTTGTTATTTGTGTAAATTACAAGTCTTGTTGGACTCTAGGATCATTAGTACTGGAACGATCGTTTCTATTGTTTGTCTATGTGAAAAAGTTGAAACTAGGACTTGCGGATGTTTGTGCGGATTTCGGACCAGCAAATAGTCTTCAAAATGTGCAAAAAAACTGTTTTTCGGTCGGACAATTTCGCAAAATGTAAAGAAGAGACGAAAAACCGAGCAGAAAAAAACGAAATAAAGAAGAGCGGTCGGTTTTTACCGATTGACCCGGTTCCAGTTCTGGTCGCTTGCGCCCATACGATATTGCTATGCTAATCTTGGTCATAGTGATCGCACGCTCGCTTTAAGAACAGTTTGATTTGACTCAACACAATACTTTAACATTTGTAATAACCGATTTATTAGAAGAAGACCCACTGTGACTTTCCACGCGAACGCTTCACTAGTCGAGTTTAACCAACACAGATCCAAAGAGAAATTTCGATTTATGATCTTGTAACTATCATTTGTACGCGTCGATTTCTCCGAAGTTCGACGATAAGCTTTTGATACGGTTTAAAAGTCGATTTCTATTTTGTTTCAGTGCAAAGTTCACACTCGTGACTATGAACTTGCGTTCGGTCGAACATTTTTAGACCGGTTTTGCTAATTAATTTCTTACTTTGACAGGCTTACAGACACCCTAAGCCCGCTTCGGTGCAAATCGCCAAAATTGTAGCGGCCACCATTATCGTGTCCTCACTGTTGCTGGGTTCGTTCATCCTGGCCGCCAGCTACGTCCAAGCCAGAGCTGGATGCCATCAATTGGACCAATTGGATGCAATGTTGGAGAAGGAGTTGGCTCTAGAAGCGAGACAGATGCAAGCAGACTCTTTGATCCAGGTAAACTTTTGAATTTGAAATAATTTTTCGAACTCTTACATACATGTTTGTAACGTACTATTTTTTTTTTTGATGAATATCTTCAAGGTTCTCTAAAAGAATACGTAATGCTTTTTTAAGAAGCTCTTTTGTGTTTTTTTTATGGTTTGCACGAACATGGAAAAAAATAGACAAATGGGGAAAAATACACGTATAATTACAGCGCGCAATGAGAACCAAATTTATATAATAAATTTATTTTCCGTTGATTTGAATACATTCATTTCATTTTTACACTCATTCAGTTGAACAAATCAAGGATACAGTCTTTTAGTATAAAGCTTTCAAATTTGATACAGTTTTGATACAATCAGTCATCAATTGACTGATATGGTTATCCATTTAAAATATTTGGTGATTTAAGTAAGATACATACATACATGTATGTAATGCATAATGCAACTGGTTGAATTAACACGTTCATTTCGGTCGATTAAAATAGAATAAAGAAAATGAATCGTATCAGCAAATTCGCTATTGAATGCCAAATTTGACACGTTTAGCGACTTTGTGAAAAGCAACAACAATGTATTTTGAGTAATTAAGGTTTTTTATGGAACGTATACCGTGAGAGTTGCTTGTGTACACAGTTGGCAGTAGACAATGGCCGAAGCTATGCAAAATGGAAGAACGACTAGTACCTAAATATACATACATACATACACTTAAGCTGCTAATTAATGTGGCCAACACTCAAAGTCACGGCACCCATTTGATGATTTTTAGCGTGACTTGTAAAAGATTGTCACGATTTGGATCGAATTTCAGACGAAAAAAATTTTGATGGATCAAAAGCAATAGAACAGATCACATAGTAGATAAATCCAGTTTTTTCTCGTCATATATCGCCAAAATACATCAAATAACTGTTGTGGATAGCGAGCGTGACACTCAAATCAGGTTCGACCTGGATTCGAAAGATTTGGCTTTGTCCACATCCGCAACTTGACAAAAACCGTGCAAATTTCTCTTCAAGCCAATTTATTATACCTACAATCACGTTGCATATTCTGAAAGTAAAAATTAAATTTCAGATGGTGCTATGAATACAGTCGTACAATAAACACGCCGTTGCAATTCTTCAATTTTTAGCTTATATAAGCGCGCTATCTGTGACGTCATTTCGGCGTGGACGATTGACCTTGATCGGCTAGTTTTTAGGTTGTTGACGTGCCTTTTATTCGACCGCTCCGTTTTCCGTATGCACTAAAGAACAAGAGCGAGCGGTTATTCCCCATTTTTTTTTATTATTTATTTAGTCTAAAGGTGCATATATCTATCACGTGATAAGATATATCGATATATGTATGTACATACATATGTGAAAATAAATTAGCGTAAAAACTAGTGGACAGTATTAGCCAAAACACTCATGACTCACGTCTCAGTGATTTTTTTCTCTGAACACATTATAATTTTTTTACAATTCAAATAAATTGAAAATCAAGAATTCCACAGTGAAATGATAATTTTATTCCAATAAACATAGGTATAATATAATAATTATTGATTCATCTTTGTGTACGTACATACGTACATATGAATATGCAAAAATAGCAATGTTAAAACCAAACTATTTTTTCCGTAAAGCACAGAATCAATATGAATAAATTAAACACTGTTTTGAAACCGAAAACGATGCGTAAAAGGTTAATATGTTACGAGTGTTATGATTATGACTTATGACTAATGGATATAGATTTCTGTATGGACCATCACCGTAGCACTTGAGGCGAAAGCTACGGGAAGTTACATACGTATGTACATATGTATGTACGTACATACATATGTATGTACATATAATCTCATTCGGTATGCGCGTAATGCTGCGTACACACCGACGAATCGAACGGCGAACGACGAAGGGTTGCTATAGTTTTGACTGCTCCACACAATAACGTACGATGATTTACGACGTCCACACAATAGCAAGCCTTCGTCGTTCGCTGTTCGGTTCGTCGCGTCGGTGTGTACGCAGCATAAGCTTGTATAGTGAACAAGTGAACATAGCCATATATGTACAGTAGTCTGAGATAAGAAGACTTACATATGTATATGTAATATATCAATATATGTATGTAGGTACATGCGGTGAGAAATTACTGCGAAAATGTATGTAGTGTTGTGAGTCGAGAATATTCTTGGAGAACGAGAATATTCTGAAAATATTCTCCAAAAGATTATTCTCCAAGAATATTCGAGAATTTTCTTTTTTCTTGGTTATAAAACATCTCTAGATAGTTTAATAGCTTTTTAGAGGATTCTAGGATATTTTCAGAACCTAATAGGAGTAATAGGATTTTCTAGAGTGTCTGAGAGCATTTTGAATGACATTTTTTCATTCTGATGACACTGAATGTGTCATTTCGTCATTTTAACATACGCACTACTAGCATGAACCTTTTCCGCGAAATTCTCACAGGAATACAATGCTTATGTATTAACTCTGGAAGCAATAAATTATGTATACATATTTTTATTGCTTTGGTTATGATATTCCAGTGAAATTGTTCCAACTTATGATATAATCATTCATTTAAACTTAGCACAAAAGATCGTAAAAATTTTGTCATATTCTCGCCGCATCAAATTTATGTAGTTTTTGTCACGGATACTAAAAACGTGTACAAGAGGAAAGTGTACCAGGGTACATTGCATTATGTTCATACAATTTTTTCCCGTCACATGCTCTAAAAAGGAAAATTCTCGGTTTGGAGAATATTCTCCAAAAGATTATTCTCGAGAATTTTACAACACTAAATGTATGGAAAGCGAATCACGTTGACGGGAAATGACACTTGTCGAATGACTTATTTTCGACAACATTTTCGGCTTTTCAGTCAATGACGCAATCGTGGCAAATACGACACGAGGGATTCGTCCAGGGCCATGAGCTCGTGTTTGCGATCCGTGACGGTCCGTACCAGGCTATCTGACCATTACTCTTTCACTTTGACGCTTCTCAAACAACTATTTTTTCCCCATTGATTATTTGCATTCAATGCAAGCTCACTATACTTGAAAATTTGCTATCAACTGCGATCTGATGCTATTGTGTTGTTTGCAAGCAGTTTAACTGTGGTCGATGAATATTGCTAGCTCACCAAAACCGCATTAGGTTATAATGTGTTGTTTTTTTTTTTGTTTTAAACAAGAGCGAATGCAGTTTGAGTATCTGTTTCTTCAAACCGCGTATTTGTGAGAGAGACGAACTTTTATCCCGTTTTAGCACACGCAGTTGGTAGAATCACATACTCAAACTGTAAACTCTCTTGTTAAAAACAGACATTTCGAGATATCGGTACGTTGTATGAAATGTTGGTCATCGTCAATTTGTCGCCAGAATTGTTAAAAATAAATAACAAAAGTAGGTATATCTTGTGTGTTTGACATAAAAACGCAGCCTCGATTGTGCACTCAAAAAACTGCAGTATTATTTTTGTCCAAACGTATTGAGTAGATGTTCTTGAATCGAATATGATATGGTGGCGAATTTGGGTCAAGAGGCTTTTTTTTTATTATTATATATATTTATTTGATTTTTCACACTACAAATAATGAAAATTAAGTTTGACCACATCCGACGTTGTGAAAAAATGCGCTCGTGTGATCTGAACGATTGTTGCTTTTGTTCCAAAACGATAAAATAAACTGCAATATTAGATTGTACTTGATTTTTGTTTTGTCTTTACATAAGATTAAATTAAATGGTTTTGTAAGTTTGAACGGAATTGTACGTGCTCGCGTACGCTTACATTAAAATTCGGCTATAATTAGTATTCTAAGCGTGAAGTAGTGCTTCACAATTTGCTTTGTATTGTATTAGTAGTTTTAAATATCTCAGTACGTACACGGTACGTCTAAAAATGTTTTCTATATAAGGAATCATTTAAAAGTATTATTTATTTCAGTATTGGCGCTTTGCATATCAAATTCAACAGTTAGATACGTATATTTAGTTCAACGTATTTTTTTTATCTTAATAATAATGTGAATATATTTAAAATTCAAAGTAATCTAGTTCAGTCACATTTCAATTTGGACGTTGAATAAAAAATGTACGGTTACGTGACGTTAGAAAAAAACGGAAGTTGAACTACAACTGTTGTCGCCAGCAAATGTTGCGTTGCAGTTTTCACCAGGAAGAACAGTAGTTCAATGCCTTTCCATCCTTATAAAGTTGTGTCGATATTGCGCAATATTGTGGTCATATATAGTCAACTGTAATTCCACTGTTGCATATCAAACATTTATCATTCTAAAATTCATTTGATTCTTTCTATCTCCTTGAACTCGAACTGTCTGCATAGGAACTCGTTAGATACCGTCGCTAGTTTTGTCAATTTTGCAATCATTTCTGAAAAATGGTTCTCGTCTCGTGTGTATTTGATGGATTGTAATACGGGTGATGTCTTTTTAAAAGAGAGAAAAAAATTATAAGATTGTTAAGTTGTGTCGTGTCGTCACGTAAGACACAATTACCTCGAGTAGAGCGCGTGAAACGATCGTTTTCCGTGACGTTCCTAATGGAAACCATTGTGGTAAACGAGTGGATTGTTCAAAACTCTCCTGCATGTTATTCTGGTGATGGATTGTCGCAATCAATCAAATATTACCCGCTGAAATGAACTGAAAATGGATGTCGGGTGGACGAGAGCCATAGAATTAACTATTGCCTAAAATTTACAACGTAGAATTGTCATTGGATGTATGAGAATGTTTAGGTAGGTACAATGTATTATATAGCATAAAGCATATACCTATCATTAACATACTGCATACGAAAGAATAAATTTCATTGCATATTTAAAAAAAATATATAAACTTTGTAACCAAAGTTTATTTGTTTCGTGAAACTGTTCGCTTTCACTGGTTTAACATTTTTTGTAACAAAACGTTCTAGTGTTTCGTTTGTTGTGAAATTGAGACAAACCGTTCGTTCGTTCGAGATCAAACAAAGAGGTTGTTTATTATCTATATGGTTAAATATTTGCCTAAGTAAACAACGCGGCTATTCAATTTGTGCTAAATGTTAAAAGGAAACAGCTGTTTGTTTTAATATTGTAATCTTAGTCCGTTGCCATTGTTGTCTGCTTGCACTTTCCGAGCAGCTGAAGGTCCACAAAAGTGAGTATGTATCACAATACCGTGACACGTGAAAGCAGAAACTTATTTGCGGTGTATTTAACGTGCAGTCGTTCGTCACTATGCAAAATATGATTTCACGTTAAATTATAAATCACTTACGACAGTTGATTTTGTACAAGGGAAATTTCATTTTCTAAAGAAAAAGCGATAAAATCGAGTTTTTATATTTTTAGCGATCTACTTTTTCGCGCTTATCCGCGCGTTCAATTCTCCAATATTCTAATTGGAAATTTTACCTTTTTTTCACGCATCAAATCGCTTTAAATTTTTTCCACTCAGTGTGACAGTTTTAAAATGCTCGGCATTGCTCGGATGCATTTTGGATGGTAAATACTAAGTTTTTTCTGAACTGACAATTCTTGTTTGTTTTTACTGATGGTATTCATTAGCTGGAGTCAGTTTTACCATGAAAAAATAATTCTATCTGAACTGAATATACTTTTAAATTCTGTGTCACTATCGAATTTGTTCAAATGTAATTAATAGGAAAATTATTAATTTATGCGTCGACTGAAGTGAATGCAATCGTTGCAATTAAACGATCGAAATGATCGTGTGCGAAGGTCGCCATTGATCGTATCTTGGCTAACAATGGCGGATGCCGGGACAATGGCGTCGTAATAAATTATTATTTGTGTCGCATTCGTCTCCCGGCAATAAAGGAGCTGTACACAGCTCAGCTTTCACCTTTCTCCAGGTCGACACACATTGCTCCAATAACGAAAATATGTACTCACATACAAATATCACAATAAACAGTGCATTTGATATCTGTTTATTAGTACTACATGCGAACAAACTAGTTATAACTAATAAAAGATTTTATTTCATTACTGGAAAATTTAGTTTTTATGTAATTTTATATTACATAGATAAGCGATGAGTATGCGAACCACCGTTCGACAAACTGCAAAAAGCAACTGCAAAACTTTCATTTCTAATCCGCAGAGCGACCGCAAGCGATTGCATTCGCGATTTAAGAATCATTCGCACAATCATTCGCCATCGACTATGGGAAAACTTCCCATAGGACAATCAGCCAAAATTTGAAATTACACTTCGAATTCGAATAATTGGTTTCCCACACGGAGTTAAGCGAATCGTCACATAATTTCGTGTGCTTGTTATAAGAACGCAAAGCTCTTTTATTTGTTATTTGTTATTTTTTTTAACGGGTCTGTCTCACTTTCTAATTGACGACAAAATTCGACCGCAATAGGAACACTAGACGTGTACGAGTGACGTAACTTGACTGTATTTCGAAAAAAGTTTCTCGGTCTGAAAATGTTAGTATACTTTTTATGACCCCCCGAAGCTCAACTGAGACGTTCTATCTTACAGAAAACGTAATAACTAAATTAAATTATTATGAAACTATGAATCTATTGAATAGAACAAATCGATGGGTTAGTGCACAGAAATTGTATGTCCAGTTATGTGTTCAAATATTGTAAGTGACATACATTTATTTTGCATGAAAAATATGGACGACATGGACATATTATATACTCGAATAAGGCAATATCTTCTCAAATATACTATTTGGACATACAATACTTTTTTAAACACGAAGGTTTGATGCAAAATGGACGTTTTGTAAAATTTTGGTAAAAACTGAACATACAATATCAGTGCGCTAACCATCGATATTATATACCTATGTATGTATGTATATACGTTTTTTTGGTTTTAATAATAATTGCTAATTTTTATCTTTTTCAGGATGAACCTTTACCTTCACATTTGGCTCAAGCTTTACATCAACTTCCATCCGAAGATCAAAAGCGAGATGCTATGAACAAACAAGAGTCGAAGATAAACGAAGAAAAACTTCAGGTGGGTAGTGATAAATAAAAAGATTTGTGTAAAAGCGTGTCCGTGTCGGTCGTGAAATTTTTATTCATTAAAATTTGTTAAATGAGTCGAACTATCATTATTACTAACCATTTTATTGAAACGTTTCGCTTCGCCGACTTGCACGGATATTATTCGCCGAGAAACATTCGTGAAAAGAGAAATTTTTCAATAAACACATTTGTGTTTTAGCGCGAATAGTGAAAATATCGAATGAAAAAATTTTAACAACCCACACAAAATGTATCTATTATAAAACGTATTGATTGAAAATTTTCGGAAGCGTTCTGATCGTCGCAAATTCGAAAAAAATTGTGTAATATAAATAGACCGTGTATATTTTATGTGCAAACATAAACTTTGATATTGCTTTGTCGTTTCACACATTTTTATTTAAAGAACGAACATGAAAATGGTTATGTTTGTGTAAAAATGATAAAATTTAAGCAGTTTTAAAGGTGATACAATCCAAAATTTTCCACATGATTAGCGAGTGTAGAAAAATTCATATGTACAGTCAGACTTTCACGATCGAACTCTACACCTCGATTATGTAATCCGTATGTGAACTGAAATTCACTCGCATCGAATTGATCGGTTTCGTTACGAGCGAATGGTACAAAGAAGCAGTAAATGGGTTAGTAAAAGTAACATTTGGCCGTATGGGGATTTAGGTTTTTTTTATTCGCGAGTTCAACGATCCAACAATCGTGTCGGACATGCTCATCATACGTTGTACGTATGTTTCGTAATGATCCTAGCCATAAATGCCAAACCTTTTTGTGATGCGAATCGCTGAACGGGTTGCACAATCTTTGATATGAGTGGTTTTTTTTTTGCTGATGAATTTTACTGTGTGTGCGCTTGTGCAGAAGAAAGTTATTATGACGAGCTTCGAACCGGTTACTGACAATTTCTCGGCTATTGTGTATATACATATGTATGCAGAGTTTGTAATGAAGTCTTTGTCTTCTCTTCCGGATTTTTATGGTTATAATATGCACAGTGTACAATGTACATATTAGTAAATTATTTTTCGGTTGATTATTTCGTACGTTGTGTTTTGAAATAATAAATGGACACGATTGAACTAATACGCGTTGGCTCATCTTCAACGTTTATTATGTTGTCACATGACCAATAAGCAAAAGGCACAGTCTGCCACTAAAGTACACCTACACTTGTACAAAACGGATTTGTTACGGCTTTGTGCGAATTTTCTAAATGAATTTATTTATAATTTTAATTGGGCCTAACTGTGAAGAGGCTTATCGGTGTAATGAGATCTGATTGTGCCAGCTTAGGTATGAAACGCGATTAGTATCGTCGCTCGTGACGGTTCAGCACGTGGAACGGTCGTGATTCGTGTCGGTAGGAGCGGGTCAATAAGGAATGAGAGAAATCGTAAATCGTGGTGACTGGATGAGATGCAACGTTGGTTTAGTCGATGTTTAAGATTTTTAGAAAATTTTACATACATCGGAATGTATAGAGTCACTATAAATGCTAGTTAAAATTTATATGTTTCCATGCGTACAATATTGTATTTTTCCTCGTGTTCATATGAACATCCCATTCCAAGTTAACGGTTTAAAACGACGCGAAATGGAAAAAAAATTAAAACATGTACAACTTCCAATTAGCATGCATTGAAACTTCGTGGCTAATATGTATGTAAGTATTAGAAGCAGTATAGGATGCAAATTTCACATAAAAATTATGCACCAAGTTGTGAAGAATCTTTCGTATTATTACAAAATACTTAAACATTACCTTTCTCGTTCAATTTTTATAGACATTCATTTTTTATTCAAATTACATGTAATGCAAATTAAATGTGTGATATTAACGTTTTGAAATTCTTGCACATTCACTGTCACGTTCGATAAATTCAGCGTTGATTGGCGGTTTGTAAAACACGTACTTGAGGAGATAATAGCTGATGTATGTATGTAGGTGTACAAGTGTACATATTATCTATCTACATACGTACGTGCAATAATTGAATTGCAATGAATTCGCAGCATTCTGCATTTCAAACGTTGTTGCGCTCGAATAATATGCAAAATTGCAATTATTTAAATATGCGGCTTTTTCGCATCGTCGCGTCGTGCGAAATGATTTACAGCGGATTCGAACGGTTAGATTTATCAATAGGGGAGTTCTACTTTTAAGATGTACTCACTCGACTTTCCGCTTTCGCGTTTTCTCATTTTACCCATTCGGACTAGTTTTTGTACTCTGGTCTCTTGAACGGTGACATTATGTTAGATTCGCAGAGTTGGCGATTTCCTTGTTAGATTACAAAGTGGGGAGGAGATTAAGAAATGCCCGGCTTGAATTATATTGTGTGTAAATTACGTTGCAGAGTCTCGACGATGATAACAGTCAATCTGATGGTGGTTCTGAATCTGGAGAGTCTGAAACTTCAGAGTCAGAGTCCGGAGAGAGCTCGTCTGATTCCGGCGATTCTTCTGATGAAAATGACGTAGTGAGGGAACCAATTCGCATAACGCTTCCTCTTCAATTGGACTTTGACGAATTGGCTGGAGCACTTATGGAGAAAAATCAAAGGTACTTATATTATTGCAACATACATACATATATGTACATATGTACAAGTCGACAAATGAAGTTATGAATCAATGACTCAAATTTTTACTGATATAAAAGGATAGATAGATACGTTAAATTTGTCTTTGTATGCTCATTGTTGCATGTACATACATACATATATCGATGGGTTAGTGCACAGATATTGTATGTCCAGTTTTTACCAAAATTGAGTTATCATACACAAAACGTCCATCTGCATCAAACCTTCATGTTTAAAAATTATTGTATGTCCTAATAGTATATTTGAGAAGATATTGCCTTATTCAAATGTATAATATGTCCATTTCGTCCATATTTTTCATGCAAAAAAGATGTACATACATACATATGTCACTTACAATATTTTAACACAACACTGGACATACAATATCTGTGCACTAACCCATCGATATGTTCCATTCAATAGATAACAGTTTCACATGAAAATAGTGCAAATTTAAACCCAGAGTTTTGCTTAAAATAGTTCAGATACTACCTATGTATGTATGTAATATAAGAATTATTTAATTCGTGTACATACATATGTATAGCTCGAGTAAAGTTTATTAAATTTTACATAGATGTCTATAAAAATATTAAAAATGTACTTTATTACAAATTCATAATAAATTTTATATGTATGCTAAAAACATTTTGATAGTTTTCGAAATTAAATTATATTGCAGTGAGTATTTAAAGAAAGACTGGTTTCAATAGTTTTATTTTATTTGAATGGTTTAAATCCTTGCTAATAAATCAATAAATAAATAAATAAATTAGAAAAATTAACGATAGATGTCGCTTTCGTAAGTAGATTTTCCAATGTTTTTTCCTGAAATAATTTTATATTACTATTTTCAGATCAAGAATGAATTGCATCGTTGAGAAACGTCGCGCTGAAGAACTGGTGGACCATCAGCCACGCAACATCAGACTGCCTTTCGGATTAAACTTGACCACTGACCCAAGACTCCAAAGGATTACCGGAGAACGTATGGCAATATTCTGCGAAAGTGGAAACGACCAAAAGTAATTCAACAATAAAATTACATATCTTACTAAAATGCACATTGAACAATTAATAAATTGGCGGTTTAAATGTTTAGCAGGCAAATTCCCGATGCTGCGGAAATAATGCCCGGTCTTCCGGTACCACTTCCAGGTCCAGTGCGACTTCCTCTTAATTTCCCAGTGCATCCATCGATGCGTTTCGCTATGCGCCCTCCGATGCCCGCTCAACACATGCAGGTACTATTATGCTATTAATCTTGACGTGTTCTTTTTTTGTCGAATGTCGAAGTACGACGATTCGCGGCAAATTGCAATTAGTTGGCCAATGATGGTCGTGGACCAATTTCAACGCACGAATGCGCTGATTGCATTTCGCTCTTACCCTACGGGCATGATGCAACGGACGTTGGCCTCTACGCAAATGGTTTTCCTTGTCGATTTCAAAACAGGTGCTTTAAATTTGCCCAACGCATATACCTTTCATTGGCACCGTTTAATTTTATTCAATCGCTTGTCGTGAACGAGTGCGGAAATTTCAACGGAAATAACTCATTGTAATGTAAACCTTTGACATTGCGTCGAAATTAAGAGTGGGTAATAAATAGAGTGCGATGTAAAATTTTGTATAATACTTTTATTGTACAAGGCTATATATATCTCAAGGAACATATCAAGGCTATCGCGAAAAGGTTATTATATAATTATATCACATAATACAAGCGTGTGAATATTTATCTATCTTTGCAAAAATTTCCAAGTGTTCGATGGATATATTATTGCCCATTGATAAAAAAGCGATTCGTGTTGTTACACATGTATGTGTTTTATTTTACGAGTCACGAATTTGAGTCGTATGTCGCCATCTGGGTATGTTTTGAACCCGTCTTGCCGGTTTTTTAGTTTTATATCCTTTTTGAGCGTCTCTAGATCTATATCAGATGATAATTCATAAGCGACATAAAGTCTGAAAGTTAAATACGACGATGCTGAGTTTTTTTTAATTTCGTTTTTGTTTCGTTTATGTTTCACCTTGAAAGCAGTGGCGTGGCAATTGATGTTTTTAAAAAAATGTAAAGAATTGCGCATGTGCGTTATTAGAAATTTGGTTATTTTAGACAAGGACGAAATTCAAAATAGCTCCGCGAATGCAATCAAAATTACTGTTATGGTTGAACGTTTGTACTTTATGGTTGGTTAACGGTTCTGCTTCGATTGCTTTGGACATTTTGTTCATTGTGGTTTATGTACGAATTGTATATTTTATACGAAAGTGTATTTAGAAAATCAATTAACAATATTGTGAATAATATAAGTAAAATTAAATTTTTGCAAAGAGACATCAACGAGCAGGGCGCTATGAAACCCATACTGTATTCTATTGCATTTAAACCTATAAATGGAATATCGCATCTCGCTGTTCTTGCACTGATTATACTTTATCATTTTGACCTTTGTTTTTGCACACACATATGAATCTTCACTGAGACACTGGCTCCTTTGTTACTTTTTTAACTGATACATAAATAACGTAAAAAACCAGTTTCAACGCTCATAAACCAATCTGCTCGCGCGCAAAGCTCATTCCCTTCGAACGATGCAGCTACACCACACCAGTCTCAGTCATAGCAAATTCAACATTCGACATTCGTTTAATTTTGCTCTGCAGAATCAATACACTGAGGTTTATCGCAATACAATTTGAATAATAATCATCGCGTAACACGATTTACCCTTAAGTCGATGCGTGTTACATTCACCTTGGCATCGTTTTAGTATCACGTTTGCGGAATCGCGCGCATAAACCAACCTACTCGATTCAAACACTCGATCGGGTTTTTAGTCGAGGGAAATTTCGCAATAAGGGAGAGTTGCGTTTGCGATTCGCGCTCAATCGAATCGTGCCCGAACGTTTGAGAGCTTTGCAGATGTGTGCGAAATCACATTTTCGACGTTTCGTTTGACTTTTTCCGTATATGGCTTGGTGTAGCGGGGCTGAAACGTATTTATTGTCTGGTTAAATGGGTCGCGGTCGTCTCCTTTCGGTCCTTCGTTAAACAACTGTAACGCTCTCTTTTTATTTTGTATTTAGCATAGTTATAATGATTTTTAAATTATTCTTACAAAAAAAAAAAAAAAAAAGTGTCCACAGTGTATACGACGAAAACTTTGATCTCATTTTTTGTCAACCTTCTGTAGTTTTAAATTACATATTACACATTAATTACACATTAACTGACATGTATGTATGTATTTGTGTCGTATTCATCTATATATGACAGTGGTCGGGAACCGGCGGCTCCGGAGTCGCATGCGGCTCTTTGTATAACAACCTGCAGCTCTCGCTGTTATCCAACGTTTTGCGTGAAATACAAAATGTTGACACACAACTTACACAAGTCATAGCTATAAAATGCTTTAAGATCGGTTTTTTAGATTAAACTTTATAAACTGTCGAACGTTAAGATATATCACGAGTATATCTTATTTAATTTAATTTTTAACATATACACAATTCGAAAATAGTACCAATGTTGCAGCTTTCAAACCTACCAATTTTGCAAGGTTTGCCCTAATTTGGCTCTTAGTTCGAAAAAGGCTCCCGACCACTGATTATAGCACTTTTCAATTTTGAAGCATTTCAACGTACCTATGTATGTACTTACGATATAGCAGAAGTTAGTTTGAAACGTAAATAATATGTAATATTTTTAATATTGCACAGTCAAAACAAAATATTTAAAACTATGTGTCACTAATAATATGTCATATCGTACAGTATGAATGTAACACTCGATCAATTTCTTTGGCTTATAATGTAATAAAATTGAGGCGTAGTTGAATTTTGAACGGTTTCCATACATTCTAAATCTACGTAGATACACATGTATATTGCATAATACAGTCAAAGCTCCCTTTGAACATGTCAAATAAAAGTATCGCCGACGTGTCACACTTGAAATTTATTTATTACAATCAATCAAAGTACACACAAATTCGGAACAGATTCGATCCGAACGCTTAGCTAATTACGAGTGTTACATAAAAATAATATATATATATATATATATTAAAAAAGACAACAACCGACATGGAGAGTAGTGTCATGGCCGAGTGGCTTCGGCACGCTGGCCGGTCACGAAGCTCAAACACAAACCACCTGTTAATTACAAGACACAGCCTTTGCGGCCACCGGTGAATGCGGCCACCATCCAACCACAATATAGTCTTTTTTTCCAATACTATATTATGTATGTACGTACAACAAAACAGCACTTGTCGAGGTACGCGCTAACACACATACCCCCACACACACACACC
Organism: Parapsyche elsis; assembly: GCA_022651745.1. Taxonomy (NCBI): domain Eukaryota; kingdom Metazoa; phylum Arthropoda; class Insecta; order Trichoptera; family Hydropsychidae; genus Parapsyche; species Parapsyche elsis. Next base: position 2,891,663 of record JAGVSN010000016.1, read on the forward strand.
CAACGAACGGTAACACCATACGATGGTCACCACTCTCTTAATAGGCGTGATTGTAACGCACCGGCTTCTTCTTCTTGTAGTAATAGTACTGTTGGGGTACCACGGCGTACTGGAGGTTCCATCCTCGCGTGACTCGTTTGTGGGGAAGGTCCTGGTAGCGTTTGATTCTGGGGATTTCGTTCTTCTTGGCGCCACCGGGTCGCACGAGCCGCAATATGTTCGATTCGACGATGACGTTGTCTTCGACTATTGCATTCTGAGGGTCAACGTCTTCTTTGGTGATGAGGAATGGATGCTTGACGAACTTGCGCTTCTGCACAGCTTTGGGTAGGCCCTGTCGCGTGACGTCAACATCTATGTTCCTGGGGTGGTTTCTAAAGTCGTGTCTGATTGTCGTGTCTGGTAGGGTTTCCATCGAGTGGATTAAGGGTGGGTTGGCTGGTGAGGCTACCTTGATGGACAGCAGAAATAACAGACATGTTGTAACAAGAGCTGGGCACGTCATGTTGTCCGTTTTCGGTTGCGCGTTTGACTGGCCGGCGCTGAGCGCATTTGTTTCTTTTATACTGCAAATTCACGGCATAATTATCGCGGGCGCGCACGGGCATTTCGGTGCCTCAAAACGTTTAATTGTTTTTTTGTTTATTTTCTTATTGTGGTCTCTGGATGTCGTGGTCCGGCTCGAGGCAATTACCCCGCTGGGTTCATTATAAAATGCCGTAAACCAGAGATAGACTGTACGGGACGCGCGTCTTCGGCATTCCTCGTAACAAAGGATGAGGCGGCAAAAAGGTTCGTCTGCGAAGCTTTTAACCAGCGGCAGAAGTTGCATAAAGCAAAAACTGCAAAATGTAGACGTCGACGTCTCGCCAAAGTCGATCTTCGACAAAACGACTTTAACCTTTAAACGTTCGCCGGTTCAATGTTAAACACAATAGAACACCAGTGTTACACTTTCTGATCCGATTGTTGTAAAATGTTCGTAATACAAAAAAAAAAAACAAATCGATACACATTCTTAAGAATCATAAACAATGTATTCAATTCTATGTACTTAGAGTGAGATACTTGATTTCAAGCGTTGCCTTAACTTTTTGACAAACTCGTTTAAAAAATCCGTTCAATAAAGTCGAAAAATCATACATCAGGATCTTGTCGGATAATAGCGTAAGTAACGATATTCGATAACGCAATGGAGAATGGAAAATACGATATTGCGTTTGATTTAACACACAGGAAATATGCTGTTAACTTATTATTTGAATTTTTAACGCAAATATTGATACTTTAAGTATATATGTGCAATGTTGATTTATATTGATGTATGTACATATATCGTCATAGATTATATGTAGGATATGTCGTGCAATTTTTTTATGCAATTGTTTCAAAAGCATGAAATCTCATATCCTCAGAATGCATTTTCGCTATATATTGCCATTCCAAGGTATAAATATGTTCGTTCAACTCGGCAAAACTTCAGAAATCAAAGTTCAATTTCGTTGTCGCGCTTCGAACTTTATTGCACTATACAAAGTGATATAGCAACAAAAATTTTAATTTGCGTTGTAGTGAATCGTCAAAGAGAGAGGTTTCAGTAGTTTCCCTCTGCCTTCCGGAAGAATATTGTATTGGAATGTACATATAAATAAATTATAAAAGGCATAAAATCATTACATGCATAACTATGTATAATATTGAAACTGACATTTGATCGAAGTCAGTTTCTATTGGTACGTTTGCATAATTAATTGCATGTGTTGTCGATCGCTTAAACTTTTTCTTATTGTTAATGGGATTTTTTGGAAAATCAAAATATGAACTATTAATACGTCAAACATCTATTTTGTAACTATTATTTCTATGAAAATAGTCGACATGTTACTCATCAGTTTAATGTTCTGAATAGCAATATAACGTGCAAATGGGGGTAAAGGGGATTTTGCCCTTTTAAAGTTACATGTAAATATTCTTATAAAAATGATAATTTGACTGGCAAACATGACGTAGCTTATGAAAGTTTAATGGAACATTTGCGGCATAAGCGAACAAGACCATCTATAAAAATTCCGAGAAACTGTTAAGTATAATAGTTCAAGCCCTTTCTACATTAAAGTACAATGCAGCTCTTCTGATACGCTTTAAACGCATTCTCGGTATATGTACATACATAAATGCACAGTGTTCGCGGTCATCAGTGTAAACGCTACTATTAAGTGTGATTAACGTTGTTCTTTAAATATGAACGTTTACATTATGTATGTAGATTGAAATAAATTTGGACATTTAAGCAAAGTTCACTTCCTATGTCATTTTAAAGCGACATTTGCGCTTTAATGCGACCAAACATTTTAAACAATCGCATTCGCTGAAAATGCCACGAACGTGATATTATCATTATTATGAAATGGCGGCTTGAGGTTCACTCTTCAAGACTGTACGTTTTAATCTGAAGCAACAATTCAAGGTTCAACAGTGAAAATATACATAAAATTCAAGATGCGTTTAAATATTTTGTAAATATTTTATACACCAACATACAAACATTAATCGCATTAACGTCAACATATCATACGAATTTATTTGTTTTAATTTTTTTGAATCATAAATTGCGCATAAAGTATTAATGTCAAATTATCGATTACATATGTGCATACATACGTAGTAAGCGTAGCACACAAAATTTGGCTTAGGAGTTTTTTCGCATCAAAGATCCTCAAATCCATAAATTGTCATTTTCAATACGTTGTAAGCTCGGTCTCATACACTTTTACGTAATCGGTACGTTTGTAAACACGCTCTATACATGCATGATCTTGACATTAAGAGACGAACGAACATATCCAGTTGCTCTTTGAATATATCTATCAGATCTTACGGTTGCATGTTTTCACACATGATTATTGTAGAAATGCAGAGTGCAAATCGGTTGTCCTTGACGTTCATTCTAAAACCTCATTGAATTGTGTGTGTGTCTTGCCGCTCCTCCTTGAACCGGCTTTGTGTTTGTTATTATTAAGCCGAGTTGCAGGAAGTGGTTTCGTCTGTCGTATAAAATCTCATTTAGCAGTCAGTGGATAACGTGAACACAATGAGCTCGTCAAACCTGGGAAGTTCAGCCTTCGGCGAGCCATTAAATCAATTGTTACCGTTCGTCCTTAATTGGTAGCTCCGCGTTAATTGTCTTTCGAATGGTGCTAAGCGCTCGTTCAATATCAATTCCGCTCTTATCGCAACGGCGTTAAATGTAGTTGATATCTCTAATGTATATAGGATTACAATTAAACGACATTAAAATAATGAATTGTACCGTTCGATGGTCTCCGTCAAGGGCGTTTCGGAGATTCCTCTAAATTGCCCCGTGTACGGTTTTCGAGCACTCGACTGGTCGAGCGTCAAGAGTCAATGCACTTTCGGACATTCTCCGTTAGTCACAAGAGAGCAACAAGGATTTAGGAGGAAAAGATGTTAAGGACAAGTATCGCAGGTGACGGGACCAATGAACTGGATCGCAATCAAGTGTTGATTTCGACGTTGATCGATCGAACACTCGCACCGATGATGATTAGCGCTCGACTGTAAACTACATTACGTTGCTATTTTACGGCAGACCACTAAACAAACACAAATTTATATTTATAACGCGCTTCGGCTTTTTTTGTGCTCTTGAACTCTTGTAGATCACACTTATTACGATTGGGTGTTTGTGTATTAGAAAAAAAAATGTTAAGATAAAATATCTAATTGAAAATCTCTGTTCGTTGTATGAATTCAAAACAAGCGTCGTCCGTGGCGTTGCACGAGTTCATTTTTATTTAGTCATTTTAATTGAATTATCATAATTTATTCAAATAACATTGGTGTTTGTGCTCGTTTATTTTATCTTGTAAAATTCCATTGTTTCGCGTTTGTTTTGCATAATTTATATAAAAATTTCAAACAATAATAATAATAATAATAATAAGCGATCGGATTAATTTGATAAAAATGCAATGCGATTTTAAGTAACGTTCGCAGTTGCAATTATTAATTAAATTTTGTTTTGAACAATGCACGAAACTGTTGTACTTCAGAAGGATGCGATTTCATTGTAACATTTTCCATTTATCAGACCTGAAAGTTTTTCTATACACGCACGCAAAACGTAGTCACAGTAGATAATCATATTGTAGATATAGTTGATAGTTATACCTAGGACAATTGGTGAATATGACTGGATGTAAAGAAGAAGAAATAAAACGAAGAATGAAACTAGGGTGGAGTGCTTTTGGAAGAATGAACATAGTTTTTATATCCAATATTTCGCTATGCTTAAAAAAGAAGGCGTACGACCAATGCGTACTGCCAGTTATGACGTATGGATGTGAAACTTGGACGCTAAATTCAAGAATGCTACGAAAGATCCAGTGCACACAGAGAAGCATGGAAAGATATATGCTTGGCATAACAAGAAGAGATCGCAAAAGAAATACATGGGTAAGAAGTATGACCAAAGTGGCAGATATATGTATGTAGCAGTGCGGGTGAAAAAAGTAGTGGAATGGTATCCGAGAGGATGTGAAAGAAAGCAAGGTAGATTGAGTGGAAGATGAGCTGATGAATTGAGAAGAATGTGTTGAGTCAAGTGGATGCAGATTGCTCAAGACAGACAGGAATGGAAGAGGATTGGAGAAGTCTTCATCCAGCAGTGGACGGTGAACGGCTGAAAATGATGATGATGAAGTATTTAATAAGGGGATATAATATACATACGTACATACAATATACATAGTCATAATTCTAGGGGTAGCCTTTGTACCAGGAGTTTCATCTCCACCATACAGCCCTTCTCCTCTGTAGTGCCCAAAAGAAGCCACTCTAACGGAAAGGCTCTTGCAAGTAATTATTTTTTTAACGCGCACGAGGTTTAATTATTAATTTATTCTTACCCTAATACTAGGGGTGAGAATAAGTTAATATAAACAAAATTGATAGATTCCTGGCAGCCTTAAAACAGCAGCTCTGTATACGTGCTAATAGATAATTAAGTTTATTTTTGTTTGTAATTAGCTTCTTAAGCTATGTATTTTAATTAAATAAAATGCAAATATACAGAACGATTCATAGATCGCGGTACACATTTTAAGAAATGATAATTAATTTGTACAATTTTTCAGTATGTTTTTAAAATAATTTACATCGACAATCGTATGAATTTTTTACGTCTTAATGATCCAACCCAACGTGACGAACAATATGTACCCATTCTGTGTAATAAATCCCACAATAGAATGTCAATACAAATAGTTTTGACGTATGTAATAAATACTCGATCGTTAATTCGATCGTAAATCAAGTATGTAGGTAGGTACCAACACACGAATAAAACTTTCTGGTTTTTTTTTCCTTTATCCTAATTGGATAAAGTATTATGATCGTGCAAAAATTCGACCTCGAGATTTTGACTGATTTGTATCAGGTATCATCCCCTGATCACGTTTTCATGATTTCTGAAAAATGTCTGTATATATGTAGGAACTATTTATCTTTAACTTTTTCTCCGAAACTATCAAGTCTTTCAAGCTGAAATTTCATATACAGTGGAACCCCTTTGCATCGTTTTTCATGGGACCGTAAAAAAAAAAACGATGTATGCAGAAAAACGATAATGTATATTTAGACGATTGATACAGGATAACGATATATAGGAGAACGATGCTATTTAAAAGATTATTTAACACTGTTCTTATTGGTGTTTGGCCGGGACTATGAAAAAATAGCGATATATGCGAAAAAACAATACAAGCGAGAACGATGCAACGGGGTTCCATTGTACATATATTATTTTCACGTAAGGTGTAAGAGATATTAGAATTTTGGTCAACATCCGTCAATCGGAAGTGGCAGTTTACTCTCGAACGAGATTTCGTTTATTTTTTTCCGCCTTTTAAATATTTGGTATCTTCATTATATTGTAATATTATAATCCTAAAAGCAATACCTAGTTACGACAAAATAAACCATTAAAACCAGTCAACCAGAAGTTGGTTTTTTTTTGTTTTCTTGTAGAAAAGTAAAAAAATCCTGTTATACTTTTTATATTCCTCAAATACATGTGTATGTATGTATATGGATAATGTCATGGGTTGGCGACACCCGATTTTTTACATTATCCTAATCGGATAAAGTATTGTGATCGTGCGAAAATTCGACCTCGAGATTTTGACTGATTTGGATGGAGTATCATCCCCTGATCACGTTTTCATGATTTCTGGAAAATCTCTGTATATCTGTGTACTTTGTGTGTGTGTGTGTGTGTGTCTGAATGTATGTTTTCTCCAAAGCTATCAAATCTATCAAGCTGAAATTTCATATCTATTATTTTCACGTAAGGTTTAAGAGCCATAAGGAATTTGGTCAACATCAGTCAACCGGAAGTAGGGTTTTTTTTCTCGTAGAAAATTCTAAAATTCTTTTACCACAGAATATTTCCGAAACGGCTACGGCGATTTTGTCGAAATTTCATATCTTGTATAGTTTTCACGTTGGCCGTAGAAGATACTGTGATTTTGGTCAACATCTGACAAGCGGAAATGGCAGTTTATTTTATCTTATAACCAAATTGTTCTACTTAGTAATAACCATTGCTCAAATTGACTTTTAATTTCATTTTCAGGCACCAGCTCCTCAACAATCTCAACAATTCGAAATGCCACAACAGTTCCATGTACCCCAGCAATATCAACAACAACAACAACAGCAGCAACAACAGCAATCCAGACCATTCCCACCCCATCTCGCTCGATTCACCTTTATACCCCAAAGGCCAGAGTTCACCCAGCCGCAGGTGCAACAGCAACAGATGACATTGATACCTCGCGAAGTGCGAATCCACGTGCAACGCGTACAAATGCCTCAGGTCGAGCACGAACAAGTTCCAGAGGACACCCACGAGTCCCAAGAGGAGCAGAGACAGCCCGACATGGTCAGCAACATACATACCTAAATTTACATTGACACGTTGTTGCCTTGAGTCGATTTTCACGCGAGATAAGCCGAAAAAAAAAAAAAAAAGCTTACACGATCGTCGGTGAGACAGGATATCCTCTCGATCTCGACGACCTCTGTAACGTCGGTTCTTTTTGATTGCAATTTGTGTTGTTATTTATTCAAAAACAAAATAATTAATTGATCATTTCGCCGGGCATATCGACCGTACGATATCGAATCTGCAGTTTATTTGTATTTAAACACTTCACGGTCGAAATTTATCTCAATGTAACGACCATGGTCACAGCGCATATTAGTAGGGCAATGGGCTCGTTAAACGAAAGTCAGGGTTTCATATCTTAAAATGTTTCTATTCCGGCCAGTCTAAATTTGGCGCCTAATGACAGTTACGAACGTGTGATGATTACGCTAATCGACACTATAGTAATCGACTAGCCGATAGTTTCTTTAACGTCGTGTTTACATGACGGAAAACGTGCTTTTTAATAGCCGTTAATAAATAACGATACGCGTGTGATTTTCTTTAATGGTTTTTATATCATGTATTTTGTATATGATATAAAAACCATCCTGATCCGACCCCTTCCAAAACCCACCTACGGTCTGAGTTAGGGTATCATGAGATAGTATACCAAGTTTGACGGTTCTAAGTGTTGAAAACTGTAGATTTGCATAGCGGAACGACAAACACAGAAAGAAAGAAACAAACAAACATTGAATTTTATATAGTAGATTTATGTACAATACTTGAATCGATAAAAAGCGTAGTCTAAAATTTAAACAATTTCTATAACTTTTATATTTGTTAATACAATTTATTTAACGTCTCAATTTATCGCGGTGTAAATTTCAATACAAAATTAATTATCTTGAATGACTGCTCTTAACAAATGGACCCTCACTCGTCTATCGATCGATTAATCAACTATTTATAAGCAAGAGCACGTTGAATTATATGTCGATATATGTACGTATACACTAGGTGCAATAAAAGTTCACGATTAATGGTCTTACTTACAAATCAAACTACCTCACTGCCTATACCTATTCGTTGACGATTTTTTTTTTAAAACAAAGTACGAGATAAATCTCCTCGTTAGATTATTCTGAATGTATCTGTGCGTGATTTCAGATGCAATTGCAAGAGCTGCCTGGATCGATGCAGATGATATCAGCTGAAGAATTACGCGCTGTTCAACAAGCGGTGCGTGTTGCTGAAGAACATGCCGAGCAACAGCGAGCACAACGAGCTCAACAACAGGTTCGTACATACATTGCCGGAGAATTTTATGGCTTTTTTTTCACGCGGTAATCGTTTGTGCTCAGCCATGATACGTATTATTTTAATTGCAGGCTCAGGAGGCTCACGAAGCCAGTCACGAAATGCTGGGAAGACAAGCTATGGCTCGAGCTCTGCCAGTTCATATTCCGGTACCGATGATGCAACCGGAAGAAACACCAGTGCAAGATCCCGAAAGACCACACTGTAATTATAAACACCTCTATCGAGATTATACCTATATAACATTTGAATTTAGTGACTTTAACGTTGGTGTAATTTGATTTTTCAGTTGTCCAACCGCGCTCTGTGAGGTCCGTCGATGCACTTTTGCATAGGGAGAAGCGTGTGAAGCGCAGTTGCTCTTGCGATTGCGCCTGTTAAGGTCGCCAAGATTTAAAAATCGAAAGAGCAGATAGTAATCGTACGATTGCTGTGAAAAAATGAATGTATAAATTTATAATTATGTATTGAAAAACAAAAAAAAAAAACAGCTGAAAACTTCATTCAAATTGTGATTTTTTATAATATGTATGTATAGGGGCACCATTTACGATACGTGATACTTAATGGCTTCCATCGGTCAGTGATGCAATAAATTTATTTTTCTTTTGTGTTTTTACTCTATGAATAAATTAGATTAGTGCGATTGTAAATAATAAATAAAAAAAAAAAAATTAAAAAAAGCAACACAGATTAATATTCGTCTCACTCTATTTTAGTTTTGTGTATGTAGTTTGTTATGAAATGAAAAATGGTAATTTTGTATACGAATACTTTGCTTTTGTAATATTCGAAATAACTGTGGATTTGTGAGGATTATTTACAATTTCGATGCATTGCTACCAACAAGTGTGAAAATATAATTTTTTTATGTAAATAAATTAATAATTTGGTAAATAAAGAAAAGTTTCTTTAAATTTATATATTTTTTTATTCAAATGTGTACATTAACTGTCATTTTAACAATATAAAATAACAACTATTACATTTTTGGGAATCAAAAACGTAAGAGTTTATAAAGAAATTCAAACAAGCTTTAACTCAGAAATAATCATGTCATTTCATGCCACCATAAGAGTACAAGTCAAAAAAAGTAACTTTTTAGAAGGGTCAAACAACCTAAAGAAAATTGGTACTACATACATACATACATTTATTTTGAACTTTTGATTTCGAGATGTTCCTGATGGAATTTACTTGTGTGATTTGGTGTGAACATGGACATCAATAACTCTAAATATGCACTAATCCTGTTTGACCAAAATTTGATCTAAGGCAGTGGCCGGGAACCTTTTTCAAGCTAAGAGCCGAATTAGGGAAAAAACTTGCAAAATTGGCAAGTTTGGGAGCCGCAACATTATTTTCGAATTATATATTCAAAATTAAATTAAATGTTACTCATTAATCATTAATGAAATGTAAGAAATAAGTTATCCTTGTGATATTTCTTAACGTTAGACAATTTATTACTAAAAAGGATTAGGAAGTTTAATCTGAAAAACGATCTTAAAGCATTTTATAGCCATGACGTTGTGAAAATGTGATTCATATTGATATTGTTGTAAACTGTGTGTCAACATTTTGTATTTCACGCAAAACGTTGGATGACAGTGAGAGCAGCAGATTGTCATACAAAGAGTCGCATGCGGCTCCGGAGCCGCCGGTTCCCGACCGCTGATCTAAGGCCTCCCATTTAAGAATTGATATTAATTAATTTTTCTGTATTCGAAAATATAATAAAATACAATTTTTAACAACATTTAAAATACATATTTATTTTAAATGTTGAGACATCTATGAAAGATATTTTAAAGCTTAACGGGAAAATTAGCTTTGCACAATTTAAAATTCATTTGAGAAAAAGATATCTTAACAAAATCATAGAGAGCCGAATTGTGAGAATTATATTAATGAATCATTTAAAATTTAAATCGAAAATGCATGTGTAAATATTTATATTCATGTACAATTTATCAAGAAAACTAAAATAATCACTTGTATACACGTCGATCAATTTGTTTATTGAATATATGTAGCTTTAAATTTATTTGATTTTTTAATATATAAATTTAACGGACGTATTTTTTCAAAATCTCATATAATAATATAAATATTTTTCCTTGTCGGTAACTCGAAAAACAATTAGTTTTTTTCATACGAGAAGTAATTTCACGAGTGCACGTTTTGCCGCTATCGGCTATAAATGCGAGCCCATTAGAACAAATAGACATATTTTTTTCTACTGTTGGCGAAAATTACGTCAAATTACAACGCACATGTACTATTTTTGCGCCCGTCGAATTGAGAAGACCTGCCTTTAGATCTGTGATACATTATTATAACATTGCATAAGGCGTGGTATGTACCGTTATTACGCGCATTATGTATAATAGTGCACGCCGCTAAATCCGCGTGTTTATCGCACACGTGCATACTCTCAGGTAAAATCATATAAAAATGCAAACAAAGAATGCACAGATCGTCAACCGACGACACACGTACTTTCTTTGAAAGTTGAATAGAAAATTTTCACTCGAACACTACACGGAATTGGTGGAAAATCAATACAAGCGAATATAACTTCACTATAGAATAGTTCGCGTTCGATTGAATACAACACTATTTATTCGATGATGGATAAAAATAATGTTGCTTCATCTACATAGTATGCACGAATGATCACTATCCTAACTGTGAGATTCATATTAATCTTTTGGTTCGCAAGAAATTCTTTTAGCTTCTGCAAGAAATGTAACTAATCTTGTTACGACAGTAAATCAAACAGGAAATTTGTAATTCATAGAATGACGCTCGAAATACAAACTCTTCTTGATTTAAACAGAAAGCCAATATGCAATTAAGCATAAGATATTTTCAGGTACTAGTCAGTTTCACTATGGGTAGTATTTGGGCATATAATAAATTGAGTCCTTTCAATAAACGCATCCTTGACTTTCATCAACAGTTCATGCGTTTTAAGAAACATCCAGTCGTTTAATTCGCTCTTAGTTTTTACAACATATAACAATTGCCGGCTCAGTACTGATGCTGCGTTCATCGACATTAATTTAAAACCGATTTTAATTCGTTAAAGTGCATAAATCGAATTATAGAACAATTCCTCCTTGGCTTGGGTCAGACAAACAACTTGGTGTTAAATTTAACGGCATAGAATTCACACTAAAACGCAACCCATAGCAATACTGCTAAACCTTGGAATACGTACATATGTTACAGTTTATCGAAATGTGTATCTAATAATCATATATATTCCGTCTGTCTGTCTGTCTGTCTGCTGATAACGCTCGCCGAGGTAAATAATTAAAAAGCCAGAACATCGGGCGAGTGGGATTTGAACCCGCGATCACCGGTTAGATCTCCTATATTTGAACATGTAATTCCTTAGTAGGATTGCGACTTTGTTAAATTGTTACGTTGTTGTATTATAACGCGCCATCTATGCAACAACTATAAAAAACTATTAAATTTAATATTATTTTTCAGTACGGGTGATGAGAAAGCGCTCCGTTGATATTCAACGGGCGTACACTAATGTTTAATAATGATCTTCGTTTGGTTGATATTTTGAGAACGAAATCGCAAATCGTTCGAATGATTCTGAATGGTTCGCATGCCGTATTGTAAGAAGCTCTGCTTCAAACGAGCATATTTCCCAGCGTGTATTGAAAATGATCTCTCGTACGGCATTTCCTAGATAGACGGTGCGACATGATAATGACTCGAAAGAAGATGTTATGACGTCGATAATAGTGGGATCAACAAAAGAGAATCTATTCATGACTGATTTACTTTCATCAGTGGACCAAACGATAGTGATCACGATCGGCGAAATGATCGTAACAATTATATGATATGTATATATGTATGTATGTAGAATAATAGCACATGTATGCAGAATTAAATGCAATGCTTCAATGAGACTGATTTGGAAGAGTTGCGCAAAATTTGCTCCACATTCTATTATCAAATCGAATCGTGATAAGCGAAACACTTCGTGCGATTACAAATTTTCGACTGGCACGAAATAGCCAGATAGCTTTTGACGTCTATGCGTCAGATTACAATAAAACGCTCTAAAACTATTGAATATTCATAAAAGAATTTGTGAGTAATTAAAATCGACGATCAAAGCCATCTTCGCTCACTGTCTTGTCGTAAGCGAAACGAGTTGTGTTACGTTAATTAATTTAATTTTTACTACACACTTTGTATAAAGAAAGACGATTATTAAGGCTTCGTGTGATGCGGAAGATTTTGTAATAAAATCTATATATTTATTACTCATACGAATATTAACGTTTTTAATTTGTTCGATTGGTGTAATGTGCGGATGTTGTAAATATAAAATCGATGTTATATCTCACTTATAAGACAAGTTAATAAATCACTGATTTGTATGTACATATGTAAGCTTTGTAACGTAGAATTGAATCAAGTTCATTAGACTTACATATAATATGGAATATAATAACTAAACTAGCAATCATTCAAATGCAATTAAATAAATTTAATAAACATATACAATATTGTTCATATCGATGGGTTAGTGCACAGATATTGTATGTCCAGTTTTTACCAAAATTGAGTTATCATACACAAAACGTACATCTGCATCAAACCTTCATGTTTAAAAAGTATTGTATATCCAAATAGTATATTTGAGAAGATATTGCCTTATTAAAATATATAATATGTCCATTTCGTCCATAGTTTTCATGCAAAAGAGATGTATGTATGTCACTTACAATATTTTAAAACAAAACTGGACATACAATATCTGTGCACTAACCCATCGATATATAGTACAATATTTGTATTGTGTTATATACTTGCTTTCGTTTGCTTTTATCGTGAACGAATAAAGCATAAACTGACTATTACATTTATAGATTTATGTTTCGTTTATATTCATGCAACATTTGGAATCTTTAACGGTATCCAAGAATCCAAGACACAAAAAGTGTCGCTTCTCGAGCGTCGTATTACTTAAATAAATTATTTTCGAAAGAAGTTGCCGAGTTTTTTGAAACGCTTTTGATTTTAGTTTTCGATTTTTTGAAATGAACGGTAGACATCAAATCAAGAGCACAATGGCGACAGACAACATTTAGAACGAGCCCACCACAAGTGTTTGTTTTTGTCTAACAAAGCCATTTTTAGACGAAGAAAATTATTAAAAAGTTCTCAACTCTCACCGATTTTCGTCCATCATGCCCAATTCTCATGATAATGACGATGCATCGTGATGCGAATTTCGGGGATAATTACGCGTGTCGAAATAAACGAGACCATTTTCCGCACTGCGAAATCGAAATGTGTTTAAGTTTCGCCTTGAAATCCACTGCCTTTTATGTACATAGAATCGGAATGCAAAAAGCGAATATATGTAACTATATATGAGGTTGATCTCGGTGCTAAAAAGGTAGTGAAATGAACGTTTTCCGTGACTACTCTGAATTATGATCAAGTGAGTTCACACTGGGTGTATCTGCACTAGATCTGTTATGACTATCATTAATTCTATCGCGATATTTTGCAATTCCAACGAGGAAAAACGTACACGATTCTCTCAGAACATAACATGTGATCATTTGATTAGTCGAAATCGTCGATTTCAAACAGCCGAGTACAATTAAAATGTATAATAAAGCTTCAAGATGTAGGTTACTCGTATTATTTGAAAACTAATGCAATAAAAAACAATGATAGCGAATGAGAAATTTAGGTCATCATATTTTTACAATTGATTCTCTAGTTTAAATTTCATCGCATAGAACACAATTATAAAATTTGCATTCAGTATGCGTATTCTTAATGCGTTTCAATAGGTTTTTGAATAGGAAAATGTGTGCAACTTTCTACATATTTTATTTCGCATTTAGAAATAAAACGTTAAAAAATCAAAGAGATCATTTTTAATGTTTTTTTTTGAATATCAATAACTATAATGGACATAACTGTAAATGGTCACTTCTGGTTGGCCAAATTCAACAAAAATATATGTATAGATACCTATATTTAATCATTTATGCAAATAATAAGAATGTAAACATCTATAAATCAAATAGTTATAATATTAAGTTTCAAGGAAAACAAACTGCAATTCAAAATAATTAAAAAAAAATAATATTATACTACCATTAATTTTGTTTACATACTGTCAAAATTAAATTTTTCGTAAGTATTTGAGGTGTAAGATTATTATGACACAAATATGCACTTTATATTTATAAAAATAATTAATGATTGTATAAATTGACGATTCGAGTGATCCGTTGACTTAAATGTAATCGGGATTTGGATTAAAACGAACTGAAAAGGTCAACCAGTTAGAGCAGTTTGATGTCTTCAATACGATTCCCATGGGAGCGTTCACTCGGATAAAGGACCTTTCGCATGGCAAACTCATTTCAATTGCCTCGAAGGCTTTTTTTTTTAAACAATTTGAATTATATACATATATAATTTAAAACTTTCTTTAAGGTTTCTTAACCGGTTTCGAAGTTGACCCAGTATAGATGATGTCGGGGGTCAAATGACGCAGACGAAAAAAAAACACACCTAATAAATGAATATCGATGAATGATGAATAATCAAATCGTTTAAACGTCTCGTTAATAGGTCACTATATTTTCGACATCTCGATATTATAATTCGAATATCGAGCGAACGTTACATTTTATTTTTATTTTTTTCAAGCTCGTTATGCAAAGCTCACGTGTCACCAGTTATTTAAAGTAGCTCATCGTCGACAACTTATACCTAGGTACTTTATGAGCATGTTTACAAGTATTACATCGAAGACATCAATGAAGAAAACACAAACAGGTTCAACGAGTTAGATAAAATTAGTTTACAACAAGACGAGTCATTCAAATACTAGAGTTTAAGATGGAATAGTACATATGTACAATTACATAGTATGCATTTCTTACAAGGGTCAAATATCAAAGCTCACAGTGCAGAATACATGTGTAAAGATAAATTCATATCATCATCATCCTAATTTTCAGCCGTTTACCATCCACTGCTGGATGAAGGCTTTTCCAATCCTCTTACATTTCCGTCTGTTTTGAGAAATCTGCATCCACTTGACTTGTGATTCGATTAATATATATATGTAGGTAAAGTCGGATATAAACCATAATTTTAATATTTATATACATACATAGGTATCAGTAGTACCTATGTATGTATGTATATCATCATCATCATTATTTTCAGCCGTTCACCATCCACTGCTGGATGAAGACCTCTCCAATCGTCTTTCATTCCTGTCTGTCTTGAGTAATCTGCATCCATTTGACTGAACAGATTCTTCTCAATTCATCAACACATCTTCCACTCGGTCTACCTTGCTTTCTTTCACATCCTCTCGGATACCATTCCAGTATTTCTCGCGTCCATCTGCCATCCATTCTTCTCGCTGTATGTCACTTCAACTTATTGGTCATACTTCTTACTCATGTATTCCTCTTACGACCACATTATTGTTATACCAAGCATACATATGTATTTCCATACTTCTCTGTGTGCAATGGATCTTACGTAGTATTCTTGAATTTACCATCCACGTTTCACATCCACACGTCATAACTGGCAGTAGGCATTGGTCGTATGTCTTATTTTTTAAGCACAACGGAATGTTGCATTGGAAAACTATGTTCATTTTTCCAAAAGCGCTCCATCCTCTAGTTTCATTATTCATTTTCGTACATCCTGTCATATTCACCAATTATTGTCCTAGGCATAAATAACTATCAACTATCTCTACAATACTATTATGTATGTACTGTGACTACGCTTTGCGTGCAAAATTCATTATACATACATACATAATTTTGGTTTTATTAAAATTAAATACATATAAACATTAAGTAATATATTTTAACTTTGATCATTTATTAAATTGTTTCAAAAATGATTTCCTCGTATGTTGAAGCGAAAGCTCTCGGATGTTTAAATTAATATAACTTGATTGCGCTCAACTTCCGAACAAATATTCATACAACTTTTATTTTTCCAACGATTTTACCTATCACTCCTTACAATACATTATGAATCAACGCGTGTAAATTCTCAGCACCAGTCTCTACGGGTTATTGGACGTATACTAGTGTAAACAACGTTTTACGACTATTGTCGGACAACCAGTGTTAGCATTGTAACAACTCCTCGACATCCACAATCCTTGGGTTTATAATGACGAAGAATCAACGCATCTCACGGTTAATAACACCCCGAAGAGCGTAACTACAACCTAGTACCTACATACCTGCCCGCGACGGTTAAATTTTATTTTATTTTATTTTTTATTTTTCATTTTCACAATATACCGTGATGACCTAACAGGTTACCCCAATTCGTCACAACGGCCAGATACAATTACAAGAAAAAAAGTAGTAAAATAACAAAATATAACAATGTCCACAATGTCATTATAAAACTAATACCAGAAAATCATAAAAATAACTTAATGTAGAAAATAAAGGAAACTGGAAAGCTGTTGAGGACTAATATTAAACAAATCAATATTCAATGCAACAGCCTACCAATAGCTCTGGCAACGGGTGAGTCACGGAGGATACAGGATCTGGCCCAGATTGGTGAAAACAATAGCTGTGATCGAGATCCATGAGGATGCTCAGGCGCCAAAAGCTTCAACTACTCCAAGACCGGAGGATTGAAGATGTCACCTCTCAACAGTTTGTAAAAATGACAAACGGGGTGAACGTCTCTCCGAGACGATACAGTTTTATACCCCACTGCTCCCAGAACAAAAGCGTTGGGAAACAGAAAGGGATAATAGCCGAACTCTCTCAAGTACAAATATCTCAAGAATTTTCTTTGGATCCTTTCAATCTGTACTGAGTATGTAATGGAACTGCGACTCCAAATTATAGAACCAGATTCTAAGATGCTTCGGACTAATGTATTGTAAAGGAGACGCAACACCCACATATTGTTAAACTGGTGAGCATTACTCATAACAAATCCCAGCATCTTTGAAGCCTTATTACATAAGTTCGCAATGTGTAGAGAGAATCGCCACTTGCTCTCAAAAGTCACTCCGAGATCAAACGTTGAAAACATTCTTTTTAAAATACATAAAATACATATGTTCGCGACGATCGAACCAATCTTTTTGCACACCGTTCGATATATAAATTAAAATAACGACAGACAATGTTGTTGGATTGGATCGGCGCCACTTTGGCGATGGCAGACAGATAGTCAGTTACTCACGCACACGACTGTCTCTTTGACTTAGGAGGTTGTGTAGCTTTTAAATAGAGAAGTGTAATGACACAATGGCGGTCATGTTTCGTGGGATCCCATGGGTCACCGGTGCGCGGGTGCCGTTAACCGTCTGAGTGTCACGGACGAGAGGTGAACGTGCCGCTTTATTTTATTTTTTTTTATATTATCCGGCATAACGCTCCGATAATTATTCGAGTCGGGTTGTTCGTGAGGGGTAAAGCTTACCGTTGGGTCACGCAGAATCCGGTCACATTCAAAGCGGTCCGATTTCCGGCCGGGTACCCGGACCGTGCGAAAACGTACGTATCTAGATCCACGAGACGCGGCTCGTGACATTGGACAAATTAAAATCTAACAAAACATCAACGACTATAAAGGTCGACGATGGCTTGGTGGTTGTTTTTGTTGTTGTTGAAGGCTTAAGATACGCCCGCGTCGTCGTCGCCGGGTGTTGTCACGCAAAGTGACGCTAAATAAGATACGCCCGCGTCGTCGTCGCCGGGTCAAAATTTATTCTTATTGTTTTGTCAAGTGTCGGAAATCACGCAAAGTGACGCTAAATATATTTATTTATTTATTTATTTACAAAGAGTCTTAGCAGAAGGTCGAGGAAAACAATATATACATGTACATATATATTTATCCTCGTTCGATTAATTATACAAAAAAAATATTTGAGTATTCAAAATTTATTCTTATTGTTTTTGTCAAGTATCTGTCGAAAATCTTATAATCTAAGTGACATGTTAGCATAACTGCAAGAAAATATATAGAAAAATATAAAAAAATGTATGCTTTACGTCACATTAAAAATATACGATAGGAAATCCGATCGAGTCTGATATAATACGGAAATAACTATGTACATATGTACGAGCAAATGGATTAATTGAGTGATTTAATGAAAAAAATTGTTCAGTAAGAAAATAAATTTATTTGCAATCTTCCGGTACGCTTTACCTGTTTTCGATTTTTATTAGCTTATGAAACTATTTCGCGTAATAATTATCATCTTCATTCTCCGTCCCTAGAATGATTAGATATGGTAATAAATATTCAGATTTTTTAAAATATTAATCTGTCGTCTCCAAAGGCGACGACTTATTATTTATTTTATCAACTCTATATAATTTATTTATTAGTTTTTTTTTCCTTTATGTTTTCTCTGATATAATATATCGATGGGTTAGTGCACAGATATTGTATAGGTATGTCCAGTTTTTATCAAAATTGAGTTATCATATACAGAACGTCCATCTGCATCAAACCTTCATGTCCAAATAGTATATTTGAGAAGATATTGCCGTATTCAAATATATGTATAATATGTCAATGTCGTCCATATTTTTCATGCAAAAAAGATGTATGTCACTTACAATATTTTAACACAAAACTGGACATACAATATCTGTGGACTAACCCATCGATATTATGTATTTTTACTTTATCCATTTCGGATAAAGTTTTGTGAACGTGCAAAAATTCAACCTCGAGATTGACTCGAACTGATTTGTATCAGGTATCATCCCCTGATCACGTTTTCATGATTTCTGAAAGATGTCCGTATTTTGTGTGTCTCTGTAGGTACTACATATTTAACTTTAACATTTTCTCTGAAACTATCAAGTCTATCAAGCTGAAATTTCATATATATTATTTTCACTTACGGCGTAAGGAATACTATGATTTTGGTCAAAATCCGCCAAACGATTTTTCATTTTTTATTTTTTTCGGCCTTTTAAATATTTAGAATCTTCATAATATTGTAAATCATTATGCTAATTACTATCTGTGAACAAAAAAAATCATCAAAATCGGTCAACCGGAAGTGGGATTTTTTTTTTATAAAATAGTATTTTTTGACTTTTTCAGTTTTTCTCATCATATTTCTCAAATGTATGGATAGTCATGGGTTGGCCACACGCAATTTTTTTGTAAAAGCCATAACAGGCGTATAATAATTATATTACATACATAAATAAATGTTATCTTCTTGAGGTACCAAAGCGTTGCGTTTTCCCTTTTCATTAAACATTTTATCATCCGTCATCGTGAAATTACAAGGAAAAAATACTCTTCAGTGGTTTTACGTTGCTTTTAGGGGGGCTAAACATATGTAAATATAAAAAAAAAATACAACGCTTTTTATTGATTTGTTAAATAATTGTTTACCATTAATATGCATCAATTCTTAGATTAAAACAGGAGTTGCTATTAACCCAAGCATATATTTTAATACAATTAAACGCCTCATTCTAAAATAACTAGGTATGTTAAGTAATATTTGATGGCTCTGTATATACCTAAACTTTTCGAATTGGCAACGATAAATTAGTTAGTTGCTCGTCGTGAAATGTTCAAAAGTGGTTCGACCAGTTCGATTCCTGATAAATAAGTCCACTTAAATGGTGTTATGGAAAACCCGGCACAATTATTACAATCTAGATTCAATTCACACGCGGAAGAAGGGGTTGACGACCCGAATCGACGCACTATCGAAATGTGTTTTTTTTTTTTTTTATAAATTGAAATGAATGAAAAAAGGAACATAGTCACGTATGCTGAACGAGAGGAAATGCACTTGTCGGTGGCGTTGTTCAGCTTGTATGTAACTAAATTACGATTCCATTGTGAGCCGCTTATTTGCAACGCGGCATGTGCAGTGTTGTTTTTTGCGTGGACACGATGTTCTCCCTAGAAAACCTAGAAGTGGTTGATTGTTAAGGTATTGTACCGGTTCGTTAATGCACGGTTTTATCCGATGAGAAAAATCTTTTGACTGTCAAGAGCAAACGAGTAAGATCTTGTCGATTTTAAATCTCCACATTGTTACGCCAATGGTGACTACTGTGAAAAAGTGTTGAAATTAAAATTTTAATAGAAACAGCAGAAAGTCATACTTTTGTACCTGCATAGCCTCACTCTCTTTTCTATTTAAGTAGTAAACATAAATAATGTTGTGTTTATTTATATTTTATGTACGATTCAATTACATTATAGATATTACATATACATAGATAGCGAAAGGTTAAAGAGAATGAGTCTCACCTCTTTGGAGATGAGAAGATTGAGAGACGATCTAATAGTGTATAAAATAATAAATAATAAATATAAATGTCCAATAAAAAACCTCCTCACTTTCAATAAAAACGCTCATCTCTGAGACTCCTAAAAGACAAATCTAACAAAATTGTCAGAGACTAACACTTTTCAAATAGTGGCTGCAGTTTGGAACAGCCTCCCAAATCAGCTAGTAACATTAGAAAATATAAATCTCTTTAAAAATCATCTCGACAAGTTTTTAAATATATCGATGGGTTAGTCGTTTTGTGTTAAAATATTGTAAGTGACATACATCTTTTTTGCATGAAAACTATGGACGAAATGGACATATTATATATTTGAATAAGGCAATATCTTCTCAAATATACTATTTTGACATTCAATACATTTTAAACATGAAGGTTTGATGCAGATGGACGTTTTGTGTATGATAACTCAATAATTGTGGTAAAAACTTGACATACAATATCTGTGCACTAACCCATCGATATATAAGCGAAGTACCTGCCTATGTATTTCAAATAAATATTATCTTTGATGGAAGTACTAAATAACATACATTATATGATAATATAATGCGATTTAGTGTAAATGCAGTATGTATGTACATACATTTATAGAGCGGAACACGGGAATACGCGTATGAAATAAAATTAGTAAACCTAAATTTTATCGAATGTAAAAAAATAAGGTCAAGAAACACGTTATGCAAAAGCAGCGTCACGATGAAAATAACAATAAGGCATTTTAGTGGGTCAGCATGACTTTGGTGAAAAGATTTTTTATTTTTTGTTATAACGATAGTACAAAAGATAAGTATGAGAATGTAATCCGATATCAATGAAAACGTAGCGTTTTTGAAATCACACTTAAAAATTATCGTTTGAAGAGTCATCGCAACCGCAACGATTCTTAGACGGTAATAAAAAATTCGTTCGTTGCATTTGCATTTTCAATGGAAAGTGTTCACATGTAAAATTAGATTAGTTTTTAGCGTTCGATTGTGTACTTATTCTTCCCAACGCGGTTAGTTTTCAGTTCGTTCACGTAACCGAGCCGGTTAGAAGGGCTTGTTAGACTGGTTTAACCAGGGTGGTCGCGAACCACAGTTGACTTTTAAGCCACCATATACGGGTATCCATTTTTGCTCTCCAGTTTCAGCCCTTCATACTCAATATGTATCCATAATATCACGATGGTACTATTCTTTTTCATATACCAATATTGGATTTGAAGTGCTGGAAAAAAATGGTATTGGTTTGTTCATATTATATGTGGATCATTATGATTGGGTAACATCGAAGACGTTCTAGATATGATTGCAGTTATTATCACATTGGAATGAGGGTAGAAATGAGGCGTGATTGTCAACATTTATAGCAAGGACGTTGAATTGAACCAGTTTAACTGTGAACGAGCTGTAATTATGCGGTCGTAGAACTTTTCGATCCACTCTAGCGTGTGGCGAATCGTTAACTTACCATATGAAAATCTAGAAACTTCAAGTTTTGATGAAGTTTTTGCACACGAGGTTCATTTTAAAAGATGGACAAGATGCATCTTGCTCGAGGCAATTAACAGTGAGCACCAATGATTTAACATTGGTTGGCACTCGTTCGACAGTTGGATTCACCATCGGCTTCTGCAACTGCTTTCGGAACTGCTTTCTAAACTGGAGTGCTGCTAAGGCGCGTTGATCTCTCAACGTGGATTTGTCTTAAGAAAAATGATTATTTGATGTTTATTCTGTGTCGATATTTTAAACATATTTCATAAAAATTTCACTTTCATGCGTGGAAAATGTCGAAGGTGCTTTGACCTCACAGTCACATATTTTGATAGTTTATGGTTTATAATTGGATACCTGTGTTAATATTTATTATAGCAAAAAATTAATAAACAAAAAAATTATGTGTGATCATCGCGTGACTTTCTTCGTATAAATATACAAGCATTGTATTACAAAAAGGTCAATAGACGACTAGATAGTGTAATATAAACGCAAAAGTGTTGTCGTTTCCGGTTTAAAGATGTTTATTTATTTTTTAACCACATACATAATATAATCAAGATTTTAATGAGCACTAGTTTTAAATTCATTAATTGAACAAAAGTATAATAGAAAAATCAAAAAGGATTCGAGTATATTTGATACTAACTATAAACTGTTAGAAGTGAATAAAAATCTAATGATTTAATCAATTGTTTTTCACTTGTAATGTACCATCATTTATTATTATTTATACTATCACCAGTGTAAGCCCGTTGAATATCAACGGAGCGCTCTCATCACCCGTACTGAAAAATAATATTAAATTTAATAGTTTTATCTATAAATTTAATAGCCATCTATGGCGCGTTATAATACAACAACGTAACAATTTAACAAAGTCGCGAGCCTATTTTTCATATTAAATAGTCACGTTGAAGTCTGCCTATTATCATCTGGTTTGGCTCACCGCGTAAGCGCTCTGTTCAGAATCAGCGGTCCGGGTTCAAATCCCACGTTATCAGCAGACAGACAGACAGACACACAGACGGAATAGGGCTATTATAATATATAATATAATACTATCATTATTGTCAGTACATAGCTTCTGTAAGGCATCTTTGGTCTGTCTGTATCTATATATATAAAAATGAATGTCTGTCTGTTTATCTGTTTGTTTGTCTGTTTGTCTGTCTCTTATAGGCTCCTAAACCACTCAACCGATCGCGATGAAACTTTCAGGACTTATTGTGATAATGCCGGGGATGGTTCCTGTGAAAAAAAATCGGGATAAAACGGGAACGGAAACGGGAACGGGCCTGCTCACGCGTCAGATAACGTACTAGGAACGGGAACGGGATCGGGATCGGGAACGGGATCAGGATCGAGAACAGGACCGGGATCTGGAATCGGGAAAAAACGGGAACGGAACAGGAACGGGCCTACTCACGCGTCAGATAACGTACTAGGAACGGGAACGGGAACGGGCCTGCTCACGCGTCAGATAACGTACTAGGAACGGGAACGGGATCGGGAACGGGAACGGGAACGGGAACGTGAACGGGCATTGCAACGCATGCCGGGTCGGCTAGTACCTAATAATTTTAACGGATGCCCTAAATGTATCGCAAAATTCACCACAGAGGAAATGAGGAAAATCACCGCAAACACTATAATCAGTGAAACGTATCATTTTATTCAAGATCGACAAACAGTTGCAAAAGAAAATTCCAAGCAACGAAGCCATTGCAAAAATGTTCAAATTTCATTTAAATAAAAAAATACGAAGATTAAATTTTTTTTTTCAACTTTTTTCACATCCACACCGGGATACGGGCAATCCAATTCAACGGTCACACGACAAAGGAACACCGAGTGTAAATTTATTATTATTAAACCGAATTCATATCAAAAGCTCATTTCTATACCAACGCATACGTTCTATTACGACTTTTTTTTTTACAAACGAAATTCTATTAAGCATCTTCCGTGTAAATTTCGATTGGTTTTGGCGGTGGCGCGACGAATTCATAATTTGCGCGACAGGGCGCGAAAACACACACACACACACACACACATACACATACACACGATTATATACGTTTTTCGTTGACCCGAGACATCGTAAGTGGAATAAGAGATGCTGGCGTAACTAGATCATTGTGAGGAAGTGGTAGAGAGGGGCGAATAGAGGGAAAGAGTCTCTTTGGAGGCTTCGTTGATAGTCAGTCGCCGACGAGCGCGCGAGACACGCGGTCACCGCCACGTTTCCACCGGCTCGTGATGAATAGTGATTGATGATAATAAATATACGTATATATATAGTATATAGTCGTGTTGATTTTACGTGTGTTCGCCTGAAAAGTATTTGTCGTTTAAAAGTATTTTCGATTGTCTGAAAGTATGGTGCAAAGGTCGACGATGGATTCGTTCTTCAGGCAGAGGAGGATTTCAGTGCCTAAAAGGTGTGTGTGTTTATATGTACCCATATTGTTAATTTGACACTGTAAATTTATTTAGCTTTTGAGTATGGGTAAATTTTTGTATCGGTTAAAAAATAGGCATATTCAAAAAAAAAAAAAAAAAAACAACTTCTTGACAATTAGTGTATGTACTAGTTCTAAGCTCAAATGTAAGCAAACAGCCTTTAAAACGTTAATATAAGCCAAGAATTCAAACGCTTATCATGATACGTCTGTATTTTTTCAGTAATATATTGTCATTATATGACCATGAAGCATGCATTAAAGATTTGAAATTTTTGATTGTTATGGTATTGCAATTTGAACTTGTATTTTTCAGATTTATTTATTAAAAATACATTTGGCTGATGCAGCCCAGGGTTCATTAATAACACCGAGCAACAAAAAAAATACCCAGTCATTCTTTACTAAGTTTGACCCACTGAATTCGAATCCGATAATGATAAGCCGATAAGCGTGCCGTCGGTAACATCTCATAACGTAGTTTAAAACCATTTTCCGCTCGAATTAGTACGTTTAGATAAAATAAAAAAATATTGAAATAAAAAACCAATCCGTATAAACGTGATGAATAAAAAAACTCACCAAATAAACGCTAAATAGTACGGGAAAAAAATATATATTTTTGACTTTAAAAATTTGCTAGATAATTAATTATAAGTATTTAAAAGCAATAAAAAATTACAATCAATAGGAAAAATATCTGACTATTGATTTCAATACTTACTTTGAGTACAACGATAGTATATTTTGAGTTATAGACCGCAAAAAATAAAAAAAATGGATATTTTTTACATTTTTTAAATCAAGAATATCTCATAAACAAGAGCATATCAACAAAAATCATTATCGGATTCAAATTCAATGGGTCAAACTTAGTAAATATTGACCAATCTCCACTCTGGGTTTTAAAAAACGTGATTTTTTGTTGCTCAGTGTAATTAGTTGTTCTTAATCACCTGTTGTCGAATAAATTCGCAATGTTAAAATAAACAATGATTCTGTAGGTACAAGTTGTAATCTCAGGATATATAAATGGCATAATTACAATATGCATATTAAACACTTCTTATCGTATTATAAATAGTCAATTTGAATTAAGTGTATGTATCGTACTATGTAATTATACTGTGAATGATTTTTGACGGTCGTGAGTTTTTTTTCCAATAATGCATTGAATTGTTCCAACAAGGTGGAAGAAAGTGTTATTCGTGCGAAACAAGCATAAATATTCCACGCAAGCGACGGCTATTGTCATTCAAACTATATTTTAAAATGTGACAACGTTGATAAATTATCGCATCGAGGAATATATGTAGTTGATATGCGCTCGTTTAAAACATGGAACTGATTCAAATAAAACGGTTAGTTTCCAAAATGTGTGTCACCGTATCGTACAAGAGGAGAACTCTAATGATATGGCATTAAACAGTCGTACGCGTTTAAAATGCGAATTTCTAAAAGTTGAACTGCAATATCGAGATACGTATACGTTATTTATTCGCTTTTTATGCGGTGGACAAATGTGGGAACATGGAACTTGATCGTTGAGACACAAGTCAACTATGGGTTTTTACATTTATATTCACAATACTTGTATGCTGCACAGTGTTTGTGTTTTACTTTATATACATACATAATATGCACACAGATAAAAATTCACATCCGCGATACGAGTTCATGCGTTAGACATGCGCAAGATTGTTAATGTAATGAGTAAACATAAAAAAAATTCAAGGCGAATTCATAGCTGATTTACCGCATTTTCAAATACGCTTCTATGTACTGTCGACGCGTCAGAAAAAAAAAATGTTTATATGATGCTAGGCAAAGCATATGCTTAAATTTTCATAAATGATTTAATCATCACTACATTAATATTCAATTTAAAAAGGGAAAATAATTTGATCAACCGCGAGATTGAGTAAGATATTATAATGTTCACCTGGAAGGTGGAATTGAATTGTAAATGATTTAAACTCTAATACGAATTGCGCTATGAATTATAGTTTACGATGTATTTTTTTCAGAATATGTAATTAAAATCGAGAAAATTTTCACGTGAATGAATTTAATGAATGGGTGACTTCAACGAGCGGTTACGCATAAAAAAATCGGGTGTGGCCAACCCATGACTTTATCCATATATTTGAGGAATATGAAGAGTAACCAAACACTGAAAAAGTCAAAAAACCATGTACAAAGAAAAATAACATGATTTTTTTACAAGGAAAAAATCCCACTTCCGGTTGAGCGATTTTGATCATTATGCTAATTACAATATTATGAAGATTTTATATATTTAAAAGGCCGAAAAATAATATTAACTATAAGTAAATTTCATTAGATATAATAATTAGCAACTTTTATACCTATAACATATAAAAAGACAAAAATGTAACCAAACAATGCTCATGTCAATTTTATTGTGTACGGAAATCGTATTATTTTATAAAATTAGCGATAAAAGCTAATAACATAAGAATTTGAATCTAATAATAATCAGCTAACGTTCCGCATTGTAGTAATATTACAATAGACTGTTTTTTTTTTGTAAAACAAATCGACTCTCTTTTCTCGCAGTATTCAATTGAAATTTTATTGCATTTACGAAAAAATTATACACACTTTTACAAGTGTATTGAATGGAGATTAAGATCTAATAAAATTTATTATACAATACTTGTGAATACTACCTAAAATACGGTTTCTTTTCACAGTTGAATTTTTATGAAATAATTGATGTATATCGAATATGAAGTATGGTTAAGCATTTTACGACTTTTGCAGTTCATTTTTTAGAAAGTAAAAAAAATTCGAACCACCACTGAACAAAAAATAAGAAGTTCACTGTCATGATGTGTGGCGACGGGTCATACGTTAAAGAATACGCATACATATATATCGAAGAGAAAGCGGTAATGATACAGTTGTTTTTGGCGAATGTCAGAGGTGAAATGCACTACTGCGCACTGACCACTACCCACTCACATTCACAGAAGAAGTGAGAGGAAGAAGAGTGGTCTACGTTAATTAATATCCAAGTCAACGAACCTCGAAAGCCTTCGTGGAAAGAACCTTTCACAAAGTGCGAACGCTTTTATTCGAGATATACACTTGTGCGGAGGGAAATTACCGCCGATTTACCATCCATCAAACTTTGGTATCTCACATGATCTCATCGCTCCGAACCGAACTTTCACATACTGTCTCTTTTTATTGTTTCGAATGCACTTTGTTAAAAAAAAACTTATCTATGTATTCTATATCATATTTGATTTTATTAACAATTTCTATAAATATAGCTGAATTTATTAAAATCACGTAAAAATACTCATACATACATAAGCGAATGTCTCTCTGTTTGTTGTTTATACGTACATACATACATACATACATTCCCACATCGTTTCACTAATCAGGGCTAAATTTTGCAAAAGTATTTCTTGTTTTATTGTTATTATCTTAAAAAATACGCCAATAAATGATGGAATTTCTAGTGAAACAGATTATCACTAGTTCAAAAAATACTATTTGCATACGAAAAACTTGAGCACTTTTAAGGTTTCAATACTAATGAAATTTGCATCTAGGAAACGCCAGAGATATACATACAGTGGAGTGACATTGCAAAAATTTAAAATCGGCATTGTAATACCTAGCAAAAGTTTCGTTGTATCATCCGTATTCTCGTAAAAATACTGAAAAAAAATCTGTGAATAATGTCTTCAGGCCTACATATATCCGAAGGCGAAAAATGAAAATTTGCCTATTAATTTCGAAATCTGAATACAGAATACAAAAGTTTAGATAACATGCTCATAAAACTACCCTCTAACTTTATTGAATATTATAAGTACTTTTTGTAAAAATCTAATTTATTTACGTATTCCTTGAATTATTCAAATAAGTGTGAATTTGTGAGAGCGGTGGAGGGAGACATACGAGTAAATATAAGTATATACGAGTAACGTAAGTATGTATGTATGTATAGTAAAAATAAATACTAATTTTCCAATTAAAATTGCTATTTATAGAGATTGGAAATAATCAATTGGAAATTTTCATACAAGTAAAAGTATTAGATAAAAGTGCTGGTAGAGACCAGAAAAACTTTTTTAATTAAGCAGATTTTTTTTAGACAGAAGAGGTATGTATGATGTAGAGGCAACTTTTAAAAACGAATATCCCAAAAAAAAAGTTCCATACATCGTCGATCCACCCTAATATATATGTATGTACATCATCATCATTTTCAGCCGTTCACTGGATCTTAAGTAGCATTCTTGAATTTACCATCTACGTTTCACATCCATGCGTCATAACTGGCAGTACGCATTGGTCGTATGCCTTCCTTTTTAAACATTGCGGAATGTTGGATTTAAAAACTATGTTCATTCTTCCAAAAGCACTCCATCCTAGTTTAATTCTTCGTTTTATTTCTTCTTCTTTACATCCAGTCATATTCACTAACTGCCCTAGGTATAAATCAACTATCTCTACAATATAATTATCTACTGTGACTACGCTTTACGCGCAAAATTCATTAAACATAATTTTAGTTTTATTAAAATTAATTTTTAAGCCTACTTTCATGCTTTCGATGCTTAATTCTGTTAATATATTTTGTAAATCTACTGAGTTACATGCAACTATAACTATGACGTCAGCGAATCTAAGATGGCTCAAATGTCTTCTTGTTAATCTTGACCCCTGTTTTGTGCCATTCCAGCGATCTAAATATGTCCTCGAGCACCGCATTGAACAATTTAGGAGAAATGGTGTCTCCTTGTCTAACACCTTTCTCAATACCGAATTGCCTTTTTGTAGATGGCAGCTAGCAGGCTGACGTACGGTTGCGCAACGCCTTGTTTCTGGAGGGCATCCAGTACAGCTGTTTGACTGACTGAGTCAAACGCCTTCTCGTAGTCGATGAAACCTAAACATAGTGGTTGGCGATATTCGTTCGCCTGCTCAACCAATTCACTTATCACCTGAAGATGATCCATTGTGCTGAAATTGGCCCTGAACCCTGCTTGTTCCATGGGTTGATTAGAATCGAGCGTTATACGTATGTATAGGTAAATGACAAAATTACACGTAATCGTTATATATTCCATAACATAATTAATATAATCAGTGAAATTACTTTCTCTGTATAACATGATTATATTAAATTTATCTTAAAACATTGAAGATTATATTACATTCAATTAGCACACATATTGAAGTTAATGGAATCTTGTTGTGACATTTTTCATGAATGCGATACGGCTAATTTGTGTAAATATCATTTAGAATAATAATATTTTACAAGTTGCACTTTTTGCTGAACGAATTGCAGTTATGTGATTTAATAAATAAAAACATAGCGTGAGAGTTGTCTCAAATATAATAATTATGTAGTTTGCGATAATTTAAAAAGAAAACGCACACTGAAAGGAAAATTTCGTAAAGCTTAATATGTATGTACATATGTACAGAGGTTCGAAAAAATAAATAAAAACATGCACAAAAGATTCCAAAGAGCGGTTTTTCGAGCGTGTCATTAGTTTTCCAAACTATGGGAATCAATTCAAAGAAAAATTGAGTAATCGCAGAAAAACAAAAATGACAAAATCGCACGAGTGCGTGAAATCCCACCGTTCAATATTTGAATATTGAACTGTGGTTACACTCGAAGAGCTCTTAGCGGTGACGAATTGTCACGGTTGTAATTCTTTTTTATTATTTCACTTCAAATATAACACCATAGAACTTTATCTTAATATCATGACTATTTCACACCCGATACAATACCAATGACTATCAAGTTAAAAAGTTAATATTAACATGGCACAATTTTAAATAGTATCTACGCAAAGGAATCTATAAGTGTCTACGTAATAAAATAAATAGCAATCAACGACATGACATGAGGCCAACGGAAATACGTTGTCGGTTTTCTTTTTGTGAAATCTTCAATAGTGTATTAAATTCGCCATACATTTCGTTGCACGCTTCCGGTCGAATTTCATATTTTGTATCCGGTTGTTCTATGAAATCTATGTAGAGTGCAGTTGATTGATCAATATACATACATAGCATCGTTCAATGTTGTGCAACCAATAAAGCGTTTGATTAATTTATTTTGCGATTGTTGAAATCATCATCAATCTTAGGAATGTTTATGTCTTTCGCTATGCATTGAATATAATATATTGTACTGTTCATTTGACGTGCGATAATAATTTGCAACACTGTTGAGAAATAGTGTTCGATTTGTGGTTTTAGGCGGTTTTAATAAATTTTACTATACTATAAGTATAATAAATTTAAGATAACCTGTTATATATTTTCATGAGGTATTCAGGACACTTGGGCATTTGGGTCGTGTTGAAATTTTGATTTGTTCTTACTGGCAACATCTTCCAAAACGATGACACCAATTCGTAATGGCGCCAAACAATCGGGTTTTTAGAACGCTTTCGTACGTTGCATTTGCTTAGCAATGAATGAAATTTTATACTTTAATACTAAGATCAAAATGTACGCACTGTTCTAAAGTATAACATTTTACATTCAAATGCACCAATTTCCATCGTTTGTCGTGCGTAATTGAAGCTTAATTGTTTGCAATGCAAATAAATCATAGTATTACATTTTGCACACGCTTACTTACATACATATACATATATGTATGTATATCTAATATAAAATAAACACTACTGTTGCATAACGCGCTATTATTAATAATATGGAAATAAAATCAAGCGATTCCAACGTATGCACATAATTATGCAAATTCAACGGCGTTTGTTTAAAAAATGAAATTGACGTATTATTGAGTGTTCACTTCAACGATATGGAAAAGTAAATTTTCAAATACTTTGTTCATTAACAAAATAAATAGCGGATTTCTACATGACATTCACTCAGTGATGATGTGGGTGCTTTTTAAGGTCATCTTTACTTTCTTTTCGGCGAAAAAATGACGAAAAAAGCATTTAATGCAAAATTTATTCCATTTTTTTTAATTGAGCAATTGTACGGGATCAAATGTACTAATAAATAATACGCTTTCGATTTCAGCTACGAGTACAAATGTTTTTAAATTACCCAGAACGAATAGTGCGCATCATCATTTGAGTAGGTGTATATTTAAAAAAATATTGAGTACATTCTCAATGTTCACTTATAGAAATCAATGACAATGCAAAATTGTACAAGTACGTACGTATATTGAATTTTTTTCAAGCTAAAATGAGAGAATAGTATATTACGCAGAAATTCCATATTGGAAAAAGAATAAACCAATATTAGTTTTCCTGCTCAGAAATATTATATAGTACATACGTACATACATATGTACAACTTATTATTTTTTTAGAACAAATTTGTCCAATGAAAAATCAAGTTAACTTGACAGGGGCAGGAAATTGTAATGTAATGTTTGTATGTAAATATACTGGATGCTGACATGAATGCAGCTTCTATCCGGCTTATTAAAATAGTGCACAAAAAACGTGTACACTTTCAATTGTATCATAACGGTCGTAAATGGTTAACGGTATTGATAAGTGACGAAACGCGCGGAATCGCCATTTTAGCACACCGTTTAAAAAACATTTATTGACAATAATACTGTAAGCTTTTCACACTTTTTGCAAGTATTTCTCGCACAAATAGAAATGGCAAAGAAATTACTCGCGCTCGAAATATAATATATACATATATATGTATATATATATGGTAACAGTGTCGAAAGGTCAAATGCGATTCGATCATTTCGATACGATTAGTTCTAACGCGAGCGTAATAAATATGTAATATTTAGTGATGCCTACTGTTGGAGAGGAAAAAATAAATAAATTTACTCTTCGAAATTATAAACGCATAAAGAAGCCGCATCGAATCGGTTTACATGACTTTCGATACAAATTCACCGTTAATTTAAACTTACCGCCACGGTTCTGAATATGCGGAAACCTTTTCTCAAAAAGCGTAACTAATTTTCGTTTCAATATATTATATGTTCAACGCGGTTCACATTGTATGTACGAATCTGGATACATTTTTTTTAATAAGCGCACGCTTTAATTTGTTTCATTTAAAAGGCACTTTACGTTTTTGCTCATCCATAGCTGTAGATAAAGATTATTCTCACAGTTCCGTTAAGAGTTTCGGCTCCTATGCAAACTATTCGGAAAATTGGATGGAATTACCATACATTTTCATGCTTTAATTCGAAAAATTTCGTATCGAATTGCGAAAATGCAAATGATATTAAGCGTAATTCGTCGAAACATAGCATAGGTACATACACTAATCAATTTAAGAATAAGGGTCCATTAAACTAATCACCGATGCAATTCCATGACTAATCCTACTATGTATAGGTACATATCGATGGGTTAGTGCACAGATATTATATGTCCAGTTTAAAAAAAAAAAGAATTATCATACACAAAACGTCCATCTATCTTTAAAAAGTATTGTATGTCCAAATAGTATATTTGAGAAGATATTGCCCTATTCAAACATATAATATGTCAATTTCGTCCATAGTTTTCACGCAAAAGAGATGTATGTCACTTACAATATTTTAAAACAAAACTGGACATACAATATCTGTGCACTAACCCATCGATATGTACATATGTATATGAGCTTGCTCTTGGACAATGGAGCTAATCATATTAAACATATATGTATACCTTGATTAAGACCCTTATATACTACGTACTAAACTTTGAATGAGTGTCTGGTTAAGGATCCCACTCGATAGTCAAACTAGACAGTCATTTGCAACACATTATAGGTACACCGAATTTATTTTAATTATTTCTCTCTGGCCGAATTGAAGATTCTAAAGACGTTCCCGTTGTCCCGTGTCCATATATTGCTTCAACGGTATCGTTCGACAAAAAGTGTGTTTTTTTTTTGTCACTTTGTATCACCGTAACGACTTTTAGCACATCTCCGTGAACGACATACCCCAAAGAGCTGTGAACCGTGTTGAATTTTTAGACAGGATGTTAACAGCTGGGAGCCGAAGAGTCGTTGACCATACATAGTACATAGTTAGAGCGCCACACATTACCATTTCATGATCATGGCCACTGTGTTTTTTTCACGTCATCTTTTTATAAAATTCGCCATGAGAACGAAACGACCACAACGACGTCAACGACCCAAAAACACATCAACATTGTGATGTTCTGTTCCAGTTTTAAATTAGTTAGATTGTCGCCGAAAACAGTTACATCAAATCAAAGGGAAGTTGGAGACAATGGTGGATGATCCCTGAAAAGCCTCACGGTGGCGGCGTCTTCCGATTGTTAAAATCTCATTTTACGATTATGATTCTCACACTTCACAGAAGGAAGAGACTAAAACAAAGATTAACCTGCACTCACAATACGAAAGATGCGAAGATTTTCTTTTGCGCAAGCCAAAAAGTTAAATTTCAAATGTCAAACGCTTAAATACTGCTCTTATTGGGCAATCAATGTCCGTCATCAACTCTTCATTTTTAAATATTTTGTCATTACCAATAGCGTCTCAATTATGCGCAATCATTGCGTAACAATTTTCATTAGACTTTCGTCGTAAAAATCATCAAGTTGATGTGAAAGTATTTTTTGTCCCAATTCATTCAATGTAAAAGTACAATACGATACGATCATCGTAAATCATTTTACTGTGGGCAATCTGATTCCAATCATTTTATATGTATTCAACTGTTATGTCAACGTGGTGTTTAAAATATAGGTGGAAAATTCATTTTATCCATCGAAGTACAGATGCTATTCAACGTATAAAAGCATTCGTAGGTTTGCAGGCTTTTTGCAGGCCTTTTGCAGGTTTAAAAGCATTCGTAGGCATAAAATCAACTCCAATTTCACGCTGCAAATTGGACTCACAGTTCCTTATTTGTTTCACATCATCTTCCTGCATTTCTCAGAGTTCATCCGATCACTTCCACGTTCACACTACAAAGTTCGAAGCTATTTACATATTTTTTCACTCATCTATTCACTGAAGTCTGATCCCAATCTCGCATATCACAAATTTGAATAACAACCATTCCGTTGGTGTAATTGAAACTTCACCGCGTTATTTGCGTGTCGAACGCACGAGCTTCCTCTCTTACACGGCTGTTAAGTGCTATGAAGCACAATACCCAAGAGTGGTTGATCAACCAACGTTTGGTTCGATTAACCTTGTGGATTCCTGTCTTGGGACGAAAAAGAAGAGTCGTGACGGGTTGCTCAACAAACTGGATTACGTGGCCATTTGCCACGGATCCCGTGACAGAACGCCATTGATAATAATGCAATCGGCGAAAAACGGTGACCAATGGTACTTAAATACGTGTGTCTAACACACAGTGAAAGATCATTTGTCAAAGTGAAAATCGTTTACATGAAGCTCTGTGTATAACTGATGATGAATCGTTGACATCCTCCACAACTCATTAATCCGATCGCCCGCATTCATCAAAGTCTCATTCAAAAGATAAAGAACTAAAAGTGTATGGAGCAATTTTTAGCAATGAGTGAGTAACATTCCTAAGGCCAATAATATTAAAATAAATGTTATAAAATTATTGTTGAATACGCGAATTGAATAAAAAATTTGGCTGAATACGCATGGAATTCGTTGTGAAGTGAAATATGATCCAATATGAAATTGTTGTATGCATAATTTTCCGCCTGCACTGAATAGGTCTAATTAGAAGTAAGTTCGTGATATTTAGCATCGGTTTGTGTGTTAATTGAATTATTCGGAATACAAAAGTGAATTTGACAGAAGGCTGACATACACTATACGCGTATTATTATAAAATGAAAAAGATCGTGAGAGGTCAGTGTATCAAAGAACTCCACACAATGGCTTGTTATGCTCAAGTGAAATAGGCTTCATTTTTAAGAAGGTCGTTCGGAATAGGTTTCGTATGAGATGAGATTTTGAAGGGCGAATTCATTTTGTTAAACTGTGCGTGAGTGTCATATCGTTAGGTATATAGCCATTCAAAATGGCACACTTTAATTTTTTTTCGCATTAAAGTGCGAGGTTAATTTAAATTAAAATAGTGCATGAATGCTGCATCAGTGAATTGAAATGGAAATTTCTGGTTAAAATGTCACTATCACTCAAATTTAAGGTATACTCTCACTATGTACATTTGTACACATATTCAATTTTATCAAGGTGATTTTTCAATTTATACTGTCCCGTAATAATAAATAATGAACGTCTTAATTTTTTTCCAGACCTACTTATTGTTCGTTTATTTTTTATTGAATTAACTACCAATAAGGGGTTTCTCATTTTTAATCAGAGATCTGAAAAAAAATAAAGGTGAGGTAATAGCTTCATTAGAGGCACGCTACATTTATTTTCATCATGATGAATTTGGTATAGTAAATGGGGCTTTAACTGCCGTACATAATAACGTGGAAGATTGGTGATCTGCTCTAAATGAGGAATATTTCAAGGTGATCATAGTTTGAACCATTACAACACGATAATAAATGATTCGGAATATTTTCCGTAATATGAAACAACAAAAATAAAAAAAAAACAGGTTCGTTATTTTTAAATTATTAGAATATGTGAATTTGTGTATTTCACAGAAAAAATTGTAAAGATTCTCTATGCGTCTCTTATTGACTTTCATTGATTGATATTCAGTTCGACCCGATTCTCATGACTGATTATTCGTTTGAATGTAAATAAAATATCGCATTGTGACATTTAATGATCATTTTCGCTTTTAAACACTCATCCGAGGAGACTTTCAGCTAAACGCTTAAAAAGTACACGAACGCGTTACGTAACATTGAAACAATTATTGTGGATAATCGTCGAAACCTGTGGAACGAATGCAAATCGTTATGGAATCTTCTTGTGAAACAAATAGCTCGTTTCGTTCGAATGCAATAGATTAAGTAAAAAACAGGTAGACATAAAGACAGATTTATACGAAGGTTTAATTAGGACCAGTGTGAGAAGATGTCGAGCTGCTAACCTTTCACTTTCGTTTCGTGACTAAAATATTGGACAGTTGAAATCTCAAATGGCGAAAGTGTATCTTACGTTATAAGTATGTATGTACATACATATATGTAAGTGATGTGTCACTTACTGCACTCGTTGGTTAAATTCTGTGTGCATCTTAACAGCTGTGATGTTTTCGCATACAAGACTATACATATTATACATATGTATGTACATATACATAGGTAGAATACAGGTTTATTTTATTTTTTTGAACATGTTTATGAGAGTCCATGAAATGCGGTTCGAAAGTGGCTGAAAAACAAAAGAAAGTGCATTTTCGGTTCATGCAACACAAAGACAGCAATACCATTGTGTGGATAAATTGGTAAAGATTAGAAGCATCCGGCTACAAATCGGCGGAGACACGTTGAATGGAGAGAAAACAATATCGATTTCATTCCGAAATCAATTCCCAAAATAAGAACAAATCGTTCACGGTAATTTAACATGGATGCATGGACAGAAAACAATGGTTGTGTAACAAATAAGGAAATCGACTCTCGGTTGCAGAAAGCACTCGACAATAAATTCACATTCGAGTTGAATCAAATTGCATGGACATCAACAGACCACACTTTCTTAAAATACAAGTCTACCGTATCTACCGTGAAAAGCAAAACAGTTTTCCGATTAAATATGGGGCTTAAGTGTAAGATGAAGTGATTCGTTCAATTCCCAGCGATTTTCTGCGAAATCTCATATAATATAATATTATGATTGCGGCAAAACTGAGCGTGGAAACGTGTGCACGTTCGAGAGATTTGATAGTGATTTAACATCAACGCGAAGATGAGTTGATGATCGTACACCGTTATCTTATATTCCATAGTGTACCTTTGAAGATGTGCTATGATCCGAGTGTTTATTTGGAATTGTGCGCATTTTAAATTTTAATTAAAGATCAGTCAAATGTTCCGAGTGAAAATTTTTCATAATGACCCATAGGAAAATCACCGTGAAAACCAATACGTTACAATTTCACAACAGTTTTTTTTACACGCACATACACGCACAATGACGCCAAATAGAAATATGTAATAATAATGAAAAAAAAACATACATATAAATGGGATCGACGGTGGTGAAATAGGTTCATCAGTTCGAGGCTATTAGAATCATCACTCCTAAATGATCACAAGACGCTATAGATTTGAAGATGTTCGTTTGAGGGCGATAAATCTTAATTAACATTAGGCGTGTCAGATTGTCTTTTATTTAGTGATTAATAGGGACTGTTAATTCGCTATAATGACCTTGCGGTTGATTATATGTAATATACATAAGATGGGTTCTTTATAAATTGGTATGTGATTTGTGAAGTTCAAAATTATTACGTTCAATAGAATAGAATGTCTTTGTGTATTATCTTATTTGGAGATTTGATATTTTCAATCAATCATATCGTATTCAGAACGAATCCATATATTAATTTTTATCTTGTGAGTAATCTTTTTGTCATTTTTTTACATTGTTAATCATACGCTCTGGTTTTTATCGTATATTTAAATATTAAATATCATGTTGCCAATTATAACAAATGAAAGTATGAAGAAAACGTTATTTAAATACGTACTTGTCGAAAAAGTGAATCTATTTCACTTTAAACGTTACTTGTATAATTATAACCCCAGTAATATTTTTATCAAATTTATCTGAATCAAGACTTAAATATGTGTAATTTGAACTATAATATGTTAATTCGTGTTAGTTAAATCTTAGCTTTAATTGATTTTCCGTGTAGTTTTACTTTAAGTAATACGCTTACAGTTAAGTTCAATAGTACTCATTACTCATTACTCAATCCTTAATATTTATATATAAGCAATATATTCTATAAAAACTTTCTAAATGTGACTGTCGTAAATTTAAAGACTTGTGATATACAAAAAGCGTTTAATTATATTACCGATGAACTGTTTGTACACATTTTGTAGACGATTTGTCGTAATTTCGAATTGAAATTCAAAACATCAAAATCTTACATAAACATACGAATAACATTTTGAAAGTCCATCTGTCAACGAAACACGGTAGCAAATCAGATTTATCTGACAGATCTACACGAGAGCACAAAAGATCTACAGCTTAGTTATATCACTGCTTAATATTTGACGCTAAATGAACTATTGTATAATTCACGGTACGTTTGCATGAAAGCACTTCAGCAAATTTTAATCAAATTGTCGTTCTCTTGCAGAATGATAAAATTAAAAAAAAATGAACAGACGGATTTCTCGTATGACTCTCGCTTCAAATGAGTTAATAGTGCATGCAAACAAGTATGCGGAATTTACAAAGAACTAACCTGTACTTACCCGAGAGATAATTTCGTCAGTGAAACTTCTTTAAAAAAAAGCACAGTAGAAATTTTCATCGTTAAGATCTTTTTGTTCATATTAACAGAATGAGCGATAGTGAACGACAAACCGAGAGATCGTTTAAAATAAATTTGCTACACGATTATACATAAGTTTTACAGTCACGACCTTACTAGGACTTCAGTGTGTCTGTAATTTGAAGTACGACAATACTTTCTTCACAAATTGTACAATTTACATGATATAATTATTTGAACCTTGTTTTCCATCGTGTCATTGAAAAAAAATCACAGAAACATTTGATATTTTTTGCTTGATGTCAAACTGCATGGACTAACGTTTCGAGTCGAACCCCTACTTTTATGACAGAAGAGCGTTTTGAAATGAATCAATCAGCTTTGCACCATCCCTTATCATCGTGAAGTGTATGTATGTATATAATCAGCGAACTAATGAATAGAAGCGGATTATACATATACAAATTCCAAACAGTTATTGAATTTAATAAGGGTACAAGTTGACACTTCAAAAATTCTATAACGAGGGGATTAATTCAAAGCATTGTGAGTTGGAGTGCTTTTCAATTCGAGTGGAGTTGTTGTCTTTAGGAGAAACACGTTTTTAATGAGGATCGAAAACAAAACACATAAAAAAAAGCATCTCGAGCGGCAAAAGTAGAGCGACCGAGTTGCAACGCTGATGCAACTGCTGCAGTTAAGTGCACGTGGCACACTTGTTAGGTGTAATTATCCTTGACACTCGGCTCAGTGAAATTGAACGCATTCGCAATGCGAATTACGGAACTCATTGCGTGTCTACATACATAGATAGCACAATACGGATAGATATGACGAGATACCTATACAAAGTGACACGAATGCCATCACAATAGCTCGATGATGATCAAGTCGAGTTCTCCGAAATGTGTGTTTTAATTAGTCCAGCTGCCGAATTAGTGGATTCGAATCAAGCTCTCGGGCAGATTTAATCTTATTGCCCGTAAAAATAGCGGACTTTTTCGTATAAAACAGATGAGAAAATTTCCTCCGAAAAAAAGAACAAGCGTAACGGTAGAAACCACCGTTAGTACGACGAGAACTAACCGTGTAAAATGTCCGATTGTTTGCGCTTCATTACCGATTATACTTTAATTTGGATTAAATTATCTCAAGTAAACACTAATTAACTCAGTATTTTATATGTATCATCATCGTCATCATCGTTTTCAGCCGTTCACCATCCACTGCTCTCCAATCCTCTTCCACTCCTGTCTGTCTTGAGCCATCTCCATCCAGTTTACTCCACACATTCTTCTCAATTCATCAGCCCATCGTTTGCTCAGTCTACCTTGTTTTCTTTCGCATCCTCTCGGATACCATTCCAGTATTTATCGCCTCCAACCCATTGCTATTTCAACTTTTTCACACGTTGCGCTATATCTGCCACCCTGGTCATACTTCTTACCCATGTATTCCTCTTCCGATCTCTTCTCGTTATACCAAGCATACATCTTTCTATGCTTCTCTGTACACACTGAATCTTGCATAACATTCTTGAATATAGCATCCACATTTCACATCCATACGTCATAACTGGCAGTACGCATTAGTCATATGCCTTATTTTTTAAGCATAGCGGAATGTTGGATTTAAAAACAATGTTCATTCTTCCAAAAGCACTCCATCTTAGTTTTATTTCTTCTTCTTTACAACCAGTCATATTCACCAATTGTCTTAGGTATAAATAACTATCAACTATCTCTACAATATGCTTATCTACATACATATGTACATACAGTGAAAATTCATTAAACATAATTTTCATTTTTAAAACTGTAATTAAAAATGCAGTGCGTTTTATGCTGACTTGGCCATTTATCTGTTCTAATAGTGTAAGTGTAAAAAATGATACAACTTTCAATCGATTACGACTGTTGCTAAATAATCTGATTCTATACGGTAATTGAAAGGAATCAGTTTTAAATCAACATCACACGTTAATTATAAATGATATATAAATTAAATTTGCACATTAATCAATACAAAAGTGTTGAGAAACCAATGTGTGCTAAATTATTCCAAATTGAAGTGCTGTTAAAAAAAAAATGTTGCAATCGAACTGTTAAATATGTGTGAATAGCATTCAGTTGCATTTTGCTGCATTCACACGGTTATTATTGACTATTGCGTGTGTTTACACACATAACATTACGTCGAACGATTTTCAATGCATCGGCACGAATGAAAACACACCACTGACAATGCAACGAAAGAAATAGTGTGGCGTAATGAGAAAAACGACTTTGTGTCAGATATCGCCAGCCATACAAAAAATGTATATATTTCGTACATTTTCGGACGCGCGCAAATATATTAACACCCACACTACAATGTCATTCAATGAAACGTTAGAAAGTGAGAGATTGTTCCGTGAATTGATTCCGAGAAGATCACGATCCATATTGTCGAGGCATTTGCATCACTGACATGCCCCATTTTTGTCAGACAATCCGTGGTAAAAGTCGCGTTGAAAAATTGCCCAGGAAATGTAGGTACGTAATCTGCTCTGAATTATAGGTGGAAACGTTTCCAATTTCATGCATTTCATTTTCACTCGTTTGGGATGCTGCACCTTGCAGGCGTAGGTAATTCAATCGATTATCGTTTAGTGATGCACATATAAAATCGAAAATTATCATGCACTCGTACATAATGCATTTTCAATATCGAAAATTTCAGGTTTGGTTACCATAACAAATTGTATACCCATAATACATAGTTGATTGCATGTTATTTTATTGCTTTAGAAATTACGAAATTTTTGTATTGATCGTGAAAATTCAATAAGCTGTGAGTCACCTTGCCTCCAAACTTTCTTCAAATAAATATGTAAAATATGTCTGTTAAAATACTACGCAAAATATAAGTTTATCATAAATTTCACGCGCAATAAGTATCAGTGCGTGTAAAAAAGACACAAATTTCATACAATGCATGTGATATTTTTTCTCGGTTGTGATGCAAATGATGACAGTTCTAATGGTAGTTGTTCTTTATTATTTTTTCCAACACAATCTAATACATGCGCTCTTTTTACTTGTTAATAACTTTGTTGTTGGACACGCAACGTGACAAAAACAGATGAACAAAGTGGGTTAGTGGCAGTTCCGGTGTGCGTCGGTCAATGTTCCGATGCACTGTTCTATTGCAATGTAATTGATATGTAAATAAAATAGCCTTGAGCTACCAATTAATTTAATCTAATAAATTGTCACCAGACGGTTTTAACAATATATCATCATCATCATCATCATTTTCAACCGTTCATCATTCATTACTGGATGAAGGCCTCTCTAATCCTCTTCCATTCCCGTCTGTCTTGAGCAATCTTCATCCAATTAACTCCACACATTCTTATCAATTTATCAGTCCATCGTCCACTTGGTCTACCTTGCTTTCTTTCACATCCTCTCGGATACCATTCCAGTATTTCTCGCGAACATTTGCCATCCATTATTCTCGCTGTGTCCAGCCCATTGCCACTTCAACTTTTTCACACGTTCTGCTATATCTACCACCCTGGTCATGCTTTCCATGCTTCTCTGTGTGCACTGGATCTTGCGTAACATTCTTGAATTTAGCATCCACGTTTCACATCCATACGTCATAACTGGCAGTACGCATTGGTCGTATCCCTTCTTTTTTAAGCATAGCGGAATGTTGGATTTAAAAACAATGTTCATTCGGTCAATACTTTTTATTAGTGTTGTAAGTCGAGAATATTCGAGAATTTTCTTTTTTCTTGGTTATAAAACATCTCTAGATAGTTTAATAGCTTTTTAGAGGATTCTAGGATATTTTCAGAACCTAATA
Organism: Parapsyche elsis; assembly: GCA_022651745.1. NCBI lineage: Eukaryota > Metazoa > Arthropoda > Insecta > Trichoptera > Hydropsychidae > Parapsyche > Parapsyche elsis. The sequence goes on from JAGVSN010000016.1 coordinate 2,934,490, forward strand.
GGAGTAATAGGATTTTCTAGAGTGTCTGAGAGCATTTTGAATGACATTTTTTCATTCTGATGACACTGAATGTGTCATTTCGTCATTTTAACATACGCACTACTAGCATGAACCTTTTCCGCGAAATTCTCACATGAATACAATGCTCATGTATTAACTCTGGAAGCAATAAATTATGTATACATATTTTATTGCTTTGGTTATGATATTCCAGTGAAATTGTTCCAACTTATGATATAATCATTCATTTAAACTTAGCACAAAATATCGTTAAGAATTTGTCATATTCACGCCTCATCAAATTTAGTATTTGTTACGGATACTAAACTAATATTATTCGTGTAATCCGTATCACCTCTCCCAAGTATTAGCCCGGATTAGAGGGAGTTTACTGTATATAAGCAAATACAGTAAGAGTTGGTATTTATTTATTTAAAATACATGGTGGCCGATGGAGCCCAGTGTAGATTGCATTATGTACTACAATTTTAAACAGAGAATTCTCAGTTCTCTAAAAGATTATTCCCGAGAATTTTACAACACTACTTCTTACCCATGTACATAAATATTTCTCTTACGATCTCTTCTTGTTATACAAAGCATACAAAATATTTTTTTTTACATCATCTCTTACACAAAAATCAACTTTTGAGAGTTTAGGTCAACTATAAACACCCATTCAACAGCTTTAACCCACAGCACAGTACGAAAAAACTGGTTCAAACTAAAATCGTTTGTGTGTAACGGGACACGAAACAGCGACACGAAAAATACCGACCTTGAAGAAGATTCACTTTCGTCGGAAACTTGTTCAAGAAAGTCGTCAATCGTCATAATTTTTTATGGTTATTTTTTCAATCTTAATATTGACTTAAGTCATTCGATTGTCGTTGTTGAAATTTGTCGAAATTTTGATTTATTCATCAGAATAAATTGACGCAATCGCGTAATTTGAGAGACGACAAACTTATTCAGTGAAAGTTAAACCTACATATGTCTTAAGTGCAAAATTTTTATGTTTTTTTTTATATTTTAATCAAATCCTAGAAAGTGTATTTCAATACGCTTTTTATTAAATTCAATCACGATCCAAATGAATTGATCTCAATCACACAAGTTAGCCATACCAATTTAGGCAAATCAGTCATGTGTATGTATGTACACTTGATATGTAATGTATCACTATTGATTTTGTAATAATTGGGTTTTAAGATAAACGGTAGTCTGCAATCTGTCGATAATTTCGAAGCTAGTCTGGCAACGTAGTCCATTGACAATATTGTGGAAAGCTTCACGTGCGGGAAATGCGGTTCACCCACATCTCTAGAACCGGTCAACGATGGTGCAGAACACGGTTCTGTATACTTGATTGCTAGGGTTTTTTCTGCACCAGTAGATTTGCAACATGGCCCACTTGTTCACAACTGCAAATGGAGCGTCTGCATTTTTCTAAAACATTCAGTTATACAACGGTTCACCTGCATGTGTATGTATGTATGTATATAGCGAGTGCTTCATTCTGAGCAAGGATTATAAGATTAGCACAAATTTTAAAACATTTTTTTCCTTCATCTATCTATGTATGTATATTGTACGTACGCGTCGTTTAATTTAAAAACCAGAGCTTCAAGGACTTGCTTCTGTTGAAAATATTGCTTTTAATCGTCTGTTCACGCATTCAAATAAAGTAGTACAGCTTCCATTACATATTTCTTAATACGTATTATTAATGTAATAACCGAGGATAGCATCTCGATGTACCAATGTGCATCGATCTAGAATTGGTTCGATTCGGTTGTACATAGAGTCACGCGCGTTCGCTACCGTTACACTATAATCAAAACATTAAAGTCGAATTGCAATGCCAATAATTAATAATTTCAAATTACAAACTGCGTTTACTGGAAGTCAATTCAACTGCTCACGGCGACCCATTTCGAAAGTGGGTCCTTTGATTGTGTAGATCTGTGTCGACCCCGATTTCAAGAAGTAATCCGTTAAGTAAAGTCTTTCATAGTCGACCCGACAAACGATAAGTCAACCGGTATACTCGTATGCAACCATATGACCTTTCCATGTCATCAATTATTCTGATCTTGGATTTCGTTTCAGAACCAGCGAGCTGGTGGCACTCATCGCTATATCTTCAACGTTGTTCCTGTTTTTGCACACAAGAGATTTGAACACGAAACTGCGAAAAATGGAAGGAAAATTGCAGCCAGAAGATGGTTTAACTTCCAATCAAATAACAGGTAAATTCCACTTTGTTGTGAAATTAAATTTATTTTGTTGTACAAAAAAACTTTGCGTAACTAAGATGTTAACTTACATAGGTACCTACATATGTACATACATTCTACATGAAAGATATTCGTTCAAAGTGCCATGTTTAATGGTACTGCACAGGTGATTGTCCTGTTTGCATTACAAAAGACAACCTTGATGTACATAAACAAAACAATTTTTCGTTTGTTCTTTGTGTGTGGATAAATATACAAAAGAACATGTCAAAAAAGTACAGTTTCGTAGTAACCAACCGTGTCTCTTATTTCGCGAGAACGAAACGTGAAACGAATGATAAAAAAAGTACATTTCGAATTTTACTTAAGGCGAAGTGAAATTCAAATTGAATAAAATCACTTTAAATACGTTGAAGCATGAAACTGCACATCCTTTTCTATTTGAAAGTTTCCTTCGAATTGAACAACTTTCACGAGAACTCTATTTCCGGTTATAAAATAAAATATAATAACATGTTCAAAATAAAACATCTTTCGTTGTTTATTATTTACGATGCGTTGACAGTTTTACGTAAATAGTTTCTAAAACTTTGATGAACGCGATTTAAAATTCCGGAACGCTCGTTCGGCGATAGTACTCGAATATATTGAACTTTCAAGTAAAAGTTGTTGAATAATTTGAATGCAGGTCATTTTCACTGTTCGTCTTCCAAACAACAACAAAACTTTTGGCCGAATGTCAAGAATTCTACTTTCTTATGTTCACTGAATCTGTAGGCAAGTATAACATTCCAATCAAAGCTTCATTGCCAAGTTCAATCATTTGAAATAGTTTTGATAGAGGAAATGCATCGTTTGTTGGAACCGGTCAAATTATATGAATCGGTAAAGGAAACATTTCTACAGCATTAAGTATACCTATAGAAATTGTACTATGTAACTGGCGTAGTGAACCGGCACAACTGGAAATGCTGCAAATTTCGCTCGATAAGATCTATGTACAAGACGAACAACGTATATTTATGTACGTTGTTTCCATTGAAAGAATCGGTGACCGTGATCTTGGTCATCTCTGTTCACAAATAAATACTTCAAAATCAATGTTGTCTTCAATTATAAAAGGCAAGAAAACGGAAAATGGCCAACGAAACAATAGAAAGAAAGATCATTATCGCCCTCTAATGCTTACGAATTTGGTATTGTTGTTTTTGTAAGGAATTCAAATGTAAATTTTTGAAATTTCGTAACTCGTGTTTATAGCTCTGGGTTGTTTTTTCTGGGAATAAAACGTATATTCCGTTAGATTTGCACGTATTAACAGTTGTATCAAGTCATGCGAATCTGAATCGGTAACTAAGAAACTTCGTGTCACTTGATATACCTGCTATACAGACAACAACTACCGCGAACGTTTAACTGCATTATACCTTTTTGTATGAAAGGAATTACCTCGTTAATTAATTTTTATTTACTGCACGAACCACTTTAATTGTGAACCGATAAATAACGGGTAAAATAATAAGCACAATTTTTCAGTTAAAACTTATGGAAAATTTTGACGATTTGTTTACTTGAATTTTACTTTGGGTCACTTGATTATTTGTATCAATGAGTTAGGATAGATCTAATAGTCAGTAATGTCATTGTTTCACTAACTATCCTTATGTTAAAACGACGACAAAATTTAAATAGCAAAATTGTGCAAGTAGTCTCGAGCTTAGTATAAATTCCCAGAGAATGAAAACTGATATATTAACGGTCCACATAAGGAAGGACTTTGAAGTACGCCATCCTTTATTGCGACAAAATAAGAACAACAAGAAGAGACAATGGCAGCATTGTTTGAAGCACAATGAGCCGCGTGCCGCCTTTGGGCATTACTGGACAACTCTGCACATTTCTGCTTCGAACAATTGCACCAGTGATCTTCAGCGAAAATCTCACAACGCAACAGTTGGTCAACACTTTAAAAAGAAAGAAACAAACAACCACTTTTCATTTTATGCAATTTGAACTTATGGAGCAATATTAGAAATGAAGCGTTCTTAACATTAAACTTTTTTTTTTTACACTTGTATTTCATGGCAATCTCACTGACGTGTGCTTGTTTCGCACAATCGCTTTTCTTGTGTCGTTGAAGTGTTATACCAATTTAAAAGTCAAATATGCTTTTTTTTTTTTTTAAACGAGCTACATATGTACATATATTCTGGGTCGGCAATGTTTGTTATCGCACAACGGCTTAACCGTCAACACACCGTCACAATATGTAACAAATGGTGATAATGCAGTTAGAGATGTGCCGTTTAGTATGTGAAAATTTTCTATAAGGGAAAACAATGGTAACGGCTCGTCCGATTTCCGTAACGCGGTCACTTGTGGATTTCATTTTCATATTAAAAATTAAATTACACGCTAGTTAAAAATTCAAAATATTTACCGTAAAAACTGTCGTGAACTACTTCCGCGAGTTAAATCCATGTAATTGATAGACGGTGCCAAACATGGCCTATTGTCTTTAAATATTAATAAGTGCTTTGTTTTACACCTAGGCCGAACTAACCCCCAAATCCGTTATTTAATTGATAATGTAAGTGTCCCAAAAGTTGCATCTCAAATGGACCTGGGTGTTGTTATCTCAAAATACCTTAAATGTCCTACTTCATTTATATATATTATCAAACGTATATTTAAGAAAATTAAAATCCAGTTGCTGTCAAAAATTGATAAATCGTATATTAGATTTAAATTAGAATTTGCTGTAAATGTTTGGTACCTTAATTTCAAAAAAGACATTGTATGTTTAGAAAGGTTCTAAAGAAGGATTACAAAAATGCCATCTGAACTTCAATCACTATCCTATAATGAAAGGTTGAAGAAAATGAGTCTCACATCTTTGGAGACGAGAAAATTAAGTGGCGATCTAATAGAAGTGTACAAAATAATAAATCATCATTTTCAGCCGTTCACCATCCATTGCTGGATGAAGGCCTCTCCAATCCTCTTCCATTTCTGTCTGTCTTGAGCAATCTGCATCCACTTGACTCCACACATTCTTCTCAATTCATCAGCCCATCTTCCACTCGGTCTACCTTGCTTTCTTTTAAATCCTCTCGGATACCATTCCATTACTTCTCGCGTCCATCTGCCATCCGTTCTTCTCGCTATGTGTTCAGCCCATTGCCACTTCAACTTTTTCACCCGCACTGCTATATCTGCCACTTCTTACCCATGTATTTATTTTGCGATCTCTTCTTGTTATGCCAAGCATACATCTTTCCATGCTTCTCCGTGTGCACTGGATCTTTCGTAGCATTCTTGAATGTCGCGTCCAAGTTTCACATCCATACGTCATAACTGGCAGTACGCATCGGTCGTACGCCTTCTTTTTTAAGCATAGCGGAATGTTGGATTTAAAAACTATGTTCATTCTACCAAAAGCACTCCACCCTAGTTTCATTCTTCGTTTTATTTCTTCTTCTTTACATCCAGTCATATTCACCAATTGTCCTAGGTATACATAAATAACTATCAACTATCTCTACAATATGATTATCTAAAAATAGTAAATAATACATATAAATGCCCAATGAAAAACCGCCTCACTTTCAATAAAAACGCACATTTCAGAGGTCATCCACTGAAACTACTAAAAGACAAATCGAACGAAATTGTCACAAACTCTTTCTTTTTAAATAGAGTGGTCGCACTTTGGAACCGCCTGCCACTTCTGAAAATACAAATCTCTTTAAAAATCACCTCGATAAGTTTTTGAACATACGTGAATGGATTTTTGTAATCCTTTATATATTTATAAATAATTAAACATTGTATGTACAAATTATAACAGACCCCTGGGCTCCATCGGCTATGCCGCCTGCCCATGTATTTTATTCATAGTGCCGTGGATTTTGTTCATAGTTTGCGTTCCTTATGTGCGATTTTGCCCCGGGGTTGATATGGAAGAAGCGTGTTGCCGGAACTTTGTCTGGGAATACAATCTGTGCATCGACAAACAACCCTACAGTCACGTTTTAGATTAGTGTGGGTGAACAGGAAACGGTTCGGGATGTCAGGGGTTTTGATGCGAAGTTCGTGGGCGGCTGACTCGCATTCGAGATGGCGACCCATTAAAATAAATCAATATCATCAGGAAAGCAACGGGCACACTATGGTGTGAAGAAAAGGCAACCGAGGAAGTGCTGTTCGAAGATGACCAAAGCAGAAAAAAGCAAAATGGCCTCGCGTTAAAGCATGACTGATGCGCTTGGCAATTTACTACGCGAGGGCGTGCACTCGAAGAGCATTTGCTTCGTTTGTTTTTTTTTTTTTGTTCAAACGCGTTACTTGCACATTTTCTTACCTATTTTCAATAAGATCGAGAGCTAAAGAATGTTGCCGTCGATAGTGCTTTACCGAGACTAGTTAAAGCTTTCCGGCTTCACGCCAAACAAGTTACGAGCGAATGGCAATTTGTCTTAAGCGTAACGTGTACTATACATTTAGTCTCAGATGAATCAAAGATACCTAATTAAAAAATATTGCACGTTGCATGTTCAATTTGTGAAAATTAAATAACACGCTGTTCCCAATCATTATTGAGTGAACGCACGATGTAAAATTTGAAATTATGTATACAAGAGTTGCCCATTAAAAATCGCACACCCGAAATTATGTTAGGATAATGTGCGATGTAAATATTATGCAAGTGCATCGTAAACGTTACCTTCATAATGCGAGCCTTCCGCGAAAATATATTGCTGCTATATACGTACATCAGCGGTCGGGAACCGGCGGCTCCGGAGCCGCATGCGGCTCTTTGTATGAAAACCTGCGGCTCTCGCTGTCATCCAACGTTTTGCGCGAAACACAATTCTTCGGCTATTAAAAGCTTTTTGATTGTTTTTCAGATAAAATACTTTTTAGTAATAAACTGTCTAACATTAAGAAATATCACGAAGATGACTTGTTTCTTACAGCAATTCGCTTCATAAAGGAGTAACGTTTAATTTATATTTTGAACGTGTAATCCGAAAATAGTATGTTGCGACTCTATAACTTGCAAATTTTGAACGGTTTTACCTAATTTGGCTCTCAGCTCGAAAAAGGTTCCCGACCACTGATCTACATACATAAGAATGAAAAAACATGTTGCTGTTCTATGCGTAGGTATAATTACCGGTCACTATCTTGATTATTTACGATCGTACAATGTAAGGGTGCTTTGAAACTTTGAAATGTGATGAACTTTTCGCCGTGTCTAATGTAATATAATTTAATTTAATTCTTTTAATAATATACCAAAATACATTATTTGTAAATTTGTTCAGCGGTATGTCTCCTAATAGCGAATGATTACATTTTAAGTAATAGCGGAGGTTGAAGGTTAATAACAGCCGTGCATAATAATTTTATTCAATTATGAGCATTTTGCTCGAACGGCATCGTCTTCGAATCATTTCGTGTGCCTCTTTTTGTAGGTAAAATTTAAATTTAATTCTGATGGGAGCCAGTGGCCCTAATGACCACTAATAGCACTCATCCTCAAATAAGGTCCAATCTTCATCGTACCTACTATTAAAATGAACAATTACTACAATGTTCTTTTCAAATCATTGAAGTTTTAAATAAAATTTTAACAACAATGCTAAAAAATTAACTGAATACTATTTAATTTGCTCAAAACCGCAATATACACATACATACATGTTTACTTTGAATCAGTACTTACCTATTTATATTATTTTATCGTATTACTCCACGTTTGCGGGTTTGCGGTTAGTGTCCTGTTTACTTACTGTAGCTGTAGCATTTAACTGTATATGAACAGTCTTCAATACAATTATTTATTTATTTAGAGTAGCTTAAAAAGCTAATTACACACAAAAAGTATCTTAAAGCTAAAATTATAAAATAAACTTATCTATCTATTAGTACCTGTACAGAGGTGCCGTTTTAAGGCTGCCAGGAATTTGTCCACTTGGTTTATTTGTCTCAGACCATCTGGCAGTCCATTATCTTCAACCACACCCCTGTACAAGATACTTCTCCTAGATCTACTTAATTTTAAATTCTTAACTATTAACTTATTCTTACCCCTAGTACTATAATTATGTATATTAAATCCTCTTATTAAATAGTTAACAAAATATTTTGGTAATAGACTCTTATCTAACTTAAAAATATATACTAACATGCACACTTTTAACGTTTCACTTACATTCATCCAATTCAATTCTTTCAAAATATTTCTTACACTAGTTAATCTATTCACATTCAAAATACTTCGCATAGCTCTATTTTGCATTTTTTGCACTCTATCTTTAATTTTTCTTATTTACTAAATTTAAGAAAGAGCCGCAATACATAAAATGAGGACGAACTATTGCATTATATACTAATATCTTTGTATTTTTTGATAGTATTTTTCTTAATCTACATAATAATCCTTCTTTCTTCGCTACTTTTTTTATAATCATATCCCCGTGTAATTTAAAATCCAACTTATGATCAAGTATTACTCCTAAATTACATAAATTACATAAATGTTTAATAATATTATTTTGTGCTTTATTTACATATAAACATATCTGAGGAGAAATTCATGAACACCGATCTCAAATGTCGCGCGCACGATTCTAGCAAAACGCATACGTTAACATTCCTACTACATATGTAGAACTACTAACTAATTAATATACATAAAACTTCCTATATTTATGGCGCGTACAGCTAGCCTTAATATATAATACATATAATAAAGAGCGTTTTCCTGTATAAGTTACTCTGTGCTTAAATCAAAGTGTCATGAATCCAATTTCTCGAAAGCACCGCGCCATTTAGCTTGACTTGGATGTTAAGTTCAAGTACAAGAAAGCTTCGGATGTGGAATTGCACGACTTTGGTCTCAAGACATTGTCGTGGCTGTGAAGCTGCACAGCCTGTGGGCGATCTTGAACATTGCTTTTATTTTCAGGATTGTCGGTTTCCGAAGCCTCGAGCAACTTTCAGCGTGTGAGAGCATTTTCGACTCGTTCAAGTTCGTTGAAAATTAACATGTTCCTTTTGGATAATATAATACGAATGTACATGCGAGACGTGCGTTGAGTGTAACATGTATTTTAAGTTTGAATCTTCACTTTAAAATAAACTTTATCCCATTAATGTCTAATTAACGTAATAATTTACGAGTTACACGTCGTTGATATGACGAGTATGAGTTCGGCTAGAGTTAGACTTGGTAATTAATTTAAACATCATACTATTGTAGAATCAGTAAACGGGTAAAATATGTAAGAAATACGTATAATATTTAAATTTGAGCCGTGTTGTAATATGTAGTTGCATCATAAATTAAATTTGAAATTTAAATTTTTAAATTAATTAAACACTAAAATTTTGCATACATTTTACTCAATAAACTATAGTCTTAATTTATATACCTACATACATACATACGTATATATTACTTAGTTATATCTAATATATATGTATATACATTTTCATTTCAAGTGAATAGATTTTTATTACAACGTGAAAACAAAGGGCACAATTTTTCTTATCGATCAGATGCCATTAGTATACTACTGTTAAAAAAATGCGATCGATTGGAATTTTTCCACACGTTATCTCGTTATAAATTTCTCAAAGTTTATGGGCACGTAAAAGCGGCATACCGCTAGCAATCGTGACTATCCCCTTTTGGTGTTTAGTGTTTTATAGCATGTGGATTATTCGCCGACACTCGAAATAATAAATATCATTGAACTGATATATCTAACTGTAAAACGGTATCGATATAAAACACAGCCACAATACCACGATGTCGCAATACCGAATACTAAATTATGTAGATACATACTCTTTACTATTCGATGGTAAATGTGTGTGACCGCATAGAATTTCCCACGTATGCCGAAAATTATATACACCCTAATTGATATTTTACTATACATAAATGTACAGTATGCGCTTGCTCTTATTGCGAGTCTTTTATGGCATTGCCTTATTATTATGCGTGGATTACATTAACCGCTGATTCAAAAGAGTGTTGAATTTAGCGTTTTAGATATCATTAGCGATCTTTAAAGCAATTTTAATGTAATAAACTTTTTAGTCTTATGGGGATATTACACAGGGATAGTTTACTCGCTACAATCTTGCTGGTTTGCTGGTCGCTGGTAAACTAGCCGCGTGTAATAGGCGAAGTTAGTAAACTAGCTTTTTTTTTCGGCCGCGCGAGTGAAGTTCGAATGTTTGAACTTTACTCGCATTATGTAGTTGGCTCGTGTGACGTCACTTAATTGACAGTTTGAGGTTAATGGGGGTATTACACAGGGATAGTTTACTCACTACGATCTCGCTGGTTTGCTGGTCGCTGGTAAACTAGCTCGTGTAATAGGCGAAGTTAGTAAACTAGCTTGCTTTTTCGGCCGCGCGAGTGAAGTTCGAATGCTTGAACTTTACTCGCACTAGCTGGTTCGTGTGACGTCACTTCATTGACAGTTTGAGGTTAAGCGTTTCATTTTCAGCTTCCAACACACACACAGGACACTTCAATGGTTCACCGTCAAAATTCAGCGGGAATTTTGACGGTGGGCGCAAAACACGTGTCACAAAACACAAGTTGATGACAGCGCCTCTAGCGGCAGCGAGTGGCAACATTAGCGAGTAAACTTAACACGTGTAATAGGTTTACTAGCTACTCGCTACCAGCTCTACGTACCAGTCAGGAAACTAGCGAGATCGTAGCGAGTAAACTATCCCTGTGTAATACCCGCCTTACGCACTGATTTTTTTGTGATACAAATCAAAAACAACCACACATATTAATTTATTTTTATACAGTAAAATTTTTACTTACAAAAATTCTATAATCGCAACTGGTTAACCTTCTCGTTTCACACGAAGATCCTGACCTAGACCGTGCTACGTCATTTCATTGACTGATTCAACGACCTCATGTATAGTAAATCAGCGCAACCGGTTTCAATATTGATTATATATATGTATGTAGATAATAATAATGTAACATGAAACAATTTTTTTTTCAAACGTTACCCATTTGGTGTGTAGTACACGTTCTCGGATATAATTTATATTTTGAAAATTTGCGCGAAAGTGAAACGTGGAAAATCCTTTAACGGTGAACACAATGCGTTCAAGAATAGACGTCACGAGACACACTAAACAGAAAATTTCTATGAAATTCACACAATTTCGACCACTTTCTGAGGTGAACCATCAGCCGAGCACAAAATAAAGTGAATGGCTCGTATTCTATTGAGAGTACGCTATAATGAATCGCTTTCACCCGAAATGTAAAAGAAGTCATGCCTCTAATGATGTCGCTCCTAAATGATGTCTGAATTTTGTTCACATCGCTACATCATTTGTTTCGTTTAAATATATGAATTATATTTATTTCAGGAACCAACAGCGGAAGCGGGAGCTCTCAAGATTTCAGCACGCTCACGAAAATTCTGCAAAGTGCCGGACAGGTAAATTTCTAATTTTAATTGAGGACATGAACTTGCTCTATCACACTTTGACAGAAAACATTCCTTCGGTTCAGCGACTATTACGTGACCCACCGGTGCAAGAGACGCAGTTACGTTAATTGTTTCGCTGTTCTGCAGTGCGTAACAAATAGTGTTGTGTTCCAATAAAGATTGCTTCACCCCACCGGTAAATGACCCGGACACTTCACGGTGTAAATCGCGATCGCTGTTTTAGAATGAAGTTATGGTGTTTAAACATGCAAACTGCTATTACGATATATTTTAATTTATAAACATTTAAAAAAAAACAGATTATGTAGATTTACATACATAGATGCGTTGAACTTGAGATTTGTATTTCGTTGCGCAAAATTGTTGAGTAACCGTCGGATGCGGTTTGCATATTCAATGGAGCAGATTATTTGGCTAAGGTTGGCTTGAGTCGCGAAGTATTTAATTACAGTCTGCAGTTAACCGTACGCTTTATAACTGCATTTAAATACAACATTGAAACGAAATGAAAACTCACCAGAGCATAATATCCAATGTTATAATATTTTAGATGGATTTACGTTACCGTTTTGTTTTGTTTTACATTTTTCCAGTTGGAAATTTTATCGGCGAACAAAATGAACAACACTAGACATGCAGGCTTAGAAGTTGTGTTTTTCAACAGGGTTCCTAAAGTGGGAAGTCAAACTTTTATGGAATTGTTACGACGACTGTCCATGAGGAATAAATTCGGTGAGAATTAATTTTAAGCGAAGCTATTTCTTTTAGATAATCGAAACTCAAGCTAACAATTTAATGTGGTTTTTAGGATTTAATCGTGACCACGTACAAAGAGTTGAAACCATACGGTTAGCGCCTCCAGATCAACTGCAATTAGCTTCAATGGTTTCTGGATATGAACCGCCATCTGTTTACGTCAAACACGTTTGTTTCACCAACTTTTCACAGTGAGTACAGTAATAGATGAAAATGAGTACAATAATTGATGGAAACTTGATTTATTGTTAATCTTATGAAACATATTACAGGTTTAGCTTGCCTGAACCTATTTATGTAAATCTTGTGAGAGATCCAGTCGAGAGGGTGATCTCTTGGTATTATTACGTTCGCGCTCCATGGTATTATGTAGAACGAAAACAAGCCTTCCCCGACATACCACTACCAGATCCAGCTTGGCTCAAAAAGGTAATATAATCGTTTATAAAATTCACTTGTATTAAATTTAAATATTTGATGTATTTTTGTACAATTTCAGGACTTTGAAACGTGCGTTTTGAACGGAGATAGAGAGTGTCGTTATATTGAAGGTGAAACTCACGAAGGTATAGGAGATCACAGAAGACAAACATTATTTTTCTGCGGTCATGAAGACGAATGCACGTAAGTCCAATTATCCAAATCATGATTACGTTGCATAAATTGAATCACCTTGATTGTGTTCTAATTTATTTCAGCCCGTTTAACACTGTCGGTGCAATGGAAAGAGCTAAACGAGCTGTAGAAAAGCACTATTCAGTGGTAGGTGTTTTAGAAGAAATGAATTCGACACTCACTGTGTTGGAAAATTACATACCTAAATTCTTCAAAGGCGCATCGCAAGTATATTGGGGTGAGACATCATTACTAAACGTGACAGTTCTTTATTACACTGTCGTATTTCAAATATCTAATATGAGCGATTGTAATTTCAGATGAAGTGAATAACTTCAATAGAATAAACAGAAATGCGTTCAAGCCACCCGTAGCTGAGCACATCAAAGACATTGTCAGAAGAAACTTCACGAGGGAAATAGAGTTTTATCAATTTTGCAGACAGAGACTTCACAAGCAACTGCTAGCGTTGAAATTGCCCACTCAGACTGCTTCCTGATGTGAAAACTGTTTTCAATTTTGCAAATTGGATCCGGCGAATTTGTTAGAAAATCAAGCGTGTGTCGAAGCTTTCGTGTGCGGACATTCGGACATTTGTGATATGCATTTTGATGCATTTTTTACTTTTACTTTTTTAGTATTTATAAAATTCGATAAAGTATTCGATCTCTACTTTAAGAATGTGTATTGTAAATTTTAGAGTACCAAATAACTATATATCGTCGTTTGGTAAATAAGAAAAGTGTGCCAATAACGATGTATCGTAATTTCTATTTGAAAAGAAAACCTAATATTTACTGTAACTAATCTTTATAAGTTCCTTGATTAAATTCTATCAAACTAATAAAAATAACGTGAACAACTGAACCGTAATACGACATTAATTTTAATTAAAAATTGTAAGAAAATACTCACACTCAGTCATATTATTGAAAATATTTCTATATTATCTCGTATTATTGTTTTAGTTATCAATATTACTTACACTCGTAGACACTTTTTTTTTTTATTAGTTGGTAATTAAAATAGGGATAAAGTTTAAAAAAATATGTTATGTGTAGAATAATTACTTATATAATAAAGTTCTGAAGATCGATAGTATAATGTAAAATCAATTCGAATAAAATTTCACGTTGTAAAATATATCATATTTAATAGAAGAAACCTAGTCTTAAAATGTAGTATTTTAAAATATTTTTAGATCGTTTTATAAAATTTTTGATTTATATTTAAAATATTTCGATGATTCATTAAAATTCAATTTTTGGCCCAATCATGACATCAATATGGCAATGCTGAATTATTTATGGTACCTTCAATAAGTCTATGAATAGTAATTGTGAATAAAAAAGTGATATAATATATATTTTTTTTATTTCCTAGAATGTTTTCATAAAAAAATACCGTCAAAATTCTCATAATTGAAATGCTTAAATATTAAATATGAAATGTTTGTTTGGTTTATTTATTATTGAAGATGAATGATTAATTTTGGAAAATTTAACATTTGTTTAATAAATATTATTTTTAATACATACATAGATGTCTCAAATTTAATCAAATTGCAATAAACCAGATTTAAAATTTTCTTTAGTCAAATACATATGTAGATGTCACTAAAATTTTAAATCAAATTGCCGATTTAAATCTGAAATGTTGTACGTATTTATATGTACATATGTATGTATAAGTATAAATTTTTTTGTGTAATTATTTTACGTCTGCAATTGACATTTCGTTCATGAAATGTAATCATTATTTTTTTTCACTAAAAAGTTACATATTTTTCGCTTTTTACAAATTATAGCTGGCTAGTGAATTGGCGGAAACGCAAATCATGTATATTTTTTGATTTTCAAAAATATATAGACAAATTGTGACGACTACGACTTTTAAAAGTTCGTTACCCTTTCCAAGAAAATTATTTGATTTTCGAGTACGAGCTCTTTGCGGAGGGAGCGGTTAATGGATGTTTATTTATTTTCCACTTTAGGAAATTGTTTGCTGGATCAAAAGCAATATTTCAGAGTGGGGTTTTTTTTCTACCGACCGACTACGAAGTCTGAATCAAAACAACGGGTTTCAATGATTTCCGTAAACTCCACCAAATACCAAATATACTAGTGAACAAAACTTTAGACACAAAAGACAGATCGTCTACGAAGCAAATATACCGAATTGAAAAGTTGTACAGAATCGTCACTGTATTTATGTCAACGTATAGCTTTATATAGTTACGAGGCTAGTAAGTAAAAAAGCTCTATAAACTTAAGCTTAAATACATTTTATAAATGAAAATACCTACCTACACAAATGATCACGTTCCAAGATTTTTCCTCGCTTGAAAAGTAATATGAAGGGAAGTTTTAATGAAAGATTTTATGATTTTGTATTTTTGTAGACGAATCATATCACAATAAGTTAGTTATTTGCTTTGTGTATCAGAATAGTAATACCTGGCTGTGTCTTTTAGCGGATATTGAAATATTAGCTTTGAGCGTCATAAGAAAGCTAATAACAACATTGTCTTATCCTTCCTATGCAATTTAAAATACAGGATGTGATTAAAATCACTACGGAGCGTATAAGAAAAGCTGCACTGAAGCTTTTTACAAAGATAACTTTAATATCAAATTCCAAAGTAGGATGAGCATTAATCTCAAAAGAAAGAATGTAATACAAAAATAAGCTTTTACGATTACATAAAAAATTCTTAAGATTGGAATGATCTACATATGTACATATATGTGACAAATAAAAAAAATTCGGGTGTGGCCAACCCATGACTTTATCCATATATTTGAGGAATATGAAGAGTAACCAAACACTGAAAACGTAAAAAAACCGCGTACATAGAAAAATAACAGGATTTTTTACTTTAAAAAAAAAAAATCCCACTTAAATTGAAGATTCCCAATGAAAATTCTAAATATTTAAAAGGCCGAAAAAAATAACGAAAAATCGTTAAAGAGTATATGTACTGTCACTTTCGGTTGGCGGATTTTGACCATAATCATACATAGTATCTCTTAGACCTTACGTGAAAATAATAGATATGAAATTTCAGCTTGATAGACTTGATAGTTTCGGAAAAAAAGTTAAAGTTAAAAAATACACCGACACACAGACATTTTCCAGAAATCATGAAAACGTGATCAGGGGATGATACCAGATAAAAATCAGTCAAAATCGAAGAGGTCGAATTTTCGCACGATCACAATACTTTATCCGATTAGGATAAAGTAAAAATTAAAATGAATTCGAATTTTCTTAGACAGAGGTCATTGTGTCGTTGCAATATGACGATCATTTATATAAAATTTAATTTAATAATAAATGCACGCTCATACACAGCTTATCTAAAAACTTTTATTAGTCATAATATGATTCGAGTGAAATACGCGACGCAGCGGAAATTTAATTTAGCTTTATGACTCTTTTACCCGTGCAATATATTGTAAATGAGATAAATTTTGAAAGGATATGGTTGTACGTACGCCATACGCTGTAGTACGGGGTTGCAGGAACCTTTTTTTTTTAAATTTGCACGTCTCGGTGTTTGATGACACTATTATAAGACGGTGAGGGCTTAACAGAAGGGTCCTTTTATGTAGCGTGAAGAATAGACCGGCAGTGGACAAAATTTAGTGGATGGTCCCCTCGGGAACCCACCCTGGAATGACTCCAAGACGAATGGGCCACGTTAAGAGGACACCCTGTATATAAGCATGCAACTCTTTTGCATAGATTTACGACAGCAATTGAAATATGTAATTAAATTCAAAATTTTATACATATATTAACTCTTTTTTAATATTCTTCTAGCATGTACCAATCATCTGATAGTTTAATACGATTTGGAAGAAAAGTCATTAGTCGTCATTTTTCAAATTCAGCCGTAGCATCCTGCTAAAATCACATTCAAACAAGCAAACATTCAAGCAGAAACAGACTATAAAGTCAGCTTCGTAGTTTGCTAACATAGCCAATTACGGAAACAAATATCCTCGTTGATCTACGTTACTATAAAAATCGTAGGAAATATACAGTGAGGTAGAACAAATTGAAGTAAATATGTATGTACATCAAATATTTAGAAAGGGTTCAAAGAAGGATTTCAAGAATGCCATCTGAACTTCGATCACTACCCTATAAAGAAAGGTTGAAGATAATGAGTCTCACCTCTTTGCAGATGAGAAGATTGAGAGGCGATCTATAATAATAAATATAAATGCCCAATAAAAAACGTGCTCACGTTCAATAAAAGCGCTAATCTCAGAGGTCATACTCAGAGACTCCTAAAAGACAAATCTAACAAAATTGTCAGAGACTCATTCTTTTCAAATAGAGTAGTTTGAAGTGTGAAACCGCCTCCCAAATCAGCTAGTAATTCGTGAAAATATAAATCTCTTTTTGAATATAAATGGATTTTTGTAATCCTTATATAATTAAAAACTGTATGTACAATTTATATCAGACCCTTGTGCTCCATCGGCTATGCCGCCTGCCCGTGTATTTTAAATAAATAAATACCAAGTTGTATTATATGTACATATGTACATCATATCATATATATATAATAGCCCTATTCCATCTGTCTGTCTGCTGAAAACGTCGCGCGAGTGGGATTTGAACACGTGATCACCAGTTCGAAACATTGAGCGTTTACGCTATGATTCAAACTAGATAATAACGGGCCTGCTACAATTTGACTATATAATTTCTCAATAGGCTCGAGACACTGCTAAATTGTTACGTTGCTGTATTATAACGCGCCATCTATGCAACAACTATACAAACTATTAAATGAGTCGCCTAGTTCCAAATCCCGATAAGTCCATAAAACTCACTTGTTCGCAAACGCGGTTTTTCTGCTACAGACTTATTTGCTTGATGGCGTTTAAGCCCATTTAAACTTAATTTTGTTGATATTAAACAAAATATTGAGATTAGAAACATGGACATTGTGCAATTGTCAGTTTTTGGAACTAACACTGATTTTAAATATTTTTTTACGGCGCACTTGGCGGTATTTGGAATAATTCAAGTATAAGGCATCGTTTGAAAACATTCTTAGAACCAGAAAATATTTTATCCTCGTTTTTTATATATTGTGGACTTATCGGGATTTGGAACTAGGCGACTCAAATACACATATACTCATCCACGCAAACATCCTTTGATATTCAACGGGCTAGCACTAGTAAATACATATGTGTGTATAAACAGCTGGTAACCTCTAATTGCATTTGAAGTTGTCTATTTTACCTATTGAAAACACAAAACAAAAATATTAACTAATCAGTTGCTGAAAATGGGTGGACGGTGCCCGTTATATACTCGATGTACGCAAACTACGGCGTCTTTTTACAGAATCGCAACAATAAATCACGGCTAAATTGTGAGTAATTGTTGCAATTAAAAGCGAACAGGTATAATCGATGTCAGCTGTAAAGTTTTGCATCAAAAATCATCAATCAATTAGGGTTATGGACGGCAGGACAAGGTGGTGAAATGTGTTCGGGGCAATTCATACCGGCGCGCATTGATAGCGGCCATTGTGCCCGAAAATTGAGTTTTATAGTTGGGCCTAAACCCTTTATTGCGGTGAAAAGGGGTGTCTGTAAATTACACCCAACCCCACACCCCACAGGACCATATACACGTCTCCTTTGTAAATAGAATCGCAGTTAAACATTAATTTTAATTACAAATGTTGTCGCGGTGAATTAATTTCGTGCGGTCTGTTCGGGCTCGCCCCTAATGCACGCGCTAACCCCCCCCCATTGTTCGTTTTCGATTTATCGTTTGTGCGTTGTTTTCGTTCATTTTTCGAAAACTAAAAATAGCCGTAGAAAATGCGAAACGTATTAGAATTTTATTCGCTTTTGATTTCGGTGAAAATGTGCATATTCAGGAGGGTGAATTAAATTGTGAAATTTATGCAACCGTTAACCGGTGGCGAGCGTCAACCACCAATTGCGGTAAACCGCCAACAAAAATGGAGGGGGAGTGAATTTGACTAACCAAGTTTTGGCTCAACAGCTGTGTGGATCATGCTGTATCAGTTTTAATTTAAAATGTCGCGATATTGTTACTTGGACCCGGCTGTAATCCGATGATAATCCACCGCGCTTATCTCGTGGAAGAAGGGCCCATAAATGTTTCACGCTCAAATTTGTATTACATTTTCAATAAAATTTTCCCTTTGAATTATGATTCGCAATAATTTTATTACATTTCGAGTTTAATGGACTCGAGAGTTCTCAATGAAGCAAAACGTACAGGCAAATTAATTATGATATATGTACATAACCGTACTTATACACATATTTCTCCACATATTCAATTCTTATCTGTCAGTATTTAATACATTATAACACCGTTTGCCTAATTATGACCAAACTATGTACATATGTAGAGCACAGGTTCCCAACTTTTTTATAAAAGCCAAGTGACCGGCTAGCCCGATATATTTGAAAAAGGCAAGAAATATTATTCAAACATCAAGACACCGATTAAAAATGAAAATTGCATTCATCGTCATTTTCAGCAGTTTACCATCGACTGCTGGATGAAGGCCTCTCCAATCCACTTCCATTCCTGTCTGTCTTGAGCAATCTGCATCCACACATTCGTCTCAATTCATCAGCGCTTTCTTTCACATCTTCTCGGATACCATTCCAGTATTTTTCGCGTCCATCTGCCATGCATTCTTCTCGCTATGTGTCCACTTCAACTTTTTCACACGTTCGGCTATATCTGCCACTTTGGTCAAACTTCTTACCCGTGTATTCCTTTTACGATCTCTTCTTGTTAAACCGAGCATACCTTTTTTTTAATGCTTCTCTGTGTGCGCTGGATCTTACGTAGCATTTACGCTTCACATCCATACGTCATAACTGGCAGTACGCATTGGTCGTATGCCTTATTTTTAAAGCATAGCGCAATGTTGGATTTAAAAACTATGTTCATTCATCCAAAAGCGCTCCATCCTAGTTTTATTTCTTCTTCTTTACATCCAGTAATATTCACCAATTGTCCTAGGTATAAATAACTATCAACTATCTCTACAATATGCTTATCTACATACATATGTACATACAGTGAAAATTCATTAAACATAATTTTCATTTTTAAAACTGTAATTAAAAATGCAGTGCGTTTTATGCTGACTTGGCCATTTATCTGTTCTAATAGTGTAAGTGTAAAAAATGATACAACTTTCAATCGATTACGACTGTTGCTAAATAATCTGATTCTATACGGTAATTGAAAGGAATCAGTTTTAAATCAACATCACACGTTAATTATAAATGATATATAAATTAAATTTGCACATTAATCAATGCAAAAGTGTTGAGAAACCAATGTGTGCTAAATTATTCCAAATTGAAGTGCTGTTAAAAAAAAAATGTTGCAATCGAACTGTTAAATATGTGTGAATAGCATTCAGTTGCATTTTGCTGCATTCACACGGTTATTATTGACTATTGCGTGTGTTTACACACATAACATTACGTCGAACGATTTTCAATGCATCGGCACGAATGAAAACACACCACTGACAATGCAACGAAAGAAATAGTGTGGCGTAATGAGAAAAACGACTTTGTGTCAGATATCGCCAGCCATACAAAAAATGTATATATTTCGTACATTTTCGGACGCGCGCAAATATATATATATATAGGCATAAATAACTATCAACTATCTCTACAATACTATTATGTACTGTGATTACGCTGTGCGTGCAAAATTCATTATACATAATTTTAGTTTTATTAAAATAAAATACATTAACTAACATATTTTAACTTTGAACGTTTATTAAATTGTTTCAAAAAATATTTGCTCGAATGTTAAAGCGAAAGCATTCACGTTTTACATCCATACGTCATAACTAGAGACCGGCCAAAATTGGCATGAACGTAGGCTGCAGGTACAGAAAGCGGTTTGCAGGGCCGTATTGGAAATTGTCCAGGATTACATCACTATGCTTAACAACGAACTATGTACGTCTTAACAAATATGTTCATGAAATCCTGGAAACGATTATAATTTGGACCGCGAAGAAAGTCGTAAAACTCGAAAAGTCAGCTTTTGCAAGCCGTTCCCGCTCCTTCATACTTCTCGCATATATTTCAGCCTTGACGACAATTTCCAATACGGCCCTGCAAACCGGTTTCTGTACCTGCAGCCTATGTTCATGCCAATTCTGACCGGTCTCTAGTCATAACTGACAGAAAATTGCATTGTAGTCAATATTTTTTTTTACAATATTTACTGTTTCAGTTGGCGACCCCACAGATAACCCTTCGCTACCCCATTTGGGGTCGCGACCCATAGGTTGGGAATCCGTGAATTGTAGAGTTTCCCATAATGTTGCGGGTTTTTTTACAGTAGGTACCTACTTGAGTGCATCTCGAGGACATCTTTCCGTCAGAGTGTTGCCAGTTTGAAATTTAGTACAGTTATACGTCTCAATGCAAATTAAATTTACACTAGTATAACGCCGGGTACTTATCGACATAGTTTCCCCGCTTTGATCTCAGTCGCGGTGAAATTTCGGTGTTTAGTTACACAGAAACACGATAGACTAGTGTATTGCCATTGCCATTGGTAGCTACATAAGTAAGCTTTCAAGTGCGGAAATATCGATACGCGGTCGACGCTAGTGGACATTTATTGCGGTGTAGATTCGAACGGAAATCTGCAAACAAAAGAGGGAGTTTATTCGGCGCAAAAAGGGCGCTTTTGGCTTAACACAATATTCCGAGCAGTTTTATTCGAGGACAAAAGGGATTTAGATAATACCTTTTTACGGCCAGCGGGCGTGTGTGTCGTCGCTTTACGGCCCGAAACTCGAACGAATGCACAAAACAGCCAACCGTTTGTCATCGCTCTCGTTTTCATATATACGTATGTATATTGTATATACATATATACACGGGCAAAGTACGTACACATACGTGTGACTTAAATTCGGAAAAAATAGAAATAAACCACCCCTCGAACCTATTAATAAATAAAGTCCCGGGTTTGATCAAAACGCGCACCCAATCCGCACCAATGCGCAACAGAACACGCGAAACTTTTTTTTTTATATTTAAGCGCAATGTTTAGACCGTCTGGTTTTACTTTTATTCGGATTCGAATAACTTTATGCTTTTATTTTAGATGGATAACTGACTTGCATTGTCTGCTCGGTGATCGTTATCTCCTTCGTTTCGCTGATACATTAATAACAACAATTTTACAAGGCTCAAAAACATGTACATTGGGTGGAGCGACGATGTATAGAACTTTTTTTTTTTTTTGGGATATTCGTTTTGAAATAGTTATAAAAAGTTACCTCTACATCAGTGGTCGGCAACCTTTTTGGAGCCCGGAGCCAAATCAGCGAAAAATCCAAAAAAATGGCAAATTTTCGGAGCCGACGCTTTTTGGTTCCACATACAATTTTATTGTGAAAAATTTTTTTCTTTCTTTGAAATTTATGAAAAATTCGTACCGTAATCAATTAAGTGACGAAAGATTTAATGCACCGATGCAATTGAAGAACACTAAATACGTTCCGAGTTTATGTAAATTGTCGGAAAATGTACCAGTTCAAAAATAGAAAAACACGTTTCTATCCCGAATTCACTCACTTTTCACAAATTTAAATTTCGAAAACACAATACGTGTGCAAACTGAACTGTTCCCGTGCGAACTGCGTAATAAACTGAATCTCAATGGTAATATTCGAAATAAGAAACAATATTCTCAATTTTTATACATAATATAATTTTACTCATAAAACAGTACGACTTCACGATTTTATGACTCAATTTGTCATAGTTTGGTTTTATGTTTTCTCTGGATCCATATTAAAGGAAGGCAAGTATGTAAAAAAAAAGCAACGTAACTAATTTGGTTGACGCGAGTAAATTCAGGGTCAAAAAAATCTAATTTACAATTTATTTATTTTATTTTACGAAAAGTGTTGGATTATAAACGGAGCCGCCAACTTTCGCGCTCGGAGCCGCCGGTTCCCGACCACTGCAGTCTACATCATATCTCTTCTGTCTAAAAAATTCTGCTTAACTAAAAAAGTTTTTCTGGTCTCTACCAGCACTTTTACTTGTATGAAAATTTCTAATTGATTGCTTACAATCTCTATAAATAGCAATTTTAATTGGAAAATTAGTGCTCATTTTTGCTATACATGCTTACTTTACTCGTATATACTAATATTTACTCGTATGCCTTATTTGAATAATTCAAGGATACGTAAATAAATTAGATTTTTACAAAAAGTACTTATAATATTCAATAAAGTTAGAGTAATTTTATGAGGATGTTATCTAAAATTTTGTAATCTGTGTTTAGATTTTGAAATTAATAGGAAAATTTTCATTTTTCGCCATCAAGTAGAGGCCTGAAAACATATTCACAGATTTTTTTCAGTATTTTTACGAGAATACGAATGATTACAATGCCGATTTTCAATGTTTGCAATGTCGCTCCACCCTAATGTACATTTCATATACAGAATAATAACATTTCTTCTTTTGATCGTCCCTAAATCTTCAGTATCCAATGACAACACTGAATACCACATCCAAAACATATTTTATTTTCGACCTTTGGGTAGGTATTCACAACTCGACACCGTATGTACAGAAATATATTGAAAATTTTGATATTTATTTATATTATTATACAATGTACAATAATGCAATAGTAAAAGACGAATTTTCGGAACACACGCAATATTTTCAATGTTCAATCGTATCGAAGTAATTGAGACCAATCAATCATCTTCGAAACATTAATTTCTTTAGTACGATCCGTATCTTTAAATGTCCCGTTTAAATGCGAGCTTACGTGGGTGAGCTATTGCGTCACACCTCATTGTATCGCAAACAATTGTAGCACGCAAAAATAAAAGGATGAGATAAAATAAAACGGAAAAAACTTTTCCTCTCCGCCTCCTTTGTTTTCTCATAATGTGCCCATTTTTTCAATGAAAGAAGTCGTGCATATATGTACATATTTCCCAAACATTATATATGTACATACATATCCATTATGTATAGGTATACATTTAGGAAAATGTCATTTTCGCGATGACACCTTCGATTTTGTGCGTGTTACGTTTATGTCCCCTTTTTACGTATTCAAATATACACCGGCTTTATAGCCGAAAATACTTTATATATTTATTTTTTTCGGGACACCTTGCGAGCATCTCAAAGGATGACTGCCACTGAGAGGATGTCAATTTCAACATTGGCAGAACGATATAACGGAGGACACACGCACACATATCCTCGAAAAAAAAAATGCGATGAAATCGGAAAACTATACTTGTAAGCGTTCGTTGAAGTTATCTCCTCATCGGTGACGTTTGCATAACACATTTCAACTCGCAGAAACCCTTTCGTGGAAATGTGTTCTGTTATTTTTTTTTCCATCCCCGGTGAAAATCCTCACGAAAATGCCTAGTGTGCTATGTCGTTTTCCTTTTTTTATGGAAGTGCTCATACATACGTCCCTACCTTCGACAAAGACTTGTATCAAACCGTTGACAATATTGACGCAAACCGCGAAAGCGTCGAATTTTATATCGATAGTTACACAATGTGACACAATACAACCGAATTTGATACATTGAGTACTTTTAACAATAATAGATCGAATGTTTCCAAATAATTTCACGCCACCGAACGCCGTCATGCTTTTTGAACAAATTTACATAATTGCTTTGAAATTTCTTTTTAACTTCAACAACGACTTTGGATGAACTAATTATTCGCTCCTTTTTTTTACTTCTGTAAGAAATACTTTTTCAATTCTTTTAGCCGCTTTGAAACTGTTCTTATTTACATATTATGTATTTCTCATAGCCGTAAAGTTAGCAATGTTATTTTTGTTTAAGATTGATTTTTAAAAGTTATATTTAAACTAGCTCTAATAATACCGGTGTTCCAATACGAGAGTGTGTATTAATAGAGTAAAAATATGGTACAATACGATTGTATTCGTGAATAATTTAATAATAAAATAGGTATTGTTATAAAATGAATGGACTGGCTATTATAAAGTATTGCCCATTGACATTAGCTTGGGTTAACAATAGCAGTATGTATAGTTTTCTGAAAAATATAATTGAAATTTTCAATGAAAGTAAAAGAATTTTGTTGAGTGTTCCCGATAGACAGATAAACAGATAGACGAGCATACAGCAGATCGATTTAAGGCAGCTATGTCAAACTTGCGGCCCGTGGGCCACATGTGGCCCACGATGGGTTGAATTTGACCCTCGAACCTACTTATAATTTTATAAATATTTTTGATTTCACATGACGGGTGTTATTTATACAACTTTTAAGATTTTAGTATTTTACTCGATTGTATGGTGTCTTAGGAACTTTTTTTTTGAGACACGAAGTCAATTCGTAGAATTTCAATGGAAATATGTACATACCCTTTGTAGGAATATCCCAAGCACGTATATATATCGCTTTTTATTTTGTCTTCAAACTTAGTTTACAAATATTTTACTTAATTTTGTGACGTTGTATCCGAAAGACATAGTAAACTACTGTGCAAATTCTTATGAAAATGGGAAATGGAATACCTACTTCTGCATCCAATTGAAAAGTAACATATTATGTCTCGTTTGTCAAAAAAAAAAGCGAGTGTTTTCAAAGAATACAATATCAAACGACGCTATGAAACATTGCATAAAGATAAATATTTTACAAATTAAAGTTGTGAAAAAGATATTGCAATGTTTACTTCGCCATTTAATTTCAATGTCAATAATGCAGATAAAGATACATATACATTCATGCATACAAATATAATTAATTGAATTGCAGTGTGATTCTGTATTAAAAGAATAATTCATAAATGTTGACTTGGCCAATTTATACATATATGTATAATTACATATGCATATAATAATATGTGCAATGTTCGGAAGTACATATGTACATACATATGTATATGTACATATGTATGTACTCGTGAACAAATGTTTTCAATAATGAAAAGAAACAAGTGTATCGATGTTGTATTGTTATGTATAAAAACAATTGTATGAAAAATTATTAAAATATATTTATTTTATTTACTGATTTGCAACATATACAATGTATATTTTGCCCTCGGTCAATTAATTATTCATTTACAATGTGGCCCATTGACCTCACGAGTTTGACATGCCTGATTTACGGCTAATACATGTATACCGAAGGAATAAAACGAAGAATGAAACTAGGATGGAGTGCTTTTGAAAGAATGAACATAGTTTTTAAATCCAACATTCCGCTATGCTTAAAAAATAAGGCGTACGACCAATGCGCACTGCCAGTTATGACGTATGGATGTGAAACTTGGACGCTTAATTCAAGAATGCTACGAAAGATCCAGTGCACACAGAGATGCATGGAAAGATGTATGCTTGGCATAACAAGAAGAGATCGCAAAAGAAATACATGGGTAAGAAGTATGACCAAAGTGGCAGATATAGCAGTAGGTACGGGTGAAAAAGTTGAAGTGGCAATGGGTTGGACACATAACGAGAAGAATGGATGGCAGATGGAAGCGAGAAATACTGGAATGGTATCCGAGAGGATGTGATAGAAAGTAAGGTAGGCCGAGTGGAAGATGGGCTGATGAATTGAGAAGAATGTGTTGAGTCAAGTGGGTGCAGATTGCTCAAGACAGACAGGAATGGAAGAGGATTGGAGAGGTCTTCATCCAGCAGTGGATGGTGAACGGCTGAAAATGATGATGATGTATAGACCTACATATGTACATATACATATGTATGTACATATGTACAAGTGTAAGCCCGTTGAATATCAACGCCCGCTGAATTTTAAATATCGTAAAGCGCTTTTTTAATAGAGATCACCTATCGACATATCGAGCACGGTATCGAATCCCAAATTTTTTTTTTACTTTACTATTTATATTATAATTATTAATTATTATATACATATATAATAATTATAATTTTGTAAAAATCAAAAAAAAAAAAAAATAATAGTTTTTATAGTGCCATCTATGTATTATTAGCAGAGTCACGATCCCTTTTATAGGTAAAGCAGAGTCACGATCCCTTGTATAGGTAATGTTTAAAAAAAAGGACTAAATTGACCAAGGGCGATAGCGGATAGCATTAGTGCGAGTCCTCTCGAGCCTGGGGTCCTGGGTTCGATCCCCCACTCGTTCTGGTTTTTTAATTATTTTTCCTCAGCGAGCGTTATCAGCAGACAGACAGACAGACGGATTTCGGCTATTATATATATATATAATAATGTGCCAATGTTACATTTTAATCAAAAAAGCAATTTATTTATATTTAATACGATATATGTATGTACATATGTACAGTGTGGTATGAGTGGAGTTTTAACATTGTAATATATTTTATATAAGTGTTTTAATCTTATCTGAGCGTGCTTAAGGCAGGCCATAAATTGAATTTTCTTACAGAAAATGTTCGTACACAACATACCCGCCCCGTTATAACCAAATCCTTTAGTTAAGGCTTCTTATCTGATTTTTTTTCGATGACGAAATCCTCTGTTAAAATATTGAACGTGTGTGTGCGTGTGTGTTGGGTTAGCTGAGGCCAGGTGATGAGTTCATTTGTATGCCGCGACTAGGTTGACTTTATTCATTTCGCGCATATTTCACACGGCGCTAGACTAACCCTAAAAGGGCCGAAACTTTGCGATACGTCTCGGCAAACCCAAAATGGGTTATTTATTCGTCGGCTTAGCGGCGTTACGGTTTGGCTGCCAAGAGGCCACCTTATCATATATTTCGGGTCAAAACCTACATAAATCTTTTGACAAACACCGGCCGCCGAGACGCACACTCAAAACGCACGCTTACCCTTTTAATATGATGCGAGAAAATCTAGAAAACTCAGACACGTGTGTATGTATGCAGGTGCAGTAGGCTTATAAAGGGCTTTCGGGTAGTGCTTGGGTATGTCCAATTGTGCATTGTTGACGAGGAGCTGCTAGCTTCTTTGCAAAGTAAAAAATTCACATTCGCTAGAACATGAAGGTTGATCGTACCGAGAGCATTGAACGTATAAAATAACATATTCAATGTGGCTGGAAGATATGAAAATTTTTAACAATATTATGAAATTTATATGGGAAAATATACTGTAGAGATGATGTTTTAAATCTTTTGTGTTCTATGGCGGCCGTTGCAGACTCGTTTTGGGTTTATTTAATGCAGTGGTCGGGAACCGGCGGCTTTTTGTATGAAAACCTGCGGCTCTCGCTGTCATCCAACGTTTTGTGCGAAACGTCATTTACACAAAATCAAAATGAATCCTATTTCTACATATAACATCACGGCTATAAAAAGCTTTAAATCGTTTTTCAATTTTTTTGTAATAAACTGTCAAACATTAAAAAAATATCACGAAGCTTATTTCTTATTTCTATCCATTTCATAAATGAGTCACATTTAATTTCATTTTGAATATATGTACATACTCTGGAGATAATATGTTGCGGCTCCCAAACTTACCAATTTTGCAAGGTTTTCTCTAATTTGGCTCTTAGGTCGAAAAAGGCTGCCGACCACTAATTTAAAGGAATGAGTATGTATGGATATAAAAAATCCATAAATTTTACACGATTCAAAAAATAGAGTGCAGAACTTTTGTTGCGAAATTCTGTAGAATATTACTTATATATGTAGGTATTATTATTTATTTTCATATTTTTTAGACACATAAATATTGTATCTTTATTTTCTCTCTGTATTTCTTTTCTTTTTGTAATTCTTTTCCTTTTTGTAATTCTTTTTCTTTTTGTAATTCTTTTCTTTTTGTAATTCATTTATTTTTGTAATTTTTTATTTTATTTTTTAAATGGTCTATTGCAAAGACCGAAAGAAATAAATAAATAGGTATATTAAAAAAAATCAGGCAAACGTGCGGTTGAGCTGGAAAATATCATTAATAATATATTGAATGTAATGAGTTATTCATTACTATAATTTAAGTATACACTTTTTAGAATTATTTCAAACATATTTCAAAACATTTCAAAATTTACAGTCACTTAAAATACGTTAGATTATTCAGGAGTTCATTCCGTATAAGTTTATATATAATTCCTTAAGGGGAGCATACATATATGTATGTATGTATTTAACGAACAATTCACTATAAAATAGACATAATCATTGAACGGAAAAATCTAGGAACAAAATAGCATCTACAAATCCAGTGTTCGAGTGTATATTGTACCTTTAATCCTATTACACGTTTCTTATGAGCGAAAGTCGACTGTATATCGCACATAATAATATATGTATAACTTCGTATTGGAGTGATTCGCCCATACACGCCCATCCAATAAATCGCACGTTACCGAGCTCTCCACTTTGATCTATATGATTAATGACGTCCTTTTCGCCGAGGTGTTTCGCAAGCGAATACAGGGGAAAAAAAATGAACGGAAATATATATAATATTTGGGTATACGTGGTCGAAAATGTGTAAACCCTCTCGCATGTAAATTCGCGAAGGAAACTACGGTCATAAATTGACCGGCGGATGCAACTCCGCGGGAAACACCCAGCATCTCTGGTGTTTCACGAAGAAAAATGAACCGGAAATGGGAGATAATATTCTCATTTGTGAACTAGAAAATTTCATATGAATTATTGTTGGTCATAAAATATGTTGAAATAAAAGAAAATCACGACGGAAATAATTTATACTTATATTTGATATCGAATTTGCCACTAGAATTATGTATAAAAAATTCTATATGTATGTACTTTAAGTAAATAATAAATTTTGATCCAAAAAACGTCTAAATTTCATTCGGTGTAATTGACAAGTTTACGACGTGGAATTTTTTTTCAAAGCTATTTTCCAGATATTCTCGAAAATTGAATGCGGTGAAATTAAAGCATAAATATTTATGGAATACATCTTAGTTATTTGAGGTTCACAGATGGCATCGTTCGTTTTCCCATCAGAGCCAGACTAAATTCGAAATCAAATGGAAAATTTCTACGCCGAAAATACGAGACGTCCAACGAAACTAAATTAATTTAGTTAAACTTTAATTCGAAAGCGCACGGTACGTATAATATTAATAAATTCTCACGCACGTGTAAACCTACATACATACAAACTAAATACACACACATATGAATGAAATTTTGGAATAGTGTGCGATAACGATTGGTATATAGATCAATCATTCATCGACTGTCCATGTATCGAGATTTAATCGCGGCATATCGTGAATATTGAACGTTTTTTTGCCCCATGACAAAAATAAATACCATTTCACGCGACCTGTATATTAAAAAATAAGCAAAACAAAGGAGGAAAAATACCAAAGCCATTTACCGTTTTACTAATAGCTGCAATCGTACATTATTCACCGCATAGGAAATCCATTACGCAATGGAATGAATTTAAAAATCGATTGTTATAATATTTTAACGGAGATGTTCCTTTTGTGTATGAAGGAAAATGGTCGTCTCTACTCGAGATTTTTTCAAGTGGAATGGTGGATTTGGAAAAAATATTGCGAAATAGTCGACAGTTCAAATTAACGATAGAACAAAATCCCGTGGGAAAAGCGGAAGCGTGTGACGAAACGAGCTTTTGGGAAAACGGATGAGAGCGGTCTATTCCAAAGGGAAAAGCGCACATAATTCGCGGCGACAAGGCTTCTTCACTTTATGAAAACAACATTTTAAGGCTTCTTCCATCAATCTTGCTCGTCTTAGAAGTGGTGTGTCGAGTCTGTAAATGCCCACAAAAAGCCCTCCGGTTAATTTGTTCCGGGAGCTTTCAGTGCAACGACGTAACTAAAAGTCCATTAAAAATTACAAAGTGCACTAAAACAAACAATTTAACCGTAGCTATGCTTATATTGTATGTAATTTCACTGTATTATCGTACGTGCCGATTTATTTCATTTGTTATCAATCGTTGCTTCGATTTGAATTAAATGTGTATTTATTCGCAACGCGTCACACGCCACAAAATGAAAAATTAATTTCCCTTGTGTTTTGAAAAATCATTTATCACCGCTGTAAAAGTTTGAATGACAAGAAATATTTGTTTTTACATAAGTTTTCCATCGTAACGAACGATTAATTAATCTTATTTTGTATAGTGAATTTTAATTCCACGCTGAGAATTTTCGTCGATTTACACATTGCGCTTTAAAATCAACGCGTATGAATAATACACACACCCGAAATCTGTTTATACGATTATTAAAGTCAAAATGATAAATATGAAAGTCGTAAAGGCCATAAAAGTCCTTAATTGCACGGAAACACACGAAGGTTTCCGTAAATTGCCGAAAGATTTAGACGCCAAACCCTGAAATTTTACCAGGGAATGACAACTATTTCGTATTCAAGTATGCGTTTATTTTTACAGCACAATACATATTACCAAAGAGACATTGAAATGAGACTTTAAATATTTACAAAAACAAAGTGTACTGGAATTCAAAAACAACAGTATTATGTTACTGTTTCTATTTTTAATATCGTTCTGTGCTTACAAATTATTCCCGGGAGGAATTGCAATAAAAACTTTCAAACTCCGAACGAATTCCTTAATAATATTTATCTGTTTAAACATCACCATAATTTTAGGTAAAGTAGAAAAACACATTACACTAAAAATATGCTTATCGCTCTAAACCAAAGCAGACATAGTCGATGCAATTGTATTGTAATAGTATGCGCAAGGTGAACGAACGGTTAATACTGCAAGTATGCATTATTTTTTTTACACGTATAATAACAATAAAGTAATTTCGTTTTACGCGGTCGTAAAGTGAGCTTACGCTGACTGGTTTGCCACCACTGGAGCTTTGATACGGAGGTTCAGTTCTCATCCGTTCGCCGTAGTGTTCGGCCGTTTGCTCTACGAACACCACCGATCCCCAAACTGTCGTGGGCACAAAGTTTAATTCGAATATTTGGAAAAAACACACACACACACACGACTTGGCACGCGAAATATAAACTAATTGTGACATCAAACAGTGAACATTTTCCAACATCGAAATAAAGTTTAAACAGTGAATGCATTCAAATACATTGCTAAAACTTTAATACATACGTACATACATATATAAGGTAGAATAAATTTGTGTCAATTTAGCGACTGTATTTAGTGATTAAACAGTGATCCTGTTTTAGCTGCATTTTAAATAGGAAGGCGAACAAGGTAAATGAATTTTAATTGATTTTTAAGTATTGTACGCTTAACCCTTTCCTAAGCAAGTAAGTGAGAATATTTCAAATGTACAAATGAGTCGCCTAGTTCCAAATCCCGTCCAAGTCCACAATATATAAAAAACGAGGATAAAATATTTTCTGGTTCTAAGAATGTTTTCAAACGATGCCTTATACTTGAATTATTCCAAATACCGCCAAGTGCGCCGTAAAAAAATATTGAAAATCAGTGTTAGTTCAAAAACCGACAATTGCACTATGATAAAAGCTGATAAAAGCCATATTTAGAAACAAACAACGATAAGTCCATGTTTCTAATCTCAATATTTTGTTTAATATCAACAAAATTAAGTTTAAATGAGTTTAAACGCCATCAAGCAAATAAGTCTGTAGCAGAAAAATGTAGCGTTTGCGAACAAGTGAGTGTTATGGACTTATCGGGATTTGGAACTAGGCGACTCAAATGCTTATATGTATATAAATCGGATGCCAGTTTTATTGTTGTAAATTTTAAATTACAAAAGTCTCGTTTTACTTGAATGTGAATCGTACCTTACAGTATAATTAATTTGTAAGTTGTAAAATTTGCCAAAGTGGCGAATGCGGTATCCCGGGTGGTTCGACTTAGACAACAAAAGTTGGTTAAAGCTTCAACTCCATCAGATGGTCTTGTTAGTAGACATCACTTGCAGGAACCGAGTAGTTAACCTACCCCTAAATACCCCTTCCTATGGTGAGAAAGTTGTGGAGAGGAGAATCTTCTTCTTTGGGGCAGAAAAACATCAAGTCACGGTTAAACTTCACATCTCACTGGCGAACTTAACCGAATACATCCACGCTGAATTGAATTTCATTATTATGTGTATAAGGTGTAAAATTTAGCGCTTTAATTAAATTGTAGGGAGAATCCATTAATTTGTACGATACTAGTAAGCAATTTAGCCGGAGGCTAGAGGACTCAGGAGAGCACCCTGATAGAGCGCAATTGTCTCCGCCTTTTAAGAGCTTTACGCCATCATAATTTAGCGCCGAATTTCCCCGCTTATATGGAGAAAATGTTTATGCTTGTTTCGCTATGAATCCCCACGTACTACAGGGGAATGTTTCTCCTGTTTTCTCCGGCAAAAGGGGAAGATGCGTAACATTACAGGGTATGTGTCGTGTCGCGCGCGCTGAATACGAAATATTAGTTTAGGGAAAACGAAGCGCTGCACACGCTTTTCGCACATTTTCCAAGTGTGAAAATGAGCTAGGAAAAGTCCAAAGTCGAATTTTCTTTTTATTTTCTTTTGTGCTACCTCCGCGGAAAGTGTACGATCTGAATATAAACATGGTTTGCTTTTTTCCTTTAAGCAAACTATTCGCAGTCTAAATGATCCTCATCATTGAATTGATCAAATTTTTGTACGTTACATGTTTTCAGTTTCATCGAGGAAAAAATTTCAACATTGAGACTTTGTATGTACAAATTGCACAAATTGCTATACACTACTTTCATTGTATTTGGAGTTCAATTCAGCCTTACAGAAACTAAACCACAATTAACTTAAAATGCCTGATAACGCTCGCCTCGGTAAATAATAAAAAAACCAGAACGTCGCGCGAGTGGGATTTGAACCCGGTATCATTGCTTCGGAACATTGAGCGCTTACGCTGTGATCCAAACGGAGGTGATGACGGGGTTTCAATTTGACAATATAAATTACTAGCTGAATTGCCCGGCGTTGCTCGGCAGGTGACATTTATTCTCCAGTACAAACAAAAATTGAATGAAAAATTGAAACAAATAAAAACATTTATTCTCCAGTTCAAAAAAAAATTAATTAAAAATTTTGTATATGAGGGCACGTTGACCCCCTGATCCGACCCCTTCTAAAACCCACCTACGGTCTGACCTAGGGTATCATGAGATAGTATACCAAGTTTGGCGGTTTTAAGTTGAAAACTGTAGATTTGCATAGCGAAACGACAAACAAACAAACATTGAATTTTATATAGTAGATTAATAGGCTCGCGACTTTGCTAAATTGTTACGTTTTTATTATAACGCGCCATCTATGCAAAAACTATAAATACACATGTACTCACCCACACAAACATACGTTGATATTGAACGGTCTTACACAAGTATTTTTATAATAATGAAATTATGTACTTCATGTACAAAATTAATTAAATTCTGCTTAGAAAATCAACAGTTTCATCCACTTTTTATATTAAGACAGTCGGTTTGGCTTCTGAAAAGCTCAATTAGCAGTCGGCGGATTCTGTATTAAGGCCGTAGAATGTAAATAATTTAAGCAAAGTTTCGTGGTGTTCAAAAGTACACAACGACATAACTTTTAAAGTACCCCGTCGTTCCTCATCAAATTTAATAATATTGATTCCAAATATCCAATAAGAGATAAAAGCGGTTTTCCTCGAAAAAATAAAGCTGTAGACCGGTCTTAAAATCTTCAATGTTAATTTTGATATGGAAGTATTCGAGAAAGAAAGATTTTTCATTTTTTTGTGTGAACCGGAAATGAATGCGAGATCATTGAAAACTCGGAATTACACTTTTAAGGAGGGGCGCAACGATTCGCTAAAATGTAAAAAATGTTTGGCAAAAGATCAACTTTTACTTTAAGGCTTTTAAATTTTTGCGGTGCGTCGTTTAATTTTATACGCGGCCAAAGTAGAGGGCGAGCAAACATTTAACGGTAACGGTATGACTAAAATTTAACGGTTATGCGGCAAACAATTTGCGTAAAATCTCTCACTAAAGCTTCGTCTCGACGTAGACACGTATTCAAAATATTAATATAAAATTTGACCGGATGCCGCGCCGTTGGGAATTGCATCGCATTTTAGTTAAACTGACGAGTAGAAACTATTTTGAATTGTTTAATTATTTTATAACCCGTGGAAAATTTAACAGTTTGACCGCAAAACGTCTCACGAGTCGGTACTCTCGAAAGCAAAACTTTTAATTAAACGCATTTTGACCTATTCAAAAGTTTTCATAACTCTGCTGCGTACACGTTTAATTACATTCAGCTTACACTGTTTCCAGTTTCAAAGCCTAGTTGTAAACACACACGCAACTTAACATTAAATCAACTATTGTATAATATATGTATGTACCTACCTATAGATTTTAGTGTTGTTGAAATGTCGAATGATTAGATGAGATCCCTAGCACGACAATTTCGTTAAGACCATAGTAATAAGGACTGTCACTTATTTGTATAAGGAGTGACATAATATTATTCCTTAAGGATGAGTATGACCGATATAGTGATTTCGGTCCATGTACGATACATTCCAATTCGACTAGATCTATTAATGTGATGGAGATGGCTCGTAAATGTGGACGAGAATCCTTAGGATTGGATTTGTCGAATCCTATTTGAGACGGCCCTTGGCTATAATTAGTTTTTGTTACTTAAGGATTTACGGTTATGTAACAGAGGAGAACTTCAATCGACTCTTTAGAAGCTTCGTCTCGTTTCGACCGTTTCGCAAATCGAAATTAAGATTTAAATGAGATCCAATTAGTGCGGGAATCCAAAATAATATTTGAGAAGCAGAATGCGACTACTAATGCACTACGCAATAAATATTGTTTTTCTTAAAGAAAAATAATTAAACCAACTTGGAAAATAATTTAATGATGTAACTTTACTGGTAGGGAAAATTCTAATTATATTTTCTGAAATTTTATGTATATCACTTAACGCGGTACGCTCTGAATAATCTGCTAGAGATCGTTTCACCTTTGTCCAATTAACATCGAGCATTCGCATTATGTGAAATTTTGGAATATCAAATGGAATACGATCCAAGGATAATTTTCCACTCTTCAGTTGACGGCACCTCCAAAAAGTCAAATGTCAATTATTTACGAAAAAATTATTTTTCAGCAAAAAGACACAATCATTTAAAAAAACGCAGATACACACGTACATATTAAATCGAGAGTCGAGCGAGAAAAATAAATTTTTCTGCGATTCAAAAACGATGGAGCTTTTGCCATTATATATAATTAAGGTACAGGCAGAATATTAATTTTGTTTTTCGTCCTTCGTGGATGGAGGCACCTGGAGTTATATGTAAATTTAATTTTTTATACGAGAGTTTTTCATTTTCGCGAACAATATTTACCCCGGTAACTCAATACACTATTACATATAACTCCGTCAAATTTTAAGCGATTTTTACGTTTGAAAAAGTGAAAATATTTACATAATTATAAAACAAGGTAAAATTAATATTCAGACGGTCGACTGCTTATTTATATTAATACCCAACATTATAATATATTTATATTTATCGTGTAAAAGTTTACTCCGTTTTATTTCGGTTCATCAAAATATTATAATTCGGATATAGAAAATTATATTTCATAAAACATTTATACAAATACCTAGAGGTAAAATTTTCGAAGAACCGAACTGAAATATTTTAGTCTGTATAAACAAATACCTTTTATATATTTTATATACCTAGTATATATTTTATATATCTATTAATTATTCTTAAACCTAGGAGTGTAACATGATTTAAGCCAGTGGTCAGAAACCGGCGGCTCCGGAGCCGCATGCGGCTCTTTATATGAAAACCTACGGCTATCGCTGTCATCCAACTTTTTGCGTGAAATACAATTTAGACAAAATCAAAATAATCCTATTTCCATAACTTAATGGTTATAAAAAGCTTTAAGATCGTTTGCGAGATTAAAGTTTGTAATACCCTTTAGTAATAAACTGTCGAACGTTAAGAAATATCACGAGGAAAACTTATTTCTTACATTTCATTAATGATTAATGAGTAACATTTAATTTAATTAAGAACATATAATTCGAAAATAATGTTGACAAACAATTTACACAAGATCGAAGTGAATCCTATTTCCACAACCTCATGGCTATAAAATGCTTTAAGGTCGTTTTTCATATTAAATTTTATAATGCTTTTTAGTAATAAACTGTCGAACGTTAAGAAATATCACGAGGAAAACTTATTTCTTACGTTTCATTAATGATTAATGAGTAACATTTAATTTAATTTTGAATATATAATTAGAAAATAATATGTTGCAGCTCAACCAAACCTACCAATTTTGCAAGGTTTTCCATAATTTGGCTCTTAGCTTGAAAAATGTTCCCGACCACTGCTTTAAGCACTCTCAATATATACGCGCATCCTACGTACATACATATAGTAAATTCGTTAACGATCAAGTAATTTTGCAATTAAACACATTATCTGAAATCAAATTACTCATCACGAGTTACTTGTGAATGAAATATTCATATCAGAGGGCAATATTATAACAGTTCGTTTACTAATTCCACACATTGTATCGCGCTATGTTTTTTTTTTGCAACGGAAACGATCGCGGTCGCGGAAAAGCTCAAGGAAATTAGGAATCGGAAAACTTTTCACGCGCTCGGAATTTATCTGCTCAAGCCTCGTAAGTTATTTGTACATTGGGGCTTAAGGCCTGTTCCGGTTCGGCAGACAACGACAATAAATTATGCAGGAGTTTTTAGTTCGGTTGCAGCATCCGTTCATTCTTTATTTCGCGAAATCCGAAACCGCGAAATACGAGTGCGAGAGATGCGCTATTGCTTACCCACACCCCCATCCATACCCATTCCAATAATACCGCATTGCGTAACATTTACATACATAATTCAATACATGTGTACATACATGCGAAAATGTGTATTATTTTTTCTTCCCCATTCATTTTATTGCATCGCATCGTCAGCTTTCGTTCACTTTGGTGCATTTTTACGATCATCAATCTCCCTTACGACCGACGATAACTCGCGAATATTTTACTGTTTCTTATTCACAACATTCAAATATGGCACTTTTTCGTCTGTCGAATTTGATATATCGACACAGGGCAACACCGTAAACCACTAAGCCTCGTATTGATTTCCTTTCCTTCATAATTACATTTAAATCGTACACCTTTAACATTTCAGTAAAAATTGTGAATTCAGTGAGGTGTTGTAAGGTTAATCGTACGATATATCTTATCGTTATAAGGTGAGTCAATTAAAACTGCACGCACGGATACGTCGATGTTGTTA
Source organism: Parapsyche elsis (assembly GCA_022651745.1). Classification (NCBI taxonomy): domain Eukaryota; kingdom Metazoa; phylum Arthropoda; class Insecta; order Trichoptera; family Hydropsychidae; genus Parapsyche; species Parapsyche elsis. The sequence goes on from JAGVSN010000016.1 coordinate 2,972,962, forward strand.
TTGTTTCCGAACAATGTATAAATAACATTCTCATTTACCCGGAAGGGTGTATGTACGCTCTGTATGCTAAAGAGATTATCCAGATCACTTGATTGGCAAAATTCCCGGTTTAAATATCGACACAGCGTGCGCCCACATTCAAAAGCCTCGCGAGATTCGCAAACGGCATAGTTTTAATGTTCAAAATTGCCTAGAAGCGCTTTAAGGATGCTGATTACAGAGCAAAGATATACATACATACATAGAGAGAGAGAGAGCGGCCAACTTAATAGGCAGAGCGTGAAATGGGGATTAAAAATAAATACAAAACGAAATTAAAGCTCTATTGAACTGCGCTACCCATCACCAATTAGTCCTCGGCTAATGGTGGCATGCTTTGTATAGTTGAGCTTTCGACGGATAAAAATAAATAATTTTTTTTTTTCTACTACATATGTACATATATAATTAAATTCTTGTCTGTTTATCCCTTTTATATATTCCCACTCTGTTTGATGAATCAAAATCAAACTATGCAGAGGACTTCCTTATATCGTTTAGCTTTTATGAGGCATTTGAGTACGATGGGGCATTCTTTGTTTCGGGTAGCTGCCATATACAATCTTGTTTCGATAACTCCAGCTAATGACACGTGGAGTTTTGCCAGCGAAACAGATTGAATATTGCCAGTTTAGACCAACACTACACATGTATAATAGACGAAATCCATATGTCTGTCTGTATGCTGATAACGCTCGCCTAGGTAAATGATTAAAAAACCACAACGTCGCGCGAGTGAGATTTGAACCCGTGATCACCAGGTTGGGATGAATCGTGATAACACTATCATCCAACGTAGGCGATGACAGCCCTGCTACGATTTGACAATATTAATTGTTAGTAGATTCACGACTTTGCTAAATTGTCACGCTTTGTATTATAACGCGCCATCTACATATGCAACAACTATAAAAACTTTAAAATACACATATACTCAGCCATGCAAACATACGTTGATATTCAACGGGCTTACATTATTTATTATTATATATAATAATAGCCGAAATCCGTCTGTCTGTCTGCTGATAACGCTCGCCGAGGTAAATGATTAAAAACCAGAACGTCGCGCGAGTGGGATTTGAACTCGTGATCACCAGGTTGGAAATAATCATAACACTATCATCCACGTAGGCGATGACGGGCCTGCTACGATTTGTCAATATTAATTGTTAATAGGCTCGCTAAATTGTTACGTTGTTGTATTATAACGCGCCATCTATGCAACAACTATGTATAAAAACTATTAAATACACATATGCTCACCCAGACAAACATACGTTGATATTCAACGGACTTACACTAGCACTCGTATAAACAGCTTTACATTTCAGTACAAATTAATGACAAGGGATTTTATGTCTTGAATATGAGTATACTGCCGTCCCAAGCCCACTTAACGTAACTGACAAAAATTACGAAAATGAGTTAGATATTTTTTAGGGGTTATGGGAGTGTATTCTTACGATTTTTCATATCAAAATTGTATCTTCATCCAAAAGTGACTTTTTTAAGCTATAGTATAGTATCACCAATACTTATACATACCTATACTACCGTCCTAAGCCCACTTAACGTAACTGACAAAAATTATGAAAATGAGTTTTAGTGTATGGGAGTGTATTCTTGCGATTTTTCATATCAAAATTAATGTATCTTCATCCGAAAGTGACTTTTTTAAGCTATTAAATCTAACGTATCTGCATGCGCTGAGAAATATGTAGTATCACCAATACTTAGCGAAAATAACGTATCCAATATTTACTTCGGTCACTACCTTATCATGAAAGATTGAAAAGACTGAATCTCTCCACATTGTGGACGAGGCGATTAAGAGGTGATTTAATTGAAGTATTCAAAATAATAAATAATCATTATTCATGTGATATGACCAACCTTATTATGTTCAATGAGAACCCTCATCTAAGAGGTCATACTCTTAGACTCTGAAAAGAAACATCAAATAAGATTGTTAGAGATTCATTCTTTTCGAATAGAGTGGTTGAAGTTTGGAATAGTCATATGTATACATTAATAATGAATAATGAAGTGACGTAACTACTAAAGTATTCATTTTTTTTTAAATTTTTCCTTAGAATTATCAAAACACAATAGAAAATAACCTCATGCACTAAAAAAAAGTTTAAATAAATAGTAGTATATGAAGAAAAACACAAATTTAGAATAAAACTTTCAAATCCATTTATCTAGATATTGTTGTTTTGTCAGTTACGTTAAGTGGGCTTTGGACGGCAGTATATGTAGTATGTTTCAATAAAAATACACAACAAATTAACTGGCATCGAGACGAGCTTTTACCGCGTTTAAGTTCAAATGGTGCTCATACACGTGAGAGTCACACGGAATAATTTAATTTGCCTACACATTGATCTTCCCAATTATGTAACGTTTATGTAAATTGTGCGAATTTCCTTTGACTGTGCGGAGCGTTTTAAACGATTCGCGAGCCAAAACTGTTATTGATTTCCAATTCGTCTGGGGCTATACATACACATATGTACACATTTCGACGGTTCTCAATCCCCTAGACGACACGCGGATCCAGTAATTGCGTTAGACTTTGTATGTATGAATTTTGGATCGAAAACCTATAATAAAGAGGTTGTTACGTTTCAGCGTGGAGCTAGTTCCAAAAGCCCGTTGGCATTTTGACAAAATGAACGCGCGCAAAACTTTTTAGCATAATTCGAATTTCCCATGTAATGATTACAGAGCATAAATTTAACACCGCCCATGCGTATTAAATATTTACTCATTTCGAGGAATACAAAATAGTCACTCGTGCGAATTGTGATAACAAATAAAGCGCACGTAAGGTTTTCCAGTACATACATATACAGAGCATTAATAATACATTGGGCGAAATGTGTACATACATACATAGATATGTACACTTTGCATTCTTCTCGTTCGTCTCGTATCATTGTTTTATAATGCCGTCGAATTCAATAAAAAGACAACATCAAGATCAAAACGCGGCCGTCTGTCACATAGTACGAGACGAGAAAAAAAATTCTTATGTATTATATTTTGCGAAGAGACGTATATGACAGCTAACTTGAATACGTCAGAAAAAGGTTGCACGCAAATTGAGGCAATTTTTATTTTTCGTAAACACACACACATAAAAAAATTGCTCTGTTGCGATAAAAGCTCACGATTGATATGTACAATCGGTAACTTCAAACGAAAATACATATTATTGCTGTTTAAACGAATCCATGTTGTTTTTTTACGTGTGAATTATTTCATTGATTGAATTTAGCTGCTATGCCAGACTGTTTTAGCATTAGAGATCAGTGGTCGGGAACCGGCGGCTCCGGAGCCGCATGCGGCTCTTTGTATGGAAAACCTGCGGCTCTCGCTGTCATACAACGTTTTGCGCGAAATACAAATTGTTGACACACAGTTTACACATCAAAATGAATCATATTTCGTTTTTCAGATTAAACTTTATATTACTTTTTAGTAATAAACTGTCGAACGTTCTTACATTTCATTAATGATCAATGAGTGACATTTAATTTTATTTTGAATATCATCATTTTCAGCCGTTCACCATCCACTGCTGGATGAAAGCCACTCCAATCCTCTTCCATTCCTGTCTGTCTTGAGCAATATGCATCCACTTGTCTCCACACATTCGTCGCAATTCATCAACCCATCGTCCACCGGTCTACCTTGCTTTCTTGCACATCCTCTCGGATACCATTCCAGTATTTCTCGGGTCCATCTGCCATCCATTCTTCTCGCTATGTGTCCCAGTCGCGTTTTTCACACGTTTCGCTATATCTGCCACTTTGGTCATGCTTCTTACCGATGTATTCTTCTTACGATCTCTTCTTGTTATGCCAAGCATATGTACATCTGTATGCTCTGGATCTTACGTAGCATTTTTGAATTCAGCATCCACGTTTCACATCCATACGTCATAACTGGCAGTACGTGTTGGTCATATGCTTTATTTTTTAAGCATAGCGGAATGTTGGATTTAAAAACTATGTTCATTCTTCCAAAAGCACTCCATCCTAGTTTCATTCTTCGTTTTATTTATTCTAATTTTGCATATATATGTAATTCGAAAATAATATGTTGCGGCTCCCAAACTTAGCAATTTCGCATGATCTTCCCTAATTTGGCTCTTAGCTCCAGAAAGGTTCCTGACCACTGCATTAGATAAATAGGATATTTTTGTGCAAAGATCGCGACGAATTGTTATATTAATATGTATAGTTTTCATTTCTCTCGTATGTATTCCAGTGACGAATAAAGTCCACAACGTAGGCGTTGGTGAAATTGAAGACTCCTGTTCTTATATGCATAAGCTCATGCGTGACGCATTAGTCAGCGGGTTTGCAAGGCTCGTCTCGATTTCAAAATGTGTAACCGGACTTTTCCGGTGAGAGCTTTTACCGGAAAAGTTACGTACGTGACGTTAGTGTGGAATGAACTTTCTCCTCACGTAAACAGAATTTATTTAGTGTGTCGGATTTGCTTACGGTGATAAAAAGTCATTTTTAAGCATTAAAATTAGCGTATAACTTATCGGTACTATTAAATATGATATTACATTTTAAACACTCTGTAGGTCACAGGCTCTCAACCTTTTTCGAGTGGCGACCCCTTTTTATAAAAGCCAAGGGACTCGCGAGCCCGATATATTTGAAGAAATATTATTCAAACATCAAGACACCGATTGAATTGCATTCATTATCATTTTCAGCAGTTCACCATCGACTGCTGGATGCAGGCCTCTCCAATCCTCTTCCATTCCTGTCTGTCTTGAGCAATATGCATCCACATATTCGTCGCAATTCATCAACCCATCGTCCACTCGGTTTACCTTGCTTTCTTTCACATCCTCTCGGATACCATTCCAGTATTAATCGCGTCCATCTGCCATCCATTCGTGTCCACTCCAACTTTTTCACATGTTCCGCTATATCTGCCACTTTGGTCATACTTCTTACCCATGTATTCTTTTTATTATCTCTTCTTGTTATACCAAGCATACATACATTTTCCCATGTTTCTCTGCGTGCACTGGATCTTACGTAGCATTCTTGAATTTACATAGCATTGACGTTTCACATTCATACGTCATAAATGACAGAAAATTGAAGTATAGTCAATATTTTTTTTAGTTAACTGTTTCAGTTGGCCACCCCACAGAATACCCTTGTCGACCCCATTAGGGGGTCGCGACCCATAGGTTGGGAATCCATGCTGTAGGTAGAGCTTTCGGCGAAAAAAATATTTTTAGTAAATGTACAAAAGTGTACATTATACTTTATAAATTGTCATAATTTCGCGGATAACGATCCAAATTTTAACGTGACAAAGAAAGATTAGGTATGAGCTCTACTTGGAAATAAAATAAAATACCAAGAATTGCGTTTTTCTTGATAAATCTCAATCTCAACGGTTTATTTATGTTGCGCAACATATTTTAAGAAATAAATTTTTTACATTATACACAATGTATACGTAAATCTGATGTTTACCGATTATCCTAATTTGTACATGTTTTTATAAGAAAACTGGGGCTTACTCTTCATAGATTTTCTTAAAATTAAATTTATAAACACAGTAAATTTTATATACATATTACATATATACAATGATGATAAAGGATACCCAATACTCGTTCAAAATTAATGATTTGTAATACAAATTGTAATTTTAGGCGATACCTACTAAAATTAGCTAACATTCCATTATTTAATGTACAGCCTAACCATATACATACATACATTGTTTTAAACAGTGTTTACACGAAGGTTTCCTGTTACTCTCCGATATTTACTTTAGTGAAACTGCTGAGTGCCTGCACGTTAAATATAGCTTATTTCTTACATTCCCCTAAATTCACGGCGAACTCCAACTTACATGCGATAATGGAATTAAAGGTTTCAAATGGGAAGCAAGCAATAACGGGAGCAAGTACATATGTACGTGTATCGAAATCAAAACGTTTAACCGCAAATTATTTATAACAATGAAACTAGCCGCGCTTCTTTTGTGTTATTGTAAAAGAAGTACATATATCGTGTACATACAATAGGGGTGAAAAAAATTATGTGATCGATCACCGCAAATACTCGCCATATTGCTGATAAAAGAAAAGCAATCTATTTGGTAAATACAAAACTTTTCACGCATCGTCGGAAATATCGTGAAAAAAGTTTTTCTCGTCGCCTTCTTTCAAACGACTGATACGTTTCGAATTCCGAAATTTATATCTACGTATATTATGTACATATTTCACTTCAAAAGGCACGTGGGTACAATGAACATTTTTTTGAATAAAAATTCGAAGAAGAAAAAATAAGTAATAAGCAAAAGTGTGGAATTGGTTGAATGGGAGCGTTTGAAATTAAATTTTAAGCCAATTTTAATTTTTTGCCGTTTATTGTGGCGTTTTTTAAATCTCAAATCTAATCCACACGCATTCGACCGTGTTTATTTAATTTAAATGTATGGCGATGTGATGTATTTTATAATATTTCAGTTACACGCACTTGCGAATTTATCCCTTATCTAGAAATTGTGTTTTCGCACGGTGATATGCTTCATTGTTCCATCAGTTATCATGTCTTATTTGTCGTAATAACGCGAAACACATATGTACAAAGAAATATGTCGAATTTAATCACGAATGATGGTGCTATCGAATAGAATAAATAAACACGTATCCATCGTTTGCCAAATTATAGCGCATTTCCGAGTTTGCAGGAGCAAATCAAATTAAGCAATATTTTTATATGTACATATGTACATAGATAAACAAGGTACCTACCGATATAAAATTTGTACATTTTCCGTTCCATTCGTTGACAGAGAACTTGTACCGTTTGCTGAATTAATTAATATTAATTGAAAGGTCTCGTGACCGACAGCTCTCATATATCATATCGAAATTGAATTGAAACCACTGATGCAAAAAAAAATATTTCGTCATGAAAACACATACATACATAGGTATATACATGAACCACTCGATACAATCTACGCGTCAGACTGTTATATAAAAATAAGTCTCGTATCATCATACAATGAATGGCAAAAGTAATCAGTGATATAAAATACTCTTTGGCTTAGCGATCGATAGCTGAAAGCTCATTCTACGCGAATTGTGTATTATTCTCTGTCCGTATGATTTAATCAAAAGCGTTTTGTTTTAAGAACCAATCGAAATATTTATTTGAATCGCTCGTCTCTGTGAACATTTCGGTAAGCTCGTCTTTTGAACGAAAGATACGATAGATCAATAAAAGGCAATGAAAGACCAGTAAACAACTGAAAAGTACACGAGTATGATTTTTCCCGGAAAACCGGTGGCGTGGGAATTTCCAAATTGACAATACAAATAAGCAGAGGTAGCAGGTGTTTATTCATCTGAATTTTCGTTTATTGCTGACGTATTTTTGTCAGATGAATATTGTGGTTGCTATCGTGTAGATTAATTAGAAATGAAATCATTTCGAGCGTTAGGAATTGTAGACGGAAATAAACTTGTTAGGTATCGCAAAAATTCCATAAATATACCGGGAAATAAATATACCGGGAAATGAATATACCGGGAAATAAATATACTCGATGATCAATTTTTCTTTGAGGTATTATATTACACATAAATTATATATGTATGTATACGTAATATTTGTACAATCTAACACAGGCATTTGTATACTTTGAAAATGAAACGCCTGTGAGCCAATTAGCATAACGGCGAACACTTGCGCATTATAATCAATTCAATATATCATTTCAATTATTATTATAATGTACGCAGATATCACATTGCGTACTAAGCTTTATTTATTTGCACGATATTCTAAACATACATACATATTTAAACAAAATATAAATAATCATAATGGTAATTTTTGTGCTCATTTTCATCGCTTCACATAAACTGAAAATGAAAAATATCAGTCAATTTTCTACATTTATATAGGTAGATATAATTTATGTCACCTTTTCGATGTGTCTTTAAATTAATATTTAATAATACTCGTGAACGGGAAATTGTCTTGACTAATCAATTAATCAAACGTTTCGATCGTTCCAATCTTACACAAGCATTTTACGAATATATACGACTTAAATCGTCATCTTTTGAATATACACAATTAAAAATAAATAAAATTGTAACGTAAAAAATTCTTTAAATTCTGAAAGCTTCTTTTAATTATCGTCTTAGCTTAGTTAATTTAATCTGCAACGAAATAATGCGTCGTATATTTTTAATGATCCGTAGATGGATTGTGCTCAAAAGCCACTCTATTGCTTTTCATAATCCAAATACCTCGAGACATTCATTAGAACCGATTTTATTACGAGACTTTATTACGAACGCGTGCTTGTTTATAAGGAAAATTTCAAAAGTATTAAGTCGGCTTAATTTAATTATAATATTTACAATAGATGTGTGCGTAACGGCTCTGTCACAATGGGCAAATGTTGATAGTCGATTCAGAGGTATTGTTGATGCTAAATAGCGAACGATGCACAGTTGGACAGAACAATAGTGGCTATTATTATACTAGTTTTCGATCTACTGTCTATTATTTCAACCGCAAACATTTAATTAAAGTTCATTCAACAAAAATTATGACAAAATTTATGAAGTTCATTCAACAACATTTAAACAGCACTATTTCATCATAAATTAAAACCATTTCCCAAAAAATGTAACTCATCCCAATTTTCAAATATTTTTTACTTTTACTGATTTCCCTTACGCATAATATGTTGCGCTAATAAATCACGCTCTTGGCTTATTATTTCCTCATAACTTTCAAAACGCCGAGTGTTTCAATATTACTTTCCGATAAGTCGGTCTCCATAAATTTTCCTCATCCGTCGATCAATCAAATGTGCAACTACAATTTTTCCGTCAATTTCGGCGGAACTCAATATAGAATTTGCTCGGAAAGTTACAGCACGGATTTTCCCAACGTATATGAATCATTTGTCTACGCCAAGTTCACGTTTCGTTTCCCGCTGGGACCATTGCGTGAATCTATTAATCGAAGTCAAAATACCAGATTTCCTTAATCCATCATTAGATTAAAATGTCGCTTTCGTGAATGTTTGTTCTTGACATGGAAACACACTGCTGAAATTGAACCACATTCGACGTATCGTCATTTTAAATTATTTTTTAGTTTGAAAATGTATGTATGTATTTTGCATCGAAAAATATTCATATATGATAAGTAAACGATGGATTCTATAGGTGGATAAAATATAGCTCACGATATTCCGTTTTGTAGTGGCTCGATTTTGTTCTTAGTTTTTGCTGAAAAGGGGCATTGATTTTGTCTCAAAGGAGGCTTTCACGATTGGTCCCGAGATAAGACGTTTAGTGTTTTGGGTAATGTATCCCAACTCATTGTTTTTACATATTTATTTATTCATGCCGTGAGTTCTTCGATCGCGATCATCATTTATCCTCTTTCCTCACACACAAAAGGCATGTTTATACCAAAAAAAAAGGCAAAATAAACAACTATAGGGGGTTGCTTTTTTATTACCAATGCCAATTTCACCGATGGTAAGCCTGCAATATTTCGCCGTGGCTTTGTGCGCGTAAAGTCAAAAGGTGAAACGGAATCAACTTTCCAGTAGTGGGAAAAAATTACATTTCGATCACGTATCTCCAACGAGATAGAGCACACTTGAGGGATGGGTAAAGTAGAGAAGGAAAAATAAAGTTTTGAATACACCTTTCGACCTGGCTAAGGGTACAATAACTTCTTCTCGAGTCCATTAGAATTCATTCACTGGCCTTTCCAAATTCACTTTCTGAATGTTCTTTTTTTATTGATTTTTTTTTGCAGCCCCCTACAATGGAGGAGGTACGAACTTGTCGTGCCCCCTTTTAAATTAAAAAAAAACCTAATTCGATCAATTTCTTCGTTTAAGGTTCAGCTGTATTTTTTTTCCCAGAAACTTCTTTGTTCCCATCTGATTTATTTCAATCAATGTCAAACTTCATTAAATCACAAATTCACTCTTATTATAGCTAAAATTAATATGCTTTCGTATTTGGAAGTCTCTGGAGTGGAACTCGTATACTATTTTTTATGTGTTACTTTAGTTTTGATGCGAGCTGAGTACCGCATAAATTAGTGGAATGTTTTCGTAAGTTCACAAAAACGAAACACCGCATATTAGATTTTCGGCAAAAGGATTTTTGGCCTTATTCCAATCTCAAAAGTCTTATCTTATACGAACGTAATGTGTTTCTTGAACTATTTTGACTTTTTTCTTACGCATTCTTCTTCCGTTATTTCGCACACACAACGGAGTGTCGTTTCCTGCGAAGATATCGAAAACACATTTTGCCCGGAAAAAGGTGAAAACGAAAGATTAATTCCAATCTGTATTTGAATTTCGCAAACAAACAAAATCAATGGTAAACGAAACAACGTAAGAAATTTCCAATAAATCCAACTCTTCAACGCGGATTAATAATATTATACATACTATATGTACTGAATTGTACATATAAAAGTGTACTCAAATACCCGTAGTAATGTAAACGTTAAATCACGAAACTTTATAGAGGACGCTTCATAAACTTTCATTGTATGGATCGATGTCCCTGTGGGTAACTCTCAAATTACACGGGTTTGTCAAATTTTCACGACTTTTCTCGATCAAATTAACCTTTTTTTTTTTTTTAGGATAACGGATAATAAAGACTTTGTTTTTACGGCAACACTTTTACGACGTGAAAGGTTTTTGGTAAAATTTTGACGAAAGTTTGTCGAAAAATGGCAACGCTATCAATCGAGTAAATACGAGGCTATATAACACATAAATGCAATTGCGTAGGTGGTTTTACAAAACCGTACAGAAATTATGGTATAGTCTAACGACAATTTATTGTCTTTTTTATTACTCTCATGCGACGAAACGTAAGAAAGTTTTATTTAGAGTTTATTCTTACGCAAATGCGAGATCTTATTTTACAACCGTACATTGCCTTCAAAGAAATTTTATTAAATAATGTGTTTATAATTCGAATATATAAATTTATAATTTGCTTTTACTTTATGTTATAATGAAAATAAAATGTCAATACTATTCGTCACACTTTTCATAGTACGGAGGGAAAATTGTATGATTGCCATGTTTAATCAGTATTGTGACGTCTTTGTGAAATTAAAACACGCTGATTCGACGATTCATCGTCGTATTTCGAAATAAAGTAAATTAAGATTCTCGAGGAGTTAAATTTATTGCGGTTTCGTATTATGAGAGACATAATCCGTATTTTTAATTGCAATTTACTGCTCAAGTGAAATATTCAGAAGGATTCAATGAAAATATAATCAGAGGGAGCGAGCGGCGGTCGGTTACGAAGCCTTATTTCACGAAATAACGCCGAATGAATGATTAATGACATCAAATTTTTTTTCAAGAGTCTAACAATGAAAAATTACTCTGCAAACTATCAAATTATAAGTTATCTAGGTCATTTTTCACACGACAAAGAAACATGTTATGCATCCGGTGAAAAGCATCTGAGTGGTATCGTTTTGTTGAAGTCTCGTTAAAAGTTGAAAAAAAATTAAATCATTGTCATTCAAACGTTCTTATAATTTAAAACTAAAATAATTACGATAAAAGCATCAAAACCTGTTACAGTGAAATAATTCAAAAACGTATTCTGAAAACTCTCATTTTGCGCATAAAAAAAGTATGAAAAATAAGTTGAAAATTTAAATCCAAAACCTACTTTATATAAATATCCCATAAAGAATTATATGTGTTTAAAAATATTGGATTCGAGATAATGTCACAGTAAAAGTGACGAAGGGAACGTTCTTTTTACGCTGAAATGATGAAATATCGTGTTGATTTTTATCTCTTACACCGTAAAGGGCCTTAAAAAAGCTTTACATGAAAAATTTACATAAACGTGACCCGAAATAATTATATTATATTCTTATGTACCTACGCGTAAAAAAGATAGCTCATCAAATTCAAATATTCAGTTTAAACTTGTCGACTATAAACAATTATACACATTTGAGACTTGTCAATATGTACAAGGTACGAGAATAATAAGAAACTATCTCAAAACCTTTCAAGTACTCGTAAATCTAGCAAACGGAGACTGGTGATTTCAATCTAGCCATATCTTGATAGTAACGTCGTAAAATCTTTCATAGAACGCAATAGACATATTTATGTCTGAAATATAAATTTAAAAGATCAAAACGTCTCGTATTTTACACATTCACGAACGGAAGACATCCGCGTGTGAGTTTCAACGGAAAATAAATATCCTCACGGTTAAAAAATGGCATTCATATCATTCTTAAAATGCGCGTTTCTCGTTAAAAAAAAAACTTACACGTCGCCATAAAACTTGATATATATTTTTTAATATTTCCTCAAGTTTTAATAATTTTTTCCGTATGGGGAACATTATTTACGGTAAGCTCTCCCTCATCTCACTCCGCAAATGACAGATTAAAAATCGTCAGTGACACAATTTCTCAAAAGCGTATATTATTAAATGGCGTATAAATATTTCGAGCTTAATCCGCCGTCGCGAAGCTTAAAAACTTACTCGGAAGATTTGGAAAGTGGTGTAAGACGCCAAACTATTCTTCGTGCTTTATTAGCTGTTTGCGATTCCACAAGAGTTAATTATCCCCATACCTCTCACACCAAAATAGAAAGCTCTCGGTGCCCCTTCGAAATTCAACGCAACCCTTCCCCTAGTGTGCTGTCTGTGTTGCTCGAAACAGTTTCGCTAACTTTTTAATTAAAAACGGGAAAATTCAGGATACGATTTCTTCTTCTTGATTCTCGGGCGATATGCAGATTGCATCTGTGCGATTAAGGCATCGCTGAGACGACGAACTCCGAATAAATTTAATATAAATTCGTCCGGTTAACCGGCGAACTCGTTTAACCGATTACTTGGAGACTTTCGACGAGTGTGCGTGTTGAGAATTTTAATACTTTTGAACTTTAAAATTTTCTCGAATCAGTAAAGTCGGCCCCTTTTACGTTTTGATACAATCAATGTTACAAATTTAGAATTGATATACATATGTACATACATACATATATATGTATGTATACATCTGAATTTAACACCACAGTATTATTTAGTATTAAGGAAACAAAGAGACATAATCGTGATTGTCATTTCTAGCCAAAATATCAAATATAGTGTATATTTTAAGCTTTTAAATTCAACTAACATTCTTGTATTCAGATTACGAACATAAGTGACATGCGAGACGTTTTGGTTAACATAAAATACTAGTGTGTAAGCCCGTTGAATATCAACGGTGCGATTTCTCATCACCCGTACTGAAAAATAATATTAAATTTAATAGTTTTTATAGTTGTTGCATCTGTGCAACAATGCGCCATCTATGGCGCGTTATAATACAACAACGTAACAATTTAGCAAAGTCGCGAGCCTATTTTTTATTATATAAATAGTTAAGTTGAAGCCATTATTATCTGGTTTGGCTCACCGCGTAAGCGTTCTGTTCCGATACCGGGTTCAAATCCCACTCGTGCGACGTTGTTTTTTTTTTTTTAATTATTTACATCAGCGAGCGTTATCAGCAGACAGACAGACAGACGGATTTCGGCTATTATATATGTATATAATATAATATAATTCTCACCGCGATATTGAAAATTCGATCACTTTATGTGAAATATCGACTGAAAATGTTAAAATTATATTCGAGGCTATTGACATTCACCGACTTGAATAATTTTTCTTTTCAAAATATTGAAAATTAATTTTACACTTTTAAAGAGGATTTCGTGTTTTTAATGAAAGGTCATCTTCTTTGTTCGAATGCCACAAAAGGATTGGGGGCAATGAAAAGGAGAGATTTACAATTAAATTATCGGTGAGTTGTAGCGGTGAACACAGTTATGGACTTTTTCGAATCGAGTTTTGGTGAGAATCATTGTAAATTCCCCGACAGAGAAAGAGAGGTGATTAAGAATAAATTGAAATCATATGTCATATGTACAACTGGGCAGGATTGCGGTTCGGATGTGTGCCAGTAAGTAATAAGCGGGTCTCGGTCAAAAGAAAAGGCGGAAATTTGTTGTTGACATTTCAGCCGGAAACTCCTAAAGTTCGCCTGTTATTTCGCATTCAAAAAGTACGAAGAGGAAAAGCGCGCGAGATGAATTTGTAAAAGGGTTACGCAACGTACGAAACTTCTCCAGCGAGTATGATTTACGCATCTCGCCAGGATATGACGAAAAGTCTTCACGAACAAAGAGACAAATCACAAAGTATAGTATGATAATAATAATAAACGATTTTTTTTTTAAATTATGGATCTACTATGTATGTACATTATTTTGCGGCAATGTTATGCGAGAGAGCGATTTTCGAAATCCTTAAGAAGCCGTACACAATATTGCGACAAAGTTTAAATGTGTTTCGGCGCTACGCTCTCTAAACTATTTGAGGAACGTCGTCAAAGTAATTCCGTTAAGCGAAATAACAACCCTTCGAGTGAACTCAGTGTCAAATTTCTTAGAAAGTTACTTGAAATACTTTCGAAATTTTATCGAATTTTAACCAGTATATTAAACAGAGAGCTTTTGTAAATAAAAACTTCCACTGTGTAATTTTTGATTCAGCAAAACTTCGACGGGATCGATTATTTTAAACAGCGATGGATAATTAACGTAACGATAACAGATAATGATTAAACGGCCTGTTTTTTTTTTTTTTCTATTTCAACCGTTCAACGCAGCGTTATGATTACAAATATCGATTCGAACGTTATTTTATAAAGTTATATTAATTTCGATTTCCAAATGTAAACAATTCTGAATTTTTTTAAGGTAAATGGAACAAAAAGAATATGAATGTGGTCGACGCTCGCTTATCGGAAACGGAAATTCGTAGCAATATTGGATTTTCCGTATAATAAGAGAAGATCGAAATTTTTATGTATACATATGTACCTTATTTTTATGCTGCGTACACACCGACGAACCGAACAGATTATTTTTACGTTGACAATATATCGATGGGTTAATGCAGCGGTCATCAACCTACGGCCCGCGGGCCAGATTCGGCCCACGAGAGATTTTCATCCGGCCCAAGGAAAAAATTGACTTGATTTTTAAAAACTAATTTAAAATTTAAAATTTTTGACATGATCGTGATATTTTATACAAGAAAAAAGGTCAAATCCCTTCACAATTTTTATTTGGGTATGGTTTCCAGGTAGTTAAGACCCAAATGAAATACAAAAAGCAACTTTCCGTTCGTCTTTTGTTTGACGACCGTTCGTCATTCCCGTATTTTAACAAAAAAAAATCATTTTCTTGGAAAAGTGGCATAGTTAATCTCTTGCAGGTGTATATTCTGAAGATGCAAATTTTCGGACAAATCGTCACTCATCACTAGAGCTAGGCAAGATCCGGCATGGACGTATTGATTGACTGAGGTTTTCACATCAATCTCGCAACAGAAGTTGGCAGGAGCACTAGTTGTTACATTTATTAAAGTACATATCTTTATAGTAAATAGTTTATTGATTTTTTTTAATACGAAGTTAGGTTAGGTATAGGGTAGCTTGAATTCAGTTTTCGATTGCTACATTTTTTCGTTGATATTTGTGAAAAAAGTCTACTTTTCGCGAAGTTAGGTTGGGTACAGGGTGGCTTGAATTCAGTTTTCGATTGATACATTTTTTTGTCGATATTTGTAAAAAAAGTCAACTTTTCGCGAAGTTAGGTTGGGTACAGGGTGGCTTGAATTCAGTTTTCGATTGTTACATTTTTTCGACGATATTTCTGAAAAAAGTCTACTTTTAGCGAAGTTAGGTTGGGTACAGGGTGGCTTGAATTCGGTTTTCGATTGACGCATTTTTCGTCGATATTTCTGAAAAAAGTCTACTATGAGCGAAGTTAGGTTGGGTACAGGATGGCTTGAATTCAGTTTTTGATTGACGCATTTTTTCGTCGATATTTCTGAAAAAAGACTACTTTTCGCGAAATTAGGTTGGGTACAGGGTGGCTGGAATACAGTTTTCGATTGTTACATTTTTTCGTCGATATTTGTAAAAAAAGTGTACTTTTCGCAGAATTAGGTTGGGTACAGGGTGGCTTGAATTCAGTTTTCGATTGAAACATTTTTTTTTTTTTTTTTTTTTACATACTTATGTTTGTATATAAAAAATATATGCAAATTGGTTTGAATTGGATTCCAATAAGATTTTTTTTCATCCGGCCCTCTATACATTTCAAAATTCTGAACCGGCCCATTTCCCAAAAAAAGGTTGGGGACCCCTGGGTTAATGCACAGATATTGTATGTATGTATGTCCAGTTTTGTTTTGAAATATTGTAAGTGACATACATCTCTTGTGCATGAAAACTATGGACGAAATGGATATGTTATATATTTGAATAGGGCAATATCTTTTCAAATATACTTTTTGATATACAATACTTTTTAAACATGAAGGTTTGATGCAGATGGACGTTTTGTGTATCATAACTCAATTTTGGTAAAAATGGACATATCTGTGCACTAACCAATCGATATGTACATACATACGTACAATTGTACATGTAAATGATGAATTTTCATATTGGTGCGTTCATTGTGAACTGAAGTGCTATTTCCCGAAGTGTTATGCTATGTCCAATTTGAAAAGTTCTCTAAATGACTCGATGTATTCCATACAAAAATAGCCAATTCGCAACGTAAAAACGGGTGTAAGGGACCGAGAAAATTCCATAGGGCGTCTCTAAATGTTTCATAACTTGAAATTAGTTTTCGTAGAGACAAATAGTTGTCTCGCACGATGTATATATGTACATACATATGTCTGGGTTTGTGCTAAACAAAACGCGTCGATCGATAAACCCGTCGCAGACTTTTGTTCCCGAAGATAGCAAACATAGACGGGTGCGAAATTTATATCGATCTGTCACCGGTGATAGACAAGTCTGTCATGTCTCGAAAACTTGAATGGCCATCGAAAACGTACCGGCAGACAATAACAAGATTGAACGGTTGACTTTGCCCACAGCGAAGAGAGCCCTGTTCAAATTAACGAATAATTGGTACCGCTATACCGCAAAGAAAATTAAGAACGAGCCGGAAGTCTCCGAAAGGTTTTTGAAATGAATTGTCCCAATTAAGTGCACAGTCATTTTCCGTTCGAGACAAAACTTCGAGTGAAATAGCTCTTAACGCAGAGAGAGACGTGCCGTGAAATATCAAAAAATAAAATATTAAAATTGGGTAATAAGTCGCGCTTTGAGAACTTGAAATTTTACGCTCTGATTTATGCGTAATTTTATGTTACAGTAAAAAATTAATTTAACGTCACCAGCACGAGTCGCAAGGCGATAAATAAGATAACATATTTTGCATCGATAAAGCGCCCCTGTCAAATTTTGTAATTAAGCATCGATAGATTACAAAATTACGCGCACTAAAAATAGATAAATTTCGCATCTAAAATTTAATACACACACACACAAACATATTCGGGAAGCAAAATTGTTGGCTTTTATTTACGGTGATTGCATTGTGCGAGCAATTATTTTAAAATTGAAAATTTATTTCTCGTTCGTTTGCATATCGGATTTTTTTCAATTAAGTTTTAATAACGTTTACCCGAACGAGTCTGAGGTATCCGCATCCGTACGCGGTTATAATTTATTTAGCGGACATTAAAAAAAGAACTGGAAAAACATTGGCCCAACAATCGGATATTTTTTTTATATAAAAAATTTATAAAATATAAAGTGAAAAGTTTCGCTGACCATTTAAATGCGACAATATTTAAAGGGATAAATGGATAAAAGGAGGAGTATCTTCAAAAGATCTCAAGAAAAGCGGTGACTGCAAACAGGGAGACAGTCCCTTGTTGACGCAAAGTCCAAGCAAAGTTGCCCTTACAAAAGGGCAGAGTTTTCGCAGCCTAAGGAATGGGAGAGGGTGGGAGTTATGGGGTTAAATCCACCTAGACACCTACATTTGTCTGCTAAGAAACGGCCAACAGTTAATAATAATCGAAAGAAAGTCAACGGGATTTCCTCGGCTTTCCACTTCCTTCTTTTCTTCCATTTTCACCGTTGTCTTCGCAAATTCTAGACATTCTTTGTTGCGTCGAAAAACAACTCGTCCTCAATGAGAAAGTTTTATGCTTCTTCTTCATATTATAAACTAGCTTAAAGTGCCTGGCATCGCCTAGGCTATAAATTTTAGATTCCTTAAAATGTTGGAAATACTATTGATATCGAAGAACTTACCATGATTTTTATAATATACCATTTTTAAATGACATCTCACGTCATTACTGCAAAACCAAAAAAAAAACCTTATTCAAAATTTATTTTATTACATTAATACGCATAAAAACAAATTAATATGATCATGATTTTCGATAAATAAATAATTCAACACTAAGTCCTCTAAACAAATCAACAAAATAGTCACTAATCCAAGTTTCCTAATACCACCAAATAAAACGCACAGTATCATAGGAAGCACCTCTGCAAAGTTTGATTTCAATTAGTTAATATATCGATGGGTTAGTGCACAGATATTGTATGTCCAGTTTTGTTTTAAAATATATGTACATCTCTTTTGCATGAAAAAAATGGGACGAAATCGATATATTATATATTTGAATAAGGCGATATCTTCTCAAATATATTATTTGGACATACAATACTTTTTAAACATGACGGTTTGATGCAGATGGACGTTTTGTGTATGATAACTCAATTTAGGTAAAAATGGACATATCTGTGCACTAACCAATCGATACGTACATACATACATACAATTGTACATGTATGTAAATGATAAATTTTCATATTGGTGCGTTCATTGTGAACTGAAGTTCTATTTCCTGAAGTGTTATGCTATGTCCAATTTGAAAAGTTCTCTAAATGACTCGATGTATTCCATACAAAAATAGCCTTCTTCTCAAATATACTATTTGGACATACAATACTTTTTAAACATGACGGTTTGATGCAGATTGACTCAATTTTGGTAAAAATGGACATACATTATCTGTGCACTAACCCATCGATATATTTGATTTATTACACTCGAAACCAAAAACATTAGAATATTTTTTCTATACCTATGTATGTATGTGTATAACCATTTTAGGTATCTATATTAATGCAAGCTCGCTTGTGCAAAATTTCGCTACGCTGGAATCTTGAGAATTTTCCACGCGAGTACGTTTGACTAATTTTCCGTGCTATAATCTTCGGGAACATCTCAAAAGGACCACGTAACAGGATCGCTTGTCTTTGGCGAGATCCGTTAATAACTCAATAAGGGGTTCCAAATGAGCGCGATAACCAACCAACATTATCTACATACATATCTCCACAGACTCGGATGAAATTTTGAGGTCATCACAATAATTTAACAAACACCCACCGAAACTCGCATACGAACACTTGACAGTTTAAAATCGTGACGTATATTATAACCACAGGGCGTTTACAAAATTTATTGTCGCACTATTAGATTCGTTTCGTCGACAGTATCCTGTTTGCGTAACGCTTCGCAGCAACTGTCCATTTTAATTTGGAACAGGTACGGGTCGGGTCGGCTAAAAGCCTTTGTTGCGGTTTTATTGGACACACAAGACAGAGGACAACGCCTTTCAGCTCTAGGATGGTTTCCTTAATGGTGGTATTCAGACTGTGCTCTCGTGTGTTTATAGTACTATTTTTTATTCGTTGTCCCCTTTTAGAAGAGCTGGCCATAAAAAGTCAGTGTCCTTGTAAGTCACACTTCAACGTCGACCTTTATAATCGTATCAAACTATTATTGACATTAATCTTATACGCAACTGTTATATTATATTAATATTTTTACATTATGTACATTGTTATGTATTGGAGGTTGAGGAACAGAGAAAAATGAGAAAACAGCACTTGATGTTATGAAGATGATTTGCTTATTGATTTCACAATGGTTCATTTGGTGGTAAAATATAAAGATTTCGTCAGTGCGATTCGGAAATTTGCGTAATTAACGGTATAGCAAGTCGCTATACCGATTAGTAGTATGAAGGTCAACTTGGAGTGATTGAATGTCGTAAGAATTTACGTCTGTGTATGGTGATTGTGACTGGAGGAGTGGCTGTTCTCCGACCTTTACATCTATATATAAACTTAAGGGGTTAGAGAGGCGAGAGGAAATCAGCTGATCCCTGGGTCGATTGCAATTGGTCAATAGGTCGCCTGATTTGCACTGTCGAACCTGATTGGTCAGCGTCAACTTAGACTGAGGGGAAGAGAGGCAGGGGGTTATGTGTTGCGATCTGACTCATATCCGGGCCGTACCGAATCTTAGCCAAATGCGCAGAAAATAACAATGTATGACTCGTCCGAGGTATGACGAATTTCAAGTTAAATGTGTATAAGACCAAAAGTCCGTGGTCAGTTGCTACGAATTGACATTCAGTTGTATGTACTATTGCGTCATATTTATTGAATCTGATACAATAGTTCGTGGAGACGTAACAACATACATATGTTTGTAACATTATAACCATAGTGAAAGTTCGACGGTCGAGTATTGGACTCGGGAACAAAGGGTTGTAGTTCGATTCAATTGATTTTTTGACCGTTTCGAGTATTATAGCTACTATGTACAGCTGCTAGCAAGTTTTAGGTGTAATTAAAATCAATTGGCCGATTCCTGCCAGAATTTGCCAATACATACACCTGACTTGCTTACTCCAAATAATAATAAATAGTAATATTCAGACGATCGGTCATTTAGAAGTGGCGCTTTTCTATGACAGTATAAAGCAGTGGTCGGTAACTTTTTTCGAGCTAAGAGCCAAATTAGGGAAAACCTTACAAAATTGGTAAGTTTAGGAGCCGCAACATACTATTTTTGAATTATATATTCAACATTTAATTAAATGTTACTCATTAATCATTAATGAAATTTGATAGCTGTAAAAAATGCGTTATCCTCGTAATATTTCTTAACGTTTGTCAGCTTATTACTAAAAAGTATTATAAAGTTTAATTCTGAAAAACGATCTTAAAGCTTTTTAGTTGCATTAATTGGATTAATTTTGATCTTGTGTAAATTGTGTGTCAACGTTGTGTTTCACGCAATACGTTGGATGACAGCGAGAGCCGTAGATTTTCATACAAAGAACCGCGTGCGGCTCCGGTGCCGCCGGTTTCCGACTGCTGGTATAAAGGTATAATTTTTTACTTTATTTTCTGTTCATAACCAAATAAAGTAAAAATTTTGAGCGAAACCTTAGCAATTCCAGCGAAGTTTATAGAAGTTTTCGTTTGAATTTAATATGTAAGGCGTAAACTGGGGATTTCAATGCCATTACTTGCTGACCCTTATACCGCGGCGAAAGAAAAGTGTAAGAGGGACACGTACAAGTATGTATAAAAATTCCGTCTCATTTTGTCAGATATACGACACGACACTTTGCGTTTATGAAAGTTTGCTGCTGAAAAAAAAAAAAAAGTCTTTCGCCAGGTGAGACGGGAAATTTCATTTCCTTCGATGCCTACGCGGGATAATAGAAAGGAAACACATCTTAAACTTTGGCGGGGAAAAGCTCCTTAAAAAAAGTCTTTTGGGAGTCGTGTATAAACAAAAACAACAACCATCTCTGAAGCTCGGCAAAAAAGAACAACGTTTGTGGCGAAACATAAAATGAAATTCCTTAACGCTTAAAAGTTAAGTTGGAGGGCCCGTTGGGCAATCAGGCTTTATAAACAGAACATCCTTATTTAGCGTAAGAACCAAATTTTATATACAGGTATCTAATATTAAACAAACACGGTATTTGCACAAAAAAACTTTTTTAATTATTTCTTATACCTATATATAGATACAACACATTGCATCGTTGGCATTTAAATGTTTTGTATGATATCCGATAACTTCTTAGCGGAACTGAAAGAAAACGGAAATGGTTAATTAAAATTTACCTTCCACTTTAGCAAAAATGTATTTATGTATGTAGACCGTAATATTTATACTTTATGTATAGACGAAAATAATGAGGCCCGATACGATAAAGTGTGTTCTATAGAATGCCATCGGACGCATTACGGGCGATATTTACGTGTCCTATTAACCCTATTTCATCCCTATAGTCCTTCGAGGGTTTGTAGGAATATTTAAGAAGGCAAACCGGTAGTGAACGGCGAAAAACCTTCCAATGTACTACAGTAATTTATACGGCCATTTTTCCTACCCGGTGCTATATGCGGCGAGGCGTTTTCCTTTACATTTTCTTCTTAAAAAAAAAAAAAAAAACAGCAATTGTGTTGAATATCGATTTCATACCATACAAGAAATTCTTTAACAAAAACATTTAAATCATGCTGAGAATGGAGACTTTCCCTTTGATATCCAAATCTATATTATAATATCTTTGAGGCTTTGAGGCTTTGCGGTTCGGTTGAAAACCGTTCAGATTTAGCATTTCATATAACGTGTAATGTTGGAATTAAGGCGAGGTTCACTTATCTAATCAGCGATTAAATTAGCATAATTTCGTTTCATATCATAATATATACAGTTTGCGTGTATTTAAACGTACACCTGTATAGAGTGCTTTGCTCGATTTAGTTGTGGCATCTGGTTAAAGTGAGTGCAAACGCAATATGTTAAAATGTTAAAAGTATCCGCAACGGTTGGTGCATTCTCGAATTCTGCATCACCACTAGTGGTGCATTTGTGTCGAACAATTCCATCTACTTAATGGATATTCGCTCGCTGCTAAGTGTTTGAAAATCAGTCGTATTCAACGCTTCAAATGTGAAATTTAAATATTTATTGCGCAAACAATGAACTGTGCTTCACAAATAGTGACAAAAATGTATTAATTCAAATTTTAATTAACGTAAAACTGACACTGCACGTATTATATACAATTTATTTTCATTGTTCGATAAATACGTACATTAGCAAAATATGTACAATTAATTTAGATTGAAAATTAAATGAATATTATTTCAATATTTCAATTTTAACATTATGCGTGCATACAAATGAGTATATACATATATTTAAATAATACATTCCAGATTGAAAACGACTGATACTGTGCAGACAGGTATCGAGTTTTGTACAACTCGATTGCGATGTGCAATCAAATTTTTTTTCCTGCACATCTGCTGAAATTTTCTCAGAATGCACAATAACAGTGAGGTAGTTAATTATTCCAAAATTTAGTATCCTTCAAAATCTAGTGACTAATTTAAATCGCATTGACAATTTTTCTATACCTACAATCATTGCAGCATGCAGTACATACATACATATAATATATATTATATTTTATTTCGGAAGAAAGAAATGAAAGGAATGCGAAGAATTGTGGAATTCGAAATGAAAGGTTTTTCGAGTCATGACCTGACTATTTATTACGTACAATGCTCGCATACTAAAACACCATGACCGAATATTATGATGAATGAAAATAAGTTAAGCTTTTCCGTTTAAAAAAAAAAGTGTGACGAACATCATTAACGTCGACGAAATGAACACACGGAATACTAAACAACTCAAAAGCATTAAAATTTAATACAATACTGCGTGTACATAGTTTACATTGGAATACATAAATACATATAATGTAATACAATGTACAAGTTTGCGACATCTTTACGCGAAAGTTCAACGGTGCCTAATTCGCGTTTGATTATTATAATATATGGTCGTTGGAGATTAATGACAAAACTAGACACAATAATAAATCGTCCAAGTTCAAACATTACAAGACACTTTAATTACAAATTAAGAGCAAACGACCGCATCCTTCGTTACGTAGCGAACTCGGATTGGCGAACTAAAACCTTGTGAATTGTTGGCGTATGACGTTATTTTATGTTCGCTATTCGCACGTATCACTAGTGTTTTGCAATTTGCACGCCGCGATGAAAGATATTTAGGTCATATATTGTACCGCTTTGGAAATATGTGAGTGAATATCGTCTAGTGGGATTTAAAAGAAAATACGAGTCGAACAAATGTCTTTACGGGTCATAAGTAGGTGAAATTCGCAGGAATATGTGCTCTCAAAGAGATAAAAGCTATCGAGGATGTGTGCTCTAGTAGTCTACATAGTCCACCCAGTCAAAGGTTTCCAAAGTTAGCGAAGAAATTTAGAAAACTCCTGTAGGAAAAATGTTGAATAGTCTGAAACTTTTATATAATATATGAGCATGTATATTTTTATAAATCCTTTCACGTTGCATTGAATAATATCAGATGTAAAGACATTTAAAATAAAAGTATCCTAATATTGTAATGCACGTGTGCTAAAAAATTGAAAAGCCTTTAAATCTACTTATATCAGTATCTATGTATGTATATATATTTAAGTGTTTTAAAATTTTTTTAAATTTAAACGAGCTTTATAGGATTCCAATTTTATAATACCGTCAAACGAACAATCAATTAAAATGTTTCATTCAAATAATATTATAATAATCATAACTCATAAATTTGAAAAACAAATGACATTCAAATATCGCATAACCTTGACGTATCTATTTATAAAATTAAATTATATAAATTTTGCGGGAATTCATTAAATTTATTAAGACATTTAACGCTCATGGGATGTATTGCGAAAATTTATTTAAATAAATTGTATGTAGCAATCAGATCAAAATTGCTTCACCATATCCCGTTCAAATTAACAACGAATTTGAAATTTCAACGCAAAATATTTCATTAATTTACCCAATCAAAAGGAGTTTTACAATACCTAATTTTATTAGTATTATATTTTACGAATTTATTTATTATCCGAATGCTCTCGTCAAACGATGTTTCGGTTTGATTTATTTGTTCGTAAAGTCTACAAAATGCAAATATCGAATTTATGAACGTCCGTTATTACTAAAACGTTTTGAAGATATCTGAGTCTGAAGAAACATAGGCTTGGCCGATTGACCTTGTTCTGTTTGGCGATAAGGCCAATAAATCTTTCGGCGCCCTCAGGATCATTAATGGCGCCTCGGGAAACTGAGACGAACGTCCCTCACACCAAAACGAGGAATCTGCCCAGTGATCCAGGATCGCAAGAATTCCAGACAAATGGCCCAGAAGGCGACGAGTGAGGACTCTCTCCGCTCGGATAAATCGGTCTGATTTACAAGGAAAAAGGGAAATGGGACATAAACTCCACTGTGACAATTATCCAATTACATTCTCGTGATTTGCAATTTTGTCCATTGTGTGACTAACAATCATACGAGGACATACATACATATTGTACTCATTGTTACATTTAAAATCAATAAAAAAAAAAATTATACGTGTTACGTTGTGAGTGAAATCAAATGTAACAATTCCACATTTGCTGATGACATTAAACTTTTTAGCCCTGTCTCTCCGGGTATAAACAGTTTACAGGATGACCTAAACTCTATAAATAGATGGTGGCTATTGTCTTTAAATATTACATAATAAGTGCTCTGTTTTACACCTAGGCCGAACTAACCCCCAAATCCGTTATTTAATTGATAATGTAAGTGTCCCAAAAGTTGCATCTCAAATGGACCTGGGTGTTGTTATTTATTTATTTATTACACGCCTAAAAGAAGGCTTTTACAAGAAATAATACAAACAGAAAAGATAACAAAAAAATGACAATAAGAACAGTAAAATTTATTAAACTAAGAAGAGGAACTTCTTAAAGAAAGCAACAGCTTGAGCTTTACTAAATGAATGCTTATACAGAAATAATCCAATAAATTCCCATACTCATTGCCAGTCCTAATTAACCTAGGAATAGGAGATTGCATATAATAATTGGTGCACAAATTACCTTCATCCACAAACAAAAATTGAGATCGAGTAAAACGCGCAGGAACTTTTAATCGTAAAATCGACTCAACAAGAGTAGGACAATCAATTAAAGAATTTACAATTTTATAAAAAAAGATCAAGTCGTTCACAACTCTTCTATCAGATAATGTATGCATTTTTAAACCAAGTAAAAGAGAGTCATAACAGCTATTATCTCAAAAGACCTTAAATGGTCTACTCATATTAACTCCTTAGTAAATAAGTGTTATTCATATATGTATTATCAAACGTGTATTTAAGACATTTAATATCCAGTTGCTGTCAAAAATTTATACATCGTATATTTAATATTAGACCTACATAAATTAGAATTTGCTGTAAATGTTTGGAGCCCTAACTTCAAAAAAGACACTGTATATTTCCAAAGAAGGATTACAAAAATGCCATCTGAACTTCGATGACTATCCTATAATGAAAGGTTGAAAAAAATGAGTCTCACATCTTTGGAGACGAGAAGAGTAAGAGGCGATCTAATAGAAGTCTACAAAATAATAAATAATAAATATAAATGCCCAAATTGAAATTACTAAATGACAAATCGAACAAAATTGTCAGAGACTCTTTTTTTTCAAATAGAGTCGAAGTTTGGAACCGCCTGCCAAATCAGCTAGTAACTTCTAAAAATCACATCTACATATAAGTTTTTGAACATAAATGGATTTTTGTAATCCTTTAAATATAAATAATTAAAAATTGTACGTACAAATTATAACACACCCCTGGGCTTGTATGTATTTTAAATAAATAAATAAATAACATGTACGGTGGTATGTGTTTGAATACACGTGTCTTATAATCGCACAATTTCAATTGTTTTCTGTTCAATGCTTGTTATTGCCATTTTGTATTTTGTCTACATATCTTCGATATAAAACCGCCATGTGTACAATCCGACGAAACGTTATTTTGCGAATTCGTGACATTTCAACAATTCAGATTTTAATCACGGTTCTGTATACGCGATCGAAAGACTTATGTACACTTTGTGGCCATATTTGCTCAAAGCACGCGTCTTTGGCGTAGTAAAATTGAAAATTTCCATGGCAAAATTCATAACGAAACGGGAACAAACAACGTGGTTATTGCTATCAAAATTACAGTCCTCGCCGATCCTTTATCCTCGAATGCTTTCGAAATATTTCGCATGCGTAGTATTTCTACCTACCTAACAATATAATGGCTGTTCATAAATCGCCCTGAATGGATAGATTTTTGTTTGCGGTTATCATTCATGGATAATTAAGCGCCCGCAACGTTTCACAGTTTGCAGATCATTTGTCATGGAATTCTCCTCTCTCTCTCTCTATTTCGATTTCGCAATAATGTCACAATAAATCTGAGTATCATCGACAGCACTGATGGCTCTATGACTCGTTTGCACCCCTTTAAGGTCTGCTATATAAAATACTCTCTCCAAAACAACCTAACGTTTCCATTCAATGAGCCTTGAGTCTGATGTGAATTTTATTTTGTCTATAGAAAAAAATATGATATTGAATAAATCGCTATCTGAAGACCTTCTGCGAGGAAGTGACGATACGTAGAAACTCTTTTAAACGTTAAATAAGGAGGAAGCACAACTTTAAAAAGAAGCTGATCAAAAGAAACCCAACAATTGTCCTGAACGTTCGACGTTCCAATTCTTATACACGATTGATCTTTTTTCGTCTTTCACTCTAACAAACACATGTACCTACATATGTATGTACGTCGACGACAATTGTAAAATAAACATGAAATAATAGCGAGAATATATCGCGTCCTCAGACCACAAAGGTGACATTTTAAAGATTGAACTGATCACACTGTGCAACAAAAAAAAAACTACCAGTGTGGAGACTAGTCAATCTTTACTACATACATATGTATGTACATATGTTTGACCCATCAAATCCGAATATTATAGTGAAATTTGTTAGTTAGCTCTTGTTTATGAGATATGAGCGTTTTAAAAATGAACAATGCGGTCTGTAACTCAAAATTTAGTACTTTTGTGCTAAAAATGAGTATTGAAAGCAATAAACAGATGCTTTTGATATTGATTGTGATATTTGAAAGCTTTCAAATACTTATAAGTAATTGTCTAGCGAATTTTAAAAGTAAAAATATATTTTTTTCCAGCGTTGTTTGTTACATGCGTTACATTGTTTTTTTCAATTTTAGAGTTTTTTTTTATTTTAATGTATTTATAAGGATTGGTTCTTGTGATTGGTGATTGACTGATTGTGCTCCAAAAATATTATTAGAACTTTTGTACTTTGTGATGCCAAAAAAAATGTGACATCATTCGAATGTGCCACTTGACTGCCCTGATAGAATAAATAATATATGTACTGTATATAACAGGAACAAAGTTGCATTCATAACTTAAAATTTTCGCAAAATCGTTGACACGTCACCTTTGCGCTCCGAGGACGCGATATAATAATGCAAAAACGACAACGTGCAGTTGGCAAATTTGCATCTGTTTCATATTCAAGTCGAATAGGAAATTCACTAATTTGATAAGACTCCACAGTTCAGATCCGTAATGATTAAATAGCATAATAACGTATTTAAATGAGTCGTGTCTAATAAAACAACTTTTTCAGTAAGCATAAAATTGTACAGTAACCCAATACATACCGTTTTTAGCGGTCGATATCATACACTTGCACTGACATCAAATTGAATTATTTATTCACACACCGTTTGACTAAGATTTGCACGTGTACTTTATATGATCCAGCGGAACTTACTAGGTACTAAAGGAGCTTTTCATTTTCCATTCGAAACATACAGTTATATTTACACTAGTGTAAGCCCGTTGAATATCAACGGAGCGTTCTCATCACCCGTACTGAAAAATAATTTTAAATTTAATAGTTTTTATAGTTGTTGGAACACGGGAACTCTTTAAGATTTAATATTGGCCAATTATAGCACGAACGTCATCGCCTCCGTTTGGAAGATAGTGTTAGCACGATTCCTCCCAACCTGGTGATACCGGGTTCAAATCCCACTCGCGTGACGTTCTGGTTTTTTACGTCGGCGAGCGTTATCAGCAGACACACACACAGCCACACAGACAGAAGGAATAGGGCTATTATATATTACATACTAGTGTAACCTCGTTGAACATCAACAAATGTTTGTGTGAGTGAGTATATGTGTTTTTAATAGTTTTTATAGTTGTTGCATTTAGCAAAGTGGAGAGCCAATTAAGATATTATATTGCCAAATCGTTGCATGCCCGTCATCGCCTCCGTTGGATGATAGTGTTAGCACGATTCATTCCAACCTGGTGATCAAGGGTTCAAATCCCACTCGCGCGTGGACGGTTCGTGTATTTTTAATTATTTACGTCAGCGAGCGTTGTCAGCAGACAGATACACACACACAGACGGAATAGGACTATTATATACATACTAGTGTAAGCCCGTTGAATATCAACGGAGCGTTCTCATCACCCGTATTGGAAAATTATATATTAAATTTAATAGTTTTTATAGTTGTCTATAGTATAGCATCTATGTAACAATGCGCCATCTATGGCGCGTTATAATACAACGAATCCCAAATTGATAAAATATATTTTTTTTACTTTACTATTTATATTATAATTATTAATTATTATATACATATATAATAATTATAATTTTGTAAGTGATTATGTAAAAATCAAAAAATAATAGTTTTTATAGCGTCATATATGTATTATTAGCAGAGTCACGATCCCTTTTGTAGGTAAGGCAGATTCACGATACCTTGTATAGGTAATGTTTAAAAAAAAAGGACTAAATTAACCAAGGGCGATAGCGGATAGCATTAGTGCGAGCCTCTCGAGCCTGGGGTCCTGGGTTCGATCCCCCACTCATTCTGGTTTTTTAATTATTTTTCCTCAGCGAGTGTTATCAGCAGACAGACAGACGGATTTCGGCTATTATACCTATATATATAATGATATCGTACGATTGTCAGATGTCATATTAATACAACTGTTTGTATACAACGAATCATCGGCTCGACCTTTCAAAAAGTGTACGTTTTATATATTTTTACAGCGTCAGTGTAAGAGCACCTGAGCGAGGGCTTAATTCTAACCCATTAATTACCGGTCGTGTGTATCTTTGTCCGGCTTCCGCTCTCTAGAATTAATCCCCGTCGAGTTAGGATCTAACCCCTCAAGACAGGGCCGCAACAATATTATAACTTGGCAATCCGATTAGACATACCAAACAAACAAACTGCGCAAGCGCTAGTTTATCCATTGTTGACCTCACATGCGCCCACAGGGGGATAATGGGGTTATTTTTATAAAAAAAATATATATAAAGGAACCCTCGGTGGACTGTTTGGAAACTTTTTTCGTTTTTTTTTTCTATTTAGGGTTCGCTGAAAATAAATATATAATCATGAGAAAGTGAGAGACATCGTCTTTTTTTTGGTACTAATGTAAAAATTATGTTCACGCGCACATCCAACATAATCGTGAATAAATTGACTTATTTACCCACAATGGAATAGCACGATAGTGATACAAATTATTCAAAAAAAAGTATTCAACCGTTAATTGCTTTTGGAAAATAAAATACATTTGAACGCTGAAATTGGGTTTAAATTAATTCCCCGTGAATACTGTCTGGGGTAAATTTTCCGTCAAAGGTTTTTGAATAAACTGAAAAGGAAATCCCAGTGCGAACGTTTTCATAAACTCGAACGTGTAAATAAATATTTTCAAAGCGAAAAACCGACCGTTGAACGGCACCGCTGAAATTCACCGAATCGCTAAAGCAAACCGTTAAGTTTTATTATACATACATATATAATATACACCTACATATATATAAATACAAAAGCTAATATCAAAAGTTTCCTAGCGAAGCTATAAACGACTTTGAAAATTCGCTTTGTATGTATTTAAAATCATTTCAATCTATAGGTAAAAAAGTTTATGTAATTTCACGAATTGAAAGAGTAATTAAGCGTTCGATTCAATTGGAAAATTTATGACAATGGATTAAATCACCGACATTTATATTACATTTGTGAATTTTCATTTCAGGCCGAATATATAATATAAAAAAAAACCCCCGTTAGTTCAGAGCGTTAATTATTACGGTCGCCATAATTTATTATGTATCACCCAAAAAGTGCACTCAATGATATTAGCCGATGTAGCGGCAAAATTTATTTTAATTATAAATCAATTCAATGTTGCCGTAAATGAGATTTGTGACAATTAAATTGTGTGTCGATTAAACTTTTCATTTGAATGCACTCCATGAAACCAGTCAGCTTTGACAATGCTTTGGCAAGTATACAGTGAGGTATTCGAATTATCCGTTTCATAAATAACCGAAACGGTTATATGAAATACTGGAAATAAAATAGGCTCCAAGTGCCAAAAACTTGATATATTTTTCTAAATAAAATCGAAACTCATTATTAATACCTATTTATTTTTAAAAATGAACTGAAATGGCAAAATTAAAACTTTTATCACCAGGTTTTCGCTTCCTCGTGACTCTAGAGCAGCGGTGGTCCGCGGGAGAATTTTGGTGGTCCGCATTATTCATAATCATCTAGCTTATCTTATCTACATATATCATCATCATCATCATATTCAGCCGTTCACCATCCACTGCTAGATAAAAGCCTCTCCAATCCTCTTCCATTCCTGTCTGTCTTGAGATATCTGCATCCACTTGACTCCACCCATTCTTCTCGATTCATCAGCCCATTTTCCACCCGGTCTACCTTGCTTTCTTTCACATCCTCTCGGATACCATTCCAGTACTTCTCGCGTCCATCTGCCATCTATTCTCGCTATGTGCCACTTTAACGTTTTCACACGTTCTGCTATATCTGCCACTTTGGTCATACTTCTTACCCACGTATTCCTCTTACGATCTCTTCTTGTTATACCAAGCATTTTATCTGTGTGCACTGGATTTTACGTAGCATTCTTGAATTTAGCATCCAATTTTCAACTGGCAGTTTTCATAATGAATAATGAATACATATATCGTTTATTTATTATTATTTTTCTATCATTATAAGGTGATATCCAACTGTTTGCAAATAAGTGCAAATACAAGTGTAATTAGCATTTCATATTTAGAATGTAATTTTAATGGAAAAAATCATGGTAGTGGTCCGCGGTATTCGAGATTTTGAGTTTAGTGGTCCGTGTGGTCCGAAAGGTTGGCGACCGCTGCTCTAGAGCACGTAGATTGACCCCGTCATACAATTGGGAACTGTCATTTATTTACTGCTATACATACCTACATATATAATGTATATTTTAAAATTAAAGCCCATGGATTTACACTCAACGCGATCTTCAAGCGTATGTAGTAACTAAAATATTTTTTTTTGCACATTGGACTTATTTAAGAATATTGGTGATGGCAGATAGAATCCAAATCTGAAAAAATCAGCTAGATTCTTTTTTTGGCACTTAGTGCCTATTTTATTTCCAGTATTCATATGTACTTTGTTCTCGTTAGAATAGTCAAATTGAACTCCACTTCTCGCCGTTTCAGTGCGGAGTGGCCGTATCAACATGAAATTCACTCAAAAGGGTTTAAGTTTTTAGAGCTTTCGCGCCGAGAAAAAGCTCTGAATGACCGTCGCGGAGATGGGGGACCAGTTTCCTGGACCCCGGAGGCGATAAAAAATTCCTCTCTACCCCCGCTTTAACTTCCATTCGTGAAAACGATGAGTTTTTGTCCCGTATAATTGTTTGGCCACCCTTTTCTGGCTGACGGTGGCGCTAAACATCAAAAGGTTTCCGGAAAATGCGAGAAAAATCTGTGAATGCCAGCACCCCCTGGAGGGTCGTTTGCCGCCCATCTCGTCAACCCCACCCACTTGGTACACCCTTTGTGTTTGGTTTTGTTCATTACAGACAATTAAAAATGAATTCCAGCTTCATTTGCGCGTCATTATACGGCTCAATTTTTGTCCGTCCGTGTCACTAAATCAACGATCATTGTTCCCGATAAGATATCAACTAGGCTGAAAATTCTTTCACGATAACAACCGATTTCGATTTAGGAAAATACATTTCTTAACAGACAGACTTATACACGACATATTTATTTACATACACATGTATGTAGGTACATTAGGGTGGAGCGTCGATGTATGGAACTTTTTTTTTTTTTTGGGGTATTCGTTTTGAAATAGTTATAAAAAGTTGCCTCTACATATGTCATACCTCTTCTGTCCAAAAAAAATTTACCTAATTAATAATGTTTTCCAGCACTTTTTCTCGTAATACTTTTACTTGTATGAAAATTTCCAATTGATTGTTTCCAATCTCTATAAATAGCAATTTTAATTGGAAAATTAGTATTTATTTTTACTATTCATACTTACTTTACTCGTATATACTTATACATATTTACTCGTATGCCTCCCTCCACCCCGCTCACAAATTCACACTTATTTGAATAATTCAAGGAATACGTAAATAAATTAGATTTTTACAAAGAGTACTTATAATATTCAATAAAGTTAGGGTAATTTTATGAGCATGTTATCTAAAATTTTGTATTTTTTGTTCAGATTTCGAAATTAATGGGCAAATTTTCATTTTTCGCCTTCAGGTAGAGGCCTGAAGACATAATTCACAGATTTTTTTCAGTATTTTTACGAGAATACGGATGATACAATGAAACTTTTGGTAGGTATTACAATCCCGATTTTTAATTTTTGCAATGTCGCTCCACCCTAATGTATGTACCTATATAGGGGAATATATATACTACATACACTAGTAACTAATGTATGTACATATGTACATACATACATATATTGGGAAATTCTGAGTCAAACGGACACTTAGTGAGCGTTTTTGCTCCTGCTTCATAAAAAGTGTATATTTGCCCCGGAATTATCCACTACATACATATGTATGTAGAGTTCAGAATATACATGGATAGAGTCCACTGTTATTGATTTAGAGTAGTTAGCTCAAACGTAGGGGATGTTTTTTTTTAAAGTCAACAAGGCAGTGGAAATTAATCAGTACTAGTAGCCACTGAAACATACATATGTACATCATCATCATCCTTATTTTCAGCCGTTCACCGTCCACTGCTGGATGAAGGCCTCTCCAATCCTCTTCCATTCCTGTATGTCTTGAGCAATCTGCATCCACTTGACTCCACACATTCGTCTCAATTCATCAGTCCATCTTCCACTCGGTCTACCTTGCTTTCTTTCACGTCCTCTCAGATACCATTCCAGTATTTCTCGCATCCATCTGCCATCCATTCTTCTCGCTATGTGTCCAGCCCATTGCCATTTCAAATTTTTCACACTTCAGCTATATCTGCCACCCTGGTCATGCTTTCCATGCTTCTCTGTGTGCACTGGATCTTGCGTAACATTCTTGAATTTAGCATCCACGTTTCACATCCATACGTCATAACTGGCAGTACGCATTGGTCGTATCCCTTCTTTTTTAAGCATAGCGGAATGTTGGATTTAAAAACAATGTTCATTCTTCCAAAAGCACTCCATCCTAGTTTCATTCTTCGTTTTATTTCTCCTTCTTTACAACCAGTCATATTCACCGATTGTCCTACATACATATGTAGGTATAAATAACTATCGACTATCTCTACAATATGCATATATGTAAGCTGAGACATATGTATGTACATATAAGCTGAGATTTGACGAAATACGCACGATTAATAAGCTCAAACCAATATATATATGTATATGTATGTATGTAATATTTTAAAAATAAATTTAGCATGTGCTATTTATTACGCGCATTGAAGCTAATCATTGTTGGCGGTTTCACAATAAGACTTTTGCGTTTTAAAGTATGGGGAACGTATGCACTTTGCACGTGTGATCCTTTTGTTAATTCGCACGTGCGACCACCAAAGGGTAAACACACACGATCCTACGCAAATTTAGACCAAAAACACATAAACAAACCCTTTGACCATTATATCCTGACATTTTCACGAAACTCAAAGGGTTTTTGCATCCCTAATTAAAACCAACAGAAGGTATAGGCTATTTTAGACACACGGTATTTATCTTTCAAAATCGATGCCGTACTAAGATTCGTGTATTTTTTTTAATGGTTCAATTAAAATCATTCTATGTAATGGTTGAATAGCGTGAAATAAAAAGGTTTATGTATCCTCGTGTGAAAGCGGTGTATTTTCGTGAGAGTATTTGAAAACCATTATGCTCGCGACGTGAGAAAAATCGTATTGCAAACAGAGAGCTAGAAACACGTCGCAAAATGTACTTTTACTTTGAAATTTCTTAAATAAAATTTAGAATCTTTTTGTGTGCGGGGCCATTGAAGTACCAATTGTTCGACGTATATATACATATATTTTTTTGTTATATGTCCGAAAAGAAGTCGCATATGGGAAAAATTTCTCGGTTCATTTCTTTTGACAAATAGACTCGTATCGAAGTCGCAGCGACCGATGGGTAGAGAGGAGTGAAAGGGGAAATGTCAGTGAATTGAGAGGAATAAGAAAATACCTTTTAAGAAAATCTTTTGATTTTCTATATCATTTTTCGAGGGCACCGCGAATTTTCACCCTAGTACGCCAATTTCGTGCAACTTGAATTATTTTCTCGAAAAGTGAGACTTCGCCGAAGCGTAACGAAACGATTTTCGGGTCGAAAAAATCCGATTGTCCGAGAAAAGACTTTTCTGAAACATTAGATTTGTTACGTAATCAAATGAAAAAAAAAATAGCTTACGCACGAATACTCTCATCTTTTCGCGAATAAATATATCGTCGAATTTTCAAAGTTAAATATGTTACCATTACGTACTACATACATACATATATTTCTTTATGGATAATAGATGACGTGAAGATAATTTCAATGGCATATTTGAGAGATAAGTATTCAAAATTTTCCGATACGTTTATTACGGCGCGAATGTGCCTACAATGAAATAGCTTTGCATTCATCGTGTAATAGAGCCGTTCACTTCTCGGCTAAAAGCTCATAATAGGGCCATTAAAGCTTGATATTTAAAGCTTATGAAATCCAATAATGACGCACCGCCATCAAAGTGTACTAAAGCTCATCACGCGCGTTCAAATTGAACCCAACGACCCAACGCTAAATTGCAAAGAGCCCACCCCCTCTATCTGCTCTTGAAAAAATTAAGCATAAATGAGAAAGACGCTATTCTTTTTCATTTTATGTACGTACTTTGGGGAACTTTAATAGGTGAGTGCAAACATGAGGGCCGACCCAGGTTGAAGGTACTTTATATTGGCTGTGCTTTGGGACCCTCATCCAGCTCATGTCAACCACATTAGCATAGTAATTCGTTTGGGAGAGCTGTTGACCAAACTGTGAGGGTCCCCCTGGATCGCGACCTCCTACAGCCACCCTAATTTGTTGCGAGATGATTTATGGTTTCTTTGTTGGAAGTGGAAATTTACGTCCCATAAAACATCGCCGTTTAAATTTTTCCACACCATGTTTGCACAGTGGATAGTAGGGGGGGTTTTAAAATTTTGGTAAAAAAACGAGCCACATCACGTACATTTTTCTGGGTCAAGTTAGAAATTTCGCCCTCGAATAAAAAGGTTTAAGCGGGGAAGGGAAAGAAGCTAAGTAAGCGGAAGGGACTAATTGGCAATGATCTGACCGCGTGTTTAGAAGGATAAATAGTTACACGAGGACAAAAAATACGACCTGGTAACAAATTGGCTCACCCTGAAAAGATTTGTCTGAACTGATTTCAAACAGAGTGCAGTTGCAAAATTTAATCATTAATATCACCAAATAAATTACCATTAGTTTCAAAATTATCACCATCAATGGAATAAATTGTACAATCGAAATTAAAATAATATTTACATTTAATTTCGTCAAAGCTTAATTTGATTAATGGTGTATATTAAATGAAACGTATATGTTTTCCAGTGCAAACACTTTGAGAGAGGGTGAAATTTATGTTTTGCTTCGGCAAAAGGGATAAAGTTAATAAGCCCTAACTGTACTTGTGGAAAGTTCGTTTAATTACGATATTACACCACACGCTCAATTTAGCGAAATTGAAAATCTGACGTAGTAGGTACACATATTTTCACGCAAGAAAAAAGTTTAGCCCATCAAATAGTTTGAGCGATCGCTATTCAATACTTGTAGTGTAAAAAGTATCGCACGGCAACATTTTGGAAAATGTATTTATTATACGAAAGACGCAAAAAAAATACATACATATACAAAAAATAGAAAATTCAGCGAAAGCTGTCACAAACAAACTTGTCCTGAGGGGTTGAAAAACTTTCGCTTGTACTTTGGTAAAACTTCAAATTTCGCAATGGACAAGCGTTTCACCTTTTACGCTCGAAATATTCGCAACTTGTCGACTTTATATTTATAATCGAGTATCGCTTTTACTCGGAATAAATATTGTAAAATATAAAAAAAATACCTCAATCAATTATTTTCAACGATAGATATATGTATGTATGTACATACCAACAATTTATTATTACTACAATACGATAAGTTGTACCTACCTGTGTCATCATCACTCACACTGCTAATCTTATCATACGACCTTGTCTATTTGACCCTATAACAGCCTGCCAATCATGGTTACTTCAATGACCCTTGAATGTCACCTTTATTCAGTTGTTGTACCATTTACGATTTCATATACATATATACATACATAGGTATGTACATATGTACACATGTGTTTTGTCGCAACATTACAATTATGAATTTTATATGTCAGCAGTTCTTACAAAGTGCATTGATCAAAAACTTTCGTTTTAAAACACAATGCGATATTTTCAATATGCAATATTTAAAAGAAAACGATTCAACAATAAAAATATTTGCTCAATAGTGTATGTATTTAAAAACTACATATTATAGTCCGAAATGTATACCTACCATTAAATTATACCAGCTATTATTTTTTTAGCGATAGTAGTTTTACACGTGTTGCTGTTGTTTGTACCTACATATGTATATACCAATAAAATGGTATCAAATATGATTTATGTGTTCCAGTGAGCCGGTCCTGGACAAAGATGGTCTGAAACGCGTCCGTCCGAAGAGAAAAGGAGAAATGCAAATGAGTCAGTGCGGGTCTTTTGTCAGAAGTCTTGCGGTCGGTGTTTTAATCCTCATTATACAAGTACCATTCTGCTCTTTGATAGGTAAGTCCATGTTTATTTTGTTATTTTCGCTTTGTCGTTTGTTTTCTCGTCACCGGAAAAATTGCTAAATTGTACGCGAGACCGCTGAATAGAACATTTGTTTGACACAAAGCTCAGATTATCCGCGTGCGATAGCACAACATAATATTCTTTTGAAATTACATACAAAATTTTCTGCTTCCTGTTAATTCTTTATTTTGGAGACATAAAAAATTTCAGTGTTTATACAGTTTTGTTTGGACCAGTCACAGCGATTCACAGCGATAACTGATTCACTGACCAATTCACAGCGATAACTGATTGCTAAAGCATTGCACTCATTAATAAAGAATCGTGGTTTGATTCTGGATACATAGCTATTGGCTAGATTTAAATGTTATTAATATGAGTCTCACATCTTTGAAGACGAGAAGATTAAGAGGCGATCTAATAAGAAGTCTGAAAAATAATTAATATAAATGCCCAATGTAAAACCTCCTCACTTTCAATAAAAACGCACATCTCAGAGGTCATACACTTAAACTACTAAAAGACAAATCGAACATAATTGTCAGAGACTCTTTCTATTTAAATAGAGTGGTCGAAGTTTGGAACCGTCTGCCAAATCAGCTAGTAACTTCTGAAAATACAAATCTCTTTAAAAATCATCTCGATAAGTTTTTGAACATAAATGGATTTTTCTAATCCTTCAAATATAAATAATAAAAAAATTGTATGTACAAATTATGACAGACCCCTGGGCTCCATCGACTATGCCGCCTGCCCATGTATTTTTAAATAAATATAAAATGATAAAGTTTGCCAGTTTATCTGACTTGGTTGCTTAGATTAAATAGAAAATTGGCACAATTCAAAATTCTTCCTAAACTAGTCACTGCCCGTTGACAGTGTCATCGGGTGGTTATCATTTATGTACATATATGTATGTACATATAGTGTGTATTTATATATCAAAGCGTATGTACATGGGTTGGTGGCCAAATCGCGCTAAGCGCTCAAATCTATTATAAATTACATTTAAAATGTGAGTCTTCACGAGTTTAAAGCCATTCATAATCGAGAGCTATGTAAGTAATATACATTATAATATTCCACGTATAATACTATCAGTATATTTACAACGCTTGCACATTCTTCAACTACCAGAAATATACAATAAAGTGAAAAGGAGAGAGTGCAAAGTAAACCGATAAGTCGATAATAATTGACTGGGTTTTTTGGATCCTTATCTTCGGCAGTGGAATGAATTTTGCAACTTTCCAGTATTCTGAGAAAATATCCAGTGACTAAGAAGGTGTTAAATATTTTTCAGAGTAACACTAAAGTTCTGAACGGAAGTTGTTTTATGAATACATTATCTATTGCAGTGGTCGGGAACCGGCGGCTCCGGAGCCGCATGCGGCTCTCGCTGTCATCCAACGTTTTGCGTGATATACAAAATGTTGACAGTTTACACAAGATCAAAATAAATCCCATTTCCACAACGTCGTGGCTATAAAATGCTTTAAGATCGTTTTTCACATTAAACTTTATAATAATTTTTAGTAATAAACTGTCGAACGTTAAGAAATATCACGAGGAAAACTTATTATTTACTATTATTAATTAATCAATTAATCATGTATCTGCCGCTTTGGCAGATTATCATGTACATAGCTGCCGATGTGGCAACATTTAATTTAATTATGAATATATAATTAGAAAATAATATGTTGCGGCTCCCAAACCTACCAATTTTGCAAGGTTTTCCCTAATTTGGCTCTTAGCTCGAAAAATGTTCCCGACTACTGATCTATTGCGTCACGGCCAGGAGAGCCTGTCATAAGTTACGTTCAATTAAAATAAATAAAATTTGTAACGCGTTAAATATCTGCTCATTATATATGTATGTATGTGTCCTGCATCTAGGCTATCCAGCCAGTCAGATAGATTCCTGCGTTACTACATACATATATACATCCCTTCCATTTCAGCGAATTTTACATTTTCAGATGGCAACGGAAAACTACTGTATTTTTATCCTGTTTATTTACTATGATAGGTGGTGGTAGATCTATCAAAACGTGAATAGGCACTGTTTGATATCACATACGGTACTTTAAGAAGAAGAATAACATATAACACAATTACGTGTGCTGTTCATTGTTCGGAAACGTTATATTTACGTGTATTTGAGCGCAATCAATTCTAGCAAGCGTAACAGTGCTCATTAGCTAATTACATACATATACGATACGGGGGGGTTTGCGTTGTGCGAATGTTCACTTGAAAATGGCGTCGTTCAACGTTAAGTGAGGCGGAAAGGTTCTACTTGTTCTGATGAATCCTTGCAATATTTTCGCAGCTAACCGTGGAAAATTCGGCGTATGCTGCCGCCGTAATCTGCAAAGCGTGAAATACTTTTCCCGCTCGGTAACATAACACAAATAACTAACGAACGCGCGTGTATTTTTCCGGCTAAATTTTGCGTAAAAGAAAGGGGGGGTTTTACGGGATAATGTAAAAATCGCTTATTTGACACCGATATTTATACGAGATTTTTCGGATTCTTCACGCGAAGGATGCTTACGCGCTCTATCGCTTCTTAAAAGCTAGTAACTCGGAAAATTTGAACAGTTTGTTTCTATATAATGAGAAAAACGTGCCGCAAATAGTGAACCGCGAGTATATAAACTTAACAAATACCCACACGTTGCTTTTTACAGTTTGACAATACAAGTTAACAATATATATATATGTAATATCATAAATAATCGTTTCAACGTTAAACTTAATAATGTGTACCGTATAAAAAATTATAAAGAAAGTCCGATCGTATATTCTACTTAGTACTTTTTTCGGCTTAATTTATTTGATCTTTGCAAGATATTTTCCCTTAAATTCTTCAACGCTACTTTACATGCAAGAGAACACGATAAAAATTCAGAAATAGTACATTGTTCATTTCATACTTATGTTTGTTTGATTTAATTTCATGTTTATGCAAAATAAAACATTGTGTGATTTTAAAAGTTGTTCTATATTAAAAAACTGAAGTTTTGAAGTATCATTGAAATTTCCACGAAGTCTTTTGTTAATTTATATTATTTTTCAGTAGTCAAACCACCACCACCGAGGGACTATGTAGCGTCGAGAAGCTCGCCCAAAATACAGATCCACGTACCTGAAAAGTACTTGGTCAGGGACTTGGCTCTAACGAGTGTCCCCTCTGGTCATTCCACTTCAGAGCAGAGAGTAGAAGATGACTCGACCACTACTACCGTTGAAGAAATACTACCGTTCTTCGAGGAACCTTATAACATGACAAATGTGACGACACAACTGGGGCAAAACATATTTTTGCACTGTAGAGTCAACGACTTAAGGGATAAAACGGTAAATATTTCATTTCGCAGAACATTCAGTTAAAAATATTCAACTCAATTAAAATGTTACATGAACATTTCACATCGCAAAGAGAAATTTTACATTGTAATAATCCGCTGTACCTCGGTAACGAATAACAAAATTAAACTGAATTACTTTGTTACCGAATCTAAATTGACTTTTTCCCACGACAGGGGTGAATATTAATTTCATTCTGTTAACTATTCTAGGTATCTTGGGTGAGAAGAAAGGGGGAGAGTCTGCATTTGATCACGGCTGGTCATTTGACTTACAGCAATGAAGCAAGGTGAGTTTATATGTATAAGTTCATTCCGTTAATTTGAAATGATCAATCAAACGTTTCAAAGTTTGTTTTATTAACCAGTACGGCTCTTTCGCTCGATCAACAATATTAGCTTTTGCCATTAATCGTGATATGATTTAATTGCATCGGACGTTTCCAATCTCTTGGGAGTCGAGTGCGTAATTTCA
Source organism: Parapsyche elsis (assembly GCA_022651745.1). Classification (NCBI taxonomy): domain Eukaryota; kingdom Metazoa; phylum Arthropoda; class Insecta; order Trichoptera; family Hydropsychidae; genus Parapsyche; species Parapsyche elsis. Next base: position 3,014,952 of record JAGVSN010000016.1, read on the forward strand.
AATTCAAGAATCTACTTCACGACCAATCAATTAAACGAGGCACGCTCTCGATGTATCGACCGTATGAAATTCAAACATTAATACCAATATATATGTAGGTATCATAAAAATACCATTTACTATTCGCTATATATTTTTTTAGAAATAATAATAATAAAAGTTTTAAACTTGATACACACAATAATTGTTTTGTAAAAGTTGAACGGGACGCTAAAGAAATTGTCATTTTCTAAATAAAGTTTTCATCGGTTTTTTGGCAAAATTAAACCATTTCAATAGCGAGTCGTAGTCTTTTCCGGTGAATTCTGGTTTTTTTTCGTACTTCCGTAAAGTGAATTTTCCCAAAAGAGAAATTTACGGTCGAATTGACATTTTGTTGTTGGAAAAGCTGCCAAACGTCCACTTTTACGATGTTCACACACACACATTTGCCGTTCGCCAAAATTTCCATAAATAATCTGATACAACGGCTTTTTTGCCACTGGGTGGCTCATAAAAAACGTCGCATCATCGTTGCGCAATACTAACCCCTGGCAATCAGAAATACGACAGTCGACCGGTAAATCTTATCCAAATAAATCTATATGACTGTACGTCTTCATTCCAAATGAGAATAAGTATGAGTATTATATTTTACAGTCGAAAATATTCATCACGTGTGACAGTCATCACTTTGAGCTCTGTTCAATTTGTCATAGTGTTTTGAAGTCAAAATAGAATTGTTTCAATTTGTTTAATGCATCCGATGACGAATGAACCGTTTATCGATATTGCATCATCGAAGTGTGTGTGTACGTGTAATTTAAGCTTTCGTTTATTGCGCAATATGTAGTTGCGAGTTCACTCGTAAAATTGTCGTCGGTGTATTTATTCGACGTGTTTCATATTGCAAACCAATAATTGTCGCGATAAAACGTTTCCATCGCTAAAATAGGCACTAAAACGCGATTTTATCCTTCGAAAATGACGGCGAATAATATTCGAAGTAAGTCTCGCCGTATTTTTACTCTCAGTAATTAAGATTGGAAATTTTAAACGATTCGATATACATACATACTAGAGTTTTATACTGTACCGGCTGTAGATTCAAAATTGTTCTTGTGTAGCTATGTAGTTAATGAATTCAATTTATTTGACCGGCAATACTCTATCTGGCAACTGTCAATAGTTGCAGTCATCGCAACATGACTTTCTATGGTTTTATGGGTATACTAGTGTAAGCTCGTTGAATATCAACGGAGCGTTCTCATCACCCGTACCAAAAAATAATATTAAATTTAATAGTTTTTATAGTTGTTGCCTATGCAACAATATGTTGCGTCATCTATGGCGCGTCATAATAACGTAACAATTTAGCAAAGTCGCGAGCCTATTTTTTACTATATTATATTTGGCTATAAATAGTCATGTTGCCTGCCTATTATCATCTGGTTTGGCTCACCGCGTAAGCGCTCTGTTCCGAATCAGTGGTACCGATTTCAAATACCACTCGTGCGACTTTCTGGTTTTTACTTTATCCTAATCGGATAAAGTATTGTGATCGTGCGAAAATTCGACCTCGAGATTTTGACTGATTTGTATCAGGTATCATCCCCTGATCACGTTTTCATGATTTCTAAAAAATGTCTGTATGTCTGTATGTCTGTGTACTTATGTGTGTGTGTGTCTGTATGCGTGTTTTCTCCGAAACTGTCAAGTCTATCAAGCTGAAATTTCATATCTATTATTTTCACGTAAGGTGTAAGAGCCATAACGAATTTAGTCAATATCAGTGAACCGGAAGTAGGGTTTTTTTCTTGTAGAAAATTCTAAAATTCTTTTACCACAGAATATTTCCGAAACGGCTCTGGGAATTTTGTCCAAATTTCATATCTATAGTTTTCACGTTAGCTGTAAGACATACTGTGATTTTGGTCAACATCTGACTACCGGAAATGGCAGTTTACTCTTGAACGATTTTTTTTGTTTTTATTTTTTTTCGACCTTTTAAATATGTAGTATCGTCACAATATTGTAATGTTGTAATTTTGAGAGAAATTGCTATTTAAAAAAAAATAAATCATTAAAATTAGTCAACCGAAAGTAGGTTTTTTTTTTTTGTCGAAAAGTTTACCGCAGAATATTTCCGAAACTGCACCAGCGATTTCGTCGAAATTTCATATCTATAGTTTTCACGTTAGCCTTAAGAGATACTGTGATTTTGGTTAACATCTGACTACCGGAAATGGCAGTTTACTCTTGAACGATTTTTTGTTTTTTATTTTTTTCGGCCTTTTAAATATGTACTATCGTCACAATATTATAATTTTGTACTCCTGAGTAAAATTTCTAGTTACGAAAAAATAAATCATTAAAATCATTCAACCGGAAGTAGGGTTTTTTTTTTGTCGAAAATTTTACCACAGAATATTTCAGAAACTGCCCTATTGATCAAGTCGAAAATTTATATTTATAATTATCATATAAAATTTAAGAGTTGATAAGGTTTTGATTAAAATCCGCCGACCGGAAGTGGTAGTTTTTCTTATTTGAATATATGCCGAAGATCGTATTTTATATACGCGCGCGCACTCAACACAGTAATTTCATGATATGTACATACATATGTATGTATTTTGATTGGTGTGGTGGTGGTGTATGCGTTTTATTTACTTACGTACTTAAAAAATTAATTTCGTTACTCTTTGTATTCCTCAAATATATGGATAAAGTCATGGGTTGGCTACACCCGAATTTTTTTAATAATTATTTACCGAGACGAGCGTTATCAGTAGACATAAACATGGAATAGGGCTATTTAAATGTATATTTAACTAGTGTAAGCCCGTTGAATATTAATGGAGTGGTTTCTCAACAACCTTACTGAAAAATAATAGTTTTTATAGTTGTCACATAGATGGCGTGTTATAATACAACAACGTAACAATTTAGCAAAGTTGCGAGCCTATCAAATCATAGCAGGCACGTTATCGCCTCCGTTGGATGATAGTGTTAGCACGATTCATTCCAATCTGGCGATCACGGGTTCAAATCCCACTCGCGCGCGCACGGTTAATCTTTTAATCATTTACTTCGGCGAGCGTTATCAGCACACAGACAGACAGACAGACAGGTGGATTTCGGCAATATAATAGCAAAATACAGTGACAGTGTGGATACAGTGAAAATACCCCCCATACGGAAAGTATCTGTACAAAGTTTGGTGTTGATTAATCAAACGGTGACGGAATAAGGTAGAAACACACAAAAATTATTCAATTATACAATGAAAATCAAATTTGAATAAAATACACGAGACACGTTTCGCTCGAGTCTAATTGAATTATATTCCATTACATCGCTGTGATTTGAAAATTTACGTGGAATCTACACATGGAAACTATGTATGTCGAAAATTCCAACCGGCACGAATTACCGTATGCAAGTCGTTCTCTCGAATGCTCTCCCGTATATTCTGATCAGTGCACTTTAGCTCGGTACGTGCTCGTATCCTAGGGGTGTTTCGATAGTCTGCGACAGCTACAGGGTGTTCCCGAATTCCAAACACGTTCTCAGCTCCCGGCGTCAGATATGTAGGCGTCATCTTTGGGCGTCGGCTGTCACATTAGGCGTCACTTGGACAACCACAAATGTAACAGCAAATCGATTTCCTACCATGTACATACATACATACATATGTATATGTCATTTTTATTTTTTTTTTGTTTTTTCATCCTATCAAACGTACGTATCTTAGTTGACGCTCTTCGGCGAACGTTATAAAAATAAACTTCCACCGAAAAATATCAGCACACTAGACCAGTTCTTCCCAAACTTTTTAGTACCGCGACCCACGTTTTAGAAGGACACACTTTCGCGACTACTGTTTTTATACTTTATTTTTAAATAACTTATAATTAACGAAAACAAGCAGCTGGGATAAACCTTGTACATCCGCGGACTCGTCCAGTTGCAATGAGAAAAATGTTACTAACTCTAAGTCACTAACTCTAAAAATGTCTCACTATACTCCGGCCGTTTTAGGAAGACTTCTGAGCAAAACGTACATGCTGTCCCTTTAATCCCCTCTCCACCCGCAAATGACCAATTGCAATTCATTTCAGTTTCACGTTGCATTTTAGTCGAGCGATACAACATTGTGCGTACGTCGGTAGAATTCAACGTTAATATTTTGTTTGTTAGAGTTTTTTGGAGTTAGAGTCTGATAATGTCTTCAATCAAGAATACGTGCACGTGCACGTGCAAGCTAGATGACATTTTAAACAATAACTTCTCGGAAACATTCTCATGTGCCTTAACATAATCTTCAAAAAGGACCGTTTTATTTATGTATTTAGTTTCTTGGAAATTTACATGCTGACATTTTAAAATTTACCGGCCAGGTCTCAACCAAAAGATGCTCACAAATAGACAGAGATAACATGATAGATACAACATACTAAATAAATAAATAAAAACAAAGAAATTATTTTACGTCTTTACAATGTTGCATCGCATTCCACGAAAGGGACGGCATGTACGTTTTGCCCAGAAGTCTTCCTAAAACGGCCGGAGTATAACTGGGTCATTTAATCGATTCTGCGTGCAATCGTATTATAAGCGAAATCGTTTCGACTTCTATACTAAAGTCTTGCCAATTGTGTGCGGCTTATTAGCTTGCACGATTTGCAAACTAATCAGGTACGAGGCGTGGAGATTTTTTTTTTTATAAATGCTGGTGTAATGCGAAAGCTTCGATTTCGACGACTTAAGCTAACAGACTGTCTTTCGAAAAATTCTAGTGGTTTGTTTTAAAATTCCGAATGCTTCGTCATAAAATGCCAACGCAATTTGCTCGGACGCATCCTAATAATTAAAAAAAATCACATTCTTTGGAATGTGAATTTTGAACTTTGAATTTTTCGCGACCCACTAAAAATCGGCTCGCGACCCACAGCTTGGAAAACGCTGCACTAGACGATTCATACGGTGTATACAGTTTTCTCATTACACGAAAAAATCGTATTACGGAAACGGAATTGTTTTTGCGGCCATAGTGGCCGGTCGGGCAGGAAGCGCCAGCTATAAGAAGTTATAGAGCTATAGGCCCGTTTCCTACCACTACAACTACCCCAATCCACCAGAACAAATTACTACTTGCTGGCAGGGGTGGTCTGAACTACTTTGAGAGCAGGCCGTGCACATCTTTGACTAGGAAGAGCCGAATGTGTGGCCTAATATTAAGCGCGCCCTTGTAACCGACAAAACGGCCGCTCGTTATAATAGCCTTATAGGTATCAAAGGCAAAATATCCACACTCATACAACTATAGATAATAGAAACTACGAATTTTAACTTAATATTGATTAATATTTACACTAATCTAATTGTAGGAACGTAAAATAATTCATTAGTTTTAATATGTTAGACGTGTGTGCCTTTGTATTTTCTAGTATAAAAAGTATGCCGCTCGTGTGTACCGAGTGATTTATGGCTAATAGTTCAACATTGTGAAGGATGATTGAAGAGAAAATAACGCAAAAAAAAAAACATCGTTATATCATCACGTAGTGGAATTTTGAAGGGGCTCTATTTTGCGTTCAAAACAATGAAAATATGAATAAACTCGACGTGCTTAATTTGAATTGGCGTTCAAATTTAAAGTCAAACAATTCATGTTCATATCGATTTTTTTTAATCTGTGTTAAAATGAATTCATCATCATTTTCCACTGTTAACCATACACTGCTGGATGAAGGCCTCTCAAATCCTCTTCCATTCCTGTCTGTCTTGAGCAATCTGCATCCACTTGACTCCACACATTCTTCTCAATTCATCAGCCCATCTTCCACTCGGTCTACCTTGCTTTCTTTCACATCCTCTCGGAAACCATTCCAATATTTCTCGTGTCCATCTGCCATCCACTCTTCTCGTTATATGTCACTTCAACTTTTTCACCCGCACTGCTATATCTGCCACTTTGGTCATACTTCTTACCCATGTATTTATTTTGCGATCTCTTCTTGTTATACCAAGCATACATCTTTCCATGCTTCTCTGTGTGCTTCCAAAAGCACTTCATCCTAGTTTCATTCTTCGTTTTATTTCTTCTTCCTTACTAAAATGAATTATCTCTCTGTAATATGTATGTATGTGCTATGCTTAAAAAAGAAGGCGTACGACCAATGCGTACTGCCAGTTATGACGTATGGATGTGAAACTTGGACGCTAAATTCAAGAATCCAGTGCACACAGAGAAGCATGGAAAGATGTATGCTTGGTATAACAAGAAGAGATCGCAAAATAAATACATGGGTAAGAAGTATGACCAAAGTGGCAGATATAGCAGTGCGGGTGAAAAAGTTGAAGTGACATATAACGAGAAGAATGGATGGCAGATGGACACGAGAAGTACTGGAATGGTATCCGAGAGGATGTGAAAGAAAGCAAGGTAGACCGAGCGGAAGACGGGCTGATGAACTGAGAAGAATGTGTGGAGTCAAGTGGATGCAGATTGCTCAAGAGTCAAGACAGACGGGAATGGAAGAGGATTGGAGAGGCCTTCATCCAGCAGTGGATGGTGAACGGCTGAAAATGATGATGATGATGAATATGTATATATGAATGCGGTATTTAAAGCAGAATCAATATTTCTTGGAATGAGTTTAATTAAAATTATATTGAAAAATTAATTAAATTATTATCACGATTCTGTGCTATTTCGACGTAATCCAATTCGGTCCAAAGCACCGATAAAATTGACGGGCCTCCATATTAAGGTAAATTCGAACGACGTTCATATATTTATGTGTAGAGCCAGAGATGAAGTGAGGCGAGCGAAACCGCAGTAAGTCATAAGCGTATAAATGTGGGTATAACCCCCCCCTCTACACGTGATGTATAAAGCCTCAATTCATTCGATTCGATTCGAGTGCCGTCCGATTGAATTTTTATTGTGAAAAACTCGGTTATAGGCCTCGATATTTGCGCGCTGTGATAGGAACAGGCGAAAAAAAACCAAAAAAACGTTGAATTAAGCATGAGCTAGACGCTCGCGACGGGTCTAGGGGCCGTCGAATAAATCACCGGTAGTGAAAGGCGGTCAAAAGCTTGCGAAAAGCTGCGAGAGCTTTCGGGTCGAGCGGGGAAATCGACCGATCGTCAATTTGACCGGTAAATTATCGTGAAAAATCAACGCTCTCCTCCGTAAATCATTTTCGAAAGGATTCGATTAGTCGCAGTGATAAAAAAAAAAAAACGAACGCAAGTCTAAAATTGGGCAATTCCGCAAATCGTTCACATCGCAAACTATCAAATAAATTGTAACTTTTTCGAAATGTTCAACGAATTTTACCATTACGCAAATTTACGTTACATTTCTATACCGTGCTAGCTTACATACCTTTGTGGAATATATTATCCACTTAAAGCGCATTGCACTAATTTGATTATCCAGTGGATGCGTTCAATGCTCGTTCGGTGAATTCACTTTATCCAATAGTGACTCACTCAACGGTTCTCAACCGGTGTGTCGCCTGTAGTTACTTCATCATCATTTTCAGCCGTTCTGCATCTGCATCCACTTGACTCCACACATTCTTCTCAATTCATCAGCCCATCTTCCACTCGGTCTACCTTGCTTTCTTTCACATCCTCTCGGATACCATTCCAGTATTTCTCGCGTCCATCTGCCATCCACTCTTCTCGATATGTGCCACTTCAATTTTTTCACACGTTCTGCTATATCTGCCACTTTGGTCATACTTCTTACTCTTCTTGTTATGCCAAGCATACATCTTTCCATGCTTGTCTGTGTGCACTGGATCTTTCGTAGCATTCTTGAATTTAGCGTCCAAGTTTCACGTCCATACGTCATAACTGGCAGTACGCATTGGTTGTACGCCTTCTTTTTTAAGCGTGTAGTTACTTAGTGTTTCATAAATACATACATTTGTACTCGAAAAATAAAGATATCGTCTGGTGTTCCGAGCTAGACTACCTCGCTGATATCTTAAATAGGTTTAATTTGTTAAACTCTAGCATGCAAACCCGAAAATAAACAATATTATCAAAATAGTTTTTCCAAAAAAAATTGTCTTGTTGATGTCAGCTATACAGAAAGATGATTTGTCAATATTTTCATTGACAATGAAGTTCTCAACCGAGTCATTAATCAAAAGATGAATTTGAAGAAAAGTATAATTGAGCTCTTTCAGTGTCTTCATGGAGGTTTGGATCTATGTATTTCAACTGTTGGGATTGAATGGGTTATTTCACCATATGGAGTATCTGGCGAATATAATTTAAACGTGGCGTCAGACTTAACTTATGCAGAAAAAGAAGAATTAATCGGGATCTCTTCTTGCTTAAGTCAAAATATCAAGACATTCCAATAGATAACTTCTGGATTTCTCTCGAAAATAATTATCGTGCAATTACAAACTAGGCGTTGTACATTTAACTTCCGTTTTCCACATCATGCTTGTGCGAATCAGCAGTCGGTCGCCGCTGGTAACATATCATAACGTAGTTTAAAATAATTTGCCGGTCGGATTAGTACGTTAAGATAAAATAAAAAAATATTGAAATAGAAAACCAATCCTTATAAACGTGGTGAAATAAAAAAACTTGCCAAATAAAAAATGTTAAAAAAAAATATTTTTTACTTTAAAAATTCGCTAGATAATTAATCATAAGTATTTTAAAGTAATAAAAAATCACAATCAATAGAAAAAATTTCTGAATATTGATTTCAATACTCATTTTGAGCACAGCGATACTATATTTTGAGTTATAGACCGCAAAAGCCAAAAAAATGGATTTTTTTTTACATTTTTTAAATCGCGAATATTTCATAAACGAGAGCATATCAACAAAAATCATTATCGGATTCGAATTTAGTGGGTCAAACTTAGTAAAGATTGACCGATCTCCGCTCTGGGTACTTTTTTGTTGTTGCTCAGTGTAGTTATCGCTATTGCCAGTCTACTCACATGTCAATAATAAACAACCATCCTAAATTGATCGTCAACGGGCAATAACGTGGTAATAAATGAATGTAAAAAGTAAGTAAAAATACTGCACGTTGATTCAGAACGAGCTCGCATTTCGACAATGAGTTGCTTTTAACTAAAAGGGGGTAGATATGTACGCAGATACGATTCTTCCACTCGAATGTCTTGAATATTTCTCGTGTTCACGCACAAATTGCTCGCACTTCCTTCAGGGCAGCACACGCTGGTTTCGAATCTGTAAAATTGCCTCGGGCCAATGCTACCAATTATTCCGCCGCGGAAATATTGCAAAGATTTTCCCGGCATCGTCGCTTCAGCCGCTTCGAGGGAAAATTTCGGAAAATTTTAATGATTTTGAAAAGTTTCCTTCGGTGCGAAGCTCGCGCGCGATTAAACGTCACCCCGTTTCTGAACGCTTTTCAAATGTTAAATTGAAAATAATTTATTTCCACTGTATTCCTAACACAGTTCAATTACATTCGAACAACTTGCAATTGATAAAAAATATGAAATTAAATGCGCAAAACGTCGGATTAGACGTTCGATACGCCAAAAACAAAATACCCGTATATACATACACATGTAGTTTCATATTGTACACAATGGCGAGTGTATACAGTTGTGTTTTTCTTTGTCGACAAAAAAAAAAACACAAAGTATTTTGCTTATATTAAACAATTTTAATAAAAATATGTACATAATGTATGACGATGTGGAGAAAGAAAAAAAAATATAAGCTACTTTTCCCCAACATCCCCGCAGGGTATTAGTTCTGTGTAAGCATTTTTCCGATACGGTGACTGCCGGTTTTTCAGCGACATATGGCTGCTCTTCGGATTAGTATGGCAATAATGCGGATGCCATCGTTATCCTTTGTTTCATCAGAGTGAAACGGTGCTTTCGAACATATGTAGCGTGATGAACTTCAATTAAAATGAATACTGTAAATAAAGTAAATGAAATTGAGTAGCCGTAGGCTGTTTTAGTTTCAGCTAATGGATACCCATTTTTTGGCACAAAATAAGTGTATTTTCAATAAAAAAATAAACCTGTAAAAGAGCCTGTAACAACAATGGGATTCTTTTCAATTTGCGAAATCTTTAAATTGCCATTAGTACAATTATATAAGTGACGGAATTCCTTATATTTAATTTAAATAAAAAATACTTTAAAGGCGTCACACAAAATGAAAAAAAAAAACAAGTTTCTAAAAGAAATGAGAAAGAAAATATACTCGCGGGAATAAACCTTTTAGATTTTCCGGATTGGCTGGAGAAATGAGATTTCTCAAGCAATTCCCCGATCGCTTTTTACGTTAGTGTTTCTTTTGCTGTTTTTTTTTTTTATTCCTTTAATTCGTGTGCCAAATCTCAGACGTATATCCTGACAAAATGTACGATTAAAAGGACATTCTTGTATATTTGGATACGTATGGTATCTTTTATTGAGTTTTTGTTCGCTTCATAAATCTGCCACAAAGATTTCCTGAAAAATGATTTGAGCTACAAATTGAGTATAAAGTATTGATGTATTAAAAAATACTAATTAGAATTTACTATTGAAAGCGGAACAAATTAATCTATATATCTATATATATATAAATGAATGTCTGTCTGTTTATCTGTTTGTCTGTCTGTCTGTCTGTTTATCTGTTTGTCTGTCTGTCTGTCTCTTATAGGCTCCTAAACCACTCAACTGATCGCGATGAAACTTTCAGGACTTATTGTGATAATGCCGGGGATGGTTCCTGTGAAAAAAAATCGGGATAAAACGGGAACGGAAACGGGAACGGGCCTGCTCACGCGTCAGATAACGTACTAGGAACGGGAACGGGATCGGGATCGGGAACGGGATCAGGATTGGGAACAGGACCGGGATCTGGAATCGGGAAAAAACGGGAACGGGAACAGGAACGGGCCTGCTCACGCGTCAGATAACGTACTAGGAACGGGAACGGGATCGGGACCGGGATCGGGAACAGGAACAGGATCTGGAACGAGAACAGGAACGGGAACGGAAAGGGGAACGGCAACGGGAACGAGATCGGCAACGGAAAGGGGAACGGCACGGAACGGATCGGCAACGGGATCGGGATCTGGAACGGGAACGGTATCGGGGATTGCAAAGCATTCCGGGTCAGCTAGTACATATATAAATGAATGTCTGTCTGTCTGTTTGTTTGTCTGTTTGTCTCTTATAGGCTCCTAAACCACTCAACCGATCGCGATGAAACTTTCAGGACTTATTGTGATCATGCCGGGGATGGTTCCTGTGAAAAACGGGAACGGGAACGGGCCTGCTCACGTGTCAGATAACGTACTAGGAACGGGAACGGGAGCAGGATCGGGACCGGGATCGGGAATGGGAACGGGATCTGGAACGGGAACGGGAACGGGCCTGCTCATGCGTCAGATAACGTACTAGGAACGGGAACGGGAACGGGAACGGGATCGGGCATTGCAACGCATGCCGGGTCAGCTAGTATAATATAAATATTTACACGTAACATAAAACCAAAATACGTGCTATCGCGATTACATACATATGTTTGTTTACGCACTTTCTTGTCTATAAAATACATAAACCTTTTTTTTTATTTAAAAAATAAGCTACATCTTCTTACATAATTTATCGATATACGTATTTATAACGTATATATTGGATTAGAAGTGTAGTCTTTAGAAACGGTTCACAGCCTCCCTTCCCGTTTTGCGCAAACTGAAATTGATTCCTGCCTTGTTCAGCATTTTTCAGCTCTCGGTCCCTTGTCGTCCCATCTCTTTATCCGATTTTCCACTTTAACGTAGAAAAATGGGATAATAATGCCCGCGGGGGATGAAATTGATAAAAAAAAAATGCTCATCTTTTCGTCGGCCGGCGAAAGTCCGACGCTGGATTATTTCTAGCCCAATTTGCTTGATTGTCCTGCCCACTATTGTGAAACTTCCCTGAACCGTTTTATTTGATATTTTATTGTGGTCCATATGCGCGAAAACTAGAAATTGGGCAACTTTAAAAACAACACGCATACAGGAGCTCTAGAGTATTATTATTTTTTTCATATTACATAGTTGTATACTTTAGATACTATGAAAAAAGTAATGCGGATGATTTTATTATACTTTTTAACCTAATCACCATTTTGAATAATGGATCAAATTTTAATATAAATTCAAAGTATTCAAGATTTATTAAGTTACTAATATTGAACTGTGAAAGTTTCGTAACGTTAGAGTAATATAATTTGGCAACCGTGAAAAATAGCGAGCTATCGTCGACGTGCTTTCAGTAGACGTTGGTACAGTGCGTAAAATTATTATAATTTAGGACAAAACTTGCAAAATATTAAAATGATTGATTGGCCCTTTCATAAGTTTCATTTTGAAGTTTAAATTTTACGCTTTTATGTATATTGTACCATAAACAAAATAACTCCAATATATAAAATGAGAATTGTACGTTAAAAAACCGATAAAAGGTTTAAATATTGTAAAAAGAAGTTGATGAACTTTAATGAGATATGAGGTAAAGGTTAAGTGTTGAATGACCGTAACGGTATTTATTGTATTCATTTTCTGAAAAGAAAATTCATTAGTTTATTATGTTTTGTATTGCACGGTATGAATGTCCATACAATAATATATGTAAGAAATGTTTCATACATATTATTGACTGAAAGCATTCCTACTATTCAATATTTTCCGATATACTGAATAAGTCGCATTCATGCGATTCTACCTATGGATAAAACTCATCCTACACATTCATTCGAATAATTTAACGTTTCCTGCAATGCGAGTTGAATACCTATCGTATTTTTAGACACTCTCATTGTTATCTACTTGATATGCCTTTCAATGAATTTACTCTATATTTCTGAATGTTTAATATTGAATTTCATTAAATTTTTAGATACTCATTAGACTATCAACCTCCTAATGACTGGAGGTTGCTGATTCGCTATGCCAACGAGAGAGACGACGGACTCTACGAGTGTCAAGTTTCCAGTTATCCACCGCTCGTTGTCTACGTGTACCTCAGCGTAGTGGGTAAGATCATTAAGAAAATATTTATTTTTACTCGAGAAATAATTGTTTTTATGAAATCGAATCGGAGGAAAAATTTCTCATTTAAAAAGATTAAAAGATTGCATATTCGTTGTGTAATACAACAACTTTGTTAATTGGTGTGTACTAGGGTGGAGCAGTCTCGTATGAAGAAAATATTTTCGTAATATCAAAAAGCTTGGGTGCGGGATTAGTGCTCTATCATAACTGAAAAATATTAATGTTTAGTACTGCCCCAAGCCACTTGAATATTGGGGAAAAAATATAAAATTTTCCTATACTTACATATGTACATATTTTTTTTTTTTGAAAATCGAAATGCTTGGGCTTGGTAAAGTTGCTCTGTGGGTATACAAAACAAATAGTCAAATTATTTTTTTGATATTTTAACTCTTTGTGGAGTTAAAAAAAAAAAAAAAATGTGTTTTTAGCTAAATGTGGAAGGTTCATATAGCGGCATTGAAACGCAGATAAAATACATTTCTTGTCGTTTATTTTATTTAAGACAATGCAAACAAGTAATACATACATATGTTTCAGTTACTAATTAAGAACAAAAAACAAAGAAAAACTTAAAAATAACCTAAATATTATGGGTATATTTTTTTGTATTGAAAATAGGCATTATTTTACGTTATTCGAATCTCGTTTTTATGAAACCATATCGTCTTAAGGATCCATAAACAGTAGCAGAGGTTTCTGTCAGTATTATCACTGTGTGGCTTGAGTGTGGCAAGGAATAATCTTTATCTGAGGTAAAATGACTATTTATTACTTTTTGATCGGCAATACATAGCTTGTAAAATAGTTGTGGTGAGGAGACTCTATTACCTCTTCTCAATAATTTCTAGTATTGGCACAATATGGAGCAACATTCCCAAGCCAAAGCATTTTGATTTTCAAAAAAAAAATTCGCTTTACCCTAATGTGATTAACCATTGTAACCATTTCTTATTGCATTTTTCTAAGGAAAAAATTAAATGTTATTTCGTGAATTGGTCTCAATTTGGGGACATTGATTTATGAGGGTCACCCTGTCGATGGGTTCGCCCTCAGAAATGAGAGATGAGCTCTCGCCAAGAGAGACGTGAAAGCATAAAAGGTGCGGCAGCTGCGGTCCCTTTTTTCGCCTATCAATCTATCTAGGTATATGTTATGGGACCACTCTGCGTAATTTCTGTGACCAGAAAAATCTTTTTCCCTTGACATGTGGGACTTTTTCGTTTGGAAGGGCTCCATGATTTCGTTTAATCAGAGCACGTGCGTCCCTCGAGCTGACTGTATGTAATAAAAGTTGATGTAACATAACACCTCTGGGGAAAAAATGCAATTTTTGACAACAGACTTGAATTATACGTCAAAATTTATAAAATCACTAGAAATATATGTATGTACACATCAACATTAGTTGTCTCATTGTACATAATGTTGATTGCTAATGTTAAAATAAGTGGACTTGGTACAGCTACATATGTACGAGTCGAACGCTCGAAAATTCCAGTCGCACGCCGTGACACAAAGCATGAATTTGTCTCGGAAAAATCCAGGAAAGTCCGGAAAAGAAAGAAAAATAAATTCCGGCTATAGGAATTCCGAGTGCTCTTTTCCTTCACGGTCAATATAGTTCAAATGAGCCGGCGACCGACTGTGAACGCATTTGCGGCAATATACCGACACTTTATGCTCATCTAGAAAGAGTAAAACCACAACAAGATCCTATTTTTATAAAACCATACTTCGACAGTTTATTTTGATAAACAATAAATTTTATATTACGTACATATGTACGAGTATGTATGTACATACATTAGGGTGGAGCGTCGATGTATGGATCTTTTTTTTTGGGATATTCGTTTTGAAATAGTTATAAAAAGTTGCCTCTACATACATCATACCTCTTATGTCAAAAAAAAATCTGCTTAGTTAAAAAAAATTTCAGCACTTTTACTTGTATGAAAATTTCCAATTGATTGTTTCCAATCTCTATAAATAGCAATTTTAATTGGAAAATTAGTATTTACTTTTACTATACATACTTACTTTACTCGTATATACTTATATTTACTCGTATGCCTCCACCGCGCTCACAAATTCACACTTATTTGAATAATTCAAGGAATAAGTAAATAAATTAGATTTTTACAAAAAGTACTTATAATATTCAATAAAGTTATGGTAATTTTATGAGCATGTTATCTAAAATTTTGTATTATGTGTTCAGATTCCGAAATTAATTAACATATTCACAGATTTTTTTCAGTATTTTTACGAGAATACGGATGATACAACGAAACTTTTGGTAGGTATTACAATGTCGATTTTTAATTTTTGCAATGTCGCTCCACCCTAATGTACATATGTACATATATATTTGATAGAATAATTATTCTTTACATAAGATAAGACAAGGCAACGAACAAATACGATTATAGGCCATTCTACAACACCGACCTATATTATTCCAGTCAGTTTGCGGCCACTCACCATTCCAAATTGCGTTTCCCGGTCATAAACTTCTCAAAAAAGGCACTATTAAGCCTGCGAAAAACATTTCTATAAAGAGATAGGTCAAAAAACATGTAAAAATGAACATACATAGCTGTGTGAAACGCGCGATAAATCGTACGTAGCCACAATGGAATTGATGTCATAAAAGTATATTATATTGTATGTCAAAGAGTGCTTTATTATGATTGAATTACTATTTCAATCAACTATATTGCTATGAAATTGCAAATCGGGCCTCGATTGTGAATATTTTGATTTTTCCATACGAAAATCCACATTCACAATTCAGCGCATATGGGCTGGGTAAATCTTTGAGCTTTTATTGTTGAGAGGACGTTAACTCAGACTGGGGCGTATACTTTAAATGCACAAACTTGAAAAGTGGAAAGCTCGCGTTGAATCTGGCGGACTTTTAGATGTCGCTTTTGTCCAAAGCTCCAGTATGGCGAGAGCTTTGCATTCTAAACTACGCTCTGCTTATTTATATTCTTTAACAATATTTGACCGGATACAATGCAAAATTTTGCCGAATATTGGCGATTAGGGAATAGTGATTCAAAGCTCTATTATTTTATGGAGCTGCAAAGACACGGGCGACTAATTAAAAGAGGTTTCGTGAGACGCTTTTCCGGCCATGATTAATTATTTGAAGTTAATTATTTCGCTGAAGCCAGATTGAAACTTGAAACAATTTGCAAAACGCTTTCGTTTCACGCACCTTTGCAGATGTCGCAAAGTGCTGAAAATGATTAATCAATCCGCACTCTAATGACTATAGCGTGTCTCGTGAATGAACAATCGCGCCATTGTGCGTCACATCCTATGGGAAATACCCTTGTAATGTGACGGGGGATATCCATTACGTTTTAATGCATATATTGACACTATTGTTCGCGTATTTATAGTATTAAAAAAATCAGTTAAAACAAAGCACACCAATCAAAAGCTTATGATGTAGGTTTCGACTATTTTAGAACCGTGTCACCGTGTAACATAAAATTATCCTGCGTGATGTTGAAATGATGTATATTTTTTTAAATAAAAAAATCGTATTCAACTCGCATTATTAAAAAAAAAATACTTTCCGGTTTGATATCGCATTGAAATCACGTCTTTATTGAAGCAAATTCCATGTTCGAGTTTTCGGTGACCCATTTTCGTGACATAATCACGGTATGAATTTCGCACGAGATTCAAAAATTTTTCCACCAATGACGAATAAAAGAAAAACATACTATGTACATTCCGACGTATATTTTGTTTTACTACAAAAAGCTGACATAATTCATTAGTGTAGCACACGTGAAAAACTTTATCATAAATCACATTTTGTTTTCCTGTGTATTTGCACTGTTCCGTACGGTCAAAGGAGAATACTTGCACATTATATGTACAGTACATACATATGTATGTACTTACTTTTCAATATTACACATGTACGTCACAAGGAACTGGACAATTGCTTTTACATACAATTAATAGTGCCTTTGAATATGTACAATAGGGTGGAGGGACGATGTATGGAACTTTTTTTTTTGGAATATTTGTTTTGAAATAGTTCTAAAAAGTTGCCTCTACATCATATGTACCTCTTCTTTCCAAAAAAATCTGCTTAATCTGGTCTCTACCAGCACTTAACAGCTCTTAACACTTTTGAAATGAAATTTGTATGAAAATTTCCAATTGATTGTTTCCAATCTCTATAAATAGCAATTGTAATTGGAAAATTAGTATTTATTTTTACTATTCAAACTTACTTTACTCGTATATACTTATTTACTCGTATGCCTCCCTCCACTGCGCTCACTAATTCATACTTATTTGAATAATTCAAGGAATACGTAAATAAATTAGATTTTTACAAAAAGTAATATTCAATAAAGTTCGGGTAATTTTATGAGCATGCACCTTCAGGTAGAGGCCTTTCAGTATTTTTACGAGAATACAGATGATACAAAGAAACTTTTGGTAGGTATTACAATGCCAATTTTTAATTTTTGCAATGTCGCTCCACCCTAACGAGCAAGCCCTAATTTCGACATTCATTTCAGAATCGATGTTTAGAGGAATTTTTATGTCGCAATCCACTATCTAAATAGTTATTTTGTGATTACACGTCTATATGATTTTATTATGAGCCGTTTTATCTGAGAGTGACATAAGCTAACTTTTATATATTTATTTATTTAAAATAAATGGGCAGGTAGCATAGTCGATGGAGCCCAAGGCATATATAAATTGTACATACAGTTTTTAATGTTTTAGTTATTTATATTTTATATTTAAAGGATTAAAAAAATCCATTTATATTCAAAACCTTGTCGAGATAATTTTTAATATTTTTATTTTAACTTCTTTTAATTTTTTTTGGTAAGGTTTGGTAGATAATTTGAAAGACAAAATTCAATATGATTTGATAGTCAATTATAAAATAAAAACAATTCTTATTATTGCTTCATTTTACGTGCTCTCAATTATTCAATCATAATATATTTAAAATGTGGGATAATCGAACTCGACTTTTTCGTGCCAAGCTGCGAAGGTATGTAGGTATCGTGCTACCGCCTCAAAAATCTTTATTATTATTTTTTAATTTGTAATGCTATCTTGTCGTTCGCAACAAGCGTTATAAATTACGCCGAACCTAGCGATATTAAAAGATAAATTAAAATGTGTACCGTTCAAAGAGGGAAACAAAAGAAAATCTTGCGCAACGGTTTTTCCACAGGACGTGACCGTAATGTGAGATTACGCACATTTTTCACGTAGCTCGACCGTTTCTTTATTTTATTTCGGTTTGTTTTTCATTTCATTTTTGTTCGCAATTTTCTCATGCCCCTTTATTCCATTTTTTTTCTTCTTTCTTCCAACCACAGTTCCGAGGGTGGAGATCGTAGACAACAGGGGGGTTTTGATCCACGACAAGTTCTACAAGCAGGGCTCGACTATAGAGCTTATTTGCGTCATAAGCAGGGTTCCCCAACCGAGCGGTTACGTGCAATGGAAACACGGAATCAGAACTCTCAATTACGACACGACCAGAGGAGGGATCAGGTAAAAAAAAAAATTCCAACGATCCGCGAATGCAAATAATTAATTCACTTTAAGTGTCGGGGTGTTGGAGTGAGGGGGACTCTATTTAAATTTCACTTTCGGCGTTCATTATTCGAACAAACTACATAGCTAAGAGCGATATCGCCGAAAAATGGAAATTCAGAAATGGAAGATTCGAATTTGCACTCAAATTTTTATCTCGACACCCTCCTCCATATCCTCGACCGAAATATAAATTAAATCGGTGCTCTCGTCGATGGCAAAACTCGCAGAGGTACGCGAGCATCGTGGGTAAAGATCGTAGATTAATATTTTAGATACCTATGTATGTATCAAGACATACATAGATAGCAATGTTACCTATGTACCTACATATATACATACTTATGATGAAAAGTCTAAATTTTGTGAAAATAAGTTATTCATTCTACCTATTTAAATATAAAAATTAACTATTTTCTATATCGATGGGTTAGTACACAGATATTGTATGACCAGTTTTGTTTTAAAATATTGTATGTGACATATGTATGTACATCTCTTTTACAAGAAAAACTATTGACGAAATGGACATATTATATATTTGAATAAGGCAATATCTTCTCAAATATACTATTTGGACATACAATACTTTTTAAATATGAAGGTTTGATGCAGATGGACGTTTTGTGTATGATAATTCAATTTTTTTTTTAAATGAACATACAATATCTGTGCATTAACCCATCGATATTGTCGTCATTTTTATTAAATCATTAACCCATTTTCTTAATACCTTTTTAATTATTTTTAAATTATTACTATGTGTATGTAGCGACCAAGTATAAAATATTAATAGTAGAATTTAATTTCAAGCTATTATTTTTCACTACTGTCCCGAATTTACATTTAATTTGTATGAACTTTCTTTGAGTGTGGGAGTTCTTTTTAATGTTTTATTGATGATAAAGTAATTTTTAATACGTTTTTTTAATAGTGTAAAGTCCGAGATGAAGCCTGAAGGCGCTCACAGCAAATTATACATAGCGAATGCTAACAAGCACGATTCCGGAAATTATACTTGCTCTTTGGACGAGGCTGCAATGACTACCGTATCTGTACACGTGTTAAATGGTAAATAGCAAATCCACATTTTATTTTCCTTAAATATTTGTTAAAAAAGTCTAATGTTTGAAAGCGCTGGATTAAGAGAAACAAATAAATCTTTCATTTAGATGAGCTATTTTCGTTCTTCCTTTCGTTTGTGAACTATTTGCCGAACGAAATCCTGAATGTACATTTTTTTTTAAATTTCTGATAAATTTTCTCTCGGCTCGTTTTAACTTTTTGTGTGTTCTTTTGTGAGACATTCTCAGTAAATTTTACTG
This sequence comes from Parapsyche elsis, assembly GCA_022651745.1. Taxonomy (NCBI): domain Eukaryota; kingdom Metazoa; phylum Arthropoda; class Insecta; order Trichoptera; family Hydropsychidae; genus Parapsyche; species Parapsyche elsis. The sequence continues at coordinate 3,034,941 of JAGVSN010000016.1, forward strand.
CAAAAAACACTGACATTATTTGTATGTTGTTTGTATGAATTTATAGGGGAGCACGCAGACGCAATGCAGTATGGCGGATGCGACACCAGAACCGCAGTATCATATAAGCTCGTAACCCTAATGGCTATTTTGATTAAAACCGTTGCGAGATGACAAAATTAACTCATCAACTACGATTAACTATACTATAATGACTGTCTCAATAGTATAAATCAAAAATCTTGTAAATAATACCAGTATTTCATATGTTTACGTACTATGTCTAAATGTATATGTATATTATATTTAAATGATGAAAGATTTTTCTCAGTGGATCAGCCAGTAATTTTCCCAAATAATAATAATCGATATTGATGTCTCATTTTAATCAAATGCAAAAATCAACAATAAATGTTATATTCATACTACCTATATGTTCATAAAATGTGTACATGTTATTAAAATAAAATAAAATCTATGTATAGATATTGAATTGTCAACTCTTGTACACGTTCATTCAATGGTATTTTGTAAATATTATATGTGATTATTTTGTAAATTAATATTCAATTATTCAATGGTGTAACTGTATAGATCAGTTTCATGAAAGTATTTATTGTATAAATATAATAAAGAATATTAAAAAAAAAAGCTTTGCTCCCTTTCATTTTTACAGTATATTGCAACAATCATAATACATTTTATACACCAAAGAAAATTTTAATTAAATTACCTTTTACATACATAGTTTTTATAATTTATTATATTCAACTTGACTATATTATTTCTGCGTTTTAATTTGTAGATGAATTTTTGCACACACTTCTGGATAATTTTCTCATTTTTTTACTCACTGAATAAGAGAGTGTGCTTCTACGATAAGTTTTTCAGTTTACCTTCACTTATCTTCTTCTTTATGAAAGTCGCGCAAATTTCCCACATATATATATGTACATACACATACATACATATAGCTCACGTGATAAAATTTGGCCGAGCTTAAAAGCTTCTGCCATCAAAAATTCACAACGGAGAAACACTTGAACGAGCGGTCTTTTATTTTTTCCAAAACAAGTCTTGCTACTCTACACACTCATGATTCGCCATATTAATACGCGAATCATTACTGTGCCGCACGTTAATATTATATTCTAAGATATATTTATTTTTTCTAAAATAATAAACAAATTCAAAGGTCGCCTTGTCGTCGAAACGCCTCGAGTGAATTTCTTTAATAGGTTTTCGTCTTTAATAAAGTTACGTTTGTTTTTCGTGAAACACCAGTAGATTCGAATCCAATTTATGTCAAAGTGAATAAATATAGGAAAAGGGTTGAAAGATAATCCAGTTACTGATCGTACCCTCTTTTTTATCGAGTTTCGTGTGCGCGAATCTCTTAACGTCTTTTGAAGTTTGTTTAAATCAATTTCAAGGAAGGTTCATTCGCAGAAAATAAAAGTGGAATTCCATTCTATGAAAAAATTGTATTTAATAAGGAAAATCTCATACATATTATTCTTTTTACTAAAGCCCCGCCCTAAGAAGTACAATATCTTAAGTCATAATAAACTGATTATAATGAACATAATGGAAAACTTATACGAACATATTCAATTTAAAAGACAAGACAATAAAGCTACCCTTACATTGTTGTTGAAGCATCGAACACAAAAGTAAAATTAATATGTAAACCATTATAAAATTGATTTCATAATATTTCCTCGATGCACGTCGTATTCTCATCGTTGAGAAATACGAAAAGCACAAACAGGATCGTAAAACGAAACCGACGAAAACTGGGAAAAATCCTCCGTTCAGTTTTCATTCGGTTTTTGGGAAAATTTATATGGAAATTCGCTGGGAAACAAAGCCACAAATGGCGGCTGCTCTTTTATACATACTACCAGTACGACTTAAGCTCGACGTGTATTTGTTATAGAAACACGTGCCTAAATTTACACACATATTTATCATCATCAACAGCATTGAAATGCTAGTCTTCAGTGAATGAGTGTATACAAATTTGATTAAACCATTCCAATACCGTACATGGAAAAAGTTTCTTAAAAGTTTTTTAAAAGTAAAGTTTCTCGTCGAATTGTCACAAAATAAGTCATTCTATCACCGAGCAATGTAAGTGAAATTTAATCCCAAAAAAAAAAGTCATTTTGCGGACTTTTTGCTTAACTTTTTCACGCACACTGATACTTTCTAAACAGAAGTTGTTATTATTAATGGTCGGTTCCAGAACGTGATCTTACTGTGGTGAGCATTGTTTTTGGAGGGAAACGATGAGGAGACAACACACAATACCCAGGGGTAAACTTTACAGACACACATAAATTATGTGACAGTTCATTACTTTGAAATATTTAGTTCAACTTCCCGCGTCCTTATTGCTTAACTCGGAGGCTTACTGCAGTTGTCTACTACGTTCTTACTGCAGTTGTCGCATCGGTATATCTCCAATTTTCTAGGAAACCAGTATATAAATATGTATGTATATCACATCTATAAAATTGTTTGTAAGGAAACACAATTTTATTATTATATTACATTGAGTCATCGGCTACGCACGAATAAAATTTCAACGATACAAAACTGAATTTTATACCGCTCTTTACTGCGTATATACACAGGCGAGATTTTATTCCACTTTTACTGCATTTTGTACGCCTGCATATTGGATTTTCTCATTCTGGAAAAACTTCGAATGAAAAGCAATGTTGGAATTTTTATTAAAAAAGATAAAGTAAAAATAAGAAAGCACACAAATACATTTAAGACTAGTCTTTCAATTTAAACTGTGCTGCTATTGAAAGCTTAATTATTTAACTAAACCCTTCAATGAAATATTGTAGGGTGAAGAAAGAGAAAAATATATGTACGTTAGTAAATTTTCTTGTGTTACAAATTGTAAATCCAATATTTTTTAAAAAGAGAAAAATATCCCAAAAGCGTTATATAATCCTGCAAATTTCGTTTAATCAAAGCAAGCTTCACTCGTAAGTTCTGAATTTTTTCGGGAAATGTGTAGAATTTTCCAATCAATTTGCAGTTCATTCATAATTCAATACAATATTTTCACGTAACTTTCCACATTCGAACCTTTACTCGATACATAAAAATTATATATAAAATATTTTAAAAAAACCAATACACTTTCTTATATTCATCTTTTATTGTTGTTTCTATACACAGAATGATTAATGTTTTTTTTATTAGATTATATTTACCAAAAAAACATTATGCCTATTATTGCAAAAAATCCATTGTGTCAATTTATCAAAATCTATTTATATAATAAACCAGGTCGGTTACTTCAAAGAAAAGCTTGTGTGAAAAGATTCTTATAAGTATAATATATCGGTTTTAATATAAAATGTAATTTTCTGTGAATTCAATATCTTTATATTATGTAAGATTTCAAAGCAAATATTCATATGATCGATCTTACAAATATATTACTATTGTAGTATTAACTTTGTTTATTTAAATTATACAAATCGTCCAATAATTACAATTGCGAGTTTTTCGTTGGACTGAAAATTAAGGAACTTTGTTTTTACGCTGTTAGAAATGTTCCTATAAATCTGATTAGGTTTACTTGCACGTTTCCTTGACTGTCGGGGTCTGACAGTAGAGTCATAAATAAATCATTTTACTTGTATCGCTTTTCCCATACCAAACAAAACAACCCCTTGTTTGATTCATCTTCCTTGTATATTTTCATGTATTTTTTATTACCCACTTTATAAACATTTGCGTGACGCGTTTTGCTTTACGTTAAATAAATCGTTCCACATCCTTTTCGTGACTATGGCATCTACACAAGTCTAAGGCGGAAAAGCTTAATTCAATTCCGTGTATATTATGAATAAAATGTAAATTTTAAATATACAATATCGATTAATAATATCACACGAAACACATTAGGTGGCGTAATATTATTCAAAAAACTGTTTGAAATTGAATGTTTGGTTAAAAATCTTGCCCGGTTTATTGTGTAAATAATTTTAATTTCAAGATCGTTAAAAATTGTCTTTTTAAGAGTCCGATTAACGTTGTAAAATAATAAATAGAGAACGGTTGGGCGCGCGGTTGAGTTAATGGAATAAGTTCGTCTGTAATTGAAGGCGTTGCGTCTCCTCGAAGAGTTTTCCCCGAATAAAGGGCAACTTTTCCGGAAAATTGGATGGAAGACAGGGCTGAAGGCATCTCGCCATTTTAATTGACTACTTAAGATAAAGATATGGCATTAATTAAATACCAGCCCTAATGACACAATGTTGAAATTAATTAATTAAGGTGTGCCGCATCTAATTTATATTGAAAGTCGTCGTTACGAAACAACAAAATTCACACAACTAAAATGGTATGTTTATTACTGAATTATTACGAAAGAAGTACACGGAGTATCAATTTGATCATATGATATGTATATTTCTAAAGCAGACGAGAGTTATTTTAACGACGATAATTTTCAATAACTTTTACATAAATTAGTATAAAATATTTACTTACCGAAAAGGTTAGCGTGAGAAAATTTTGACGCCTTTTCTTCGCAATCAAGAAATATTCTCTAGGGTAAAATTGTCGGGAAAACTTTGATTAAATAACTTTTTACGTCACATGCATACGTTGTAAACCGTACAAAGATAAACTCTGCAAAGTTTTGCCTAATATAATAATATTTAAGGATTAATTTCAAAAACAAATTATGAAATAATAAAAATTAATCACATAGCTAATTTTACTTAATGGCTTTTTGAAAAGAAAAAAAACCAACCAATTAATGACACTCGTTCTTGTTTGCCACAAGTGTTCAAATGTAAATTCTAAGACAATGACCCCACACAATGAATGACACATGTTCAAATGTTTTTTACAGCGACGCAACATAACATGCATAAATTTGATTAAAACCACAATTAAAATTGTAAAATCGTATTTCGTAGACATTTCTATTACATAGGAGTATAAGGTATAGGACTAACTTAGATTTGAGCGGTTTATTCGAATGCGGTTCAATTTGAGTCGTTAGAGCTATTCTGAAAGCTAGGATTATGACGGTTGAGTATAATGAACATATTCTCTAAACATAATAGGTGAAGGTTTAGGGTTACTGTCACGTGGCTTCGAGTGTGATTATAAAGGAAACTGTTTAGTATTTGGCACTGAAACACTACCGGAAAATATTTCAAGTATTAATTTAATACGCCAGTCTTACACCGGGCTTATCTAATTCGCTTTAATCGTTAACAGCGATAAAATTTTAGAAAATAAAATACATCCGTGATATAATATTAAATGGAAATTTTTTTTTTTAATATTGTAGAGTGCTCGTTCATGCTTTACCGATTGATTATCATTTGTGTGACGATGCAAATTGCAGAATGCACTTTATTGTGCGACAAAATTAGTTGATCGAACTCGTTGACATATAAAATAATTCGAAAATGTATTTATACAAAAAAAATCATACCGCACGTTGCAGCTTTTCATAGCTGGTTGAATTTTTGCGCTTCTATCAAATAAAAGTGATTACGTTTCGAAAACTTTTATAAAAGTCGACGAGGTTTTTACTCCTCCCGAGAGTATCGTGTGTGAAATGTGTTTCGCTAATAAGATTTTATTTTTATCTCTTTTTCGTGGAAACAGTCACGCAAAAACATTACGCGTATTAACTAGACAATTCTACAACCACGTGAAATGTTTTATAATACCGTTTCTACAAATAAATAATACAATTTCATTTAATACACGCCGAGCTTTGTTCGGCTTTCGTTTATAACACAATACAACTTTAATAGCATTTAAACTTTCAAAATAAGTATCGCTTAGTGTAAACACCGAGAGAAACTAATTGTTTGTAAAACCAGTAAAATTTCAAATACGCTTGTTGAAAATAGAAAAATAAATAAATAGACAACCAAAAGTGATACAAATAGTCAGTATTTGTTATTGAATAAATTCTTTTGTTATACATTTTTTGAAACCAAGTTTTACGACCCTGCGGGTCTCATTTATTTTATTTTATAATAATCTTTAACTAAGCACCTATACAGAGATGTTTTTTTAAGACTGCCAGGAATTTATCAATAATTTTAGAACTTCCAAAACACCTACATATGTACAAGATTCTTCTCCAATTTCTATTTATTCCTTAAATTATATTCACATACATCCATTACTCTCACAATAAATTTACTAAAATATGATGGTAACATATTATTATCTAACTTAAATATAAATACCAACATACAAATCCTCAAAGTATCCTTCGCATTCAACCAATCTAATTCAATCATCATCTTTTATATACTAGCATACCTATCAACATTTAAAATACCTTTATTTTGTAATATTTGTAATCTATCTCTAGTTGACTTATCTAACATAAAGTACTCGAGCGCGATAGTACCTTATTTTTTGAGCTTATTACGATGCAAAGTTTTGTTTCCAGCTAATGCCAGATAGAATATTGCCAGTGGAAACACATTGAAAAAATTAAATAAACATGAAAAAGTACTACTATTTCTAATTAGCAACGCCACGTTTCACAATAATTATAAAACGATTTTGTAAAAAGTAAGTCTTAATCTGGCGGGTAAGCGTAGTTGGAATCTCGCATCACTATTAGGGGTTGAAATCACAGGAACTGCCATAGGAAAAGGTAGCATTTTCCGTTGTCTATGTGGTCCACGAGGGAGATCTATTAATCCCAGAGGGTCTGGGTAATAGATAACGGCTATTGTGAACCATAATCCAGCCACGTCAAATCTGAAGCCGTGGCCCATATACGGCCCACTCGACACGAATTTACATACACATCTATAAACAATAATATCTATTCAGTGCGAGCACATAGGCGATCGTCAATCCGAGATTGACGTGTAAATCTTATCGCAAATAGTTAATTGCAATCTATTATCTAGAGATGCAACGCGTCTAAAAAAAAAACTTATTCTATTTATAATGACTCTTGGTAAGTATTAAAAATTCGAATCCACTCTGTTTGTTAATCCTGTTAAAATGTGTGCTCGTCTGTTTTCGAAACTCAAAACCGAAAAATTAATTCGTAAATATTTTATACGTATCATAAAAGAGTGAATATTAAACGTTTCGGCTTCCTTTTATTCTTGAGCCGACATTTTGTAAAGAATACATTTCAGTATAGGGGAGGAAGGGGAGGACTACCACAATCTGTTTACGACCTCATACATATATGTATGAATATTGTATTTTTGAGCTTTTCAAAATACGCAAGTCCCGAGCTTTCCCGTATTTTTTTTTCATTGTTTATGTTTTAATATATACATATACATATGTGTAAGTATGTATGTACATTTATCTGAATATTTTTTTGTGGTTTGCATGTTTTGCGTATTGTAAAAGTAAAAAAAAATATTCATCGAAGGCGTTCGCTTATTTATATTTCATTTTAACATAACTATTTATGAAAATAGTGGGCACACAGTAGAATATGATTTTTTATGATTGAAAAGTAAGTAAATGGAATGGAATGAAACACAGTCAGAATTTTGCATACAAGTACTTCAATTTGCATCGTCTCTTTCATTGAAATGCACCATTAGAGGGCCAATTTCAATCGGCCCGCACAATAAACTGTCGAAATTCACACAATATAAAGCGTATTCACAAACGGCCATTCAATTTGCGCGAATCGTTGTTAGAATTATTCGCTCACGACTAATGCGCAAAACCGCGATCGGCAAAGCGTACGCTACAAAGGTAGGATCTCATCAATCAATAGCTGTTTTAATAAAAAGCAATAAATGGTTGAAAAATGTTTCAACCAGTGCAACTTGGCATTTAATTAGTACCTAGTGCAGTTCGGTATATTATTTTTGCACGTTATGAAAAATAAGTATCAAAAATGAAAGCGTTCAACGATTTCATCGTTGACTCGTTATTTCTGTTTCAGCTTTATGCCCACTCAATTATTTCACAACTTTTTCTACGGTGGCATACTTTTTTTTTTTTTTTATACATACATATGTATGTACTGTACATATGTGTATGTATGTACATATAATACGAGTATATTTTTTTCTAACACATTACTGTAACGGCTTACGTACTCAATTGAAAATGAATCTTTTTCATTGAACGTTATTTATAATGGATCAATTAACATTAAAATAATGTTTTTTTTTTTGTATCCATTTTGATTGAATGGATGTGAGTATTTTGATCAATTGAGTATCGAGTTTTTGACTGACTGTATTCGCAAAAGTTCGAAGCTCGCTGTAAACTATTTAATTTAATTCATTGTGAAATGTGAGGTCTTATTTTGAAAACGAGGATTGTGCGCGAATATGATGTTTAGTCAAAATAAAAAAAAAACACGATTAATTGTGTGCGTCCATTGTAACCATTTTTCCCGTTTGAATGACGATATGTGCTGTCAAAAGCAAACAGTTGATTGTTATTTTTTTGAGTCGTTGTTTTCGCACGATTGACTTAAATTAAAAATGACAATACAATGCGATCTCGTCGACACGAAAAACAATCAAAAAAATACTGAAAATGTGCAACTTAATACGGACACATACGCAAACCTGAATATATGTACACATGTACATACAATACATACGTGTGTTTTCAGTCTAGGCAAAAAAATTGTAGGCAATGTACGGGTTCACGGTTTGGATTTGGCACAAACATATCGGTTGCATGCTAAAATTTTATGTTTTCGCAGAGCATCGACAGAATATAATATGTATAATACATACAGTTACGTTGAAAATAAAGCAAACTTATTTTACCAACAAACTCTGAGCCTTCAAAGTTTTAAAATATAAAAGCCAGTGTGTAATAAATTTGATGCGTGCTTTATTTATTTATAAACAATACATAATATACATATGTACATATATTATTTCTGTCTTATTATTTGTTTTAGTTTATATTACAAATATCAAGGTTAACGTTTAATCAGTCAAAGTATATGTACATGTATAATTGATTGTACTTACGCTAATAATTAACAAACACTTTATATACATTTCTTCGTTTAAATATAAGACACGATAATTGTTAAACTTTGTGTGTTTAATTATATTTTTTTCATTTCCACATTGAAAGGCAAACTGGATGAAGTGAATGTCTCTTGCAAAATTTTAACGGATCACCCCACCAACCGTTTTCTAAACATTTAGGTTTGCAATGATGTTTTCTACGACTGTGTCTATGAAAAGCAGAAACGCAAGCTATTTGCGACTGAAATTTATAACAAAACAAATCGATTAAATGTGTACACATGTTTAAATAAATTAACATAAACAGTTATGAAAAATTTGATTTGCAAAACTTACGCATATCAACCACATCACAATGAGGAATAGAAACGAAAACATCTTCATTTTCTATTGCAGAGGAATCAAACTGTTAACGAGTCGCCACACTAAATCCGAATAAGTGTGAATTTGATAAAAAACTTCATTTTATACAAACAATTAAACAAATGTACGTAGATGCATAGGTATATCAAATACATATTTCAGGTGAAAATGTGCAATTTAATTGTGTTTGAACATGTTGCTTACAATTATGCTATTAATTTTTCGTTAGTTAATTTATTTGAATATAAATATTAAATTACTAATATTAACAAGACATGCGCAATCTTACTGAAAAAAAACCATCAACGATAATTATATTTTGAATAAAATATCTATATAAAATCCGTCATATCAATGAGTGAGAATTTGAATTAATAATTTCATTATTTGTCTACATACATACATATGTATGTATGTACATGCGAACTTTAGCTTTATCTATTAACAATTCGAATATATGTATTTAAGTAGAGTTCGTTCGCCGAAAGAGAAAAATTGCTTGAGTGTTGGTAACTACGGGTTGACTGCAAGGTATGGGTTACGCATATATGTATACAATTAATTTTTTAAAGTTTTTTCAAAAAATGAAACAAAAGTACAAATGCAAATACAAAAATATATTAAAATATACAAAAATACAAAAACAAATATTAAAAAAAAATACAAATACAAATATAAAAAAAATAAAAACACAAAAGACATTTTAAAAATTAGTTATTATAAATTATTCCGTATCCGACCCATCACTGTCTGAATCGAAGTCCGAGGAATCCGGTGTATCGTTGACAGTAAAATGCAACGAATCATCGTCAACCATTTTGTCCATTACATGATCACTTTTCATATATTGATCTTCTATTTTTATTACGTGTTCACACACATTTCTCCACTCGTCTTTAATTAAGGCATTTTTTTCCAGCACTAGTTTTTTTACACTATCCATTGTCATTTCGACGTTTCTCGAAGCTGAGATGAGATAGATGAGAAAGGCATTTGGAATAAAGCCACGTTCTGTACCGGCGTGTACAATTATAAATCTCGCTCCTTTGGATGCCGGATTTTTCATGCCACTTCCCGATGAATCTCCCCAAGCCATTGACTTAACGTGAGTTGAATGTATGTATATATGTTTCATCGGTATACACGATTGGTCTACCTTCTGCTCTAAATCGAGCTATCGACCTTAAAAATGTGATCCGTTTATAAATAATGCACATTTTCTCCTGTAACAATTTCCTGTTATCGGACATTTTTTTCCAGTGGAATCCAAATTTTTTCAAAACCTTATGAAGAGTAGTGCGCTTGTCTGTAAATCCTATGTTTTAATTTAAATTAATCCTTTGTTTTAATTTTTCTAATATCTGAGAAAGCGTTGGCAAAATTTTTTCAGTCACGTGAAAGTTGTGGATAGTCCGCCTAATGACGTCTCCGTCAAAACCGTCTACAGAGGATTTTAGGTTTCCTCTAATTTTTTTTTTTTTTTTTGGAGAAGATACATAGACATGTGTTCTCTTTATTTTCATTGATAATTTTCCTTAATGAAGATTTGGAAACTTTTAGGGCTTCTGCAGCTATCTCAATGACAGGAATCGTCGAAGAATTAGATGTTTGTGTAATTGCACACCACATTTAAACATTTAATATTAATTGTTTTGTTTAGCTATTGAAAGCTTTGCCTGTTCCGACTTTGGATGGTCTCTCCATTTATCTAAAAAGTGTTTTTAAAAAAGTGGATATATTATACGATATACGGCCGAACTCATTTGAATAAATTAACTATTGTGAATAACCAAACCTATTAAAATAACTAAAATTTATTATTTTAATTTCGGGAAAATCTCGGGAACTTCGTAACCACGGTGTCACTGGCAAGTCAGGCCTCTAACAAGGAGCAAAAAGGGCGTAGATTCACCTCAGCGGCCGAAGCTAGGCTGATGATCTCTGTACATACGAGCACTTACACTAAAGCAATTTTTCTCTTTCGGCGAACTCTATATATGTACATAAAAAAAATTAAAATTATATTGTATAACTTATCCGAACTATGTATGTCAGTATGTTAAATTAAGATAAATCACCTTGTTTTGAAATTCAGTGAGAAAATTTTAATATTGGCACTAAAGGAATAGAAAGAAAAAGGGTCTCAAAAAAGTTAAAAGAGAGTGAAAAAAAATCAATCCCTTCACTGAATTTTTGTCGGCTTTGTGAGTTGTAGGCAAAGCTTTCGAACGAAAATTCAATATGATGTAAAGAAAGGGATACTATCGTATGAAGATAACTCTACCTCAATTTGCCATTGATGCAAAATATCCGCAGTATGTGTATGTGTGTGTGTATGTATGTACGTCAATTCCATTCGAAAACTTTGAGGAGCACTGTATAAGAAGCGGGAATGTATCCGAAGTGTACAATTGGATCTCGTTAAAAGAGGATTTCTCTTTTTTGATCCGTACGACTCAAATTACGCCTTACAGACTCTGATGTGGGTGCTAGATTTGGATTTTCGCATTTCCCCATACTCAGCATTATAATACATGCGTGGAATGGAAATAACAAAATGTTATACATACTTCCTAAAACCATAAGCATATAAACAAAAAAATGCTATATGTACTTTCTCCTTAACACTTGCCGCTCTGTAGCGGATGATGAGTGACCAGGACGTGTGTTTCATTTAATTTCTCCAAATATAATCAATGCAGGGTCTTCATATTTTAGGTATTCCTCATCAAAACCCTTATGATTTGAATTATGTCATTACGAAATAAAAACATTGATCAATATCAACAGAAATAATTATTTTGTATGAAATCGTCGTGTGTTGGATGACATCACATATGTATCTGTGGTGCGAGCGAGACGCGAATACATCCGTTGCAGGGCAATCCATCACCAGTTTTATAATCGCGAATATTTTTATTTTTAAAGGTTTTATATTAGTTTTTTATGCTAAGTCTGTTTTACCGTTACGCTTTTTATCATAAACTAGCTGACCCGGCATGCGTTGCAATGCCCGATCCCGTTCCCGTTCCTAGTACATTTTCTGACGCATAAGCAAGCCTGTTCCCGATCCCGTTCCCGTTCCAGATCCCGTTCCCGTTCCCTTTCCCAATCCCGGTCCCGATCCCGTTCCCGTTTCCGTTTCTAATACGTTATCTGACGCGTGAGCAGGCCCGTTCCCGATCCCGTTCCCGTTCCCGTTTTTTCCCGATTTTTTTTCACAGGAACCATCCCCGGCATGATCACAATAAGTCCTGAAAGTTTCATCGCGATCGGTTGAGTGGTTTAGGAGCCTATAAGAGACAAACAGACAGAAATTGATTTTTATATATATTGATATTTGTTACATTTTTTTCTCATTATTTCATTTAAACTTTTATTATCTACATATATGTTGTCTTATTTTCAAATTTTCTGTATTGCTTATATGTATTTTCCAAATTGCTTATTTTATTGATTTGTTTTTTATTATTACATATTTTTGATTTTCGTGTTTGTTTTTTATTATTATTTTTTGAATTTCGTGTTTGTTTTTTTTATTATTATTTTGAATTTATATATTTTGTTTATATGTAATTAATTGTCTTAATTTGAATTATATTTTATTGCCAAAGAGAATACACATTTCATTGTTATATTTAAAAAAATATATAAATGTTTAAAAAAATCGAATCCCCTGCTACACGTGCCTCACAGATAGAGATGGAGAGGGGGAGCATCAGTTTCGCTATACTCGAAACTCCGAAGTGTATGAATGATATCCGCGTCGGAATGTCGTCTCTGCTTCAGTCGTTATTTTTTCATTTTAGCGCTTATTTTATATTATTCGACGTTTAATACATGACAAAACGATTTTTATAGCTAATTACGATCATTACTCTGGTAGATTTTGCATTATTTCAATTTAAAACACACATTTTTAATTGGATACATACCGTCCACCTCCGGGGCTAGCGGAATTTTTTAGCACAGTAGGGGAAGTGTTAAGCAAAATATCATCAAAAATAATATATTATTGTACATACGGGATATTCGAAGCAAATGGTTACTAATTTCATAGATTGATAAATTGATATACCTACAGATTGTTAGATGTCGAAAATATGTACATATTTAATTTAATAAATTAATTGTTTCAATATAAAAATGGTGTAGAAATTTGATCATTTAAAATATAAAGAAATACTATTTCATCACAAACATCTGATTTGGGTACATCGTTATAACAATGTTTCTAAACTATTAAGGACATACACTACATATGTACATATATGTAAGTACATGTTGAAATCGTGGATTATTATTATTTACATCAATCAAATTTGTTTTCTATACGTCGACTATTTGCTTTTTCCTTAAAAATTGTAGAGGTATTTTCAATCTATTCTTGTGTCTTCATCATCATCATCATCGTGAAAGCCTCTCCAATCCTCTTTCATCCCTGTCTGTCTTGAGCAATCTGCATCCAATTGACTCCACACATTCATCTCAATTCATCAGCCCATCGTCCACTCGGTCTACCTTGCTTTCTTTCACATCCTCACGGATACCATTCCAGTATTTCTCACGTCCATCTGCCATCCATTCTTCTCGCTGTGTCCCCGACGCGTTTTTCACACGTTCCGCTATATCTGCCACTTTAGTCATGCTTCTTACTAATGTATTCTTCTTACGATCTCTTCTTGTTATGCCAAGCATACATCTGTGTACACTGGATCTTACGTAGCATTTTTGAATTCAGCATCCACGTTTCACATCCATACGTCATAACTGGCAGTACGCATTGTTCGTATGCCTTCTTTTTTAAGCACAGCGGGATGTTGGATTTTAGAACTATGTTCATTCTTCCAAAAGCGCTCCATCCTAGTTTCATTCTTCGTTTTATTTATTCTTTTTTACATCCAGTTATATTTACCAATTGTCCTAGGTATAAATAACTATTCACTATCTATACAATTTTTTTGTGTCTTATGTGACCCGATGACACTGTCAACCGGTAGTTACCAGCTATGTATTTCCTTTATCCATAAACAAAGAGAGTATCACCAATTGAGAAAAGCCAGTAGTATTAAATATGTATATGTAGTCTTAACAAATAAAAATAAAAACATGCTCCCATTATTAAAAACAATTTATTTTATAACCATTCAAATAATCGTTCATTTGTTTTAGTGTCTCCACCAATTACAATAGTTGTAAATACAGTTGCAGAGTGGGTGTGGTCTTGGGTGCCATCCGTGGCATAGTCTATACCAATTCCAGAAGCACTTGCATCTGGGTGTCCTTGGATAATACCTGCAATAACGGTACGCAATAGCGAGACTTCTATCTGAAGTCATCAATTCATTTTCTTCCTCGCTGTTTCCTTGCTGTCCGGCTGGTCCGGCCTTTGATGAATCAGTATTATCAGCTGGATCATCGTCTTCGTGTGGTAGCTCTATTGGAACGGGCTTTGGCGATGTTTTGGTGATGTTTGGTGGATAGGTGGGTTTTGTGGGTGGAGTTGGTAATTTAGTTGGATCAGTAGCTTTTGTGGGTGGAGGTGTTGCTTTAGTTGGTGGATAAGTAGCTTTTGTGGGTGGAAGTGTTGCTTTAGTTGGTGGATAAGTAGCTTTTGTGGGTGGAGGTGTTGCTTTAGTTGGTGGATAAGTAGCTTTTGTGGGTGGAGGTGTTGCTTTAGTTGGTGGATAAGTAGCTTTTGTGGGTGGAGGTGTTGCTTTAGTTGGTGGATAAGTAGCTTTTGTGGGTGGAGGTGTTGCTTTAGTTGGTGGATAAGTAGCTTTTGTGGGTGGAGGTGTTGCTTTAGTTGGTGGAGGTGTTGCTTTAGTTGGTGGATAAGTAGCTTTTGTGGGTGGAGGTGTTGCTTTAGTTGGTGGCGGTGTTGCTTTAGTTGGTGGAGGATCTGTCGGATAGTACTGTGATGCTGTCATTTGGATCTAAATTATCAAAAAAAAATATTTATATATAATTAAATATATAAATTTGTGCACTGACTTAATTGTAAACATTATTAAAGATTTATAACGTAAATAGAAAACATGTAAAATGTGAATGACACTTACAAATAGGAAACATCCTAAAATTAAGAAGAGTGTTTTCATTTCTGTAGATTATGTGTGCAACGGTTGTTGAAAATGAACTGAATACTCCATAAGCATATCGCCTTTTTATTCGATCTTCATCAAATATGTGTGAATACGTTTGCAAAGTCAATATTTAACATTCGTGTATGAATTATGAATTTACCGAAAAAATTTAAATACAAAACAATAAAAACCATTAATAACAGCTGTGTAAATTAGTGTGTATATGTATATGTATGTAGGTACAAATTTAAAAAAATAAAATAGGAGTAGACAATCTACGACTGTATGTATGTACATATGTACATACATACATACCCATCGCTGAAATTATATTTTTGATTTTAAAAAATATGCAGAATCTATTACCATTTCTTTTTGTCATTTTTATTACAAATTTGCACAAATTTTTACGATCAATTTCATAAAATTGAATTTAGAAACATGCTTCAAATTTTTCTAAATTTCAGGTAAACGTATTTACGGCAAAACTTTGTAAATTTTACTATACCTATATATGTACATAGTAGCGTAGAGGGCTGCCTGACTAGCTGGCTAACTGGCCGGCTGTCTGAGTAGCATACATGAGAGTAGAAGAATAAGAGTCGCAGAAGTAACTGAAGAGCCTCCAGCCTGAATGTCACCCCTTCAGACTGGAATCCCTCCCGGTAACCTCATTAACTTTTTTTACTTTCTCCTAATCAGATAAAGTGGGATCCTTTATCCTAAACTCCTTTTAATTCATTATTATTTTATTTTTTCATAATTTATCTTTTTGAATAAAGTGTGTTTTGATTAATCAATGTAAAAAAATGCTGTTTTTGTATTTTATAAACGTGTAAAAGCTTATTTTGAATGTTACATTAACATTTTTATGTGCACTACTTCAACGAATAAACTAACATAAACTTTCAGGCCTTTTTTAATAACCAATGCATGCATACATATGTACATATTTTAACACCAATCAAACTTATTGTATTAATCAATCTGCATACAAAGGATATTAATTCTGCAAAAATGGATTAGCAATTCTTCAATCGATCTAGCATTGAATTAAAAGTGATTCAAAATTACAGTTACACATAATGGTGTTTATATTTAAGAATCACGGTACTCTTATTTTTTGTGCTCTTTTTAGTGTTCATAAATAGATGTTCTGGGCAAATATGACGATGTAGTAACGAGACGGCATAATACCAAAAATAACGCAGAGGAGGTTTGCGATGTTATGTGTAGAATGACAGATGACTTTTGTGTATCATTTTGGGCGGGCGATAGCAGCGCCACTCGCCACTGCTATCATACCAGTGGTCGTATTTCGAAATGTTTTCCGAGAGGAGGGACAAAGCAATACGTCTGAGCGAGAGGCAAATTTATGCTCACCAACAGTAGTTATGGTTTCTCCAAATGCGCACGGCCAGCGTCAAGCGCTCACGCCACACAATCTCACTAGCTCATATTAACACTTTGGCACGGATAGCGCGAAGCACTCGTATTTTTCAACTACTTACTGCATTTTTGATACATTTTAAACTACTAAATATAATATAAGTATATACCACCCGATGACACTGTCAACGGACAAATGACCAGTAATATATCTAATACGTATCTATTATTATTATCATTATTATTATTATTATTAACGAATTCATTAGATGTTACAAATAGATTTATTGTCATTAGCAAGTAATTATATGAAATAAATTAATATGCCTTGAACATTTCATAATACCCATATGTAAATCTTCCTGGTGTTTATTTAAAAAAATGATATATGTATGTACATATGTCTGTAAAATATGTATGTACATACCTACATACCGTCATACATAAATATTCAGCAAAATTAATATCTCCAATGCCCACTGAAAAAATTTTATTTCAAATTCAAATGCTACACGTTGTTTAATATTCATTTAATAATTTTTATTTTTAGCCAAAGCATACATCAGAAAAATGAAAAGGCTTAATATATGTAAATATTACCAATTTTCCAATTTTATGCAATGCAAACATTTATAGTGCACTAGCTGACCCGGCATGCGTTGCAATGCCCGATACCGTTCCCGTTCCAGATCCCGAACCCGTTGCCGATCCCGTTCCGTTGCCGATCTTCTTTCCGTTGCCGATCCCGTTCCCGTTGCCGTTCTCCTTTCCGTTCCCGTTCCCGTTCCCGTTTCAGATCCCGTTCCCGTTCCCGTTCCCGGTCCCGATCCCGGTCCCGACCCGTTCCGTTCCCGTTCCTAGTACCTTATCTGACGCCTGAGCAGGCCGTTCCTGTTCCCGTTCCCGTTTTTCCCGATTCCAGATCCCGGTCCGTTCCCGATCCTGATCCCGTTCCTGATCCCGTTCCCGTTCCCGTTCCTAGTACGTTATCTGACGCGTCAGCAGGCCCGTTCCCGTTCCCGTTCCCGTTTTATTGAACGAAAAAACAAAAAACATAATAGTTTTTATAGCGCCATCTATATATTATAGCAATCCCCACTAATTGATCGCTATCGATATGGACACCCGATACCCAAATCGATAGAATATTTTTTTTTTACTTTACTATTTAAATTATAATTATTAATAAATTTTACGGCTCACTGGCCGTGAAAATTTTCAAACTCTCTCTCTCTTTCTCTCTGTGTAAATTAGTCTCTTTTAAATCTTTCAGCTGTGTTAGTGTGTTATATATGTATGTATAGATATGTATGTATGTATGTAGGTACAAATTTTAAAAAAAATAAAATAGTAGTAGACAATCTACGACTTTATGTATGTATGTATATACATACCCATCGCTGAAATTATATTTTTATTTTAAAAAATATGCAAAATTCCATTACCATTTCTTTTGTCATTTTTATTACAAACTATGTAGCTGACCCGGCATGCGTTGCAATGCCCGATTTCGTTCCCGTTTCTCGTACGTTTTCTGACGCGTGAGCAGGCCCGTTCCCGATCCTGTTCCCGTTCCCGTTCCAGATCCCGGTCCAGTTCCCGATCCCGTTCCCGTTCCCAATCCCGTGCCCGATCCCGTTCCCGTTCCTAGTACGTTATCTGACGCGTGAGCAGGCCCGTTTCTGTTCCCGTTCCCATTTTTCCCGATTCCAGATCTCGGTCCCGTTCCCGATCCTGATCCCGTTCCCGATCCCGTTCCCGTTCTCGTTCCTAGTACGTTATCTGACGCGTGTTATCCCGATTTTTTTTTCACAGGAACCATCCCCGGCATGATCACAATAAGTCCTGAAAGTTTCATCGCGATCGGTTGAGTGGCTTAGGAGCCTATAAGACAAACAGACAGACAGACAAACAGACAGACAGACAAACAGACAGACAGACAAACAGACAGACATTGATTTTTTTATATATATAGATTCAATGACGAATAAATTAATATCAACATACTCTTTAACCAAATTTGTTATTATGTAAAATTGACATTGTTATTGTTAAATCTATTTATTTTGCTTGGCGTATATGTATATGCAGGGCCGGCTCGTAGCGTGTGCGAAGTGTGCGACGCACACAGGCGCCGCAAAAGAAAAGGCGCCTAAAAGTTGTCAAAAAATATGTTATAAATATTGAATCTTTAAAATTCTGAGACTTGTCGATTTGCGCGCCTACGATGTGATGCTATCGCGAGAAAATACAATGCAATAGTATTTTATAACTTCCTGGAACCACCCTGCTTCATGCTTTAAAATATGATTTGGGCGAGTCAGTCGATTTACAATATTTATGGCTAGTACGTGATCACAAAAGTGTGACATTTGAATGGTTATTAACATTCCACGAATCCAGTAAAATAATAAAAACTGTCGAAGTGCTCTGAAGGAGACTTAAAGCATATTGGTCGGCCCACGAATCCAATCAGTTTACCGAGTGCTTTCCGAGTGAAAGTACGGGAATTGAGGTCTGTCATTTTTTTAATCTGTGTTTTTATAATATTATAACTAATTATCTATGTACATATTTATTCAATTCGTACCTATTCAATGTAATTGTTTAAAAATATAGAATATCCGACAAGATTGATAAGTGAATAAAAATAACATGGATCGGAAGCGAAAATCGTCCGGTTGGCAGAACAAACAAAATCGAGAAAAGAGGCTGACAGAGCAAAGTAAGAAACAAAAAACGATGCATAGTTTTCTGCAAGATGGGCAAAATAAAGACAATTCTGCTAAGCCTGTAGAACCAATGGACACAAATGATCTTGGGCACTATGATACAATTATAATTGATGAGGGGCCTGGAGCTGAAAATGATGAAACTTACGTTCATTTTATATCAAACACTGTTACAAGTGAAACTAAACAGGGTTATGGGATCTCAATCGTTGAAATGTCTGAATAACCTTTAAATAGTGATGTAGAAACGAGTGCAGTGGAGACGACTGACTGTTATAATTTTGATGACATAGCTGATTGGCCCGAAAATTTACAGAATTTCCAAATTGAGAAGATAATTTTCAAAGGGCCAATACGAGCTAACAACAATCATTACCCAAAAGACGTTGTAGGGCAATCATTCAACAAAATTTATCCAATGAAAACCAGCAAATGGTGAATTAGTGGATAGAACGTGGCTTGTGTATTCATCAAAATTGAATCGAGTGTTGTGTTTTTGTTGCAAAATATTTAGTAGTGACGAATTTGCTCTAGCAAAGGCAGGTACAAATGATTAGACACATGACGTCGATTTTAAAGAGACATGAACGATGCACTGAGCATTTGAATTGCTATGAGAAGTGGATTGAGCTAAAAAAGCGGTTTTCTACTGGTCAAACCGTTGATTTTCTGTCTAACAAATTATATTTGAGTGAAGTAGAACACTAGGATAAGTTGCCCAAGAGAATAATTTCAATTATTTTAACCATGGCCTCAGAAAATATTGCATTTAGAGGGTCTTCAGACAAACTATTCACCGAAAATAATGGTAAATTTTTGAAAATTATCCAGTTCTCAAAATATGATCCGGTGTTAGAGAAGCACGTAAAACGGGCAGTAAAATATCCACACAAGACTCATTACCTGGGAAAAAATATTAAGTAGGAAATTATATTATTGATCGCTAAAGCTACAAGCTAAATAAGATTTTGAACATGATTAAAAATGCAATGTATTTCTCAGTTATTGTGGACTGTAGGTACACCTGATAAAAGTCATAAAGAACAGATGTCCACTGTTGTGCGGTTATTTACTCTTCATTTCCCGTTCGTTTTATTTGCAATTTTTTTTTTTTTGGTTGAAAGGGGGAAAAAAGGGAAAAATTTTTTTTTTTTAAAAGGCGCTAAACATTCATCGCACACACAAGAAAAATACGACGCGCCGGCCCTGTGTATATGTATATTCAATAAAAAATAATAATAGCAGGTCAAAAACCACAGTTTCGAATATCATGAAGCAAAATCTCTTGTTACAGTGAACTTTCAACATATTACCTTCTTGCTTTGGGGTCAAGAGGCTATTCGAAGCAACACTTTCTTTCATATCGATAGCACTCTGCGGTTATCTTGTACATATCGGACATACTTCAGAGCTTTCAAATAATTTTCTATTCAAATTAAAATTTTAATAGATTCACCCTACTTGTATAAAATGCACATTTTTGTAAACATATATACGTACATATATATATTATATGCATTTATTTAAACATTATTCTTTCAGGTGGCCTCTTCTATTTTCGTACACGTTTCAGCTGTTACAACAGATTTGGCATTGCGTTGTGTAGTTAAGATTTGATATAAATGTGTTCGATTTGAGCCGTATGGCAGTATTTCCAGATTGGTCAAAGTTGAAACAGTCAAGATGTCGCCGAAATTCCTAATTTTCCTACTAGTGACCTGTATATGCGTAAGTTTAGAAAGACAATTACAAACATTATTAGAGATTGTTTAATAAAAATCAAATACCTGCCATCACATTACTTCGATTGTGTAAATTTAATATAAAGTATTAAATTATGCCAATGATATGTCTGTATGGAGTATATTTATTTAAAAAGCTAATTACAAACAAACATTACTCAAAGCTAAAATTACAAAATAAACTTATTATCTACTAGCACTTGTACAGAGGTACTGTTTTAAGACTGCCAAGAATCCATCAATTTTATTTATATTTTTGAGAACTTCTGGCAGACCATTATATTCAACACCTCTGTACAAGATACTTCTCCTGGATCTACTTAACTTTTAATTTTTAACTTATTCTATATATTATTTATCGTATATTATATATTATATGTATGTACCTACATATGTATGTACATATATGTATATAAAAAATAAAAAAAAACAATTTTTTTTTATATACATATGTAAAATATCGATGGGTTAGTGCACAGATATTGTATGTCCAGTTTTTACCAAAATTGAGTTATCATACACACAACGTCCATCTGCATCAAGCCTTCATGTTTAAAAAGTATTGTCTTCGGTACACGGAAATATTAATGATTACAAAATAATATAATATGCTAATTGATACAGTTACTCGCTTTTGCTATCTATGTATCTCTAAACTATCACAACAATTAATTATTTTCTAATATCCTCAGATCAATGGAATATTTTCGCAACCACAAGAGAATTGGCTTTCTAGGGAGTGTGAAAGACTGTACAGAAGATACTGCTGGCCATATTGGAAAACCCCATTATGTTCTTGCATGCGATATTGCAGACATTATTTTATGGGACCTAGTCCAAGCCCATCGCCAATTGATATGTACGAACCTGATATGAAAAAGTAGATGACATCCACACTTTTTGCACAGAAATACGAAATTTTATACCGTTGACAATTTTCGAACATCCTAATAAATGACAGAATGAAATAAATCTTTTTTTTTATCATAACACACCAATTTTTTTCTTAAAAAAAAAAAAAATAAATGTCATTGCCATATATTTTTATTTTATTCGGTGAAATATTATGTTAGACGCAATATGCGTAAATCAGGATATAATGCATACGTATTGTTACGAAATTCGACAGGGGAAGCAGATTATCGTATGTCGCCACCTGGATTCAATTCTCATCCCCCCATTTCCGGCCCAACACCCTCCCTCCTCCCCTTCCCCTCTCTTTCAGCTTCCGGTTCACATCCGCGACGACATCTGTGTTTTGGCAGGAGTTAATCGTGCGCCGCGAATCGGCACCGGAAAATGAATTTTCATAATCGAATAAATTACCAAAACCCTCGTCCTCTGATTATACATCCACCTACGCGTTGAAATAAAAAAAAGAAAAAGGAATTCACGATCGTATCATATATACATATGTACATATATTCAGATAATTATTATAAAACATTGTCTTCTCCACACGAGGCGATTAAAATGTTGTACATATTGTAAGGGGTAAACGAGTGAACAGAAAACCTGGCAAGGGACCGAAATTAAGTCATTCGAAATACACGTTAATGCTATTTTAAGAAAACCCTTCGTATGGCTTCTTTTGCATTTCATATTATACTAGTGTAAGCCCGTTGAATATCAACGGATGTGTGGGTGAGTATATGTATGTACATATTTGTATTTAATAGTTTTTATAGTTTATTATTATGTATTAATTAAAATGATGGATTGAACCCACACGCCACGTGTCACATACGAATATGTATGTAAAAGCGAAATTTTTTTTTCTCACACACAATAATAAATCTGTGGACGAACGAACGATGGGCAATATCATATGCGGAAATCGGTCGAAAGTGGTTTTGGGCTAAAAGCGATCGCAAATATTTGTGTAGGTGAGCGAAATTCGCGAAGTGTCCGGCATAAAGGCGTCCATGGGATTTCCTAACAAAACTTTCCCCTTTTTTAAAAGATCGTCTCATTCACAAAATCTCATTGATATTTATCGCCGAGAATGAGCACGACCACATCCATCGAAATGAAGATGTAGATTCACTTCTTAAGATTTGGGTGTCTCTCGGCTAACAATAATGGCGCCGAACGAAACGTGGATACGCTTTTGTAGGACCGCGACCAAAACCAATCCGTTCTCTAGCCCATATTTTCCATCTGATTTATATTTTCTATTCACACGTGACGGGTGTGTTTTTCGGCAAATTTTACGGCTCACTGGCCGTGAAAATTTTCCAAACTCTCTCTCTCTCTTTCTGTCTAACGGTGTCCTAACGTCGTGGACCACTACAGATTACACGTCAATAGCAAGAAACATAATTCATACGAAATTTACATACACGATGTGAATAATTCAAGATTCACGTACGAATTTATGTGTTTCGTTAGCTACTTTTACTTTATCCATATATGTATATATGTATGTACGTAGTACCTATGTACATATATAAAAACTTTGCGATCGTGCGAAAGTTCAACGTCGAGATTTTGACTGATGTGAATCTGTTTAGTCAGTTTAGTGTATCGTAATTTTTTCAGATCATTGGTTGCATCCGAAATTTTACTATTTTTAATATTTTCAACTGTTCCGCCAATTTCCTCACCTGTTGTCATGAGAATAAAATTGATTTGCTCGCTTAGCACATCAATCTCTATTCCCGTACGTAATTTGTCGAATCTATTTTGTAGGCTTATTTTGAATAGGCGCTTGTTGTTGCTAATTTAATTGAAATCTGGCATCTACTACTTTAGAGCTACATATGTACATACATACTTTGGCGCGTACCATCATGTGGTCACTGCCTACATATATCCACCTTATGAAGGACAGAAACTTCTTTGACTGCATTTAGAACAATCGACAGTATAAAATCAATTTCATTTCTATCACTTTTGGGGCATTCCCAAGTCCACTTATTATCCAACCTTTTTTAAAAAAAATAGTTCGTTTAATATAAATAAAAATATAGTCTTAACAAATAAAAATAAAAACATGCTCCCATTATTAAAAACAATTTATTATAACCATTCAAATAATCGTACATTTGTTTTAGTTTCTCCACCAATTACAATAGTTGTAAATACAGTGGCAGAGTGGGTGTTTTGGCTTCCATCCGCTGCATCGTTTATACCAATTCCAGAAGCACTTGCATCTGGGTGTCCATGGATAATACCTACAATAATGGTACGCACTACCGAGACTCCTATCTGAAGTCATCAATTCATTTTCTTCCTCGCTGTTTCCTGGTGATGGTGATCTGCCCATCGCTGAAGAAGCTGAAACAGATGAATCAGCTGGATCATCGTCTTCGTGTGGTAGCTCTATTGGAACGGGCTTTGGCGGAGGCATAACTGGTGGATAGGGGGAATTTTTGGGTGGAGTTGTTGCTATAGTTGATGGATCAATAGGAGTTGGGGGTTCTTCCGGATTGTACTGTGATGCTGTCATTTGGATCTAAATTATCAAAAAAATATATAATTATATACTCATATATAAATTTATGCACTCACTTAATTGTGTACATGATTAAAATTTTATAACGTAAATAGAAAACATTTAAAATGTGAATGATACATACAAATAGGAAACATCCTAAAATTAAGCAGAGTGATTTCATTTCTGTAGATTATGTGTGCAACGGTTGTTGAAAATGAACTGAATACTCCATGAGCATATCGCCTTTTTATTCGATCTTCATCAAATATGTGTGAATACGTTTGCAAAGTCAATATTTAACATTCGTGTTTGAATTATGAATTTACCGAACAAATTTAAATACAAAACAATAAAAACCATTAATAACAGCTGTGTAAATTAGTGTGTGATATATGTACATATGTATGTATAGATATGTATGTATGTATGTAGGTACAAATTTAAAAAAATAAAATAGGAGTAGACAATCTACGACTTTATGTATGTATATACATACATACCCATCGCTGAAATTATATTTTTTATTTTAAAAAATATGCAAAATTCCATTACCATTTCTTTTTGTTATTTTTATTACAAACTAGCTGACCCGGCATGCGTTGCAATGCCCGATTCCGTTCCCGTTCCTAGTACGTTTTCTGACGCGTGAGCAGGCCCGTTTCCGATCCCGTTCCCGTTCCCGTTCCAGATCCCGGTCCAGCTCCCGATCCCGTTCCCGAAACCGTTCCCGTTCCTAGTACGTTATCTGACGCGTGAGCAGACCTGTTCCCGTTCCTGTTCCCGTTTTTTCCCGACTTTTTTTATAGGAACCATCCCCGGCATGATCACAATAAGTCCTGAAAGTTCCGATCGGTTGAGTGGTTTAGGAGCCTATAAGAGACAAACAGACAGACAAACAGACAGACAGACAGACATTGATTTTTATATATATAAATACATAGATTGGCCTATGGTAAACAGTGGCCGTCGAGGTGCCGCGTCGTTGTTTTCCCTGCGCTACGCGTCGACTTTTTGATGTTCCCGATACCGTCTCACTCGTTCTATCACAGACATTTTGGTACTGATCGATAGATAATTAGACCTTCTTTCTGGTGATATACGTTTTTTTTGAAATTTCTATTGGCTTTTCGTCGAGTATGGGTGGACATAGTGAAATGTTTGATTTTTTTTTTTTTTTGTATGTTTTTTTTTTTTTTTTTGTTTTGAAGCGCTCGTATTTTTCAACTATGTACGTACTGCATTATTGCTACATTTAATACAATATAAGTATATACCACCCGACGACACTGTCAACAGACAAATGACTAGTAATTTACCTAATATGTACATATCTATTATTATTAATTTTTTATTATTATTATTATTCAGGGCTGTGGAGTCGTTAAAAAAACGCGACTCCGACTCCAACTCAGACTCCAACTCCGACTCCAACTCCGACTCCGATTTAAAAAAATTTGAAATGTCAAATTGAATTTTTTTCCATTTTTGTTCCTAAATGTATAAGACCATTTCCAGGTATATAAATACAGTCTTAATTTTACCAACCAATGCGACGAATAGGCTAATTTTCGAATATCTCTGGCGTACTTGTACATGGTGGGGCGGGTTTACATCATTAATAAATCATTAATAACTTTTTTTTCTATATATGAATACTTTATTAAATATTTGGGAAAAAAATTTAAATTAATTGTAAAAAAGAATAGCCAGCAAATGGCCGCCATTTTCAGCTTCATCCTGTCAGGCTCATTCGAACGCATTTTCATCATTTTTATTAGGATTTCAGGTCTCGGCGCTTGGTAGTCTCTTCTCTAATGTCAGTTTTCAGCTGCTGGATGGTTATTAGATTATTCACATTCACCCTAGACTTTGACAAGTCCCTCATAAAGGAGTTGGAGATGGTCAAATCGGGTAAACGCAATGGCCATCAGACATCGAAAAATCGCGATGATATTCGATCATCAAAATTTCCCCCAAAATAAGTCATACTTTGAAGGGCTCCGTAATCAGTGCACTATCATGACCCTATCCTAATAGAACCACATCTCTGGCTTGTGTTTTTTGGCCCCGCAATTGTTGAAAATGTCTTCTCATGAAGATTTTGTGGTTTTCTTCAACGTTCTATTGCACAAGAACAATATTCCCATCGATTCGAACATATATTATAAAGTAATTAAAAAAAAAATTCGGGTGTAGCCAACCCATGACTTTATCCATATATTTGAGGAATACAAAGAGTAACGAAATTAATTTTTTAAGTACGTAAGTAAATAAAACGCATACACCACCACCACACCAATCAAAATACATACATATGTATGTACATATCATGAAATTACTGTGTTGAGTGCGCGCGCGTATATAAAATACGATCTTCGGCATATATTCAAATAAGAAAAACTACCACTTCCGGTCGGCGGATTTTAATCAAAACCTTATCAACTCTTAAATTTTATATGATAATTATAAATATAAATTTTCGACTTGATCAATAGGGCAGTTTCTGAAATATTCTGTGGTAAACTTTTCGACAAAAAAAAACCCTACTTCCGGTTGACTGATTTTAATGATTTATTTTTTCGAAACTAGCAATTTTACTCAGGAGTACAACATTATAATATTGTGACGATACCACATATTTAAAAGGTCGAAAAAAATAAAAAACAAAAAATCGTTCAAGAGTAAACTGCCATTTGCGGTAGTCAGAAGTTGACTAAAATCACAGTATCTCTTAAGGCTAATGTGAAAACTATAGATATGAAATTTGGAGAAAATTCCCGGTGCAGTTTCGGAAATATGATTTTTTACCGGATTTTTGAATTTTCTGCACGAAAAAAACCCTACTTCCGGTTGACTGATGTTGACCAAATTCCTTATGGCTTTTAAACTTTACGTGAAAATAATAGATATGAAATTTCAGCTTGATAGACTTGATAGTTTCGGAAAAAACACACACAGACATACACACACACATAGTACACAGACATACAGACATACAGACATTTTTTAGAAATCATGAAAACGTGATCAGTGGATGATACTCGATACAAATCAGTCAAAATCTCGAGGTCGAATTTTCGCACGATCACAATACTTTATCCGATTAGGATAAAGTAATAAAAATGCGGAAAAAGGAGTCGGAGTCGCTCGAATTTTTACGACTCCGATTCCGACTCCGGCAAAAAAGCCATGACTCCACAGCCCTATTATTATTATTATTATTATTAATAACGAATTCATTAGCTGTTACAAATAGATTTATTTAACAATGTTAGTAAGTAATTATATAAAATAAATTAATGTGCCTTTAACATTTCACAATACCCATATGTAAATCTTCCTGGTGTTTATTTTAAAAAATGATATATGTATGTACATACATCCTGTCATAAATATTCAGCTAAATTAATATTTCCAATGCACGCGCAAAAAATATTGTTTCAAATGAGAATGCTACACGTTGTTTAATATTCATTTAATAATTTTTATTTTTAGCCAAAGCATACATACATATGTACATACATATGTACATCAGAAAAAATAAAAGGCTTAATATAAATATTACCAATTTTCCAATTTTATACTTATATACTTACATATAGTGCAGAGCATTCAATGGCGAATAAATTAATATCAACATACTCTTTAACTAAATTTGTTATTATACAAAATTGACATTATTATTATTAAATCTATTTATTTTGCTTGTCGTATATATATTTAATAAAAAAATAATAATAAACCACAGTTTCGCATATCATGAAGCAAAATCTCTTGTTACAATGAACTTTCAACATATTACCTTCTTGCTTTGGGGTCAAGAGATTATTCGAAGCAACACTTTCTATCATATCGATAGCACTCTGCGGATATCTTGTACATATGGGACATACTTCAGAGCTTTCAAATAATTTTCTATTCAAATTAAAATTTTAATAGATAGTAATTTTTATAATATTTTCACCCTACTTGTATAAAATGCACATTTTTGTACATATATATGTACATATACGTATATATATTATATGCCATTACAAATGTGGCTTTAAATTGTTATTCGATAAAATTGATTTATCTCTTTTGAGTATATTTATTTAAACATTGTACTTTTAGGTGGCCTGTTCTATATTCGTACACGTTTCACCTGTTACAACAGATTTTTTGTTTTCAGCCACAATAGCAATCTGCATGGCATTGTGTAGTTAAGATTTGATATAAATGTGTTCGATTTGAGCCGTAAGGCAGTATTTCCAGATTGGTCAAAGTTGAAACAGTCAAGATGTCGCCGAAATTCTTAATTTTCCTACTAGTGACTTGTATATGCGTAAGTATAGAAAGACAATTACAAACATTATTAGAGATTGTTTAATAAAAATCAAATACCTGCCATCGCATTACTACGATTGTGTAAATTTAATATAAAGTATTAAATTATGCCAATGATATGTATGTAAAAAGTTAATTACAAACAAACATTACTTAAAGCTAAAATTATAAAATAAACTTATTATCTACTAGCACTAGTACAGAGGTACTGTTTTAAGACTGTCAAGAATCTATCAATTTTATTTATATTTCTGATAACTTCTGGTAGACCATTATATTCAACACCCCTGTACAAGATACTTCTGGATCTACTTAATTTTTAATTCTTAACTTATTCTTTATATTATTTATTGTATATTATATATTATATGTATGTACCACATACATACATATATACATATGTATGTATAAAAAAAAAAAAAACATTTTTTTTTTATATATAAAATATCGATGGGTTAGTGCACAGATATTGTATGTCCAGTTTTTACCAAAATTGAGTTATCATACACACAACGTCCATCTGCATCAAGCCTTCATGTTTAAAAAGTATTGTATTGTCTTCGGTACACGGAAATATTAATGATTACAAAATAATATAATATGCTAATTGATACAGTTACTCGCTTTTGCTATCTATGTATCTCTAAACTATCACAACAATTAATTATTTTCTAATATCCTCAGATCAATGGAATATTTTCGCAACCACAAGAGAATTGGCTTTCTAGGGAGTGTGAAAGACTGTACAGAAGATACTGCTGGCCATATTGGAAAACCCCATTATGTTCTTGCATGCGATATTGCAGACATTATTTTATGGGACCTAGTCCAAGCCCATCGCCAATTGATATGTACGAACCTGATATGAAAAAGTAGATGACATCCACACTTTTTGCACAGAAATACGAAATTTTATACCGTTGACAATTTTCGAACATCCTAATAAATGACAGAATGAAATAAATCTTTGTTTTTATCATAACACACCAATTTTTCTTAAAAATGTACAATAACAATTGGACCACTTTCTGACCTGGCAACATCAATATTATTGATGACTGTGACCTTTAGAAACAATATCTGTTGCCCAAATGCATTCTTCATATTTTTCATACAGACTTACCTTGGTAGCCCGGTGTAAATAAATTGCCTGGGAACTTTTTCATACATAGTTTACCCTGCACGTGCAATGGATTAACTAATGTCATTTTTGTCATTTTTGTCACAAGTGTTTTTTTTTTTTTGGTAAATTTGGTATTAACCTGGTAAACCTGGTAAATTACCAATGATAAAAAGCGTAAAACAATATGATTCTACGAAGTGTTTAGAAAATGGAGAATTAAAAGATATTGATTATGTAAAAATCAAAGAATCAAAAAACGACATTGATCGTAATGTTGAAACTAAAAGAAATTTGAAAATTGAAAATGAAATTGAAGATGAAGGAAATGTATTTAAAAATAATCATATTAATAAAAATAATCGCAAATCATTGAGTATGTCGAGGAAAAGAAAACTTTCGATAACTAATTATTCAAAATTGAATAAAGAAAATAAATTTACGAACAGAGTAAATAATAATAATAAAAGACTCAAACGTGAATTTAAAAATTCAGCTTATGTAATATACGAAGACGATCAGGAGTCTAATCGATCTCTCTCATATCGATTAGGTATCGGATAGAATGTAAAAAAATAAATAAATGTAATTTTAAATTTTAGTTAAATAAAAATAATGTAATGATAATAATCTTTTTCAAACTAGAACTAAAATTTTAAATAATGTATCGATAAGACTATCGATTTAAAAATTCTTACTTTTGCATTTTAATGCAACTGGTTGATTAAAACTCTATCGAGCGAATATAAACGTACATATGTACATACATAGATATATATATATTATAGAATTACATATATTACTTTAAAATGTTCATGACTTCAATAAATTAACTTTTTATTAGTATTTATAAAAATAAATCAAACGATTGATTATAATAAAATAAAATCTTGCAACACTAAATTTTATAACATAATTACAAATTGCATTGATTGCATTTGATTGCAAAACAATTATAATTATGTAGAAAATATAAAAATTTATTATGAAAAGAAAAATTTTAGAATCTTTACGAATACTTAAATTTATAAAACTTTAATTATAGAAATAATTTTATGCATTTGATAACTTGCAAAAAGCCAAGTTTAACTTTTGAAATAATCACTTATTTTTTGTAAACGAAAATGAATTTATAAAAATAAATATTAATTACTATTCATTGACCGTATGTATTCCAAATTACCCTTATACCTTGATTAGCATTATCTATATAAATTAATAAATAATATTGAATAATAATAATGAAGTGAAAAGAGAATAAAAAAAAAATTATTATATATACATACATATATAAAACTAGTGCACCAACAATTGTATTTCATTGCATAATTAACAAAAAAATTTAATTTTTATAATAATAACTAGTGTAAGCCCGTTGAATATCAACACCCGCTGAATTTTAAATTACATAAAGCGCTTTTTTTTTAATAGAGAAAATACAAAAAAATTTTTTTTTACTTTACTATTTATATTATAATTATTAATTATTTTGCATAATAATATTCTGCTATTTTGTAAGTGAGTTGTAATTAAAAAAAAAAATAGTTTATAAAGCGCCATCTAATTGATCCAAGGGAAACGATAATTTCGATAATTTAATTAATACCCAGTTTTATTTTTATTATATTATTCGGCTATTATATATATAATAATTATTAATTATTATATAAAATTATAATATAAAAAATTTTAATGATATAAAGTTGTTAATACATTTTTTTATTTGTACTAACGTAATAAATACATACCTAACAAAAAAATTAAGCAAAGCATCATATGAAAGTGAATCTTCTATGTATATAATAATTTAGTATTTTCAATGTTTATAATGTAGGGAAATAGGGAATTAAAAATAAATGCGAGGTGTATTAAAATCGTTTTAGTGTCGGAATGATGTAATGTAACTTAAATAAAAATGTCAATAGTTATAGAACTTACATAAAAAGGCTTTTATACAAATAGAGAAGATATCAATACAGGAGTAAAATATACATATAATTTAAATTAAACTAAGAAGAGGAACTTCGTAAAGAAAGCAACAGTTTTTCTTGGTAATGCAAGTAACGAACGGTAATTTCTTAGTAATGCAAGGCAGCGATTGGCAGAGATAAGTTGGGGGGGGGGGGTGGGTTCAGTCCAGGTAGCAGTCCAGACCGCTTATATGGGTAAAAAAGGTCTCTCTCACCAAGCGGCCGTGGCTGATGCGTCTACGTGCTCGGCTACCGACTTCGACGTCGTGGTTTCAAATCCCGCTCAATCTGGTATTTTTATTATTTTTCCTCATTTCCTATTTATTGTAACTATAGGTAATGTTTTAAAGGACTAAACCCACCGACCGTGATAGAGTGAGCGTTAGCGCGATACCTCTTGAGCGTGAGGTCGTGGGTTCGATCCCCACTCGTTCTGTTTCAAGTTTTTTCCCAATTTTTCCTCAGCGAGCGTTATCAGCAGACAGACAGACAGACAGACAGACGGATTTCAGCTTTTATATATATAATAATAATTAATATGTTTTCTCACATGAAAAATTATCTATGAAAGTTAAAAATTATATATTGTAAATTTAAAACATTTACACCATTATTGTATGTATTGATTTGTATTGATCATTGACTCAGGTCTTAGTATTGTATTAATTTAATGAAAAAAATAATTTTTAAAGCAAAATATTAATTTAATGAGAAACTCAAAACTCATTAATATTCTTAACTAATTTAAAATTAATCATGATTCACTTATAGCTAAATAACAAGTTCAAAGCTGAACAGTAAACTCTATTGAAAGAGAAATTATATTTTTGAATGTTTTATAACGTATTAAATAATCTTAATCACAAGATCATCTGAAAGATCAATTATAATTAAATCTAAGATGTATAATTAATTGAATAATATTTGTTACAATTCACATAATAAGAAATGTTCATTGAACTAATTGAATTAATTATTCACATAATTAACGATAATTTAACCAGTACGAAATGAAAGTATTAAAAATCTTACAATCAAAAAACCAAAATCATTCTAATATTGTATAAATTTATTTGATGTGGATTACGAAATACGAACATCACAGTTCGATTTTGAATATTAATAACTTTGAAATATTGAGTAAATGTTAGAAATTTAATAATAACAATCTATAAAGAATTTAATCAATTGAGAAATTTACCTATGTACTTGAATTAAATTTTTTTTTTTTTTAATACTTAAGATTAGAATTAGAAGATTTGTATATAACTAACTGACATGTTTTGTACCTTTTTATAATTTTAAAGAATGATTATCATTCTTTTTGTAAGGAAGGAGGGGTTGGGGACGAAAATCAAGATCCCAAATAAACTGCGGCCCAATCGTCCAAATTTTCGACCAGGAGCCCAGAAGTGTTTACCGATGAAACAAAATGGCACATACACACACACATATGCATTTTTAGTATACAGGCTGATACAATTTTTTTTTTAATATTTAATTTTAACTTTACCCTTAATTATACCCTTAACTTTACCCTTAATAATACGGTATATACTGACTAAACTAACTACTCTAACTAAAGCAACAAACGATATAACAATCGAAGACTGACTGGCCAAAATCAAGAAGCACGCTGTATGTCATAAAAGAAAGGCATACAAAATATTTGTGTCTCTTTTACACTCACAACAAGTAGGTACGCAAGCGAAAGAGACAGAGCATTTTCATTGTTACGTAGTGAATATTTGTAATAGACACTAAACTAATACATATATGAAAGTTTGGTGCTCAACCCGTTGCAC
The DNA here is from genome assembly GCA_022651745.1 of Parapsyche elsis. Lineage (NCBI taxonomy): Eukaryota > Metazoa > Arthropoda > Insecta > Trichoptera > Hydropsychidae > Parapsyche > Parapsyche elsis. Next base: position 3,068,897 of record JAGVSN010000016.1, read on the forward strand.
GCGGGCTTTAATGCTTGATTGATTTTTAGTAATTTATTAAAGAACGTTCTTTTACATCTCTAGTAATAGTGCAATCTTATTTTTCCATATATAAGGTGATGAATACCAAAGAAAATAAGCAAAATACTTTGTACTTATATACGTAGTTATTAAGAATATTTAAATTTCACATATTTGAAATTTTAATTAAAATATGTTTATGAAAAGAAGATGTATTTCTATTTATTTATTTTTCTATCGAATGTCTTAGTTAAATAAACAATAATCATCTCTCGCTGATTACCAGTTGGCAACCACTAATATAAACTTAAACAACGTTAAACTTATCTCTTTAACGTTGCTGTGATCCTAGCCGGAAAAAAACAGGTGGAGTGAGAATGAAAAGGATAACACGAATGGAAGTTGTTTTCTCACTGTAATGTTATTGTCTATCTATTGTCATCTGTTTATTGTACAATCTACATATTATTGTCAACTGATGAACCGCATATGGTTTGCCCCTTCACTATTAGTAAGTTTATGTTATACAGTGTTTATAACATTTTATAATTGTCACTACTATGTTTAAACAGTGGTGAACTACGTATGGTTTGTGTCCTTCGATGTTATGTCTATGTCGCTACCATGTTTATGCAGTTGTGCAACTGCGACGCTAGTAGCTGATATAAACAAAGGTAGAAGACCACCCCAAGGGTGAAGAAGTGTATTTAAGGTAATCAATAACTGATGAAGAGCTCACTAGTCCAACAGACATACGCCATGTCTGAGCTCACTAGTCCAACAGACATACGCCATGTCTGGGCTCATTCCACCAACGGACATACGCCAAGTCACTTGTACTCTCAATAAATAAATGAAGTTTTACCTATACTGATCGACTATCATTTTGAGCCACAAAACATAACAATACATACACAAGTACTACAACCAAGAAGATGCATATGTCGCAAACGTCGTTATTCTCAAGTTATGTTGCATCTTTGACCATCCTCCACATCGTCATCGTCCATCTCGATAGGACCGATCCGATGTACTACCAATCACACGAACAACCACACACGGGGGGTGAAGATCGTCGAACGTCGCCCAGCAGCGTCTTCAAACGATCAAAGTCACGAGGAAGAGAAATACATAACACCCAATAGATATTGTGTAGGCATTGAAATAAATATACATTTCTAGGAGTGTTGGTATTTTATTGTTTTATATAATACTAGCTGACCCGGCAGCTTATTTACACAATTTGTACAAAATGGACACAGCCGCGGTGCGAGGGAGACCGCATATACGGGCGAGCATCGGAGCGAGCGAGAAAGCTTGAGCCGCTTCTATCGATGTGTGTGTGTGTAATGACGATCGGACCTCGGAAGCAGCGAAATAAGCCGACCGAAGCCGAACGTTGACGATTCAAGTTGACGATTCCAACGAGCATGTCGCGCTGTTACGCCGCTTGTGGGCGCACGTTTCTATTGTTGTTTTTTGTGTGGAGGGGCTTGAGAAGTCAACATCGTCGGAGGTGAGGTATGCAATCTATCCCAATATGAAATAAATATTATAACAGTAATGGTGCATTGGAGCCCTCGGCTTTTTTTCGTTTCAGGGCAGTCAAATAATTTAAGTCATGCGAATCCATCGCTGCACATCACATTGAACTGTCAAATTCAATGCACTTTCGACAACAATCGATGACCTAACCTATAATAATGCCCACATAGTTAAACATCGAATGAATTTAAAGAATCTACAAGCCAGTTCCGTTCAGTATTTCAGAACATCATCTTAGGTGACACGTCATATTAATTCGAGCATATATTTATAATGTAGCTCACTCCATGTCACTTGTAATTTCAACTGAAATATTATAAATAAATGAATCATCGTCTATCATTTCGAGCCACATCACCACATCGAAGAGTCTACTGCTGGATTGTCCGTATAACTGAGGAAAACATAACATATGTAGGTACCTAAAATAGAGCTTTAAAAACCACTATAACTTTTTGGTTTTTTTTCCAAAATAGAATGTAATATTTTAAATGAAAAAGATGAACATGTAAATTATGAACAACATACATACATATGCAATATTTGTAATAAAAATACTCGAGCGCATTTTGTCATTTTTTATTTTATTTTATACAAAATTTTTACCACAGTAACTTTACAGTTTCCCAAATCGTTACTGTGGCCAAGCAAATACATACATACATACATACAAACAGAGTAATGTTAGGAAATCAATGCTAATAGTTATTATTTATTTATTTTTTTATTACATTACTTAATTTAATACATTAGAAAAATATTATTTTTTAACAAACAAAACAAAACTTTAATTTTTATCAAACAAACAATTGAACAAAACAACATTTAGAAACATATCAACCAACCTCCCATAACTAACATTAAATAAGTCAATGTGTATGGCAGCCCGGTTGAGTAATTTAATGGCTCTTACAATGTCAGTACGAGCCATCAGGATGGAAAGCAAATTATGTCCTCTGAGGAACCAAAACTGACCTGGTACATCAAAACCCAATTCGTCCAGAATTTGCGGATTATGCACAACGCTAAATAATAATTTGTGAAAATTGCTCTCCAGCGAGTTCAAATCAGTGCCACTAAGATGATGTTCTGAAATACTGAACGGAACTGGCTTGTAGATTCTTTAAATTCATTCGATGTTTAACTATGTGGGCATTATTATAGGTTAGGTCATCGATTGTTGTCGAAAGTGCATTGAATTTGACAGTTCAATGTGATGTGCAGCGATGGATTCGCATGACTTAAATTATTTGACTGCCCTGAAACGAAAAAAAGCCGAGGGCTCCAATGCACCATTACTGTTATAATATTTATTTCATATTGGGATAGATTGCATACCTCACCTCCGACGATGTTGACTTCTCAAGCCCCTCCACACAAAAAACAACAATAGAAACGTGCGCCCACAAGCGGCGTAACAGCGCGACATGCTCGTTGGAATCGTCAACTTGGAATCGTCAACGTTCGGCTTCGGTCGGCTTATTTCGCTGCTTCCGAGGTCCGATCGTCATTACACACGCACACATCGATAGAAGCGGCTCAAGCTTTCTCGCTCGCTCCGATGCTCGCCCGTATATGCGGTCTCCCTCGCACCGCGGCTGTGTCCATTTTTGTACAAATTGTGTAAATAAGCGACCCGGCATGCGTTGCAATGCCCGATACCGTTCCCGTTCCAGATCCTGATCCCGTTCCCGTTCCCGTTCCCGTTGCCAATCCCGTTCCTGTTCCCGTTCCCGTTTCCGTTCCCGATCCCGTTCCCGTTCCTAGTACGTTATCTGACGCGTGAGCAGGCCCGTTCCCGATCCCGATCCCATTCCCGTTTCAGATCCCGTTCCCGTTCCAAATCCCGTTCCCAATCCCGATCCCGGTCCCGATCCCGATCCCGGTCCCGATCCCATTCCCGATCCCGTTCCCGTTCCCGTTCCTAGTACGTTATCTGACGCGTGAGCAGGCCCGTTCCCGTTCCGTTTTTTTCCCGATTTTTTTTCACAGGAACCATCCCCGGCATGATCACAATAAGTCCTGAAAGTTTCATCGCGATCGGTTGAGTGATTTAGGAGCCTATAAGAGACAAACAGACAGAAAAACAAACAAACAAACAGACAGACATTGACTTTTATATATATAGATAAAAAAAAATATAAAAATATAGATATAAAATCCGCGGACCACACCACTTTAGGTAGCACTGCTCTAGCCCATATTTTCCATCTGATTTATATTTTCTATTTACACGTGACGGGTGTGTTTTTGGGCAAATTTTGCCCTACACTTTCCGCCTTTCTCTGTTTCTCTCTAACGGTGTCCTAACGTCGTGGACCACCGCAAATTACACGTCAATAGCAAGAAACATAATTCATACAAAATTTACATACACGATGTGAATAATTCAAGATTCACGTACGAATTTATGTGTTTCGTTAGCTACTTTTACTTTATCCATGTACGTAGTACCTACATATGTACATATAAAAAAACTTTGCAATCGTACGAAAATTCAACCTCAAGATTTTGTCTGATGTGAATCAGTGAACGACCTCTGATCACGTTTTAATGATTTTTAAAAAAATTCTGTGCGTTGTTATCGTTAATTCTATCACACTGGAACTTCCAATTTATAAGTTTCGTGCAAATCCTTACAATTCATAAGGTTTTCAAAAAAATTCGTCAACCGCAAGTGGTACATTCCCTTTAAAGTCACCTAATGTTCTCCAAAACCCTCAAATGGATTAGGGTGAAAATTTGTACATACATATATCTATTATCAAAGTGGTGTCCCTGCTAAGATAATCTCCAAGGAAATAAAGGGGGGATACAATGAGTAGGAAGAATGTTTTGTTCGCGGTGCCAATTTCGTATGGAACCGTATCAACTACAATAAACCGGCAAGTTCTGTCACGACATTGATTACCAATCTTGATTGTAATGCTATGAAAAACTTACCAGCCGCCATAGCCGTAGTCGAAATCGTAGAAAAATCAAATACATATTTGGACCGTATTCGAAATGCCATCACTAGCCTTCATTTAATGAGTTTAATGTTTTACTGACATTCTAAAAACGCTAAATTAGATTCACTCATACATAAATGATGCATTGATTGATGCGTAACAATAACGGATCCGATAGGATCGATCCGTACTAAGATTAATTAATTGATGCATGACAATAGCGTTGGCAGCTGATGGATTCATAAATTATTGAATCAATTTCGAGCACTAACTAAATTTACGACGCACCTGTATAATAATACGACTATCAAGAATAGAATAAAATTATTAATTTAGGATCAACTCTGATGTGACGTCAATTTTTTTTACAAATAAGTATGTATGTTTTACTGGGTAGTGAATTTTTTGAAGGATTTCTTTCGATCGATTGTACTCTACAAGCACTTTCTTCAGGTGTAGTCAGACTGGGGGGCTTATTGTGGTTCAGCTTTGTGCATAAATCGGAATAGAAAGCTCGGTATATCGAGCACTTTGAAAAAAACGAGCTTTCCGCAAACCGTTTCGAATTCGCACGAATCTCATTGTGGATTCGATTACGTTACAAAGTGATGCCTTTCCCCGGTCGCCGAATGTCGCATGCCTACTTCCGGTACTAAAATGTCGCATTTCACTCTGAAATAATGATTTACCGGTGTGTCGCAGACAATCTTGGAGCAATTCCGTACATCTGACACCGATTCTAACCGCCATTTCTGGAGCAAATAATGGTGACACTCGACCCCATGCGAATCGTCCGTCGAGAGAATTCAAACACCGTAAATTTGACATGCACAAAATTTTAATATAATACGTTCAATACTTGGAAAATTAAATTGAGTAATTCAAACCATGTTATAAAATAAATAATATTATCGAGTTTTAAGATATGAAATCCACCATAAAAAGTAATGGGTGATAATTTGAAAAGCATATTTAGAAATTGGTATATATGTATATATGTAGTATGCTTGTATAACGATATTTATGTAGGTCCTGCATATATCAGGTTTGGTGTGTATGTTTGGGTTTAGCTCTGTTGTTTGTAGCTCTTGATAAGCATTCAAGTATGAAACTGATATTCTGGCTACATAATTTACCGAAGTTGTGCCACTTGGTATTATATGTACATATATGTACATATGTACGTAACGCACAACAACAAAAAACAATTTTGCATTATATATTATATGTAAATGAGGTGACTGCAAATTTTACCCTTTAACGAACGCTAATTTAAAGCTTTGACGAGCTTAATCACTACGCGAAGCCCTTCAAAAAGCCATTTAAAAAATCCTTTGTGTCCGTGAATTTTTTCACGTATGAATATGTATTGTGCGGGGAAAATCGAAAACGCCAAAAATACCATTTACAACATTGGAGGAAAATCTCTCGATACACTGTGTGCTGAAAATATTGAGCTACTTTTTTTTTTGCCGAGGTCGAGCTTTGTAAGGTAAAGAATGAGTGCGTGCGGTGAAAGTTCGGCCGATACACGGCCTAGATTATTTATTCGCACACATTTTCCTTATTGATCCTTTTCACACTCTCTTGGACTACTTTCGTTTCAAATCAAGACAAATCGACTGAATTTAAAGAAATAATTTGGTCTCGGATGGAATTTAATTTGAAGAGAATCTTGTACTTGAAGTAGATCAATACGTCTACGTATGTATATGTACATAAATGAGAAATTATTTGTTGTTCTAATACAGTACGGGAAATATTTGTATATCAAATAAATTTCACGTTAATTGAGAAGTAAATACGTTCACTGATATGTGTGTTCATAATGTATCTAATCCCAACATCGCGTAATTAGATTCGTATCATCAACTACGAATGTATGCCATTTGCGTTAGTGCGAATAACCCCAACGCGTGATCTCAACATCTCAACAATCCGACAATAATTAAGATACTATTCTCGATTATCCCAAAATTCAAAGTATATCTATGTATGTATGTATATGTAGACATAATTTTCGTGAAAATCCCTTAAAAATATCGCGATTGTTCTTTGAACTTACGTTCTTCTTCAACGTAAAGTTTCTTCTTATCGGCAACCTCTGAGAATTGTTGTCGCTCAGATGAGTTCTAGCCTGAAGCAGTTTTGAAATGCGTTTTTTTTAACTGATAAGAAATGTTCAGGTTTTGGCTTATAATCAATAATCTTGTACAAGCTTCTGTGGACGGCTATTGACTGTTGTTGTTGCAAATATTTACATGCACTCATTTATTTGCCGAAAAGTTTTTTGTAATTTCCCATAGGTAAGTGTATAAATATAAAATAAATTTTCAGAATCGATTTTGTATTTTAATATCGGGACAGGATCTCAAAGTCACCGTGGAACAATTCCATTTCCTTTTGAGCGATTAGACAAGTTGGTATCTCGATTTTTTTTTAAACTCAAGACCGCAATTTTAACTTTAGACATTAAATCCAACTGGACGTCGAAAAAAGCGGTGCTATGTTGATCATAAATCATATTAAAATTATCTTGATTTACCTTATAGTCGGATATTTTTAAAGCACTTCTGCGAGTATTAACTTTGGTGAAATATTAATTAATTCATCATTAATTCATTCCATCTATAGATAACTTAATACACATATATAATGAAATGATTATTTCTATCATATGCATACATACAACATACACATATGAACTGCTTACATTGTATTCCCAAAGGGACAAAGAAACCACTTATTCGCCATCACGGATGAATTATTTTTACTGCCACTCGGATCATACACGAAACGTCACGAGGGAATTATTATATTTCTTCGAATTTCGCATAAAATCCAATTATACACTCACATAAGTAGTTTATATTATACATATTCACTTGCTCGTACTTCGGATCAATTCGTCCAATTATACATCGTTATGCCTATGTATATTAATTACATAACAATTTTCAACTCAAGTACACTTTGAGCTATCCTTCTTATATTTATTATTTAAAATACACCGCGGTGACCATAACAGTTACCCCAATTCGCCACCGCAGCCAGATACAAATAAATGTGTAATATAATATTATAATATAATAATAATACAATTATATAATACAATTCTATATATAAAGCATTATACATATACAAACACATATGTACACACATACATACATATGTATGTATCTATCTATTGTCTGTATATAATATGTACATACATACATATGTATGTATCTATCTATTGTCTGTATATAATATGTACATACATATGTTTGTGTATATAAGATGTTGATATGTATTTTGACATACATACATACATATAATATGTTTTTATAGTTTATTGGTATATAATTTTAATTTATGTAATTTAAGTTATCATCATCATTTTCAGCCATTCATCATCCACTGTTGGATGAAAGGTTCACCAATCCTCTCCCATTCTTGTCTGTCTTGAGCAATCTGCATCCACTTGACTCCACACATTCTTCTCAATTCATCAGCCCATCGTCCACTCGGTCTACCTTGCTTTCTTTCACATCCTCTCGGATACCATTCCAGTATTTCTGCCATCCGTTCTTCTCGCTATATGTACATACATACATACATACATATGTATGTCCAGCCCATTGCCACTTCAACTTTTTCACACGTTCCGCTATATCTGCCACTTTGGTCATGCTTCTTACCCATGTATTCCTCTAACGATCTTTTATCATTATACCAATCATACATCTTTCCATGCTTCTCTGTGTGCACTGGATCTTATAATTTATTATCCGAATTATGTATATTATTAATAATAATGAAATATTAATCTACTATATAAAATTCAATGTTTGAGTGTTTGTTTGTTTGTCCGCTATGCAAATCTACAGTTTTCAACTTAGAACCGTCAAACTTGGTATACTATCTCATGATACCCCAAGTCAGACCGTAGGTGGGTTTTGGAAGGGGTCGGAGTCCGCGGTCAAGGGGCCCCCATACAATTTTTTTAATCTGAAAAAAATTTTGTACTGGAAAATAAATGTTTTCATTTGTTTCAATTTTTCATTCAATTTTTGTTTGTATTGGAGAATAAATGTCACCTGCACGAGCAACGCCGGGCAATTCAGCTAGTAACTTATAAATATTATTAATTTATTTGATTATAAAATATGTTTGTTTTAAATGTATTTAATTAATAAATAGATACGACATATCGAGATATGGCGAAAATAAATATTTTATTTTTCCCCTGTTCTATTTTGTCATGGTTCTGTTCTTCGGTGTTCTGTTTTGTCACTGTTCTGTTTCGTCCGGTTACCAAATAAATACCCTATAAATAATATCCGTAGCTATCGCGTTTGGGAGGGCAAACGCTACAGACACAGGCGAATTCGCGAGCATCCCCGTTCGGGTGCGCACAGGGAATAAAAGAGAGCGCGTACGTGACTCGCGGAGATACTCTGGAGTACAGACACGCCTTCGAGATTCCAAGGAATAATACTCCAGCATCCCTAAAAGGAAAACGCTGGAATATAAGAACGGATAAACACCTGACTCCCGCATGTACATACAAGTGCCGAATAAATTTCATTTGCACGATTTCAATCATTAACGAGTATTTTGCCTCGGAGGGGCTCCAAATCTCAAATTCTGACTCCGTAATGCTTCAAACTAAATGACGAGCATTCCGCATGACAAAGCCTAGCATCATATGCATGCATACATATACGTATATAGCCCTACATATATATAATAGTCGAAATCCGTCTGTATGTCTGCTGATAACGCTCGCTAAGGTAAATGATTAAAAGACACGAACCGTCGCGCGCTAGTGGGATTTGAACCCGTGATCACCAGGTTGGAATGAATCGTCCTAACACTATCATCCAACGGAGGCGATGACGAACCTGCTACGATTTGACAATATAATATCTTAAAAGGCTCGCGACTTTGCTAAATTGTTACGTGCTGTATTACAACTCATTCAACGGGCTTACACATACATACATACATATAAGCATTATCAATATACAAATAAACAAGCATATTTTTTTATTAACAGAAACACACACCATGACATAACAGATTAACCAAATCGTCAGGGTGGATAAATTATAAAAATAATACATTAATACATACAAACATACATACATAATACATACAAGTGTGTGTGTGTATGTCTGTCTGCTGATAACGCTCACCTCGGTAAATAATTGAAAAACCAGAACGTCGCACGAGTAGGATTTGAACCCAGTACTCCTGATTCGGAACAGAGAGCGCTTACGCGCTGAGCCAAACCAGATGATGTAGAGTACGCTTCAACGTGACTATTTATAGCCGAATATAATAAAAATAGGCTGACGACTTTGCTCAATTATTACGTTGTTATTATAACGCGCCATAGATGGCGCAACATATTGTTGCATAGGCAACAACTACATATAAAAACTATTAAATTTAATATTTTTTTTTAGTACGGGTGATGAGAGCGCTCCGTTGATATTCAACGGGCTTACACTAGTACACATATAATACACAATAAAATCGTAATACATACACGAATCGAGTTACTCAAATCTAAAACCCATGAGAAAAGATGAAAGGCGACGAAGAAAAGATATCAATGTGGACAGCGCGTTTGTTGAGACACAAAATGGCCCGAGCAATAGGGAAACCAGCAAGGATGTTTGTTCTCGCTTTGAAACAAAGGACGAGTGCTTCAAGGGTTGCTTGCAAAAGGACTGCTTTGCAAAAGAAATGCTTCAAGGTTCACGAATATTGAGAATATATGAATTGAGTATTTTCGTCATCATTTGCCATACTCTAAGGTTGCTTGAAAGTTCTTCAAAATGTTAAGCTTCAACTTTTCCCAACCATTTGTACTGCACAATATTTTATCTCGCAGCGCAAATTAAATACCTTAAATCAACGCTACTCAAACTTTCTGATATGGCGGAACGGCAAATTTTTATCAAATTTTCCGCGGAACGGTACCCTACATATATGTACATATATAATACTATTTTACAATAAAAATATATATATTTTCTTGAAATTTTATTAATAAAAAAAAAACACATTATACTTACATAAATAGATAAACTAATAAAATAAACGGTGATACAAAAATGAATTTATTTATTATGCAAGCATTGAGTATGTAACATATTTTAACGCTTTTTTATAGGGCAAAACTATTTATTTTCCATTTTTAATGAAAACTTGATGAAATCTGATTAATATCGATAAATAATTATTTAAAAAAATCGTAATCACTTGTAATAAGCCCCAATACTTAAATGATCTTATTGTTCAAATTTATTAAAAAAATTACAAAACTTAAATTGAAACATAAAAATTACGGAAGAAAATAATACCAAAACATTAATTGAAAAATAAAAATTAACAATGATAAGGTGATAATAATTTATCCTTACAGTTAAGAGACAGTTAAGGTATCTTTCAGTGGGACAAATGGATTTCGAATCCATCCAGTTCCTTTCCGAGGATCTCCTTCTCCTGGAAAGTACCACTCAAAACGTTCTGCCAAATTCTTTAAGTGTTCGCTTGTGATATTTCAAAGACATATTTTATTAAAATCTTCGCCTTTATCGACTATAACTGATGATACATTATGAAACATATCATAGCAATCTCTCGTCATTCGACTTTTCCATATTTCCAACTTTCGCTTGTATCCGTCGATCTTATCTGCCATCGTAAAACACGAAGTCATCCTTCCCTGCATGGAGGTGTTGAACTCGTTTAAATTAGAAAATATATCAGTCAAATACGCCGGTTCAATTCAATTTAAATAAAGTAAAAATGGTTATAAGGAAAAATTATCTTTAAAAAAAAAATACGCCAATTCATAATTTTTTTTAATTCAAAAATGGTAAAAAGTGCGTCAGATTTGCGGAACGGCGCCGTTCCGCGGAACATAGTTTGAGTAGCACTGCCTTAAATCATACTCGACTCCGTGTATTGTATATAAGTACCCAAGTGGGGTTTTTGATATTCAAATGAGATAAACTTATGTGGCATTTCAGGAGATTATCTTGCAATAATAGACCGTTAGAGTGTCCTTGAAGGTAGGGTTTGTTTTTGTGGCTTAGAGGTTTTAAGGCGTAGCCCGCATATTTATCGCGAGCTTGATGGGACGAAAGCATAAACTTCGTGCTTAATACAAATGCTTTCAGTTCGAAATGAAGACTTATTGAAATGTTCGGCTGACGTACAGCGGCTCAACCCTCAAATTACAGTCGTAAATATCACCCTAGTATACTGGTATAGTACCTACAACAGTATATATGTATTATGACCTACTGAGAAATTCCCCATAAGCCCGACCGTAGAATCGCGTGTCAATAACTTACTGTATGGAATATTAAATCTATACACATGTTGTCATAATATACATAGAAGTCAGTAGAATATTGAATATCAATTGATAGAATTTCTCGATTTTTATCTAAAAATTGTTTTTACTTGGTAGTTATCTTTCATTGCAAACCTAACCACGACAAATGGTAAAATGTTTGTCAAAAGTGAAAAGACTGAGCTTGAATTCAAACACGCTTTTGTTAAAAAATATAAAGTACATAGGTATGTATCACAATGAATGTATAAAAAAAAAACCTCACTAGTATGAATTCTGTGACATTTTCAAAACGCTGCGATTTTAATATGTAGGCTTTCGAGCGAGCGCGAAAAAAAAATTTAGTCCACCCTTGGGAAATTACAAGAATTTTCCCTCGTCTTAGGCAAATAAAAATCACACTGCACATCGAAAAAGAATTTATTTCTCTCGCGCATTATTATGGCACTGCAATAAATACCGCGCAAATTTAATGTGCATGTATAATATTGCACCGATCATTATGGTCAAAGACGGCAGCTCAATTTGACGCAGGAAGGTTACACTGTTACATTGAAATAATGTCAAAATTGTAACGCATCAATTACGGAGCGGTTTCACATTACCCGTACTATGAGTGTTTGTGTGGTGAGTATATGTACATATGTGTACGTGCAGTATGTATGCGAGCTATCCGCGACTATCCAGCCAGACAGCCGGCAAGGCAGACCCTTGCGCTACTATATATAGTAATAATGCATACTTCAAACTTGACAAATGAATTAAGTACTGAGCTTAGTATTTATTTCTAATAATAAAAAAAATAATATTAAATTTAATAGTTTTTGCATAGATGGCGCGATATAATACAACAACGTAACAATTTAGCAAAGTCGCGAACCTACTGAGGATTAATATTGTCAAATTTAGCAGGCTCGCATTATCTAGTTTGGATCACAGCGTAAGCGCACCCTCTTCCTACCTGGTGATCTCGGATTCAAATCTCACTCGCGGCTGTAGAACAAACTAGCTCGCCAATCGAGTTAATTCAAACTAAAAGATATAATTGTGGGTATTTCTGTACGGGACTTTCACTGACTATGTTGTTAACTTATTTAATATACATAGATATGTACATACATACATATATACATTTTGAGTAATATGAATTTTCATTATACATTCTTTAAATACTTAAAAAAATTATATATATATATATATATTTTTTTTTAATGTATTTGATTACAATCAATTAAATCATATAATGTGTTTTTTTCCACGTTTATGCCAGAGATTGAAAATCATCTTGAGCGTAATGTCGCGTCGCGTCACAGAAATTGAAAAAAATTGTTCCGGGCGGCAGAACTGCCGCAAAATGTCTCTTTGGAAATATAATCTACATAATATTTTCTTTTAAATTGAAAAAAATGGTGGTGGTATATTGAGATATATATATTGTTTTTAAATTACAATGAATATCAAACTTGTGGAAAAAAAAAATGTTTTTAAAACAAAAAATTCTTGAAGATCTGTAAATGGTCGCAAAATTTATAAAAATTATGCTTAAGCACTTACAATCATATTTCGATTGCATTTTGCTAAATGTACATATATACATAGCTTTATAAATGACGAATTTATAGTCTTATCACGACGAACAGGGATAATCGACTGCACATTGTTTGAGCAGTTGCCGTACTTGCCCACCTAACACGAAAGCCATAAATATTCTTAATATAGAAGCTAAAACCTTCTGGGTCCAACATTCAATAGCAGGTTGGTTCAAAATCATAAAATTCATTTAAGACACGATGGCGGTTCGTGTCTTTTAAACATTTACCGAGGCGAGCGTTATCAGCAGACAGACAGACAGACGGAATAGGGCTATTGCATATATATGTATATAACTAGTGTAAGCCCATCGAATATCAACGGACGTGTTTCACGTAAATGATTACGTAACAATTTAGCAAAGTCGCGAACCTACTAAGGATTAATATTGTATCGTTAGGATACCGCGGGGCGTAAAGATGGATATCATTTTCCCGCCAAATTAGACCAATGGCGCTGTGATCGCCTAGTATAAATATAGGCACTGTTTGCCCCAGAAGCCATTCGGGCTTGGCGGCTTGGAGCGAACGGACCCGTTCTGCTCCAATCAATAAACCACTTACAACCATACTGCTGCGTTTCTCTCCGTTTACGGAACAACACTTCCTGTTCACGCTACAATATTTTAAAATTATAGGAGACCTCCCATCACCGGTGTTGGGTGAACGCGTTAGCGCTAAGTCACCCAACCTGGTGATCACGGGTTCAAATCCCACTCGCGTTAGTGTTTTTCCTTTACTGAGGTGAGCGTTATCAGCAGACGGACAGACAGACAGACGGATTTCGGCTATTATATACATACTAGTGTAAGCCCGTTGAGTATCAACGGAGCGTTCATCACCCGTACCTACTAAAAAATAATATTAAATTTAATAGTTTTTATAGTTGTTGTATAGATGGCGCTGAACTAAATATAGGGAAATTAAAAAATAAATGCGAGGTGTATTAAAATCGTTTTAGTGTCAGAATGATGTAATGTAACTTAAAATAAAAATGTCAATAGTTATAGAACTTACATAAAAGGCTTTTATACAAATAGAGAAGATATCAATACAGGAGTAAAATATACATATAATTTAAATTAAACTAAGAAGAGGAACTTCGTAAAGAAAGCAACAGTTTTTTTCTTGGTAATGCAAGTAACGAACGGTAATTTCTTAGTAATGCAAGGCAGCGATTGGCAGAGATAAGTTGGGTGGGTTCAGTCCAGGTAGCAGTCCAGACCGCTTATATGGGTAAAAAGGTCTCCTTCACCGAGCCGACGTAGTCGATACGTTAACATGCTCGACTACCGACTTCGACGTCGTGGTTTCGAATCCCGCACAATCTGGTATTTTTATTATTTTTCCTTATTTCCTATTTATTGTAACTAAAGGACAAACTCACGGCCGGGCGATAGTGTATAGCATTAGTGCGATGACTCTTGAGCCTAAGGTCGAGGTTCGATCCCCACTCGTTCTAGTGGTTTTAATAATTTTTCCTCAGCGAGCGTTATCAGCAGACAGACAGACAGACAGACGGATTTCGGCTATTATATATATAATATAATATATAATTTGATGTCGCTAACCATTACACACATACTTTTATCGAGGGCGTCGTACAATTATGAACAATATCACTATGATCAAAATCTAATAATAACACGTTCACGTGTAAACATATTCGCTCTAATTACATTACATAGGTACATGCATAGTTTCATCGAAAGCCCTCGTACACACTCTGAACGGTTTGATGTGGACATGTTTGTGCGTAAAAGTTATTTCAATATTCGCTGAATATTTCTCCCAGTCAAGACAATTACACGTACGTCGCAAGGAGTAGGGATTGTGACAGGGATTCCTTCAGGAGAGTTTCATTAATCACCCAGTTGGAGTTTACATGACAGATCGGAATGTACGTACATTCGGTACGAGGCCGCCACAATTCCCCACTAGGGCAACAACAATCGCAAAAGGGACTATTTTTGAATGACGCTTCAATGAAATGTACACCGATCCGATAGTGATCGATATTCGAATAATTAATTATGCGCCTTTGTGATTTTAATTACGCAGTGTTTGCATTACACGTAGAAAATCTCCTCGTGTTTGATCGCTGTCTGGTTCTGTCTGTCGAAGGTTGCGGTAATTTGGCGGTGGGGTTTAAATTTAATGCAAACACGTCATTAACCCATTTTCCCGGCGGACTATATATGTAGGTATGTATATAATAAGGGTTGAGGAATATGAGCTGTGGAAATTCCGCAGGAACGATCGCAATAGCGGAAACTGGAGGGGAATTTAGAATAGCACTACCGTTACTCTAACGGAAAAGTTTCGCAAATAAAACGCATCTCAAATATTGCATCTCAATATGCAGTGAGTTTTCTAAAGCGCTTTCAGTATCTGAATGTATGTACATATGTATATTTAAGGTTTTAAATTCATTTATATCCGTTGAGAAACTGAGTATGAACAATGTTGAATCAAATGAGGGCAATGGAATATTTAACGTTTTAATTGTGGGAATTAATTTGAATGTTAATTTTTTTAATAATTTTAATGTAAGTTTGAATGATAGAAGACTAAGATGAAAGAAGACCAAATTTAAGAAGATAGATTAAAGCAAATTACAAATAAATTGAGGAGTGGATATTTCACACGATGAATGGGCCGCGGTTAAGAGAAACTCCTTCATTTTTCGTGGTTTAATTTAATTTTTTTAAATTATATGTAGGTATATGTATATGTAGGTACATATTGATGGGTTAGTGCACAGATATTGTATGTCCAGTTTTGTTTTAAAATTTTTTTTAAAACTTTTGCATGAAAACTATGGACGAAATGGACTTATTAAGGCAATATCTTCTCAAATATACTATTTGGGCATACCTATACAATACTCTTTAAACATGAAGGTTTGATGCAGATGGACGTTTTGTGTATGATAACTTTTTTTTTAAAACTGGACATACAATATCTGTGCACTAACCCATCGATATACATATGTACACTAGTGTATGTCTAGTTATGTCTGAAAAATAATTTAATTATACACAGGTTATTTTAAAGATGTATTGATATCTTAAAACGGTACATTTTATGTTTAATAAATCTGAAAAATAAAAAAGGAAGTAATAATTTTATGGGGGATAAGGATGGAAAAAAACTAATCTTAACAATATAATTGTAGAAAAAATGTTTTAAATAGTAAATTGGAATTGTTTTCCCATTACCAATTCATTCGAAGTTTCAGAAATAAAATAGTTTAAAAATAACGCAATATTAATTGAATTGAGGAAATTTGAACAAAATTGGTGAGTTTTATTCTGCCCCAGTTTACCCTCTGCGGCTTTTCTTTGTTTTCGAAAAGCGCAAACAAAAATTTGCACCCGATGCATACAAAAGTCCTTTGTAAAAGTGCATTCATCCGAAACTGCAGTGCAATGCATCCGACCTGTGCAACGGATAAAAAAAAAGAACGCGGCCTTAAGGTGCCAGACGAGCTTAAATTAATTCTTCGTCTTAATTTACGATTTCTACTCGAGAAAAGCGCAATTTATTTTAAAGCAGCTAGGCATCACAAACGGAATATACTTTAAAACATTAATGTACATACGTACATACATATATCATCAACATTCTAGATTATATCTTAGTGAAACGTCTCTTTTAGAATACCCTAAATCGTATTCAAAGGCACGCGTTTGAACTTTCGTGGGTCGACCTGCCCTACGCTCGAGGTACGTGTAATTTTTCTTCCATTGTATACAAAGTCGCAATAAAAACGTATCCAGTCCGGTATGGTAAAAAAAAAAAATCTCACACAAAACCTCAACGAGTCGCAAAGGTTCAAGTTTTCCAAGAATGACATTATTCGCGAGATCTGACCCCCGATGTCGTATCGCGCCAAATGTCGAGTGCTCGGATTTTCGCGAAATTCTCAACTTTGCGGCACGTAGACGTAAAAAAATTTCGGGTTATTAGTAGTCGGCGCAAATAAAAAGGTTCCAAACGTGAAAAGGTCCCGGAAAAGTAGCGAAAGGGTCCCGAAGAAAAGTGCGTGAGCACAACCGAAACCGGTCACGTTTTCATGTGAACGCACATTCATAAATCTGACTCTCAAGTAGTGTGTGATACGCGATTTATATTCTATACACGATATATACATATATACATAGTTTAAAATTACTTATTCATCGATATTCTGCAGACCAAAACGTTACAGAACTAATAAATAATTCAAAATTATTTGTTAACTAAAAAGAATCAATTTAATGAACAATATTTACATATCGATGGGTTAGTGCACAGATATTGTATGTCCAGTTTTTTAAAAAATTGAGTTATCATACACAAAACGTCCATCTGTATCAAACCTTCGTGTTTAAAAAGTATTGCATGTCCAAATAGTATATTCGAGAAGATATTGCCTTATTCAAATATATAATATGTCCATACATAGTTTTCATGCAAAAGAGATGTCACTTACAATATTTTAAAACAAAACTGAACATACAATATCTGTGCACTAACCCATCGATATGTAAACTTAACTAATATGTAGATATACGTAGGTATTGCATATCTTGAAGAATCTAAAAATCCGTATCTATTTTCCTTTTACGGACTCTCATTACCTATTGTTTTTCTTTCGTCGATTTTCATATTGAATTTCTCTCATTTCGCCGTATTATTTCTACATACACTCTTTGCATTTGTTTTTTCAACTTAGAAAATGTATTTGCACCAGCAGCTTATCCTCTTACCTACGAACTCGGGTAAAATAAAATTCCGAGAAACTTCCATTCGGGTATCCACGTTTGCTTATTACAAAAGAACTTGCAAACACAAATGCTTCTCGCTTTAGTTCAAGCTCTGCTTTATCAGAGAAGATCACGTTTCGTACTGTGGTTTTTAATGAGCGCGCACAGTGGGCCACGCCGAAGAGTGACTGGAAATAAATGGTATTTATTTAATATATTAGGTAGCATACAGCTCATAGAGAACAATATAAAATATAATACAACATTAATTCCACAAAATGCAATACAGCCAAAATAGTTACAAACAAACAATAGATCATAACTACATAGAAAGGAACTTAAGAGTTTGGGCTGGAAAGGAACGTAGTGAAAAGGATCAATATGCGCGAATAATTAGTAGAACAAAGATTCAAATTAAACAATGAGGGATTTCTGACATATCTAGATCTAACAATGCAGAAGGATCCTACTTAGTAGGTAAGGGCTATCTGACAAATTATTTAAAGGGTTAAATACAAAGCAGAGATCCGAGACCGTCCTCCTAGATTGCAGATTTACTCGAGTAACTTATTATACGAATAGTACTTGCGAATACTTTGCATAATTTATATTTTAAAATTTAGCAAAAAAACAAATTTAAGCCTTGTACAGTATTTTTCTACCGTATAAGGTTAGCGGTGACTAGGCGGGTAAAAACGGTTCAATCAATTTTACTTTAACTTTACAACTGCAATTGGGTATATTTTGAATACTTTTAACCAGGTGCTATTTATCCTTAGAATTGTATTTTGTTGTAAGAAATCTCAATCATACAAGTTACGGTTATTCATGAATGTATCTAGCCATTTTTGTTTCTGTAAAATTTTATTTTCACATGGATCTCTGTTATCGCTTGAGTGCAAAAAACCAGATAAAAAAAACCCATGATAATTATGACAAAAACTAAAATAATATCCATGTGCTAGAAGTGTAATTTTATGGGAAATAGAAGTAGAATTTTGTAAATACGTTAGACTTATAAAATCTTTCTTAGAATTTATCTACTCTGAGTTATAGTAAATACTCTCGTTTCTGAATATATAATATCAGATATTGAAGAAACACCAAACTTTCCACGTCTTCTCTACGAAAGGAAATTGATATGTGCTACGACTCGATCGATTACTGAAAGTCGAAGCAATGACAAATATGTACAAAACTTTACATAAAGATACATATGAATTTTTATAATATATGAAATGTAAAATGATTATTTTTAATTTTAGAGTTTGGAAGGATTAGAAGTTTGCTCTAATTTTAATAGGAAATAACATAATTCAACCGACGCCACATGTAATGAATGTGATCAAATCATTTGATGCAATTTTTTTGAGCTTTAAAGAATTTAACACTTAATACTTTTTTTATTAATTAACTCGGCATATTAATTTTTCAAAATATTTTATTTTTGTTTTGGGACGTTAACTTTTTGAATATATTCGAGATAAATAATAAGATTTATAACTTAAGATATTTTAATACATATTCGAATACATGATAATGACGAAAAATTGTAACCCACAACAATTGTCCTTTAAAACGGTAAATGACATTTTTTGAAGTAAATAATATTATTGAGAGTGTGTGAAAAAATCAAAAAAGTTCAAATGATAAATAATAACCATCTATCATTTATACAACATCGAAAATTAATTATTTTAAATATCCATATCGTTCATGTTTTGCGTGTATAAACGGTACTAAGCGAGGTTATTCGTAAATTTATCTATTTTCAATATTTGCATTACAAGTTCAAGTAATTTCTTTGCATATTATACAGAGATAAAATATATTTTTTCATTAAATCGTATTTCTTTAAATATAACAAAATTCAATGATCTCTTTGATACAAAATAAAACTCTACGAATTTTTTCTTAAAAAAAATATAATATCTGGAAACAATCTTATAAATAAAAATACCATAATGAAAACGAAAGATTTTTCTTTCTTTATTTTGATATTTTTCGAATTGAAAAAATCACATTTAATCTAATCTGTGCGTATTGTAGTAATTTCGTGGTGTTCAACATAAAATAGATTTTTCTTTTATTCATTACATTTTTAATGCGTGAAATAAACCAAACCCTCCAATAAAATAAATCGATAAGTGCGTGCATTTATTATGTGCGTAAATCTCGTTAAATGGGATACAAAGATAAAGGAAAATTACCGGTAATTTCCCTTTTTTATGTGTGGAAATACTGGGAAAATGTTTCAGCTTAACGCAAACTTGGCTTAAGGCCCGTATCGTACTATTATAGTGTTAATCGACCATAAATAAGCAATTTCAAGTCGGAAACCATTCGAAAAATCCATTTTTTTTTATTGGTATATATGTAAGTATGTTTAATTAATGTATACAACGATTTTTGATTTAAATTTTATAAGTTTAATAGCATAGCATAACTTTAAATATATTTAAACTACAATTTACACTGTGAAAGCTATACATATATACATAGGTATATACGCATAGCTTTAGAGCCACATGTGCACAAGTGAGTGCACATTTCACATTTCAGAAATTTTTAGGTAAAAATTATCATTAAAATATTTGAGGTGAGCGTTTGTTTGCTTCAATGTGATACGGTTAGGTAAGCTTTAGATTATGTAGATCAATGCTTACCTTTGATAATAACATACGACGTAAATGAATCGTTGTTTATTGTAATCGAATACGTATTGTCAAAAACAAAAGGAAATGCAACGTGTCGAATTATATTTCACTCCGAAATTTGATACCATAGCAATAGTAACGATAAATGTGTACAAAGTAAAAGGTCTAGTCGTTTTTATTTCACGGTTTTCTTTTTCCGAGTTCAACGCTTTTGAACGCGATGAATAGGTTCAAGAAAGGGAAAAATTAGTAAGAGTTCAAAGGTGATGCCTTTTAAATGGTAAAATCATATATGTACATATGTGTATTTGTTTACAGTTGAAGTCGTACGTAGGCAAAGTGGAATCGGTAAACAAAACCCTTTTGAATTATTTTCAACTTTCGCTCAAAAGCTCTTCGTAATACCTTTTTTATACGACGCTAGCGAAAGCTCGCTCGAGAAGAGAACAAGCAAGCTCTGGCATAATTCAAAACTTTACGTACATACATATGTACATACACCGTATTAAAAATTATTTCATTGCTTTTGCTATCGGTATTCGTGGCAATCAATTATTTAACTAAACCCACGGTGAAATCAATACACTTAGACGGTTCTTCAAGATGCTTACAGTTAATATTATACATGCGTATGTACATGGAACGAATTTATATAGTTAACTGCACAGTATCACTTGAATAGTAAAAATTTAATTTAAAAAAATTAAATCAAGCTCGCAGGCCATTTTCTTTTTTTCCCGTTTGAAAAATCCGCAATCGAAGCAATTTAAAGTGCATTAAAAAGCGACTCATCTTATCCGCGAATCTCGACAGTCCCATTCATCCTCGCAAAGATATACGGCGCAGTGCTCTAAATTGGTTTGTTTCCCATTTCGGCCGTTTAACTATGGTCACCCCACTACACTCGACCAGCATTTTAATTTCCGGATCATTCGTGTACTTTAGGGCAGCCCTTATCTCGATCGAATTCATCATAGGGAACGAACGGCGGATGGATAAGCAAAGCGAAAGGAAATCTTGAATATAATTCAAGTGCTTACTTAATGACTGTGTGTACATTGTACTATGTATATAAATTCTTGCACACAATTTCACGACACGGCTTAAACCGTAAATTTGCTTGGTTGTTTGGCCTCCAGCCAGTGCTAAGAGTCCAGTTTGCGCTTAACAAACTGCCGGTTAATTTACCCACGTTTTGTGTCAATTTTTTATTAACCTATCGCCAAAGTAAGTCATATTTTTATAAATACAAAAAAGTGTGTTTCAAGCAAATGGCTCTTATTCTAAAGGTTAGGTCATAATATCTATAATAAAGTGGATACAGTATATCAACCGTTCACGATATAATATGTAGATACATACATATGTATATAAAAAAAAAACATTATAATTATGTTGATTTGATCTATATAGTACAACACCGTAATATAATATAAGCGCATTATTATTCTTAAAGGTATTATGTCGAGTTGAGTAAATATTGGAATATCGAACTTGCAAGCTTACAACACTTCAGTATAATCAATAATTTTGCCCATCAAAGCGCCAGTTGAATAGACTAAGCTCCATTGTCCATAACCTTAATTAACACATAATAAGGTTATCAATGATATATATGTATGTAGAGGAGAAGGTGATAATAATTTTTAATTCAGTTTTAAACCAATTTCAATAAAATATACATAAAAAGACTCGTAATTTAATTGGAATCGATATATTCTAACGTTTGTCGGATTGAGATCATTTGTAACAGTCGTATTTATTTGAAAAATGGTATGCTCAACAAAAAGTGTGGGTAATATGGTCCCCTTTAATATGGTCGATTAAATTATTAACATATTAATAAAACAATATTTAGAGTAAAACATTTATTAAAAATAATGTCAGATGTACATATGTCTGAGTCAGTTTCATGTTGATTAACTTTGGTTCCACGGCCTTTTTGAAATCCTCGACTGGTGCCAGAACCACCCAGCTATGGGAGTCAATATTACCAACATCACACTATTTGTTGCATATTGTTTAATTAAGTATCAAAATAAAATAATCTTGAATTTTTATCTGCTTGTATTGAAGAAAATTACATTTACTACCAGTATGATAATGAATTTGTTGAAAAACCATTTAAGAATGGTCAGAACACGCAGGTAAATTGGCGCTAAAAAAGTTTTGATTTTTCACACAAAATTTAACTGCCAATCACGCCTGCACACAACAGGCAACTAATCTGGTAAAGTCACGTATGCACTTTTGGGGGCATAGTGAAGAATATTAAACAAATATTGCATATACACATGTCACTGTTAGTTTCGATTTTAAGAGGGCGTTCCGATTTGCAAGCAGGTCTCCATATTACCACCTTTTCATCTAAAGCCGCGTACTCATTAGCGAACATGAGCGTGTAATGTAATGCTCGCTAATGTGGACGCCATGTACACACTTGCCGTGCAACCAACTGCAAACGACTGCGAGCCCCTCTGTGTTCGCGCCAAAAACCGATACCGAGTAGATCTCCACGAACGTTGCAGAGCGCGCTCAAATGCTGCGTACACACCGACGAACCGAACAGCGAATGACGAAGGGTTGCTAATTGTGTGGACCGCTCCACACAATAACGTCCGATGGCTTATGAATACACACAATAGCAACCCTTAGTCGTTCGCTGTTCGGTTCGTCGGTGTGTACGCAGCTAAAGTATAAAAAATGTGTTGCATTACACGCTCATGTTCGCCAATGAGTACGCGGCTTAATATATACAATTTATGATGAAAAAAAAACGCATAGACAAAAGCTTTTGCTTATTCTCCGATAAGTGCTTCGACTTGGTCGTCGTTACGATCATTCATATACCATCCAATGTTGGGTGAAGTCCTCCTCAATACTTTTCCATAATCTTATTTTACAACTTACTACCAGGTGATACATTTTTTTATTTATTTACGGTGTGATTTAATCACAGTGAAACTAATTGAAACTAAAGTCGAGTGTAGGGTAGGTACAAAGTGCACCGATACCGACACGGCACAATTGCACAATTGCGTCCCAAAGTTTGACGATCCCCAACAATGGCGCACAGTGCAAAACTTTCTCCTCGAGCTCAATATAAAACGAGAGATATTATCTGGGAGCGCGCGAACGCCTAGAGATTAAGGGCGCGTCTAAGCCGGAGCGTTGGAGCGCCCTTTTTTGAGGGGATCGAGGGGTGTGAGGGGCAACTTTAAAGTTGAAATAAAACGGTTCTTAAATTACGAAATGGAGATTCTGCTCATCCGCGCGTAAGGGGTGGGTGTCGCACGAACACGACACCACCCACAAACCTCCATCCCCTATATACCAAATTCGGGGGGGATGAAAGAGCTTAGCTGGGGCATCCATTTGATACACAGGAGGATACGTCTAACCGGGACACAATCTACATAGTTTGTGAGTGAAAAATTTGCCTTTATTATGACTGCGTACACGGTGGATTTGTATTAATACCCAAAAGCGACATTACAAGACTACATTACAATCTAGTCCAAGATTTTAAAAAAGCACAATATTATATACACAATAGCCCAAATCCGTCTGTCTGTCTGTCTGCTGATAACGCTCGCCGGTGTAAATAATTTTAAAAAACCAGAACGTCGCGCGAGTGCGATTTGAACCCGAGATCACCGGTTAGGAACGGTGAGCGCTTACGCTATGATCCAACGCCGATAATGCGAGATCTCCTATATTTGAACGTATAAATCCTTAGTAACTTCGCGACATTGCTAAATTGTTACGTTGTTGTATTCTAAAGTGCCATCTATACAACAACTATAAAAACTATTAAATTTAATATTATTTTTTAGTACGGGTGATGAGAAACCGCTTCGTTGGTATTCAACGGGCTCACACTAGTTATATATGTAATAGCCCCATTCCGTCTGTCTGTGTGTGTGTGTATGTGTGTCTGTCTGGTGATATACATAATTAAAAAACCCGTGGGATTTGAACCCGATACCACCAGGTTGGGAGAGATCATGCTCATCTCCCAAACGGAGGCGATGACGTACGTGCTATAATTGGCCAATATTAAATCTTAAAGTGTTCGCGACTTTGCTAAATTGTTACGTGTTGTATTATAACGCGCCATCTATGCAACGACTATAAAAACAATTAAATACACATATACTCACCCACACATCCGTTGATATTCAACGGGCTTACACTAGTTATATATATATATAATAGTCGAAATTCGTCTGTCTGTCTGCTGATAACGCTCGTCGATGTAAATAATTAAAAAACCAAAACGTCGCGCGAGTGGGATTTGAACCCGGTATCACCAGTTCGGGACATTGAGCGCTTACGCTGTGATCCAAACTAGATAATGCGAGATCCCCTATATTTTGAACATATAAATCGTTCAAACGCTAAATTGTTACGTTGTTATTATAACGCGCCATCTATTCAACACCTATAAAAACTATTAAATACACATATAATCACAGTATATGTGATAAGAAACCACTCCGTTGATTTTCAACGCGCTTACACTACATATGTAGTTAAAAATGAAACGGAAACTATTTCCTAGAAATGCTCCATTACTGCGTGTTGTACATACATACATAGCTGATCAGTTAAAAATTGGTTAAGTTTTAATTGAATTTTACTCATTGAATTGAATCAGTATTTTTACCCATGGGTGGAAAAATGAGTATGTAATTGTAATATAGAGCAGAGAAATGTTATTAATTTTAAATGAAAACTCGTGGGAAATGAACAGACATTACGAAAAACTGTTAATAACACGCTGTTACATTGGGATTTTGAGGAAAAATTCAAAAGATAAAGTTCAATTTGTAGCTAGAAAATCTTTTTACACCATGACAATACGCCGTGTCATTATTTTGTTGCTATACGAGAGTTTTTAACGAAAAACAAGATCACAAAATTTAAGCACACGCCTTATTTTTTATTTAAATTTAGCATCGTGTTACTTTTTTCTGCGGCAAAAAATTGAAATTAACCTATAAAAAAAACCTTTTCGGTTGATGATGGAGCAATTAATGGAGGTATTTTTGGAGGATTTCACGTGGCTATTTTAATTCCTGAAAATCGGTATATGTACTCATATACTCGATGTACATATTATGGAGATAAAGTCGACCACATTGGATTTTTTTTTTATATACAGTGACATAAATCTTCAAGTGTTAAAGACTGTCCTTGAATATCCATAAAAGTTATTCGTTTCGGGGATATAACAGGTCAACGCCATAGTAATAAAACACTTCAAATCGTGCGGAAAATCAAGGAAATACTTCGACGCGAATAATGCCTTTCTATCGATGAATATTAATGTCACTGTAAGCGATTTTACGGATGAATTTTATTGCGATAATGCGAATAAAGTCGAGTTAAGTCAATAGGAAAAATCGCGTTCGGACGAATTCATTTCAAATGCCAATTTTTTAATGCAGTGAAGTAAATTATCAAGTCGTTATTATTCCTTTACGGAGAATATTGAAACGTTATTTAACTTAATCAATTTTTTTCATATATGAATTTAATATTAAATTATATTTATGCAATATAAATGATAACAATGCACACTGTTTGTAAAATTGTTAGCGTACAACTTGCATTAAGTGCCAAACAAACTTTGCCATGAATTAAACTTTCCAAAGATTATATCTACAATTTAAGCCGCAACAACTTTGAAGTCACTACTGCAGTAGTTGAATTCAAAATTCGCTAAAATTTATAACAGAAAATATATGCAAATGTGTTTTTCGAAAAAAAATTACCATAAACGATATATTTTTTGTACGCGAAAAAAATAGCTTTTTACAGCGTAACTTAACAGAAGGGTCGAATATGAAGCTAAAATTTTTTTTCAGCAAAAATAACAAAATAAAACCTTGTACTGAAGCAATTGCGTCATAAAATTTTTTTAAAACGACTTGTTTTCGCATTTACGTAAAAACAAAAATTGAACACAATGCCGACATTGCCTCGTGCATTTATTATTTACGTTTGCTCTGGATTTTCTTTTCTCACAAGACGGTTAATAGCAAGTGAGCTTTGAGAGTTTCTTTGTTCTTAAGTATTCGATACATTCAATATCTGTAATTTCATCTCCAAAGCTTGCTGGTTTGTACGACTGAAAGCCTGGATTTCAAGGCTTTGCAATTATGTTGAGGCATCCATCGAAATGGGTCTATCGAAATTGTTCGCTAAAAATCGCTTTTATTGCTGAGAATCTCAGGTGAAGACATAAATTCAATATTCAGACGAAGGCTTAATACTGCCAAGTCATAAATCAGCGTTGCCCTCTTAGAGAGCGCACGCAAAAGATATCCAATTTCGGGCGTGTTGAAAATTCAACCTGATATCCTGGATTATTTGCAAAGGTGTTGAAAATTTTTCACATCGCTATATTAAATGGCGTTCAATCCCATTTTTTACGATCCGAAAATAAGTTCTTCGCTATTAGCTTTCGATGGGTGTCGAGCTGCTGCAAATTATTACTTTGTTAAGCATCAAAATGATTTTTCATCCGTTCGTTTTTTTTTTTCAGCACACGTACGTATGGAAGTGTTCCAAGTTTTAAATGGGTTTCGCCTGAAGAAGATTGTTTTTAGTTCTTCTGTGTGTGTTGTGTCGACGTTGACTTATTAAACTTGGCACTTTAGCGCTAAGTCGACACAGAACTTGCAGCTGAAAATTATGAAATGCAACGATGTGACTCGAGGAAAAGCCATTCGGAGTAATTGCTTGAAATATCGTGTCACTGCTTAGTATTGTAAAATTAGATACGCTTCCTTTTTGCCCATTAAGTATTATATAGGTAATCAAAAAATACTATACCTTATACTCACAAAACAATTTAAAAATTGATGACGTCCAAGATCATCAATTCAAGCATTGAAATATTGCTTTTCAATGAACATATGTACATATGTAGTCAAACTTTCAAAAAAAATTCTCGACAACTTATAATTAATTGACATATCGCACCCTTCCTTCAAAAGTGACAAAACTCATAAATATAAAAACTATTTTAACAATGTTGTTAAACATTGTAAAGTTTGTATTTTTCAACTTTACTGAAAATTATTGACCAATCAGATAATGAATTAGTTCACTGTTGATGATTGATATTTTCTTCTGGTAACTCATTCACGGTAATAGCTCGAAAATCACGTTATTTAAGTTCTGTCACTTTTAAAGTAACGATGCGATATGTATGTATGTATAGTGGCAATTAGGGATTCAATTCGAGTACTTATTTAACGCTCTGCTATTTTTAAAATTAAAATAAATTTTTATTATTTTCAATGTTTATTTTACTAATTAACTGTGCATATCAATTTCTCAAAATATTTTATTACCGTTTTGAGACTTAACAACTTAAGTTATCTTTACGAATATATTAGAGTACTCGAATAACGATATTCGAATATTTACTTGATTATAGCGAGTAATTGGAACCCAAGTGCAGTGCTTCCCAAACTTTTTAGTACCTCGGACCCACTTAGCTTTAATAGACATGAGGGGAGGAGTATTTTTTTTTTAATACTGTTTTTATACTTAATATATCCAGAGCATTATTTATTTTTATATAATTTAATTATTAAAAACAAGCAGCTGGGGCAAAAATTGACATTTCCAAAATTTTCGCGACCCACAGTTATATTTATTTAAGACAGCTTAAAAAGCTAATTACAAACAAATATTACTTGAAGCTAAAATTACAAAATAAACTTATTATCTATTAGCACATGTACAGAGGTGCTTGTTTTAAGGCTGCCAGCAACCTATCAATTTTATTTATATTTCTGAGAACTTCTGGCAGGTAATTATATTAAACAACACCCTTGTGTTACAAGATACTTAGATCTACTTAATTTTAAATTCTTAACTATTAACTTATTCTTACCCCTAAAATTATATATAATAATAATACCCTCTTATTAAATATTGATTGAAATATTTTGGTAATATTTTCTTATCTAATTATAAAATATATACTAACATGCACACTTTTAAGGTTTCAAATACATTCATCCAATTCAATTAATTCAACATATGTATATCCTATACTATACCAGGAGAAAGATCTCGGACCTCTGCTTTGTATTTAAGCTTATAAATAATTTATCAGATAGCCCTTACCTACTAAGTAGGATCCTTCTATGTACATTGTCCCTCTAGATCTGTTAGAAATCCTCCATTGTTTCATTTGAATCTTTGTTCCACTATTATTCGTAAAACTCCTTCATTTATAGATCCTGCTCGTCACTCAACGAAATCCCGGCACATATTGATCCTTTTCACTATTCTATACTTAAGTTCCTTTCCAGCCCTAACTACCAAGTTCCTTTCTTGTTATGATCTGTTGTTCGTTTGTAACTATTTTGGCTGTAGTGTATTATGTGAAATTAATATTATTGTGTATTTTATATTGCACTCTACGAGCTGTTTATTACGTAATATTCAATAAATAAAATAAATACTAGTTAATCTATTGACATTTAGTTGAAGTTTGGGAGCCGCTGCGGCCTAGTGGCAATATTCAACCAATGCATCGGCATCGGCAACAACTCGTCAAATTGAATAGACACATCGTTAGAAACGAGCTTGTAAATTCATCGATAATATAAAATTGAACAGATCAAATACGTTTCGAAGCATGAAAAGTTCAATCAATATTGAACATCCTTTTCGGTATCGCAATAACTTTCAATGTCGACAGAACGTTTCGCTCGTTAAGGCTCTCACACACACAGCTGCGGCGAAATCGCGTATGAAAACCTGGCGAATTTCGTTAGGAAAATCTAGAAAATTTCGCAAGTCTACCGGCCTGCGCAAGCACCGGTTTCTGTCACTCTGACATAGCCTATCAAACTACCATCTGTCACCTCGCTTTCGGAACGTTTGTATTTCACTCACGACTCTGACATGGACTCAAGTCAGAGTTATTTACATACAACATATCAACTTTTCCACAAACGACATCGAAGTCCGCCAATCGCGGAATTCGGCGGAAAATCCCTCTTGGTGTAGACGCGTATTCGGTTATTCCATTCAAGCCTTAATGCCACCCACGCGCATCTAACATTATTTATTGCGAATTTGTTTCAATTCCATTAATAACACTGAGCAACAAAAAAAAATACCCAGAGCGGAGATTGGTCAATCTTTACTAAGTTTGACCCATTTAATTCGAATCCGATAATGACTTTTGTTGATATGCTCTCGTTTATGAGATATTCGCGATTTAAAAAATGTAAAAAATATCCATTTTTTTTGGCTTTTGCGGTCTGTAACTCAAAATATAGTATCGCTGTGCTCAAAGTGAGTATTGAAACCAATAGTCAGATATTTTTTCTATTTATTGTGATTTTTTATTGCTTTAAAATACTTATAATTAATTATCTAGCAGTTCCCGATTCCAGATCCCGGTCCCGTTCCCGATCCTGATCCCGTTCCCGTTCCTAGTACGTTATCACACGCGTGAGCAGGCCCGTTCCCGTTTTTTCCCGATTTTTTTTCACAGGAACCATCCCCGGCATGATCACAATAAATCCTGATAGTTTCATCGCGATCGGCTGAGTGGTTTAGGTGCCTATAAGAGACAGACAAACAGACAGACAGACAGACAAACAGACATTCATTTTTATATATATAGAAGATATATATGTAGAAGATTCATGTTCTACTTGAATTATTTTATTTTGTATTTCATGTTTTACTTGATTTATTTTATTTTATGTTTCATGTTTTGCATGAACTATTTTATTTTTATATTTTATGTTTTACTTATAATGTATATTTGTAATCGCTCTCCCTGTATGGCGATTTGGCGAAAGCTGTTATGCCATTCAGGGAAATTTTTCTCTAATAAATAAATAAATAAAATACGCTCTTTGCTCTTTACCTAGCGAAATTCGCTAGGTTTGCCGCGCTAGGTTTTCATACGCGATTTCGCAGCTGTGTGTGAGAGCCTTTATATGAATAAGTTCATAACTTTCAATGTGTGTGTGTGTGTGTGTGTGTGTGCGGGCACAATAACACTTCGAGACTCGATATAGATACTCAAAACGTCTTATTGTGGCTTATGAGCGAGGCGAGGAGTTGGCAAAGTGCTGATTATTTACCAAAGCGATTCGAGATTGTGTGTACGCAAGTGCCATCGCCATCGAGACCGCATACTTGAGACGGGATCGCGTCGTTCCCGAGGACACGGGAAAACTAGGGAGCGTTTCCAAGGATTATAAACGGGAAAGTGGGAATGTGTTCGATAAGAGCGGGAACGGCGTGGAACATAGGAAACATTAACACGAGCACAACGGCCGTCGCAAACGAGCCCTCGCCGGCACCTAATGGGTTACATCGGAACCGAATAATTGTTAAGCGTTCGCAGTCATTTGTCGCGGTTTGTCGCTATTGACTATTTCGCTCGAGGGCACGACGCTAATGCGCCGAAGGGGTTAATCGTTAAAGCCTTCGCGCTTTGGAAATACAAAACCCTAATTTTGTATAGGAAATATATTTCATTAATTTATTTATCGTACAGGCTTTTGGCCCAAAACTTACATTGACATACACTTACCTATACATTTGTACGTACATACTAATATCTGTGCTTAAAAAAAAAAGGCATACGACCAAGCGTAGGTACTGCTAGTTATGACGTATGGATGTGAAACGTTGATGCTGAATTCAAGAATGTTACGTAAGATCCAGTGCACACAGACAATCATGGAAAGGCGTATTATCTATATATATATACATATATATAAAAAAATCAATGTCTGTCTGTCTGTTTGTTTGTTTGTCTGTCTCTTATAGGCTCCTAAACCACTCAACCGATCGCGATGAAACTTTCGGGACTTATTGTGATCATGCCGGGGATGGTTCCTGAAAAAAAAAATCGGAAAAAAACGGAAACGGGCATGCTCACGCGTCAGATAACGTACTAGGAACGGGAACGGGATCGGGATCGGGAACGGGAACGGGCCTGCTCACGCGTCAGAAAACGTACTAGGAACGGAAGCGGGAACGGGATCGGGCATTGCAACGCATTCCGGGTCAGCTAGCTATTTATATAACTAGCTGAATTGCCCGACGTTGCTCGGGCGGGTGAAAGTTTATGAATGAAAAAAAAATTCTTGTAATTTTCCACTAAATTTATGTATATGGGGGCCCGTCGACCCCCTGATCCGACCCCTTCCAAAACCCACCTACGGTCTGAGTTAGGGTATCATGAGATAGTATACCAAGTTTGGCGGTTCTTAGCTGAAAACTGTAGATTTGCATAGCGGAACAACAAACACAGAAAGAAAGAAAGAAACAAACAAACAAACATTGAATTTTATATACCTACATAGTAGAGATAGCCGAAATCCGTCTGTCTTTCTGTCTGCTGATAACGCTCGCCGACGTAAATAATTAAAAAACCAGAACGTCGCGCGAGTGGGATTTGAACCTGGTATCGCCAGGTTGGGAGGAATCGTGCTTGCACTATCTTCCAAACGGAGGCGATGACGTACGTGCTATAATTGGCCAATATTAAATCTTAAAGTGTTCGCGACTTTGCTAAATTGTTATTGTGTATTATAAAGCGCCATCTATACAACAACTATAAAAACTATTAAATTTAATATTATTTTTCAGTACGGGTGATGAGAAACCGCTCCGTTGATGTTCAACGGGCTTACACTAGTGCTCGGTATAACAATAATAAATCGTAAGTGGAATACATGGGTAAGAAGAGATAGCGGAACGTGTGAAAAATGTAACTGGGACACATTTGGGATGGCAGATGGTCGCGAGAAATACTGGAATTGTATCCGTGAGGATGTGAAAGAAAGCCAGGTAGCTCATTGCAAATAACTCATGACTACGAGCATGACAATATACATATACATAATAATATGTACGTCTGGAGTGTATGTATATATAGTTGGAGTTGCTCTAGCATTTCCCCAGTTAAACACATGTCCATTTATAATCATGAACATGTGTTTCAACAGGGATGCTTTCCTCATCCACTCCAATGACCTCATGCCAGTCATACCCCTAAAAAATTTTGTTGGAAAAAAAAAGGTAGTAGCCGTACATCCTTTTATATATGTACATATGTATGTATATTTGCAAGTTTTAAAAAAGCCAATGAACTGCATTCTTCTTCTTAAAGTGACGTAGTCGATATCAAACGTTGCCGTTTAACTTTTTGACTTTTTATACCGTCCGTCATGGTAACGTAACAAAGCAAAAAAACTCTCAAGTGGTTTCCTGTTATCTTTATGAAAGGAAAAAAATTGACAAAACGTGTTCAAGAGCCAATATGATGCAGATTAGTCAAAATCTCAAAAAAAAATCATTGTATCAATACATTGTACAATGTTCAATTAGTCGGTAAGAAAAATTATTTTCAATTTTGTATGAAACCGTCTCAATAACTCAACCATATAAAATGCCAACAGGTATTGAACTGTGAACCGAGCTCGATGCTCTACCGACTTCGATATCTCGTGCCGTTCGAGATAAGGCTATTTTGCCAAGTAAAAATACGTTCAGCCTGAGCTAGGTGTGTTTAAATTAAAAATCGTTTAAATTATCTTCGATCGGTTACACATTCAATCAAACTGCGGAAAAGCATTCTGTTAACTTTGGAAAATTAACAAATTAACACGCCAGAGCCGTCCCGTAACTCGAGCTTTAAAGTTGGAAAAGCTTTAAAACAATGCGATTTATCGACGGCGTTGATCTTGAAAGTTTTTCGCTCGAAAGGTAACCGACTTAAACAAATTTATCTTCCACGCTAAATTTTCATTTAAAGCCATCGTTTTATATGTATACACATTGAAAGTTTACAGTGCAGCATTATTAATTATACAGGTGAATGGAGGAGAACGCAGGATAAGTTTTAGGCACTTGCGGTTTTGTACGTACCCCATCCAATGGGAGCTTTACCAAGAGCCTTTGAACAATTCCCCCAACGAATGAATAGATTATATCATTTTTATACGTCGCAGCTTCAAAAAATACCATATTAGTCTAAGTACACATACACCGAGAGTTTCGTGCGAACAATCTATGTATGTATGTATGTATATTAATCGTGTACTGCGAAAATATTCATTTTTCCAAGATTATTACACCGTGACAAGTGTAAGTGATAAATTTGTATTTAACTAGTTAGACACATACTGTACGTTTACAAGTACCGGAATAGGATTCTTGTTGGTATCGAATGTCTACTCGTTGTATCGAGGCCAGATGTGATTAATATGCATGAGTTTGAATTAAGTGGCTTGTCGTTCTCAATATCCACTGACGAAGCGTTATTATACTTATATACATATAAATAATATCTCTAGTAGGTTAGTATATGTATATGTATATACCCATATATGAATAATATACATAGGTAGTATCTAATTTGTATCGTTGCGCCATCCATCCATATTTATGCCTTTGGTAAAGGATTTTAGTTATGAATAAATCGTCCACCCTTGCATAAGATATGACTGAAGTTAATGTGTCTTGAAAATATTATATTGAGCTTTTGCGTCTTTGATGTTTTCGGTTTTCATATCAAATGTGTCGTGCGTGCATTTCGGTTCAAGCTCAGGTGCATATTTGTATGTTCGAATGGAATAAAAGCGAATTATTCGTTTTCCAATATTACGAGTCAAAGTTTTATCCGAATGTAGGTGGAATATGCCGAAACTAAAGTTGGAAACGGGTCATATAAAACCAACCAACCCACCGCGTTCGATTACATTAAAACCAAATTTTCGTTTAGGCTCAGTATTTTTTCGAACTTTCGTTATTACTAGTTTTTGTTTCCATACGTCACGCACCCGCTATCAGCGTTTAAACGGAGGAAAAGGCTTTAGAAAACGGCTTTAAAAAAAGAAAGAGCAATTTCAAAATGAAACTATCAAAGTTAGTTTTAATACAAATCCGTACGTATATGTACATACATACATACGTACATACATATATAGAATAATCACATTTTTCACATGAAAATAAAGATGTATATTTACACTGACGTGGATTAGTTCCGTCGAATTCATTAAAAAAAATATGAAGTTTCAGTTTAAGAGTTATTAGCAATTTTACACACAGGTACACAGACACACAGATGTGAAATGATAGGGGATGATACTTGATACAAATCAGTCAAAATCTGAAGGTCGAATTTTCGCACGATCACAATACTTTATCCGATTAGGATACGGTTATTAGATACGGTAAAAACAATACTTTCAATAAAAGTAAAAACACATTTACTAAAATTTTTCCTCCGATTTACTGGTACGTTGAAAAAATAATAAATATTTATCACTTTCCCAATCATAATACGATTGATTATTCGGGGAAATTGTAATACAATAACATTCTCAAAAGCATGACAGTTTATCCCTCTACGCTTCATATACGAAATACAACTTTATATAAAGATATTATGTGGTCGAATTTTCTATGAATAGCTGCTGAACGGTATATTATTGTTATTAAGTGTCAAATAATATTATCTGTTTCGATGCGTTATAAAAATAATCTAGACGTACATATTATATTGATTTCAGTAAATACTAAGAATCTGTAGAAAATGTCACCTTGAATATATATGTATATTGCGAGTATAATATATAATATAATAGATGAATTTAAAATAAATCTTTAACTATTCTATCTCTCTTTATAATTGTTTCGGGAAAAGTAGAGTTGACGAACGTGCGAAAGCGTATCATTTGCACGATAAGGGTGAAATTTGAAGGTCCAAACCCTTATTTAATTACTGAACGAGTGGACCCTTCAATTCTTCCATAAATCCAATTACGAAAAGGATTCGGGATTATTACTCGGGAGGAAAAGGATAAAGCTCCGGTCCTTTTTCGCAACGCCAACTATCCAACTACCGGGAGCTTTGTTGCGAAGCCGGGAAACACGTGTAATAAAGTTTAAATCGAAATATACCGCAGTTAGTGTACACTGCAATCGTATAGTTAGAATAAATACAACTGTATGATTACGTATAGATAAGATATATGTTTATGTATATTAAATAATGAACGTATTTGTGGGTGAAATGGATCTTTCACAGACGAGTGTCGGTGGTGCACAGATTACAATGATCCGGTTTCACACAATAAGCCGAAATCAAATTAATATGTAAATTTGGATCCGGTTGCCGCATCGTTGGCTTATCTCTCGAATTAAAACCGAAATCATTTTATTAAACAAGTCTTAATTAAGTCGGCTACTGGGAGGGCTTTTGTTGTCGAAGAACAGTTTATCTATCGCTCGTGTGCGACACAAACGCCAAAAGAGCGAATTTTCGCGCGAATCTCTTGTGCGTTAACTTCTTTGATAGAAATCTATTTAGAAAATTCATAATTTTTGTTGAGAGAATATTTCAATTTGAACTGAAAATTTTAAGTGCTTATTCTACGACATAAATATAAAATTGAAATTAATCCAGTTGATTGTCGGCGTCGCCGAAACGTCGTATATCTCAATAAAATAAATTTAGTGGAATGGTATTCGGCGGTAAACTGTTTATCTGTATGTGCATTTCGACGATTGACCCTACAAAGCATTTTCGTAAAGAGATTTATGAGCTTTTACTCGAAAGGTCGATATTCCACGCAGTGGGACTTGGATAATGTCAACCGCACACGAGCCACCGCAAAAATCCAATTAATATTATGTACATTGCTGAATATTTATTTGGACCTGCTGAGCTATAAATAGCAGCTGAATTCCAAGTACAATTTCACAAAAGAAATAACATATCTTTATGTTAATAATTCAAAGACGTTTCTTTTGTAAAATAAACAAAATTGAACGAATTGTTATTTCAAAATTGAACGAATTATATGCATATTCAAATTATACTCGAATATTCGTACATGAGTTTTCTTTCTTAAAATCATTTACCAATTCAGAAATTGTTGCATTTATTTAAAAAAATATACGGGTATATTCGGTTATTCATCGAGTTTGATATTCATGGAATTTTTCGTCATAACAACATTTTTCTAAATCGTTTAGTGCAGCTATACCATTAGTCAAAGACCAAGCGTTCGCAAGAGGTTTCATGGGTACGTATTATGCCCGCAATACACACACCGAACTTCCATTCGAAAATACGACGTTATTCCACAACCCTTTTGTGAAGTCAATTCTCCTTTTAACCGGGTGTTAGAGCACCATTTCAAAGAACGTTATACGAATGGCGCAGGTCAAAAGGAATATCTTCTTTCCGTTATTTGCATGCTCAGACCGAATTCACAAGGAATGGATTCTAAAAAAAAATCCTTTCGCAATCTCTGGAAACGTAGACACTATTAAAAATTCTATTTATTTTTGATCAATAATCAATATGTAGTTTTTATGGAAACAACAGGTAAATTGTAGTGTGTGCGTAGATGTAGGTAAATATAAAGTATGCAAAATGTGATCTAAAGAGAGAAAAAAACAAATAAAAGAGACAAACAGTATCGAATGCAAAGTGTGTAGATAATTTTCTCTAGGCAGAATGAAATGAACAATAAAAGACGTTTAAGCATCGACGAATTATTATTTGTGTATACGTAGGTATGTATGTAGTTTTTTTAACGAAATTATATCGTCTAAATAAAATCCGTTATCATTTTGAAAATTTCACTTCTAGTTTTAAACGCTACCGTCAGTAGTCTCATATATAGTCAAAAATATCTTCTACATACATAAATAATTTTTTCTATTTTAAGCACACTAGTGTAACTCTTAAGAAACAAATAGGTACGTAGTACGATGTCAAATAAAGTTAGTTGAATTGTATATAACTTATTATACCTACCGGCTTATTTAGTTGTTGGACTTCGGACGTTAAAATATAAAGTAATAAGTTTGTTAGAACTGTGTTAATCCATTATAGACGCACATTTATAATATAACTCGTAATATATTATACGCAAATTTATAGTTCATTGTTATTTGAAATACTAATTGTAATAATTTGTATTTAAACTATTCTACGCAATATACGAGGACGTATAAATCGTTCGTTATGGCGGAATGTTTATTTTGGGAACAAAGATCTTACACCGCTTTCAAATTTACAGAACTGGAAGTCACAATATCTTCCAATAAAATAAAGCAAAGCGACAGGGAGTAAAAGGGAAAGAGGAAAATAAAATCCTCTTAGGACCTCTGCGCCGGAATAATTAAAAAACACAATGGAAGGAATAAAAAACATTTATATACTCGAAATGGCTTAAAACCAAAAGTGAAGGAACAAACTGTCTATTTTAATGCTACACCCCCCCCCCACACGGTGGGGTTCTGTTTCCGTTCACTCGCTTTTTTTCTCACCATGAGCATCTACATAGATGGGGGAGAGTTTTTATCTCAGTTTAGTTTCGCTTCTGAAACAGTTTTGATCTCGAAAGAAGCACAAAGTAGCACTTTCGCGGCTTCGGAGCGTAATGGGCGTGTGTATGACATCTGGCATCGAGACTTTGACTCTGAATGCTTTTCGGAAAGCAACAGCCTCCAGCCTCTCTTAGCTCTAATGGGCTTTCAGCACAAATGCACTTCCACGAGTGACAATTATAACCGGAGGACTTGCTCAACTTCCCGACGTTGGTAATACATACTACTGTGAATAATAAACAAGTTCCAACCACTATTATGTACACCCCTGTGTAAACAAAAATTCACAGTGTACATATACAAAGGCAATAATAAATCTGGTAATGTACACTTGCCATCGTGCAAAATTGACTAGGAGGATTTTCACATAATCTGATAATTGTTCTATTGGACACAATGGTATGGAGGTTTCAACTTCATCCACATGCTATTGAATTTATTTTTAGAATTGTGTTGGTGCAAAACTTCACATATGTGTATACATACATAGGAAAGTACTATATGTATATTTATGTAATTTCCTCTGCACATTGTCTTAGAATTTACAGAGGAAAAGCTTATTGGTAGGTATATAAAAGGTATATGTATATATCGAAAAAAATTCGGGGTGTGACTGTGTCGAGCACGGCTAATATTTTATTTGGAATATGAGAATGAAATGAAAGCATCGAAATGGATACATTAATATATTTTTATTTAGCATAACGAATACAGTCTTAACTAGTAATCGATTTCAATTTTATTTATCATTGGCCTGTGGTAAACAGTGGCCATCGAGATGCTCGCACCGTTGTTTTCCCTGCGCGCCGCGTCGACTTTCTGATGTTCCCGATACCGTCTCACTCGTTCTGTCACATAGATTTTGGTACTGATCGATAGATGATTAGATCCTCTTTCTGGTGATATATGTTTTTTGATTTCTTGTTAGCTTTTCGCCGAGTATTGGCCAACATAGGGTAATTTTAGATTTTTCACCAACGGATAATTTACACTGTTCACTATTTGTGGCTTAAATCAACAGATCTTAAAGAGATATTTTGTTAAGTAGTAAAATCACTGCGCTAACACTTTAGAGTCGCGAGATATACTGTTTGGAAATTTCCAAAAACGTCCAAAAATAGCCGTTGGAAGATACGGCCCCTCTTCCGCGCCTCGCGCATGCACGGTGCCAACTCAAGGTCATAAATGCATCGTAGACGTATACCTGAGCGAATAAAACAACCTTCATGTCAATCGTGTGCCCATCCAAACGTAACACCGCCGTTTCCGTACTGGTACCCCATACTGGTCAGCGTATAGACGTATTCACGTCAAAATATAATACATACATACAAAGGTATTGTTTTATTTTGAGTAAAATTTGATGCAGTCTATAGGCGTCGTTTTAATGAATTTCGTTCCCGAATTTCGAAATCCCCCCCCTTATAATATTATAAATTCAGCTTTCGCGTAAACGTGCGAAAATAAGTATCCGTGAAAGCCTAAGCAGGTAGATTTTATCTTGCCTCGTTAAGGCGAACGTTGAACTTTACGAGCGAAGAAGCTTCACGAAAAGCTCGATGTGTGTACAAGCGCACCGGGCGAATCATTACCGTAGCCTATGCCTGCGTGAAACTTTCGCAAAAAATATATTATAATACGCATACATATACGTATGTATATATATAACTATTCTACGCGATGTATGTATGTATGTATGTACATTGTATAGGTACATCGGCACTCGTCGGGTAGGGTCTGAAGTTTCGACCGAAAGCTCCGATACGATTTGAAAGTTTTAATGCGGAGCTCATAAAAGAGAGTTTGCTCATTTGAAAAATTAAAAAAAAAGGGGGAAACTTCTCAACAGATAAAAGTTTGCGCAAACCAGATTTTTCCTCGGGGCTATTCGTTAATCTATCGATTTATTCAAATGAGTTACCGAATTTAAAATTCATACACGTTCGCGATATCTCTTCCTGAAATATTTTAAATATTTAACTACTGTATTTTCAAAGTTCTTTTTATATTAAAATATTGTTTTTGCGATATTATGAGCAAACTTTGAATCGTTAAAGGCTCACAGAAACTTACCACACACTACGCCACACGCGTCTTCTGACGAAATCCTAAACGCCTGAATTTCCATAGTTTTATATGACGTAGAAACATACGTGCAACACCCCATTATATTATTATTACTACTATAAGTAGTAGCGCGGGGGTCTGCCTGGCCAGCCGGCTGGGTAACCGCGGAACGCTCGCATATACTCACGGCACGTACACATACACACTCATACATACATACATACATTATGTATCTGTTTAATTATAACTGTTATGACTCTCTTTTACATAGTTTAAATATGCACAAATTGTCTGATAGAAGAGTTATGAATGACTTGGTCTTTTTTTATAGAGTTGTAAATTCTTTTATTGATTGTCCTATTCTTGTTGAGTCGATTTTGCGACTAAAAGTTCCTACACGTTTTACACGATCCCAATTTTTGTTTGTGGATGAAGGTAATTCGTGTACCAATTATTATCGGCAGTCTCCTATTCCTAGGTTGATTGGGACTGGCAATAAGTATGGGAAATTATTGGACTATTTCTGTAATAACCTTAATTTAGTAAAGTATAAACTGTTGCTTTCTTTACGAAGTTCCTCTTCTTAGTTTAATTTAAATTATATGTATATTTTACTCCTGTATTGATATCTTCTCTGTTTGTATAAAAGCCTTTTTTAGGCGTGAAATAAGTAATAAATAATAAATAAATACATACGTACATTGACGGCACGGCTAGCGTGAAGCGCGCACGGCACATACATAGATTTATGTAAATACACATATATGTACATATACATATATATATATATATATATATATATATATATATAAATACACACATACATATGTAAATCATAAACACCCGATGACATTGTCAACGGGTAATGACTAGTTTCTACATACATATATATATGTACATATACTGAAAATTTATATACCTTGTTTTTATTATTGAATTTTCTTTGGAATATTTTGTATATAGTTAGTTGTGGCGGTAAGTTTTTCAGTTTGAGTGGTGAGCAACATAGGAAATAGAATTTTCCCGTGTAGAATGCATTGTTCAAGTAGGTGAAAATTGAGTTGTTTTTTCTCTGGGGAATGCGAAGCTTGGAAATATCCGCTATCGGTTGACGCTTTTCATTTTTCCAACGAAATGAATGAAAACTTTTCTACGAAGTAAAAAAAATCCATGGATATTCTCCAGCGCGTTCTTCAATTTCCAGTACGCTTCGACTGAAATTTTCAAAACTCTTCAAAGAGAAAGAGCAGTTCGTTAAAAATTGAATAGTTCAATCGTAAGAGTGGCGTAAACTCTTCGGCTGCCTCTTTATTTATGCGATAAGAAGTATTACTGTATATAATAGAGGAATAAAAGTACCTATGTATGTACATAGAAGTCGAGAATCTAAATATGCTCGTTTTAATACAAACTTGAAATGATTCCGGTTTAATCCTTAATAGATTATTATTTTTATAAAAAGTACACTCAATCCAAATAATCTAGAACATGCACAAATGCCTATACTATACTGGTTCATTTCTAGCCGCAGAAAGTGTACGTATATTTTCAGACAATGAGACTCGATCCTCACACTGATCCGTTCTGATTCTTTGTTCGAGTGCCTGCGCCGTTTCTTTTTGTAGTTTTTCCGGACTTGGACTGAGGATTTTCTCTTTTAAGGAAGGAAATAAATCTATCCGAACAGAGATTGATCCCGACGAGGAGGATCCATTTTACGTTGCCCCATTTACTTCTTGTGTTCGCAGAAAATAACGGCTCAGTTAGATATTTTGCGGAATCTTTTAATTTATAACGTTGCCGTTGCGTCGCATGTTTGTTAATTAAAAATTAACGCGTGCCAATTTGCATATCGTCGTTTTCGCACTAACGCAGTTACAAAATTGAATTACGCGTTGAAATAATACACACGTAATGGGAAACGTGCAATATTGTATTTCAAGGCATCTCATTTTCACCTCGTCTATTCAAGTATTCGTAATACGAAGTTTCCTTTTGAGACATTTCCATATCGTCTCGAGTGTATTCGAGGAAAATCGCTTATTATATACTAGTGACACTTAGCAAATTAATACTTTTCAATATTAAGTTTTCTGAGACTGTTTTCATAATTACTTTTATTACTTTTAATTACTTTTTACATCATTTTTAATAATTACGCAGTGGAGGAATTCATTTATATTATAAGAAAATATATTATATTTTTAATTTAAAAAGTTATTTTTGAGTTTCATTTCTTGAATGGTAACCCTATATCGTATTCAACTGTGTCCTCCTGAAAGTTTTCCGACAGACTATAATGAAATGCATTATGTATGCCGAGTTCGCCTAAACGAGTTACGCTAAAATGTAAACTTTATCCTCCCCGCTGCCACTTTTTTTCTTCAATTTTCTATAGATTCAATTCTGAAATACAAGAGCAGTCTGAAAGTGAATTTTTATGTATACCTAGGTTCATCGATGCAGTTGAAATTCCATAAAATACTTTGCAAATAGAAAACTAGCCGTAGTACATACATAAGTGTATGAAAAATTTGTTTTATAGCTGCGAACATTCAATGCGACTATTGTTCAGCTGAAACTTTTCCATCTGTCAAACGTGACATGAATAAATCGAAAGCTTTGTTGCTTGTGAATGCATTCAGTCAACTTCGAAAAAGGTTCACTCAACAATACACATCTGCGAAGCAAAGCTACATTCGAGTGCACAAGTCGGATTTTCATGATTTTATAAAAATAAATTTATATCTCACA
Organism: Parapsyche elsis; assembly: GCA_022651745.1. Taxonomy (NCBI): domain Eukaryota; kingdom Metazoa; phylum Arthropoda; class Insecta; order Trichoptera; family Hydropsychidae; genus Parapsyche; species Parapsyche elsis. The sequence goes on from JAGVSN010000016.1 coordinate 3,111,986, forward strand.
TACGTAGAGTTTGTATGACTTTTCTACATCATAATAATTATACAAGGTAGCTCGGCTTATAGGCAGATTTTTTTTTTAGCTTTTAAACTATTTAATAAAATATAACAGACATCAAATTTTGAAGAAATGCTTTTTAAACTTCAATAATGTCAAAAAAAAAAGACAAAATCATCCTTGATGTCGTTTTTTTCAGTATAGATTGTAGCATCATGTTGCTGAAACAACATTTCAAATACATTGAACAGTTTAGATAACTATTGATTTGTACATACCTATGTACATATATGTGTATCTGTATATTACATATACAATCACAGTTATTGCTTACTAGTGTAAGCCCGTTGAATATCAACGCCCGCTGAATTTTAAATTACGTAAAGCGCTTTTTTAATAGAGATTTTTTAATAGAGAAAAAACAAAAAAAAATTTTTTTTTACTTTACTATTTATATTATAATTATTAATTATTTTATATAAAAATATTCTGCTATTTTGTAAGTGAGTTGTAATAAAAAAAAAATAGTTTATAAAGCGCCATCTAATTGATCAAAGGGAAACGATAATTTCGATAATTTAATTAATACCCAGTTTTATTTTTATTATATTATAATTATTAATTATTATATATATAATAATTATAATTATAATTTTGTAAGTAAAAAAAAAAAAAAAATAATTATAGTTTTTATAGGTAGGTAGGTAGCAGGTAGCATTCCAGACCGCTTATATGGGTAAAAAAAGGTCTCTCTCACCAACCGGCCAGTAGCCGATGCGTCTACGTGCTCGGTTACCGACTTCGACGTCGTGGTTTCGAATCCCGCACAATCTGGTATTTTAATTATTTTTCTTCATTTCCTATTTATTGTAACTATAGGTAATGTAACTAAAGGACAAACTCATGGCTGGGCGATAGTGTATAGCATTAGTGCGATGACTCTTGAGCCTGAGGTCGTGGGTTCGATCCCCCGCTCGTTCTAGTGGTTTTTTAATAATTTTTCCTGAGCGAGCGTTATCAGCAGACAGACAGACAGACAGACGGATTTCGGGTATTATATATATATATATATATATAACTGAAACAAAAAAAAAAAAATTTAAGTTATAATTAAAATAATCATTTAACCACATGTCACACCGTGATATAGAAAATTATGTTATGGAATAGTCCTCCACCTGACTGCCATTCGTTCCGTTGAAATGTACGATTGTAATACTGCACCGAGTGTGACATTACGATAAGAGCAGCTTTTGCTTAACAAATTTTAATCCAACAAATTTGAAATAGTTCAAAGTATGTACATAGGTACGATCTCTTGGGTCAAAGGTACACGCGTCTTTGTACACGTATGTGCATTTAAATGAAGTGCGGCATGCATGGGGAGTTCGCCCCCGCTTAAGTAAGATTTAGCATCGTCTGGGGTACTATACGAACTGGTAGGTACTTACCGAGATGGTAAGTACCCACCTGCCACCCACCCGTAAGAGTGCAATTGCAATTAATCAAGTTTCACTGCATGCATGTATACCAGGGAGTGATCTCGTTATATCGCCACACACTCTAGCTTACCTTTAATGGTTTAAAAAAAATGTACCTACTTTCATATTGAAAACAATTTACGTACCTGGTATTTTTGTATTTATGAAGCATTAAAAATAATTTAGAACTTGGCGGTCGAATGTCGAACGGTCGAATTAAGGTTAGCTATAATAAACAGGCATTCGTTCAAACGACCTCTAATTACTTCTTCTATGAAATTTCTGGCAAAAAAAGTATATTACGTAATATATTGAAAGTCGATCAATATAACCACTTAGCACACACACAAAAAAAATTCTCTTTTCATGTCACTTTAATGTAAAATTATCGAAAAAATGAACGCTTATTGAAATGTTGATTATTTTTATAGTGTACTAAATTGGAATTCCAGCGTATGATAAAATATATATGTATAATATCAAAACTAACTAATTTTAATTATACGATTTAGATAACGTCGTTAAATTTTATTCGAGACGTCTAAAACTGAAATACACGAAGCAATATTAATTAGATTTTCTTTAATTATACCTTTGTATGTATGTATGTACATATGTATAGGTACAGTGTACTTAGTAGGAATTCTGAAGTATCGGCTTTCAAACTCGAGACACAATTTTCAAGTCCCGGCAATTCCCAAGAATCGAGACTATTATTGTTTTCATATACGATATACGATATATTATTTAAATTTAAAATCTCTAGTCTTGGGTTAATTTTGTAATGAGAGTCCCGGGACTCGAGACAGCAAAAAAACTTGGGATTCCCGGCTTGTCTCGATACATAATTACAAGTACATACGTACGTATGTATATACATACATTCGATTCACCAGTACTCTAATAGCTGAATCGATACTTTCGCAAGCTCTGAGCTATTACTCTATTCACGTGTCCATATACTTTAATGTATATTTCTTATATAAAAAAATCTGTCATTATATTATGAACTAGTGTAAGCCCGTTGAATATCAACGGAGCGTTCTCATCACCCGTACTGAAAAATAATATTAAATTTAATAGTTTTTATACTTGTTGCATAGATGGCGCGTTATAATACAACAACGTAACAATTTAGCAAAGTTGCGAGTCTATCAAATCATAGCAGGCACGTCATCGCCTCCATTGGATGATAGTGTTAGCACGACTCATTCCAATCTGGCGATCACGGGTTCAAATCCCACTCGCGCGCGCACGGTTCATGTCTTTTAATCGTTTACTTCGGCGAGCGTTATCAGCACACAGACAGACAGACAAGCGGATTTCGGCTATTATATACAATACTAGTGTAAGCCCGTTGAATGTCAACGGAGCGTTCTCATCACCCGTACTGGAAAATTATATATTAAATTTAATAGTTTTTATAGTTGTTGCCTATGCAACAATATGTATGTTGCGCCATCTGTGGCGCGTTATATAGGTAATAACAACGAAATAATTTAGCAAAGTCGCGAGCCATATTATATTTGGCTATAAATAGTCACGTTGAAGCCTGCCCCACATCATCTGATTTGGCTCACCGCGCAAGCGCGCTCTGATCCGAATCAGTGGTACCGGGTTCAAATCCCACTCGTCCGACGTTCTGGTTTTTACTTTATCCTAATCGGATGAAGTATTGTGATCGTGCGAAAATTCGACCTCGACTGATTTGGATCAAGTATCATCCGCTGATCGCGTTTTCATGATTTCTGGATAATGTCTGTATGTATTTCTGTGTACTGCGTATGTGTGTGTTTTCTCCGAAACTATCAAGTCTATCAAGCTGAAATTTCATATCTATTATTTTCATGTAAGGTATAAGAGCCATAAGTAATTTGGCCAACATCAGTCAACCGGAAGAAGGGTTTTTTTTCGTGCAGAAAATTCTAAAATCCTGTTAATCATATTTCCGAGACTGCCCCATTGATCAAGTTGAAATTTCATATCTGTAGTTTTCACGTTAGCCGTAAGAGATACTGTGATTTTGGTCAAAATCCCTCTTACAGAAGTGGCAGTTTACTCTAGAACGATTTGTTAATTTTTTTATTTTTTTCGGCCTTTTAAATATGTAGCATCGTCACAATATTGTAACGTTGTACTCCAGAGAAAAATTGCTAGTTACGAAAAAATAAATCATTAAAATCAGTCAATCAATTTTGTCGAAAAGTTTACCGCAGAATATTTCCGAAACTGCACCGGCGATTTTGTTGAAATTTCATATCTATAATTTTCACGTTATTTAATTATTTACCGAGACGAGCGTTATCAGCAGACAGACACACACACACATACAGACGGATTTCGGCTATTATATGTATGTATATATAATTTATCATAAAGTCTGTTTAGTAGCAAATTAAATCAAATCCAATGTCGCTCGCTGAACATTGGTTCACTCAAAGTTCACACTCAGTGAACTTTTACGTCTGAGACACTTTGTATTGTGTACCTATGCGATTTACACACGCAAAAACGTAATAAATACTAATTCCGATGGATAAACACGAACGCGTAGACGGGGCCCATTTTACACCTTATCCGCATTGCTCTTTCGTTCTCAACCATCCCCTAGATGCGTGCTTTCTCCCCCTTTCCACCCCCAGAAAGCTTATTTTCCATTTCCGCGCGAAAAATTTCATTTTCCCTTTGACACATCACTGGCGAGCGTATCAATGTCAGCCCCCGAAGACGGTTTGTCTCTTCAAGCGTCCGTAATTTATGCTCGCTTTTTATCATCATCTCCACCACCCACACCCCTAGAAACGAACGGTTAATCCAGATGACTGACAGCGAGGCAGGCTCTCCCGCACCAAACAGACAAAAAAAATATACATATATATATATATACATACGAAACAGAAAGAAAAACGGCACCGATAAAACAACATTTACATTTTTCAGATGCTGTTGTAGCATCAAGAGAAAGGAACATTCTCGTTTTTAAATTAAATTACCCCCGACGATCGACACCCCTTATTCGCCTTATATTGTACATTGACCGCTAAGCAATTTTACATTTTACGTTACGCAATACATAAGTAGGTATACTATTTACATCAAATAACAATATTTCATAGGGGAAACCACTTTGTCAAAAATTCCCTTATCAAAACGGTGACTAGTTTATCTCGTACACATTTCGCCACGTTGTTTTTATATCGTAAAAATAATACATTATTTCATATCTGACATCAATCACGCAACAGCATAACATGTGGCTCCAACTCTTCATCATTTTTAGTGACTATGCATTTTGTGTAAAGCTCCCCCCATCCATACATACATATACTTTGTGTGCGCATTAGAGTGGAGCGACATTGCAAAAATTAAAAATCGGCATTGTATGTAATACCTACCAAAAGTTTCGTTGTATCATCCGTATTCTCGTAAAAATGCTGAAAAAAATATGTGAATATGTCTTCAGGCCTCTACCTGAAGGCGAAAAATGAAAATTTGCCTATTAAAACTCTTTGAACTCGTATGTCGAGCATTGTTCGACATTTACTTTGACTTCATTTTTTAAATGAAAACTGACTGAATCCACTATTTCTTTTGCCAATCTAATTAGCATATCTTGGAGAACAGCTGGTTTAGTTTTGGAATTTTTATTTCACGCCAGTGATTCAAACATTAGCTTTCCAAAAGCGTAATTTCTTTTTAAGTAAAAATGGTTACTTGACAGAGGTTAAAAAATTTATTTTTATATTATAGATTCTCAAACATTTCCCTGATGCAATTTTTCATCTGCAAATTTCATCAAAAGTGAAAATATATTATTTGAAAAAAAGTTTTGGAACCACTGGAAAAAATTTTTTGAGAATGGCTGGTTATTTTGGCAACAGTGTGGGGAAGATTTTTCGTGATCAATAATAATATGTAAAATCATTATTTATTGAGAAAATAATTTTTTTGTCGAACGTTTTAAAATTTTATGAAGAAAGGTAATCATGATTTTCAAATCAAGTTTAATCCATGTTTAGATTTTATCTCGTAAAGTTGCTTAACCTGGTCGGACGGTCCAAATCCTCAAATAATTTATTCAAGAAACAAATTTAAAAAAAAATCAAACTCCCCGAAACTATGGTATTTTCAAGTTGGTACAGATGAAATGTATATGTTTCTGTAGAAAATTTTGAGAAGCACTGGTTCGAAAGATTCATCTAATGGCTTTTCATCTTATACAATGCTGAGGATATGTGTTTCACGGATTTATAGTTATTTTTTGTCCCAAGAGGTTAAAAATATTTTATTTTTGTAATCGACTTTCATCGTTTGGAAATTGAAAAATGTCACAATTAATTAGAGTTAATTTCGAAATTTGTACAAAAAATACAAAATTTTACATAACATGCACATAAAATTACTCTAACTTTATTGAATATTATAAGTACTTTTTGTAAAAATCTAATTTATTTACGTATTCCTTGAATTATTCAAATAAGTGTGAATTTGTGAGCGCGGTGGAGGGAGGCATACGAGTAAATATTAGTATGTATATACGAGTAAAGTAAGTATGTATAGTAAAAATAAATACTAATTTTCTAATTAAAATTGCTATTTATAGAGAGAGTGGAAACAAGCAATTGGAAATTTTCATACAAGTACATATCTATGTAAATGTATTAAGATAAAGGCGCTGGTAGAGACCAGAAAAACTTTTTTAATTAAGCAGATTTTTTTGGACATAAGAGGTATGATGTAGAGGCAACTTTTTATAACTATTTCAAAACGAATATCCCAAAAAAAAAAAGTCCCATACATCGACGCTCCACCCTTATGCGCATACGTTGAATACTAACATAGTACGTTAAGCATACAATTGTTGTTGAAATGAAGCACGATACACTGCCCTATTGTCTGCATATATCATTGTTCTTAGACATTTATGATTGCACGTCGGATAAACTCTGTATGCACCATTATGAATTATTTTCATCAGTGTGATGGAACCACATAACAGTTATTAAAAATTAATGCATCGAAACGTTCATAGTATTATTCGCAAGTTAAAATCACGATACTTTACTTAACAAAACTAGCATCATCCAACTGAGAAGATATCCGAACTAATTTCGACGTGGCTAGATTATGCGTGTCGAAAGGTATTATAACTTTGGCAAGTGGAATCTGTTATATATCCTGGTTCACAAGTTTAAATCCTTAACGAACTGCTTTATCTGGCGTTGAAAGCTTGGGGGAAAGTCCCGACCGCCGAATCTGAAAGGTAATTTGTAAGACTTTACATAGGCAGTTTCGCATTCTGGGCAATTAAGTCGATGTGCCCTCGTTATAATCGAGGTTATCGTTAGATCATTGAACGAGCTTTGCAGCTTCTTATTGACCGGAGGATACTGTGAAATCAGGTGGTTAATGGGACAATAACTTTGGGGTCTCTTAGTGGCTGAGACGAACAGATGAGGTTTCCGTAGGTAACAGCAAACCGTACTTAACTTGTTCAGTTTGTTTCTAACTGAACCGTTGTACGTGTATCCAATAACATATTAACATCAATTATATTGTTTATAAATAATAAAAAAATTTTTTGTTTTGTTGTGCTAAAAGTTATTTGAAAAATATTTTTCACGTGATTTTTTTTTTTTTTTGAAAATTCTGAGTGCTGTACCCAGTTTATTCAATTATGTAAAGATTTCAAAGTTTTCTCAAATGATGAAGTAACGATGATTAAATGATCATCAATCAGCGTTAATATTTCAAACTGTCTCTGCAAAGTTTTTCTTTGTTTTCATTCGGCATTTTTTATTATATTCACTGGAATTGTTCTTTTATTGCAACTTATTTTATTTGAATTAGTTTATTCTCTTAATTCATACTAAGACTTAATTTAATTTTCTAAAGACAAATAAACAAACGGATTCTTCATAGATTTCAATTTTGAATTGCAGTAAAAAAATAATTAAAAGCGACAGCTTTTCACCAAAGAAATCAGGGAAAAATCAAGAGGTTAATGAAAATTAATAAATAAAAAATCTTTCATAATAAAAGTTTCTTCAATCAAGCATAATATTTTTTCATGTCTGATTACTTCATTTCATATAACTTGAAACAATGTCATAAAGATGAAAAGAAAATGTCATAAAATTGTCTGTTTTTCTTTTATAGTATAATTTGTTTTTACGGTGGCGACAAATTTTCAATCATATATTTTTACGACTATGTATGTTTAAAAATTTTAGTTCTCACGCAAAAAATATCGCTTGAATATATTTTACAAAAGCGGCCGTTTCGTCGATTACGAAGATTTATTTTCTACAAGCGGATAAAAATTTACATTACAAAAAAAAAGTATGAAATTCGTAAGCGAGTATATTTTGCAAAATATCAAAATTCTGTAAGCCATAACGTTATTATAAAGTACAATTATTGTAAGCCATATATCATGGCAGGATGATTTTAAACTGGCTGGTGTTTTTAAAATACGTATGATTTATATCAACCAATACTATATTCGTGAGATTAAAATTTTTCACAATTTTAGAAAGAAAAGCAGAATCTCTGATGTTTCCAACGACAAATGACAATATTTTTTTCATTGAATAACGAATTATAAGTTTTGTTAGTCAAAACATCGGGTGAGTTTTGTTAAATCTATCCAATCAAAATATGCAAATTTGAAGATGCAGTTTCACAAGTAAGCGAGATAGAATTTTTACATAGCAAATTGGATGCAAAAACGCCTCAGTAGTACCGACACTGGATAATCGAACGATCATTATTTTAAAATAGAAAACGCTTTGCAAAATAGTTGACTATTTTGCTATTATACTTAACTTTAATTGCATTTTATATGTTCAATAGTAACTTACTTAACTTAATAAGTAATACATACATATATGAACATAAATATTGACTTAATTCACATGAAACTCTAAATGTCAAAGTTTCGAATGCGACAAATTCAAATGTTTCAATTTTGAGTGCTCCTTCTACAATTGGAAATACACGTGACCAACACGATACATTTTAAAGTACTAAGCCTACAGAGTTTACTACTTGAAGCTCCAAAATAGCGCGTCAAAGAAAATAATTAACAATGCTCCAACTTATACACCCGTCCACCAAAACGCAAAGGGATTATAAAACAAGCCCTTGGATATTAAATTGCGACGCCGCGTTGTTTTAACGCCTTACTTAGTGTCGAGAATGTTACTTAAATACTTTACTTTTAAAAACTCAAAAGCAATTTTATACGAAGCACTAATGTCAAGTGTAATTTAAAATGAGTAACATCTGCTTGCAATTAAATGCAACGTTCTTCGTCCATACAACATCGAAACAAAGTCATAATATATGTAGGTATTTTATTAATTTATAAAAATAACAAGATTACAAATAACAAAATAAAAGATTAATTTACGTTAGTTGGAAATAGAAGCAAGTGAACTGAATTGTTCATCAAATTCGATCCAACCGTAATCTTTTCAAACCTTTATAAAAAAAAATTAGGTGGTTTTCCAAGGGAAGTACCACTTCCAGTTGACGAAAAATTTTGATATTTTAATGGACGGTAAAAAAAAAATATGAAGTTTCAGTTTAATAGGATAAACGGTTTTTCAGTTATTAGCGATTTTACACACAGACACATAGACATACGGACATTTTCCATAAATCATGAAAACGTGATCAGTGGATGATACCTGATACAAATCAGTCAAAATCTAAAGGTCGAATTTTCGCACGATCGCAATACTTTATCCGATTAGGATAAAGTAAAAAGCAGAAATTTATGCTGTGAAAGGCAAAGCTTCTTACAAACACGTAAACGTACTTGTACATAGATCTATGTATGTATACAAAATGAAAACTATCACAATCCCAAAGAAAAACTCACGTGGTTTGTCAAATATTCGCTTGGGGAAAAAAATGATGCGAAAATATTATCATTTCATTCAGATTTCCATTTTTTTTTTCTTGCGCAAACTTGAAAGACAAATAGTGGATCGTATAACTTGGTAATCATCTGGGAGGTCGAAGGGTGAGTGGAGACCTTACACTACGCTCGAAAACCCTTCACAACTCGGCGAATGTCCTGCGGGGACCCTTGAGGTCCCAATCCTCCAGGAATGCCACTCAAGAATATTCTCCAAATGTACCAGCAGAAAATTAAGTTAAGTATTTATATAGAAAATCAACATTTACCCGAAATTTAATCCAGAGAAATAATAACATAGATCAATTCCCATACCTCCCAGGTATTTCGTGGAAGAAAATATCGCTTCGCAAAACATTCTGTGCCAACAACAAATGGAAAAAAACGAATTAAATAATAAGCCCGCGTCGTCGGGAAGAATTAAATCAAACCTAAATACATTTATTTTAAGAACTAAATTGGATACGGTAGTTTATTTATTTATTTATATAATACAGTACCTTAAGCTAATTATATAATCCTTAACTAAGCACCTGTACAGATATGTGTTTTAAGACTGCGAGGAATTTTTCAATAGTTTTTGAAGTTCTAATTCCATCTGGCAGTCTATTATACTCTAAAACACCTCTGTACAAGATGCTTCTCCTATTTCTATTTATTTTAACATTTTTTTTATAATTAAATTATTTTTATTCCTTAAATTATATTCACATATGTACATCCATTCCTCTCACAATAAATTTACTAAAATATGATGGTAACATATTATTATCTAACTACGAATAAATACGAACATACAAATCCTCAAAGTATCATTCACATTGAATCAATCTAATTCAATCATCATCTTTTTACTTTATTTATACTAGCATACATATCCGCACTTAAATACATCTCTATCTCTAGTTGACTTATCTAACATATTTAATAATAAACCACAATACATAAAATGAGATCTGACAATTACATTATACATATATCATTATTTTAGTTTCTTTAAATAATTATTTTCTTAGCCGACATAATATTCCTACTTTTTTTTATTAAAAATTGACCGTGTAACTTAAAATCTATCTTATCATCCAATATTATACCCAAATATTTGAAATTATTAACTGGTTCAATATTACTTTCAACAACTTTTAGTAGTAGCATAATAACAAAAATAGCCCTGTACATCATGTCTCAAGTTAAACTACGCCACATTTCAATTTACATCACACGATCAATCCTACAATTTACATGCTAATACGACTCATTCAATGTACATAATCCGATTAGCTAACACGTTGACGTGTGGCAACGTTTTGTACAGATTCAAACAAGCTCGGCTTACGTTCTAAATCTAAACCAAATTCCAGCTGCGATGTCCATATACAATTTTGGCCAGTCAATTAAATATTGATTAAAAAATTGCACGTCGGCATATAACCGACACTTATCACAATTCTGAACATTCTCGCGTGGAATGCTCGCGGACTTATAAATAAGATTGGCGAACTAGAGTCGGCGATCGGTGGTACAATATTGACATTGTTTTAATCTCAGAGACCTTCTTGAAACCGCATGTACGAATTAATCTACCTAACTTTAGCTGTTATCGGGAAGACCGAGAAATAAAGCACGGAGGAGGAGTTGCAATTTTTATAAAATCCTCACTTAAACATTCTCGCGTAATAACCCCGATACTAACCAATCTAGAACTAACTGCAATTGAACTAATAATTAACAATACCCCTCATATAATAGTATCTACATATAATCCTCCAAAAAAAAAAGATTATTGTCAACTGACCTTAACAAAATATTTAACATGGGTAGTTCGGTAGTGGTAGCTGGTGACTTTAATGCCAAACATCCGCTTTGGAATTGCGTAAACACTGACCGACAAGGCACATCTCTTATTAAACACATTCAGCTAACTGATACAATTTTACTTCATCCAGACACTCACAAAGTTTTTTCCAACAAATAACTCACAAGCATCTACACTAGACCTCGTGCTAGTCAGGAACTCCCCATGTATCGCCACCAATTGCCCTCCAGGCTCTATCATCAGATCACCTCCCGATCTTTTTTTCACAATCGACGGGAAACCCGAGGAGATTTCTAAATTCGGTTGGAACTACGGGAGTGCAAACTGGCGAGACTTTAAATCATACATACAAGACCACACGACTTTATCGTCTGCCACGCTTAAAAAAAACAAAACCGACATTGACAACTCCATTACGCAACTGACTGACGCTATAACGCACTCCAAACATCTCCATATACCAAAAAACACATTTTATTGAACACAAACTGGAGATAACTGACTTTGTTGCACATCTAATAAAACATAAAAATAAACTCCGTAAGAGCTGGCACACTTCGAAAGACCCAGCATTAAAAACATTAATTAATAAACTTACGTATCAAATCAAAATTAGAATCAAACAAATTAAAATGAAGCATGGTCAAAAAAAAAAATTAGAAAAATTAAACTCAGTAGATGGCTCTCTTTGGAAATTAGCTAAATCAAGCAGGACAAAAATCGCGATTCCTCCATTAGATGATTGAACTCAGTGACGCGAGATTGCGACAAAGCAGAACTCTTATCGAAATCATTTCAAAAGCATCACACACTCACACAACACTACCACCACAAATCAACGCATAACAAAGTCAACCAGTCCATCAAAACCCTCACTAAAAATGCTACTAATAATACTAAAAATATAAAATTGGTCCATCCGTGTGAAATCCAAAATATAATTCGTAACTTAAAAAAAAAGGCACCTGGACGCGATGCAATAGATAACGTTATAATCAAACAACTTCCATTTAAAGCCCTAGTTTCATTATCTAAAATATTCAACTCTTGCTTATTAACTGGATATTTCCCAGAATACTGGAAAACAGCAAACGTCATTCCGATTCCGAAGCCTGATAAAAATCACACAAAAACCCAGCCAATTATCGACCCATTAGCCTACTCTGTACTCTCTCCAAAATTTTAGAAAAATCATTTACACTCGCTTACTTAAGATTTTAGACAAAAAATTGATTAACGAACAATTTGGATTTCGCCACGGACATTCCACGACCCAACAATTAACAAGACTAACCGAATACGTAACAAAGAACTTCAATATGAAGAGAAGTACCGGAATGGTATGTCTTGACATAGAGAAGGCTTTCGATACGGTTTGGCACGATGGACTCATTCATAAACTCCTTACTAACAAAGTACCGAACTACCTAATACATATCATCAGATCATACCTAACTCACAGGAAGTTAGTGGTTAACGTAAATACTGAAATATCCTCACCGAAATCAATCTCAGCAGGGGTCCCACAGGGAAGTCTGCTAGGCCCCTCTTATTTGCCATATATATTAATGACATACCCATCCCAAAAAAACTGTCACATAGCTCTAAGATGATACTGCTTACAAGCATATCAAACCAGAGGCTATTCGCAGAAACCTTGAACTAGCCTTAAAGACACTGACGGACCACTTCACTAAGTGGAAAATTAAAATTAATCAAAACAAAACAGACGCGATTTTCTTTAGTGTACGAAAACATAAACCAAATTCAGATCTGAAAATCCCATCTGGAGAAAGTCTGAAATGGCAAACACAAATAAAATACTTAGGAATTACATTCGATAAGAGAATGAGATGGGCCCCCACATAGAGGCGGCGAAATGCAAAGCAATTCGCGCCATATCTTCAATATACTCTATATTCAATCGACATAGTGCCTTATCACTACATAATAAAATTAAAATATATCGCGCACTCATACTACCCTTACTAACGTACGCTATCCCGTATGGAATAATGCCTCCAATACTAACCAATCAAAGCTTCAAGTAGTCCAAAATAAATCATTAAAAATCATTTATAACACGCCCATATATACTAACCTAAAAGACTACATTCCCAGTATAACATCCCATTAGTCGTAGATGTCACTAACAGATTAACCAGTAGATTCTATGATAGAATTACCAATAACCACACTAACAAATTAGTGAAAGGTCTCGGTGATTATAGCAAGATGTCTTTACCCTTTAGGTATAAACACAAATTACCTAAACATAATTTTCTTTAGATCGCCGACTCTAAAAAAAGTATTTAATTATGTAAAATATATTATAAACATTTGATAAGAATTGTAAATAGGTTTTGAGCTCTTTCTCCTATTATTCTTTAAACACTAACATTAAAATAAAAGAATCCTTATAAATACTAACAAAATGAACAATGTGTAAAATAGATAATGGTCACTGGACCAGTAGCTATTAAAATAGATTTAAGATGTATTGTGAACATAGTATAAGAACAATAAAAAGCTTTTTTAAATAAAAAATAAAAAAACAATCAGTAAAACGTACACAACCTTACCTATGTACATATGTACGTATGTACCTATACTCGACAACTTTTAACAGTGTACTTTGTCTTGTGTTAAATTTTAGCCAAGCCTAGACGTTCTAAAGTTTCTTAGAAAACCGCACAACGTAAATGTGAAGCCTCAATGGTAAAACGCTTGATTAGCAGTTTGCGCGTATGCAAAACAAACAAGTCACAAAACACTACTTATAAGGTCGCACTGTTGCGACACGGGTTTTACTCACCCACCCTACCGTTTCCAACTTCATAATTCATAATTAAGCGAGAGGATAACTGGGAAACGAAACGAGAAAGCGAATTGTGCGCATACGAATATAATTATTACGGTTTCGGATACGTTAGCTTTCGCCGCGCCCGCACAAGCGAATTCGTAAGTCGAAAGTTTCGAGTATCATTTAATCTTCTGACGCAAACATAACAAAACTCGCAAACACTCGATTTAGCCACGCACACACAATCGGGTAGCGACAAAAATAATTAATTAATTTTCAAAATTACCACTATACCTACAATGCGGACTTATTGCACACGTGCATCGATATTCATAGTCAACACGACGTTCAATAAACATTATTGTCATATGTACATCATTGAATATGTCCTATCAATATATCATAGTCGTAGTCAACTCTGAGATGAAGATTATTATTATCGTACTATGTACATATGTACATCGAATATGTGTTATCAATATATCACAGTCATGGTCAACACTGAGATTAAGATTATTATCATGCATCATCGAATATTGAGCCGTTATAAATGAAAGTGGTTTAAGTCCATTTTTTATCGTGACTGTGAATTCTTTAAATATAAATATACCATATCTGTTTGTAATAGAAACTATCATCAACTAACTTTCATGTATAACGGCTCATATCATAGTCGTAGTCAACACTGAGTTAAAGATTATTATCATATATACATCATCGAATATGTACATATTATCAATACATCACAGTCATAGTCAACACTGAGATAAAGATTATTATCATATATCATCGAATATGTATTATTAATATTCGAATCTTACACGAGTCAAACTGCCAAAAATTTAAATCACATGTTAAATTGCGTAATTTTTAGCTTATGAAAGGTGTCGGTAACAGAATATATATACACAGGTACTTATATATACAAAATTAAAAAAAAAATCAGCAATTTTAGCAACTTTTAATTATTTTAATGCAGCTATTCAGTTTCACTATGTGTTTGTTACTTACACCGAAACAAAATTATGCCGAGTTACCGAACATGCGCGTCTATTTGGGTGCTTGATTTAATTTAGGGGGACTAATATACAATGGTTTATTTCGACGACTCCTACCAATGACAGACATTGTCAATCCGAAATGAATAGAGTATTGCCAGTTCGAAAAAAAACCATGTACCTACATACATTTTAAAGTCATTTGCACACGGATAACGAGCGTTACCTAATTAATGCCCACGTCTTAATAGTCATCATCGGGGCACGACTACAATATTGACATCATACATCGTCCAATGTGTAATCCGTGTACCTATAATTACTATATTATACATATTTCAAGTCGTATAGAGTACTGTTGACTGTTGCAGTTATGACGTTACTCACGAGAGACCGGTAAGTTTAAACGACATGCCAGTCAGTCATAACCGCGCGGCATTTGCGGTAATTAGTCGTGTCTTCGACTAACTAACCAACGCAACGCCGAGTAGTATAGATAAGGAGATTATGCAAATTAAGCACACGAACATGGTATATTTATACATATATATATAAGGTATATGGCCGATGGTTGGGTTGGGTTAGGTTGGGTTACGTAGGAAAACGCACGACGATACTGTGCCGCCTAATTACGTTTTAAAAACACACGTTCTCGTATCTGCCCTCATTATTCCGACTTTCGGTGTATAAATTTTCGCGCTACCACATATATTATCATCCCCTGCAATATTTCGAGATGGAAAAAACCATACTGATAAGGGTGTGCTCCTAAATGGGCCATCATCGTGTAATTTATTCGTTTGCACACTTCGAATGGCGTGCGAAATTAATATGAAAAATATGAAAAAATTCCGTGACATTTTAACGATAGTTATGAAATTACAACGCACACTAGGCTGAGTCATAACTATTGTATTTATAAAACCAATTGATACTCTCTGCTTTAAAAAGAAGGCATACGACCGATGCGTACTGCCAGTTATGACGTATGAATGTAAAAAGGTGGATGCTAAATTCAAGAATGTTACGTAAAATCCATTGCACACATAGAAGGGTGGAGAGATGTATGCTCGATATGACAAGAAGGGGTCGTAAGAGGAAAACATGGATAAGAAGCATGACTAAAGTGGCAGAGATAGCGGAACCATAGCGAGAAGAATGGTTGGCATTGGCAGAACTGCAACGGTATCCAAGAGGATGTGAAAGAAAGCAAGGTAGACCGAGCGGACGATGAGCTGATGAATTGAGAAGAATGTGTGGAGTCAACTGGATGCACTTTGCTCAAGACAGACAAGAATTGAAAAGGATTGGAGAGGCCTTCATCCAGCAGCGAATGGTGAACGGCAAAAAATGATGATGATGATGATACTTTCAAGCAAATTTGATTTTTAATGCACTCGATGAAATGTTGGATTAAAATTATCATTATTATTCAACCACAAAATATTTTTTTTAAGATTTTCATGTCGTGTCGTGACCGTAGACTTTCAAATGTTTAACTCCATTTCCATTTCTGATAAATCTGAAACGATTTTTAAATAAATCACAGTTTTGTCCATAATAACAATGTCGATCGTAAACGACGAATTTTTGCACCAACAAGACATTTATTGTTGTATGTCTTTTTAACCGCGATACACACCTCAGATCTCAACACGAACGGTACATTAAATTTACCAACACACATAACAATTTTAGCTTCCATATTCAAATCGGAAAAGTAAATCGTACGAAAGCGAAGCGGTGCCCGACTTGTCCGATTAGATTGGATTTTGCACACACACGTAACGATTTTACTTCCGAATCGCTAGTCGTAACAGGAATCGTTTAATAAACGCAACATGACCGAGGACGTTTACACTTATGTACATACATACATACATATGTACGTTTATTAACTTTTCAATCGATTTTTTGCTTAGTAAATGGTTTGCAATTGGCTTACAAGTTTAAATACAGACTCGCGATTGCAAATTGACTGAAAAGTGATTTCAAATATGATTTCGCAATGCACAAGCGTTGCAATTGAACGACATTGCGTAAAGTTTAGGACACGGTGTAAACGTATTGCATCTCCGAGTAGAAAAAGATTTTTTCCGACAAAATTAATAGCATTCGTTGAAAGACAAAGATAAAATGCTGGAGATGATGATCTAAAAAGGTATTAGTTGTTTCTGCATTAAATTTAATACAGTCATAACGGATCATTATTGACTCACCCTAGTGTATTCCGCATTTTAAGGGTTATTTTTGGCGTGACGGGGAAAAGACGAGGGTTAACTTACGGAGCGTGCGCGCGCGGTGAAAAGATTTTTCTCACAGTCGCAGTCGCTAAGTAACTTTAATGGAATCCGTATAAAAAAACGTGATTCAATTTCGCCAGGACTCATAAATGCTTAAGGATATGCAAAACTCCTCAAGAGACGAGCGCCTTTATTTCGCCACCTCCTTTCCCACTCCCATGTCATTTCCCGCTCACATTCTGAATTCTTGCGACCGATTCAGACTCGTCCTTTCACAGGAATCGCATGAAAATAATTTAAATTCGAATGTTTAATTCAATTTTTATTATTATTCTTTAGACTGATATTTTTATAATTCAAATTTTCTTTCGAATATGCTAATTTTAATAGGATATCAAAAAAATAGCTTCAATCTATGTACATACTATATTTACTTCGAATTAATTATACATAAAAGTCAATCGAATTGTTAAATTCAAACAAATTTAAAACCTCTAACATTGCAACGTGAATTTAATGCTGCACTTTTAGTAAAAAGCATTTACATTGTATGTTTGCAAAGCATCTGTTCTAGACATGTAATCGAACTTTGTATCTACCTACATATATTGAAATTTAACATTTCAACAATGTACATTTGTATATATGAGCCGTTATAAATTAAAGTAGTTTAATTTCAATTTTGAAAAAAAAAATTAGTTAATGACAGTTTTGGCTACAAACATACATATGTGATCTATTTATTTTAATCAATATCTCAAAACACAAAAAAAAATGGAATTTAACCACTCTCGTTTATAACGGCTCATATGTATGTAGTTTATGATAAAATTTGCAGCTTTAAAACGTTAATTTTAATATTACCCAGACAAATATCCATTAGCTTAATGTGTTTATCCTATAAGCTCTTGCTACTAAAACATAAATGCGGCAATTACTGAGATAATCAATTCAGGTGTGTGCGAAAACTTTTCAATTGATTAAAATTACCAATTTCTAGCGTATAAATTTCGTTAATTTGTTCTAAATTTTCTAAAATTTCACAACGCTCTTATTTGAATTAAACCCATCATACACAAAAATAATACTAAAAATTTACGGAAAGACATTCCTATAATACTTATTATGTGGAGAGAGTAAAAAAAATAAAGGTCAAAGCATCCTGACGCGTATCGTTAATGCGAAAAGCTCACACGGCCGATCATCGAGGTAAAAACCCACGCAGATCCGGTTCGCGCCATTAAAACCGTTTCGACTGTCGGTTTTATCCGGAATTCGCGATGGAAAATAATAACGACACATTCCGGATAATGCGAAAACGTTCCCTAAAAGCAGCACTCGCGTCACGACACCACCTAAGGCCCGGATTAAATCTTGTGAATGTCATGACGGTATTTGTGGAATATTCAACGTAGTAGCGTGAGCCGAGAAAACGTCGAATACCGAATGAACGGATGTGAGATACAATGACAAGAACACTGTGGATGCTGCGATGTATATCGCTTTCAATTACGGCTTCAACTATTCGAGCGCTGTAATGTTCGATCCGACACAAAGGAAATGTGTGCCAAATCAACGCGAACGTATAACTTTCTATTCCACCTCAAATATGTAGGTATATTGTTTTATGTCCACAGTTAGATTGAATCACAAAAAAATATCGTCACACTTATTCTAAACGCTATGTATCTAAAAGTATGACAATATTACGATTGAATAAATTTCTCAGTATGCGTTGATTTTTCCTGAATGATCGGTCCAGCATGTCGTCACTACGCGGATGTGGACTGATACTTTTAATCCAATGATGGATTATATGCAAATCGCGAGCGGCATGTTGCGAGATTAACCTGTCGCAATCTGTCGCACAACTTGAAAGATTAATGCGAGTCAACAGTCACATGAGACTCCCGTATCCCACAATACATAATATATTACATAAGTGCAAAAAATACAAAAAAAAAAGGTAATAAATAGACATAGTACCTACACGGGTTCGGTTAAAAAGCAAATGTGCAAGTGTGGCATGTAAATATAATGCGACAAATTATCCGTCAGCATATTGAAGCATAATCTATCATGACAAAGAAGGAAAAATATGTCTGTATATGTACATAAATATATGAGCCTCGCCAAAAGCAAACCAATTAACTTCCTAAAATACGGAATATTGTTGATTGTCAGTACAAATTATGACCATTATCTATAAAAATATAGTAGTCATATTCACCTCTTATATATTATTCAGAATAAAGTCAGAAGTTTCATTTCGTAAAATCAGTTTAAATGAAAATTTCATTCGGTATGGCTTCTGAAAGGCTCACATTCTATTCTGCGGAATCGTATTATATTTATATTCAATGTTGAATGGCTTTGAAGTGGTTTTGGAAAATTGAGCATTCTCATTTCGTTTAAGACAAACTTTCTCAACGAGTACGACATTCAGCGGTCAATTGCGTCAGCTACCGTGAAAGTGGTGAAAATGGTTTTTTATTCGTTTTACTACCGAAGTTTAAGTGAAGAAAAGTGACCCGATTTTCCCAAAGGGACGCATGAAATTTTATAAGAGCAAGTCATAAAAATATATTAACTAATTTATTTCCCATTCCAATCGAATTTAACTTACCTAATCAATTTTTTTTTATTTTCTTTTTAATGGAGTTTTTGCTTTTATTACTTTTTATACATATTTCAATATATCAACTCACTAAAAACAAGTTTTATAACACTGAAGATTTTAATCGACTGGCTTTAAAATCTAGAAAAAAATTGGTCATTAGAACTACATATCAAAGTAAAAAACTGAAAAAAATTCATTAATGTAATTTTTGCAATTTTTCACTTATCGAAAATCTTTCAATACAAAAATAATGGGAAACAGATGTTTTACGCCCCAGTTTCGTCGCGCGGAAAAGAAAGTTGAACGATAAAAGGCACAGCCGCCGATGATGAAAAGCTGCTTCAGGAAAAACTCCCATTTTCCATTATGAATTCATATAACTTTTACGCGCGAGTGATTGATCGATACGAGAAATAAGTAGTGCGAAGCATAACTTTAGTAAGGAGAATTTTTTTTTGCACCCTTTACCCTCGATATTCGTGTAAACATCGTTCTCCATCATCTCATCATAATCCTAGAGTTCGTTCGAGGTAAAATTACGCAAGGGGATTTTCCGTTTCCGCGAAACGACTACCGCATAAATAAAACCAACTGCGACTAGTCTTTTCAACGTAAGCTAAATTGAATTTAAAAATATACAAAATTTAATCCATCATAATCCAACTATGTACTTACACAAACATTTCTTTCACTGTACCAATGTTAATAATTGAAATCTTATTTATTTATTAAAAGAAAGATTCTTTAATAAGGCGCGTTTCAATTGCAACCATAGAAAGCTTTCGAAGCGGGCTTTACTCGAGCGAACAAAGCGTCATCAATTTTTACTTTTTGCAATGGCAAGTTGCTTCGCTTTTATGGCAAACTACAAATCTTCCGCATTGTTTTAGAACGCCATAACATATTTTCGAGGATTTCTTTTGTATATTTGCGAAAACTTTTGCCGGATGTTTAACTACTGATATATGGTTTGAGCGTTCAGCATTAAATTGATTGCGTTGTATTATTATTTTAAAATTTAATCGAATAGAAATGAAAGTACGAGAGCATACTTTAAAGGAAACTCAATGAAAATGGTAACGTTATTATAAAAGTCTATGAGCGAAAATAATAAGGAAGCACAAAGCATTCATCGTTTTCAAAGAAATATCATAATGTTATGAAGCAGAATAAAAACACTATACAAGTACAACAACCGATTAGCAAAGTAACAAATTTGACCTCAAGATTTTGTATGGCAGTATATACATACATATGTTACTTTTGATATACATACATATCTATCGAGTTTGACGTAAATCGGACTAGACCAGTGGTATTTAACCTTTTTTCGGTCAGCGCCCAGTTTTTCAATATTATTTCATTTGTAATAATAACCGCCCACCTGCATGAATATGTACACCTAAAAAAATTAATACAGCAATGAAGCTGACCACCCATTCTGCTAATCGAAATTATAGGAAAAACCATTTAAAAAATCAAACCTACTACTACTACAATCACATTTACTTTGAATGGATCCATCATCCATGAATCGATCATCAAATTTATCAGGTCACTGAATCTAGGGATCATGTCAGTTCTCAGACCATGCAAATGATCTGCAAATGCATTTACATATATCAGCAGTTGTAAGCTCATATTTTATTGATGATAAGTCTAGAAATTGATGTAGGTACAGTGGAACCCCGTTGCATCGTTTTTCATGGGACCGTAAAAAAAAAACGATGTATGCAGAAAAACGACTTATACGATAAAGTATATTTAGACGATTGATACAGGATAACGATATATAGGAGAACGATGCAAATGAGATTATTTAACACTGTTCTTATGGGTGTTTGGCCGGGACTATGAAAAAATAGCGATATATGCGAAAAAACAATACAAGCGAGAACGATGCAACGGGGTTCCACTGTAATTCTTTCTGCGAGATGTTTTGCTTGAACAGTGCTAATTTATCGATAAATATACATAGATATAGCCTTTTTACAATCAACAAGTGTCACTAATTTACCGATTAATATCATTGAACTTCATTAATATTCCAACCAAGTAAAAAATATCGTTTTTCGCCCTCTGCAGTTCATTGCAGAATTCAGCTTTTTTTAGAATATTAAGAACGAGTATCAAAAAAATTGAATTGAACATTAAGGAAAGCCCTATAAAGTATTTAGTTTTTAAGAGGGTATAGATTTCATTATTTATAAATTTGTGGATATAATAAATTAAGAAGGTTGAGCGGGTGGGGCTAAGTCAGAAGTTTAAAACTGTAATACAATTTTGAACAATTTCACGTGACAAACAATTGTCTTTAGATAGCCATCGTATTTCTGTATGTAGCAACAAATGAACAAACTGCTCATCATGTATCTCTAAAAAGTTGTTGAAAAAATCGAGCATTTTTTAAATTGACTTTAATCTTATGTATAGGTATGTATATCGTGTAATTTTGGACTTTTGTTAAAGCGTTTTGCAACCAGATGTTGTCTGTGAATTACACAATGGATACAAAATACTTAATTTTTCAAATTGCAAAGCGCTTTTAAAAATGTAATTTTATTTCTTTCGGATTTTATTAATATTTTCGTAGCGCCCACTAAAAATCAAGAAACGTCCAATTTTTATCTTTTAGCTTGAATTGATCATTTTCATTGCAAACATAGGTTCACTCGATTAACTTAAATTCACTAACTCATTCACTAGATTAACTTGAAGAGCTGTCCATCACTAGAACATTCTCTACGCGCGGAATTGCATCGAACTGCAACCGAGTTCCGCTTCAACTCACACTGCAGCGTCAAAGCGATCTCCGCCACCGACAAATCCATTATCGAGAGCGATTTTAATGGTGGGGAATTTCGCACACACCCGTGAATATTTATTATAGGTCATAAATCGGTCCAGCGACCGCAAATTGTCGGTGCTGTCGCTAGTTTTAGCCGCGAAACTCATTATTCAAAACGAGACGCCATCAAACATCATAAATTGCCGAGGAAACGTCAACGCGCCGTGAACTAACACCATTTACGCCAGTTTTGGTAGGCCTCGTAATTTTCACTGATCCCACTTCATCACAACTAGACTGGCAGAAATGACGTGCTGAAACACTCAAAAACAATACTTTCACCCCTAAATTATATATGAATATGTTAAACGGCATATAAAACTATCCTGATGAAAGATAAATATGTGTTGATACGAGCGTCCCATTCCAATGATAAAATTTTACAACGAAAAATACATATGTGTGTACAGCGACGACTTTTCATAATACGAATTGTGTTGAATAATTTTGCGATAGTTTTCGATTCGTGCCAATACATGTCATTGTAAACATGCGAAGATTTTCCTTCGAGGAAAACCCCAATTTCGCCGAGCAAACAATTGCCGCACATAAATAGGAAAACAATGGATTTTCCCTTTCCGTGATTTGAGCGGCGTACATTTGCAGAGATAACATTTGATTGTCTTTATGTGATTTTTTTTTCAATATCGATAAAACACAATAAAACGTATTTCTCGGCGCGACCCGAGAAAATAGTCATATTCGCAACAAAATGGATAGAAGTAAAAAAAAAAAAAAAACTAGAAAATCGAGTAGACTTGATGCGAAATCATCGATCGCATATTCCAACCGGCTCTATTACGATACAAGAAAGAATATGTATATTATTTTGATATAAATTCCCTTACTTTGGACAGGCTATATCAGGCTTGGGCAAACTTTTTGGCTGAAGGGCCACATTAGGAATTCAAAATGAATGGCGGGCCGCAAGTAAAATACTATTTTTAAATATCGATGGGTTAGTGCACAGATATTGAATGTTCAGTTTTGTTTTAAAATATTGTAAGTGACATACATCTCTTTTGCATAAAAACTATGGACCAAATGGACTAATTATATATTTGAATACGGCAATATCTTCTCAAATACATATACTATTTGGACATACAATACTTTTTAAACATGAAGATTTAATGCAGATGGACGTGTATGATAATAAAACTGGACATGCAATATCTGTACACTAACCCATCGATATATATTATTTATTATCATGAAAAAGGAATCTCAACATAAAAAAAATAACAAATCTCCAATAACCAACAATTTAATGAGACGAATGTGACTGTTTTACATCTTTCAACATTTTTTTTAATTTCAAGTGTTAATTTTGAGTTGAGATTCTTAAAACTGCTTGTAAAATCCAAAAAGAGTATTTTATTTCAAATATCACAATTAATAGCAAAAACATCTGACTATTGCTTTCAATACTCATTTTGAACACAAAAGCACTACATTTTGAGTTACAAACCGCAAAAAGTAAAAAAATGAGAATATTGTCCATTTTTTAAACGCTCATATCTCATAAACGAGAGCTAACCAATACATTTCATTATCATATTCAGATTTAGTGAGTCAGAATTAGTAATAATTTTTGAGTTTTCGCTCGGGTAACACAAAAACGTGATTTTTTTGTACAGTGTAATTTCACCATATTCTTCAAATTTATCTTCTGGCATCTTCAGCAAATTCATAGTTGGAATATAATAATAGTAATAGGCAATAACCATTTTTTCAGTGTTTTTTTTTAGAAAGGAAGAAAAACGTAATATTTTTCAGAAATACGATTACACTGAGCAACAAAATAAACGCCCAGAGCGGTGATTGGTAAAACTTTACTAAGTTTGACCCACTGAATTCAAATCCGATAATGATTTTTGTTGATATGCTCTCATTTATGAGATATTTGCGATTAAAAAAAATGTAAAAAACATCCATTTTTTGGCTTTTGCGGTCTATAACTCAAAATATAATATTGCTATGCTCAAAGTTAGTATTGAAATCAATAGTCAGATATTTTTCCTATTGATTGTGATTATTTTTTATTTCTTTTAAATAGCGAATTTTTAACGTCTTTAATATATTTTTTTTATACATTTTTTCTCCGTGCGTTTATTTATTTTACCTCGTTTATTAGGATTGGTTTTCTATTTCAATATTTTTTTGTTTTATCTAAACGTACTAAATCGAGCGGAAATGATAAAATATCAATAAAAATCATTATTGGATTCGAATTCAGTGGGTCAAACTTAGTAAAGATTTGACAATCTCCGCTCTGGGTTTTAAAAAATGTGATTTTTTGTTGCTCAGTGTTATTTAGCCGTAGTTTGCCCAGACTTGGGCTATATTGTTGCGTAAAAAAATTTTCTTTTCACGATTTACGATTAATTGTTTATTGAACAGATTTTCTCCAGACTAACAAAAAAAAAAAAAAAGATCAGTTTTAACATCGATCCACGTTTTGTGCAGTATACGTTTCGCCATGCTGAAAATGCACTCATTGTACTCGTACACGGAGGAGCATTCGAAACGAGATATCCATGAAGCGATACCGAACAAATGAAACCCGGAGTGCCAGTTAACCCCCCCAGGGTAAACCCAATTACACGCCAACAGCCCTAGTTATTGCCGTGTCGTGTGGACCAATACCGCTTTGATTGCCTGAACAAACAGACAAATCCTCTGGGTCAGGCCTAGCCAATCGAAGGACTCTTAGGTCATGGCGAATAAACGGTGGGGTCAGTTTTCTTGCCACCCGCAGTTGCAAAAAGTGCTTAAAATTGACGTTGTCGCAGCAGGTAGCCGGTAGAAGAAGTGATAAATAACGTTTATGCGATTTTTCGCACGTGAAACGGTAATAAATCGCTCGCCCGTTTGTGATTTATCGCGATGCGACGCTAAAAAAATTGTATTTACAAGTTAAATATACATAGTCAAATCTCATTAATTCGTTGTAATTTTCTGTTGTTGTTGTTGTTGTTGTTTTTTTAACAGCGACGAAAAAATAATAATACATAATTAAATTTCATCTTTGTAGTGTAAGAATAGATTCGCCGCTTAGAATATTTATATATATATATATGTATTTACTTTACAAACGTGAAATCTTTTGGGGTGTGTAAATTTGGAATTGCGTTGGCGGGTTTCACAGTATAAAAACCACTTTTACAATGAGAAAAATACGCTGTTAGTTATTTTACGTAAAAAAATTTATGAATGTCTTTATGTATATAAACATTTACGTGAGTTTATTACGGTTACATCAAAAACGTTATGAAAATAATGTGTCTCGGTACATACCGAGCGAAAAATTTGATACAAGTTTAATACAGTGTGAATATTTTGATCAAATTTCCCGATGTTGATAGAAAATGTTTTAAAAATTCCTTCCAAAGGGAAAACTTTAATTTAATGAGAACTTTTCACGAAAAATTTTCTATGAAGATTTTCTTCAAAGTTTCAAAAGTATGGGGCTAGAATATTTAATCAATCAATGGTTAATTAAATATCTTACTCTTTTCTTGCATAATTCGTGCTACCTCCTCCAATTTTCATTTATTAATTAATTATTTTCAAAACACTTCCGCACATTTGTACCGAAACGTTAATTATTTATAAATCAATTTTAAAGGATGAAATTGACAACACCTGTTTTAGAAGCTCTGTTGGAGATGATCGCGTTTAGGTCGTGCAATTTTGCATCTAAATCTGCAATCACGATCATTCTGCATCATTAAACTGCCCTCAAATCTGCAATACGACTCGTCTCATTGTCATTACTACAAATCACATTTAAAATTCACCGTTTACGTCATTTACACGCGTTGGGCTAAATAAAATGTACAATAAATAGAATACGCAGACGGTTATATAACGTGAAAAATTCGAATTCTAGAGTTTGCCGTGCAACCCTTCGTAAAAATGTTTAAGTTATCCCAAATACGCAGAAATGCCTTTGGACCGCTTAGTATTCGAGAAAAGTATTTCTTGAATAATAGTACCTACTGGAACAAATATTATTAACAACGGCAGGGTAGGGAGTGTTGTCAACTGAATACGAAACTCATTTTCCAACGGTGAATTTCCAATGTAATGTATTTCGATCGCGTCTAGACCGATTACTCGACCAAATACAAAATTAATTTTTCAAAACACGCCTTGGATAATTAATGTTGACCCGGTTTTGGGGTGAGGTGACGAAGAAACTCACTCCACGTCTGATTTTGAAATATGAGATTGTGCTGTGTAATAATTTCAGAGAAATTGCCTACGCCATGCTAACACTGTTCATCAGCACACAAAACAATTTTTGTATACAATACGCGTTAGCTAAATTGATTTCAATCGAATCAAACCAATACATATGTATGTATATGTATATACTACTTGGATTTGCAATAGTGATCATTTTAATATAACAAAATGCTTTAAATACCAATACATTAACACTATATGGTTTGCGTATAACTGTACATCAATCAACCGTCAAATAGCGTTGAGTAAATACAAACGAATTCCAATCAATGCGTGCGAAATGTTTCACGTGACGCTGACGCGTCAAATTAAAATTAAATGTATCGTTCATTTTAAATGAAAAAATTATACATTTGAAATACAAAAATTACGAACTTAATACTTAAATACATTTTTATCATTTTCAGCCATCCACTGCTGGATGAAAGCCTCTCCAATCTTCTTCCATTCCTGTCTGTCTTGAGCAATCTGCAACCACTTGAATCCACACATTCATATCAATTCATCAACCCATCTTCCACTCGGTCTACCTTGCTTTCTTTCACATCCTCTCAGATACCATTCCAGTATTCCTCGCGTCCATCTGCCATCCAGTCTTCTCGCTATGTGTCCATTTCAACTTTTTCACACGTTCCGCTATATCTACCACTTTGGTTAAATGTACTTCTTACCCATGTATTCCTCTTACGATCTCTTCTTGTTATACTAAGCATACATCTTTCCATGCTTCTCTGTGTACACTAGATCTTGAAGTAGTATTACACGTAGCATTGTTGAAGTTTCACATACATACATACATACGTCATAACTGGCAGTACGCATTGGTCGTATACCTTCTTTTTTTAGGCATAGCGGAATGTTGGATTGAAAAACTACATATGTATGTTCATTCTTCCAAAAGTACTACATACTTCATTCTTCCTCTCTACATCCGGTCATATTCACCAATTGTCCTAGGTATAAATAACAATCAACTATCTCTACAATATGATTATCTACTGTGGCTACGCTTTGCGTGCAAAATTCATTAAACATAATTTTACTTTTATTAAAATTAATTTTTAAGCCTACTTTCATAACTTAAATACATACATATATATATAAAAAATATGTAGCAATGTATTCGAATGGGAACGCAAAAGGATTTTCAGAAGTTTATGGCCGCATACGTTGCTACGCTGTAAAACGACACGTTCACGAAAAAAGCGATCGCCAACTCTGTATATTTTTAAGCACATTTATTTAAACACACCTATTGGATAAAGGATAAGCCGTATGAAAACTTTCAACGATTATAATAATATACACATATCATTATTGAGCCAATGTAAACACAGTACGAGTACATATGCATGTATGTACATATATAAGCTGTGATTGTCATACGAGTAAATCGGATTAGAAATAAAACTACAAAGAATATCAAAATAAAAGTCATTATCCATATTGTATCGGAAAACTATAATTGAAGAAAAGAAACGAGTGTGTACATTGTACAACGCTCCAGAAAGAAATTGGTACGTAAACAAAATGAGAATTCTCGTTTATAAAGAGGGAGTTTAGGCATTGCGTCCATTCCATATTGTGTACACTTCATTTTGCAAGGTTCGAAGAGCATAAATAAAGTCTGGATTACGTCCTTCCCCCCCTTATCCCCAAAAAAATAAATAAATAAATATAAATAGACAGGCCATCACGCGCATCGTTGGAACAGAAAAGGCTGTACACCGCTGATACAAGGGGCGCTCACGCGAACCGCATTATTCCCGGGAATAAGCGAATCGTCGTCTCAGCCGTTTTTCTTCCCGGATTGTTCCCGAGAGATGAGGCGAAAATGCCTACAGTCCTGTCTGTACCTTGTTATGACGTGCCTTGAAAAAATCTTGATAATCTTTTATATAAGCCTTTTGGTGTAGCACAATAAACATCACCGGTCAATAAACCGCAATAAACCTTTTGAAACCGATCGAAAGTCGGTCAGGTACTATTTATTCTTCGAATACAATCCTCAAAAGACTTAAGAATGGTGCACTTCCGTTTCCACATCATAAATTTTCAATTCAACACTGTAAGTCACTCCCATTTATCTAGCTCTCCAGCTGTAAAACCACTAATGACAAAAGAATTCTATAATAGTATTTTGCCTTCAAACGTATTGACATTTTACAAATAAAATTAGACAAAACATAAAATTGAACGAATTGAGTACATCATACATTTCCACACACTCTGACTATACTGAGCAACGAAAAATCACGTTTTTGAGTTACCGGAGCGGAAACCCAAAAATTATTACTAATTCTGACCCGCTGAATCCGAATATGATGATAAAATTTGTTGGTTAGATCTTGTTAATGAGATATGAGTGTTTAAAAAAATGGACAATTTATACTTTTTTTTGACCTTTGCGGTCTGTAACTCAAACTTTAATAATTTGATGTTCAAAATGAGTATTGAAATCAATAGTCGGATGTTTTAACTATTAATTTTAATATTTGAAAGTTTTAAAATAATTTTTAACAAGACACAAACAATAGCTAACCAACAAATTTCATTATCATATTCAGATTCAGCGGGTCAAACTTACTAAAGATTGACTAGTCTCCGCTCTGTTAGTTTTTTTTTTTTGTTGCACAGTGCTATCAACTTTGCAGAGTTACTTCATATGTTACATAAGATGTTTTATTTTTCGAGCATATGTATATTATTACTAAAATTCAACATTCCGCTATGCTTAAAAAAAGGCATACGACCAATGCGTACTGCCAGTTATGACGTATCAATGTAAACTTGGATGCTTAATTCAAGAATTTTACGTAAGATCCATTGCACACAGAGAAGCGTGGAAAGATGTATGCATGTATTGCAAGAAGAGATCGTAAGAGGAATACATGGGTTAAGAAGTATGACCAAAATGGAACGTGTGAAATATGTACATACACAGCGAGAAGAAAAGATGGCAGATGGATGCGAGAAATACTGAAATGGAAGAAACATCCAAGAGGATGTGAAAGAAAGCAAGGTAGACCGAGTGGACGATGGGCTGATGAATTGAGAAGAATGTGTGGAGTCAAGTGGATGCAGATTGCTCAAGGCAGGAATGGAAGAGGATTGGAAAGGCCTTCATACAGCGGTGGATGTTGAACGACTGAAAATGATGATGTTATTATTATACATGTGTATTAGTGCAGAAATCCGCCTGGCTGGCTGGGTAGCTTAACCGCGGAACGCTCGCATACCCGGCACGGCACGTTCACACACGTTCACACGACACTGGTTGCGCAAAGTGGTCACGTTACATAACCTCAAAAAAACACACACTACACATACGACACTGTATACGATGTCACTGTCAGCGGACAGTTACTGGTGTAGTATAATAACCTATACTAGTTAACGTTAGCTCCGTTACGAACTATTTATGTATGACAATCATAACTTTAGGTGTATTAATGAATTATTATATTTTGTTTTTTTAAATCTAATTATAAAAAAATCCAGCCTGTGAGATCCCAAGTACTTAATCAAAGCTAATAATAAATGACATTCTTTCGATAACAACCCTACCTAAGTAACGAATTACAATCGCGTATAATATTTATTAAATATATAAATAGCCAGCGTGCTGAAATAAATTTGCTGCTGCCCCTACATAGTCTCTACTTCAGACCGAACAATGAAAGTTTCCATGTTGTTTCACATTGATTAAACGGCGAATTTGGAACATGCAAATAAATACATAAATCGAAAGGGCTCTGTCCAAGCTAACAGACCACGCCCACGTGAACATGGTTTTGTCTTGTCGCTACAAAAGCTCCCCGAGCTCCCACATAACAAATGTTTATATTCATGTCAATCGGCTTAAATCGATTATTACGTCGATGCCGTAAAAGTGCAGACGAAAAACAAGTACATTTCAAATCGCAAATTCAATTCCAACAATGTTAAAAAAAAAAAATCTTCTCGTGACGAGACGCGTCTAAAAATGCGATTAAACTCGAACGAATTTGCATGCGGGACAATTTCGCTTTGCGTGTGCGTGTTCGTGCGAAAATTTTCGAATTTTTTTACGGTCAAAATTGACCCGAAAACTCGCACAGACAAAAATGTGATAGACCCCCCCCCCATTCCCCTCTCCCAGCAGTCCACTTCCGTTTCCGACGAATGGGAAATTCGTTTTGGGGTCACGTGTTGGCGGTCACGTTTTTATGAAATTTTGCGCGGCCACTTCATTCTCGCGATGACCGTTTTGTACGTGACCGTGTTCGTATATATTTTTTTCAAATTCCGCACACAATACCGAATGAAATAATTACTGTCGAGATTTTGACCCTCGTAAAGTTATGTCGATAGCGATCGTTTAATAAATTTTTTCACAGTTCGATTACATCGAACATAATATGCAAATCGCTTTCAATCGACCAATTTTGAATACAATCAAAAGTCAATAAATATATTGAACTAGTCAATGCACATTGACAGTGTCTTGGGGTGGTTATCATTTTATTTTATCATCATTTTCAGCCACTGCTGGATGTACATAGGTCTCTCCAACCTTCTTAAATTCCTATCTCCAACTCCACACATTCTTCTTAATTCATCAGCCCATCGTCCACTCGGTCTACCTGGCTTTCTTTCACATCCTCTCGGATACCGTTGCAGTATTTCTCGCTACGTGTCCAGCCCATTGCCACTTTAACTTTTTCACACGTTCCGCTACATCTGCCACTTTGGTCATACTTCTTACCCATGTATTCCTCTTGCGATCTCTTCTTGATATAACCAAGCATACTACAGTGTGCACTGGATCTAACGTTGCATTCTTGAATTTAGCATCCAAGTTTCACATCCATACGTCCACAACTGGCAGTATGCATTGGTCATATGCTTTCTTTTTTAAGCATAGCGGAATGTTGGACTTAAAAATTATGTTCAATCTTCCAAAAGCACTCCATCCTAGCTTCATTCTTCGTTTTATTTCTTCTAATTTTGAATATATATGTAATTCGAAAATAATATGTTGCGGCTCCCAAACTAACCAATTTCACATGATCTTCCCTAATTTGGCTCTTAGCTCCAGAAAGGTTCCCGACCACTGCTTTACACGGTTGATTTGCCAACCGGTATTGGCATACATCAACAATTATATGTACTTAATTCGTAATTTGAATGGTACCTAGTGTAAATTGCGGTACGATAACCCACTTGTCCCTCAACCATGGCGCACTCGTCCATCGGCTTGTGGGAGCCAAGTTGTTTGTCTTGGGGACCCGATGGCGAAGTGCGCGAAATTTCCCAGGGCTTTGAGTGTTATTTATCATTGTCGCGAAGATGTGCACAGAACGGTGAACCGAAACGTCGACTGACGCCCCTTGTGTACATACGATGGGGCATTTTGTTTGTCAACTCGATGTTGGTTGTTAAGTCGGCTCTCGGAGACAATCTAACACCACCTACAACATTCGCATCACTCGCTTTAACACTTCTGCGAAGGAAAATGTGGTCGCAAGTGCGATAAACCACCCCCACCGTTCAAGTAGTGGAGTGTGTGTGTGTGTATCTATATGTATACCATTGTTTCATTGAGAATTTCGTCAGAGTGTCTATTTTATGTCGTATGGTAAAATGGACACTAGAAGCAAACGGCTCCTTCGTAGAAGAAAAATCATTAAGCTGCGTACTCATTAGCGAACATGAGCGTGTAATGCAACGTGTAATGTGGACGCCATGTACACACTTGCCGTGCAACCAACTGCGTTGTGTTCGCGCCAAAAACCGATCGCCACGAACGTTGCAGAACGCGCTCAAAGTATGCTCGCGAACGCGTACACATTGACAAAATTTGTTGCATTACACGCTCATGTTCGCTAATGAGTGCGCGGCTTTAGAAAGTGTCCGTTTGCCCCGACTTCACCTGTAAGAAAAAAAATATGAATATGTTTCAGTACGATAGGATAAATGTTAATAAGTGTAATAAGTTATGGCGATTATACACACATCCGCGCAACACAAATTCCAGAAATCACCAAAAACATGATCAGCGGACAAATCTCGAAAGTCTCGAGGTCGAATTTTCGCACGATCACAATACTTTATCCGATCGGGATAAAGTAAAAAAAAAAGTACGACATTGAGTACCGGCTCGTACACGTATCGACTAATCAAAGTCTAAATGTGCAGAAGAATGAAATTCGGCATTCGGAAATTTTTCAACAATATTGACAGCAATATTGCTCGTCAACCATCCAGCATCACGTGTGCAATATGTGTCGCAGCAATGTAATGCTCAATGATTGCCGGCAAGTAGTTGTCGTATTGCCCAGATTTTGTATTTTCGTATACCGAGAGATATCATCGAAAATATGGCAACAATACCAGCAATAGTGGAACAATAGTGTCGGGAAACACGACTATATTTCCGGATCAAATCACCATATTCCAATAATATTACCGGCAATGATTGCCGGAAATACATTACCGTGAAAATTTTGATCATTTACAGGCACCATAAAGTTTCTATATTTCGGTTTAATGTTTCCTTCCATATGTTTAAAGAATGAAAATATCTTAAAAAAAAATGTTTTTGTTTCAAATCCAGTCTATTTATTTGATTGATAATAAATGTTTATTTATCGTAGTTCAATGGGATTAATGTATAATACATATACTTACGAACATACATACGTATGTATATAAAGATACATATAATACTTTAATGTACGAACATATGTATGTTTCAGTACGCGACAATACATTTATTTATCGTGTACAATCCAATTAATTTAAAATAGACTACGGTGGTATATTGTTGAGCTTATCACTTTGCATAGCTTAAAATTTAACACACAAAGACATCAATCGTATTAGTAAAGGATTTTGAAATTAATCTGAGGTATGTATTCTGCAAACTAATTACACATACTCGTATGTAAAGTGTATGATATTAGAGAATCATTTTTACCGTAACAATAAAAATATTTTATACGACTGTGTTAGATGTCGCTAATGGCTCGGCAATTGCAAAAATTAATTATTTTCCACATAATCACTTGTCTAAATACAGAGTGAAACACATTTTTAGACAAATGATGAAATTTAATCGTTTTCACTTTCTCGAAAAGCAACTGTTATATAACAAATTCGCTGACGTTGAGCATACATAGCTCCCACGACAAATTCATCCATGGATTTTCTTCAAGTTGCTTCATAACGCGAACGTCACGTATTCCCTCGCCAAAAAGCTCTATTTTACCCTATTATTATAGCTTTTGTATCGCACGGATACACTATACCGAAATGGAAAAGTTCGCATAGAAAAAATACCTTAAATTGAATTAAAATAATATAACAAATCTTACATGCAAAATTCCTTTGACGTAACTTTCTTAGGGAGCTCTGCCAATTCTTTTCCTATTTCCGGCTAAGCTTCCGCTTTTCCTTGATTTCGACATCCTTGGACATCCGACAGGTCCGCTAACGAGTCGATCGATACAACCCAAAAAGCACTTTCTTTGGTTCCTACTCACTATTTTCAACATTAAGTCAAGCATTTCAACAAAGAGCTTTTTTTGTATGAACTCCTTTTGTGACCGTGTGCAGTCTGCCGTCGGTCAGAATAATGGCAATTTCAGTACCGGTTGATTAATTATCAAAATTCTGCTACTAACCTATGTTACATACATACTTCCAATAATTTAAAACCGCTATATAAGCATATTTCGAATGAAAATACACATTTAGCTCGAGACTCTACAAACGACACTGTAATTCTCGAAATTAATTGATCGAAAGAAAAATGTACTCGAAAACTTTTACAAAGTTAATAGACCGTTACGTTCACGACCAAAGAAAAAAAGTCCCTACTTTTCACCAACCTCCACCTCTCAACCCCTCGCTCTATCCAAGTTTGGAAAAAATAAAATAAAAAAGAAGTGATTTTCCGGTGCTTGGTCCGTTCGACGAAACAATTATTGTATAAATCACTGAAATGTGGCATCAACAAAACTCGGTGTACACTAAATGTGTTTATTTCGTTTTATTTACGAGCATAGTTTTGACGTTTATTAAGTCCATTATATTTTTTGATCCGAAGCAAATGACATAAAGTGAAACCCGATTTTTTTAATTAATACACACTGTGGCTTATTTGCGTTTAAATTCAGTGACGTCAAAGGCTCGGAAAAATTCTCATTATATTTTACAACGGCATTAATTATTCGTAGCTCGGAATTGGCGCAAAGTTGGAATTTAATTTAATACAATACTATTCGATATACATACTGATGTAGAATATGTATTTAAATTTTAATTTTAATATGCAAAGCGCACGTTCTCATTCGAGATTAAATCATAAAGTGGAAATATAGATGATAGTGGAGATAAATTAAAAAACACGTATTCCAGACGATGCACCAAATTAAGCACTATCAACGATAAACCATAACTTTATAGGCCAAATTTAAATATAGAAAATAAATCTACAAATAATTAAAAAAACTCTTCGATATTTGAACGTATGGTTTTCTTTTTTTTTTATTACATATATATTTATCGCAAATTTTTGCGTATATTTATACTATAAATTTTAGAAGATAAATCTTTTTAGCGGCAAAAGTATCCACAATATGTATGAGGACATATTTCAGAGCTAGTGTGTGCCAGGGTATCCTGCTGGGTACTTGCATTTGATGGGATAGATAAAGTGGAAAATACTCTCATACCATGTATAAGTATATTATATATATGTAAAAACAGAATATATTGACGGAAAATTGTATTTTCCTTTTTATACGAGACTATTAAGGTATATTTCACACATTGCCACAAACGAATATTTCACGTCATTTTAAAACTCACCGTAGTTGCAACATTTTACATACATATATATATATGTAGTTTCAGAAGTGAAATTTAAGCTGTACCTTTTCAAACACGCTTGTACATAATTCGATGGGTTAGTGCACAGATATTGTATGTCAAGTTTTGTTTTAAACTATTGTAAGTGACATAATCTCTTTTGCATGAAAACTATGGACGAAATGGACATATTATATATTTGAATAAGGCAATGCCTTCTCAAATATACTATTTGGACATACAATGTGTTTTGTGTATGACAACTCAATTTTGGTAAAAACTGGACATACAATATCTGTGCACTAACCCATCGATTATTATGTAACGTATCTGTAATACCCGATGCTTTCCGAACGCTAATTCAATTTGTAATATAACGCAAAATAGTTTCTAGAGCACAATTTGGCATTTTTTTTTTTTTCTGAACTGACAACACAATCTATATATGTATGTACTTCATCTTATAATACGTACACTATTTTTATAGTTTTTTTTTTCGAAACAAAACTTTGTATGGCAGCTGCCTCAAAGAAAAATATCCTATCGCATTATACCCATTAGTACCTACCTCACAAGGTCTACATAATCATTGGCAAACAGCGTGGGAATGTAAGGACCAAGCAGACAGATACGAATTCAATTGTATGCATATACAGATAGATACTAGCGTGGCATGAAAATGCGAGCATTCGTTTCGCGGCCGTTCGAAACAAAAGCGATAATGATGGCAGAGCAATCATTACCATCATCATGGCGGTCTTCGTTCTAACTGGAACAACCCCAGAATCCCCCATACCACTCAAACCATTCAACTGAAAGGGTGAGTGGTGCTCGAGAGCTTCGGACTCGGTGGGCTTAATTCTCGCATTGGACTGCTAAATATCGCGTAGACAAAAGGACAACCTTGTTAACATAAAGCCGTGCAAGATTGCGTTGACTGAAGAAGAGGAAGAGTAGAAGAAGACATCGATTTTGCACCCTCTCCTCCCTCTTCTCATTTTTGTAAAATCCACCCCTTTTGGGGACGTCTTTTATGGTGCTTTACTCGAGTGCTAACGACACCATTCCGCGAACAGAAATGAAATTCTGAATTCTGAAGCACAATCGGCCTTGCCACGTTATTCTTGCGTCGACAATGCCGGTACTAATTGGCTGGCAAGAAACCGGGTAGTACGGTACAGTTTGTGTTAACTTTGCTAATTTTTACGCGATCTTATCGTTATTGATAGTAGAAAATCCTGCTGGAATCGTCGATCGAGAATACGATACGGCCAATTAAATGATTCCTTTTAATATTAGTATGCATACATAATACTAGAGATACACGATGAATCATAATTTTCTCCTCTACGTTTGATACTTGTATTTATTTATTTATTATTTTATATAATATTAGCTAATTTAATTTACATCTATTACACATTTATAACAACTACATAAATCTATTACACATTATACACTATACCAGGGGTCGGCAACCTTTTTCTGCGTTGGGTATAAATTTCAAAAGGTTGCAACCGAAAATTTTTGGTGGGTCATTAAACAATGTTAGCTTCTTAGTTTTGACGAAAATTTCAGTCATATTGAGAGACGTGCATATGTTAAATGCATCGCTGGCAAAAAATTTCTTCATACATATAAACGTTATATAGAATACTTTACAGAAAATTGCAAAAACAATTAGACAGTTTTTGACCGTATATCATAAATGACCAAACTGCTGATATAGATACTTGTTAAATTTTTAATGGATTTTACTATGATAGAGACCGATTCGAATTTTTATAACATTTCATTGTCATCATCATTTTCAGCCGTTCACCATCCACTGTTGGACGAAGGCCTTCCCAATCCTCTTTTGTTCCTGTCTGTCTTGAGCAATCTGCATCCACTTGACTCCACACATTCTTATCAATTCATCAGCCTATCGTCCACTTGGTCTACCTTGCTTTCTTTCACATCCTCTCGGATACCATTCAAGTATTTCTCGCGTCCATCTGCCATCCATTCTTCTCGCTATATGTCCACCTCAACTTTTTCACACGTTCCGCCATATCTACCACTTTGGTCATAATCTTCTGCACTAGTTTTATCCACTATACTTTATTTGCGGAACTTCAGTGGGTCACTTGAAATTATCAAATGGGTCAGTTGGTGACCCATTGTGACCATAGTGACCATGTGAGGTGTCTCCTCACACTTTTCAAGAATACATCTATGGTCTTAGAAGACTTGACGCACTCCGGGAGGGCATTATACATTAATACACCCCTGTGAAAAACACCACCAGCTGTCTTTGTTTTCCTTACTCCACCTACAACTAATTGGTTCTTATTTCTAGTACAATAACTATGGATATCACTATTTCTAATGATATAATTCTTAAAATAATTTGGCAATAACTTATGATCTAACTTATAAACAAAAGACAATGTGCGTAACTTTAAACAATTTCTAATACTCACCCATCCCAATTCATCTAACATACTTCTAATACTTGTATGGGCGATTGATTTTGAAAATGGTGCTTTAAAAAACACGATGCTTTAAAAATTTATCATACCATCTAAATTATTCTAAATATACATATGTCGGTTAAGAAGATCATTATCTAAAGAAACTAAAATAATAATTTATAGTGTAATTGTCAAACCACATCTTATGTATTGTGGTTCATTATTAAATATGTTAGATAAGTCAACTGGAGATAGATTACAAATATTACAAAATAGAGTTATGTGATTTACATATTTTAAATGTTGATAAGAATGCTAGTATAAAAAAAAAGATGATGATTGAATTAGATTGGTTGAATGTGAATGATACTTTGAGGATTTGTATTTTGGTATTTATATTTAAGTTAGATTATGTTACCATCATATTTTAGTAAATTTATTGTGATAGGAATGGATGTGAATATAATTTAAGGAATAAAAATAAATGAATTATAAAAAATGTTAGAGTAAATAGAAATAGGTGAAGCATCTTGTACAGAGATAAATTCCTGACAGTCTTAAAAAAAACATCTCTGTATAAGTGGTTAGTTTGGGTGATTATGTAATTAACTTTAGTTTTAATATATATTATATAAATAAATAAATAAAATAAAAATTACAAATTTTAAATTTGTTCCATTTACACTTTGTATTCTTATTTGATTTGTTTTACACTTTTATGTTTTAATTTATACATATCTAATGTATGTACATATGGTATATTGATTGTATTTTGAGCTAAAATTCTCTTAAACTAAAAAATATGTATAAAATAAAAATCAACAAACGAGATATGTAAACTATGATTTATAAATAACATTTATGATTGTATGTACAATGCTTCAATTTTAGCTTATTTGCGACGAAAATATAAATAGGTAATATATAATTCATTAATTACCATTAATTTTTTGCAATTTACTAATCAAATTATATATAATTCAAAACACATCTGTTATCAAAACGAATTTTCAGAAATATTTTTATACAGAGCGATTTAGTTTCATATTATGTCTGAAGTGCTATGTACATTTGAAATGATAAATATTTCTCATATTTTCACAGATTCACATTGAGAATACTTACACACCCTAAACGATGCCGTTAAATTGCATAGTAAAAAGCGCAACAGTATACCAATGACAATTTTAACATAGGCCAAAATGAAATTTTGATTTAGAATCGGTAAATTTTTTCAAGCAACCAAAGAACCAACAAGGTCACGAACATTGAGATGATATTTCAACAGTCGCTGTTTGCAATACGCAATTTTGTAAATCTTTTACCATATTCGCACTTGGCGCGCGAAATCTCTCATCACGTACTGCCGATAACCATGCATCAGATTTAGCGTCTGTTTCGGCACGCGAATTCGAAACTGCTGTTTACCCGCAGCCAGAAATCAAAATCGAACGCCGTTAATTCAACACAATCCCCCGTTAAACGACGTACATATATAATAATGTAATATATATAGGTGTTGTACAAGCGCGGTCATACTGCGTGTACATTTTTCAGGCTTTCGAACGCTTCGGGGAGGTGCGAAAGCCTGAAAAATTCGCACCAATTATCGCGAACAATCCGAACAGTTAACGGGAGCACAAAGGGGACGCCCCTCAATCTTTGTGCGGCCGGAATTTGAATGTCAAGAATATTTGAATAATTAACAAAAACTGGGTGAAAGAGAGAGAGAGAAAGGTGAGAGGCTGGGGAAAGCCGAATTTCAAAACGGGTCCCCTTTTAAAATAAATGCTTCGCGATTTCGATTGTCTTCACAGTGTTGACGATTGATGGGAGAGTATTTGCATATTTCCTAAATAGAGGCCTTTCGTCGGCCTCGCGAATGCGGAAAATTAAACAAAACTAGGGCCTCCAAATTTAATTTATGTCTTCGGCTTACGTTGATTATAAACTTATGCTTTTATAACTTATTCACACTATAAGGTAGTAGTGTAAGCCCGTTGAATGTCAACGGGAATGTGTGGGTGAGTATATGTATGTGTATTTAATAGTTGTTGCGTAGATGGCGCGTTATAATACAACAACGTAACCATTTAGCAAAGTGGCGAGCCTATTAAGATATTAATATAGTCAAATCGCAGTAGGCCCATCATCGCCTACGGTGGATGATAGTGTTAGCACGATTCGTTCCAACCTGGTGATACCGGGTTGAAATCCCACTCGCGCGTGGACGGTTGGAGTATTTTAATCATTTACCGAGGCGAGCGTTATCAGTAGACAGACAGACAGACGGAAGTATATATACCTACTAGTATAAGCCCGTTTAATATCAACGGAGCGCGTTCTCATTTTCAGTTTCTCACAATTTAGCAAAGTCGCGAACTTTTTGAGGTTTAATATTGTCGAATTGAATGCGTAAGCGCACCTTCTTCCGAACTGGTGATCTCGGGTTCAAATCCCACTCTCGCGCGACGGTTCGTGTCTTTTACTGATTTACCTCGGCGAGCGTTATCGGCAGACAGACATACAGACGGATTTGGGCTATTATATGTACATATATAATAATAATAATTAAAGACGGTTAAGTACCTAGTACACTTTTTCTAGTACAATATTTAACTAGAGTACTCCCCGTTGACGATGAACGAGTATTTATGAAGGGGATAAAAATAGCGTTGACTATAAATTACGGGGAAAAAAATTATAATTAAAACTTTCAACGTATACAATAGAGGTGTGTCGAGCGTGTTTGATTGAAATACATATTTATGGCTTTCATATGTTGTACAACGTTTAATCAAAGTGTTATGTCGGCATCACTGTTAAATTAAACGATAAACGTATGAAATTCATTACATACATATTTACGACCCGTTTAGTTTTTTATTCCGAAAGTGATTTTAAAGCGCAAATTTCATTTTGACTACCGTCGAAATATGTAGTATGCACGATCTAAAATTATTCAAAAGCATCTCATAACTTAAAAATTCTCTAATGCCGGCATTTCATATTGGACGAGCGTTGACGAGCGGTGCCGCTGTTTTTTTTTGCTCCAACAGTTTCGCGTTAAGGCCAACGTACTTTATAAACATTCGCGCGGTATCCGCAAAAGTCGAGCGAAGGTGAGCGAACCGCGAAAAAAGCAAGATGGCGGACCCTTCCCCACACCCCGGACCCCTCCAGTGTTGTCTGTGCCTTTAGTGCGTAATCATGTGGACCAATTCAGTGACTCTGAACTTTCTCGAAATTCTCCACCAAGAACCTGCGATATGGGATCCAAAACACCGACGCCACGATGACACTTCGTTCGCTGCCGCTTGCTAGTTGACACTAGAGTGGCACCACTAGCGATACGATAGCAGCGCTCTGGACGGGCGAGCAAGCGGCAGCTGACCACAGCGCTAAGACCAACATTTCATGCCGCCACTTCACCATCGCGCGAATGTTCGTGGAATATTCGTCGAATTTTCGTGAAATATTGGCCTTAGCGTTGTGGTCAGCTGCCGCTGCTCGCCCGTCCCGAGCGCTACGATCGTATCGCTAGTGGCGCCACTCTAGTGTCAACTAGCAAGTGGCAGCGAACGAAGTGTCGCGTCAAAAATTTCAAGCGTTCAAGACATCGCAGTAATCTATGCGACCACCTTGTGTGCAATAAGCACATACAATTACTATCTGGCAGTATGCAATGCCTGGAAGGTAAAAAAAAACGGTTACTGAATTTGTCCACATGATTGCGCAGTAAACTCACGGAAAACACTGAATGTGGAGGGGGGAGGGTTCGTCACATTGATATACATACAACGGTTCGTCACCTTGCTTTTTTCGCCGTCGCTCGCGTTCGCTCAACTTTTGCGGATACCGCGCGAATGTTTATAAAGTACGTTGGCCTTCGCGCGAATGTTTACCCACCGCTCGCTCGTCAGCGCTCGTCCAGTATGAAGAGCCGGCATCACGAACATTTCACGAACATTCCACGAACATTCGCGCGATGGTGAAGTGGCGGCATAACCATAGTGAAGGCAAACGATATGGCAAATTTTTATCGCACGTACGTCGCATCGCGAAAACGACCATTTGCCAGAGCGCATCTTTCGAAAAGCCGGGGGGGAAGGGGGGGGGGGGGAAACCGGTTTAAACCGTTTGCCGCGAATGAGCTAAATTACCGTTTACTTTCAAAACTGATGACTTATGACGGCTGAAGAAGCCATTGACAGGGCGAAATATTTGTTTAGCCGCGCGAAATATGCGGATAATCCGCGCGCGCGACCATAAATCTCGAGCGCGTCGTTCGGCTATTTTATGGGCCACTTTTTCCGCGCCGGTCGTGGCTTGCCGTAAAAGCCTTCATCCCTTGCTACCACCTCGTATTTATATTTTCGCATGTGTGTGTACAGGGGTAGGTTTTATACGAGCGCGGATAATCCGCGCATCGTAGGAAATCCGTGAAAATGCTCGCAGTCAAAGCAACAAACTCATACAAGGCAAGGGGAGGTTGGATGATAAATCGTACAGCGAGAAAAATGCCTCTTAAACGCTCTATGGATAGCTCTTTTTATACATTTTATTATAGTTTTGCAAGCGAAAAAGCCTTAATTTTTTCCCTCGCCCGAAAATATTGCCGTAATATTTAACATAAAAACTTCAACGGAACAAAATACGGTAATTTTTTATGACCATTTTATTTATTGAGTGTGTTTTTTCAATACGACCCACAAACTTAAATATTCCACGACACTAATTGAAACCGTTCGGTTTATTGAGCAATTTATTTTGATCGTCATACTTTTCAGCCATTCACCATCCACTGCTGAATGAAGGCCTCTCCAATCCACTTCCATTCCTGTCTGTCTCGAGCAATCTGCATCCACTAGTTTCAGATCAGTTCTTGAACAATATTGATTAGAATACACGTGTCACGATTGAAGTTCATACAGTGACTCTACTCTCGTCAGCAGCTTGAAACCGTCAATAAAATCATCAAACTCTATCTACATATGTAAAATCAAACCACGAACCTTCGTGAATGAAATTATCATCATTTTAAGCCGTTCACCATCCATTGCTGATGGCCTCTCCAATCCTCTTTCATTCTTGTCTGTCTTGAGCAATCTGCATCCACTTGACACCACACATTCATCAGCCCATCGTCCACTCGGTCTACCTTGCTTTCTTTCACATCCTCTCGGATACCATTCCAGTATTTATTGCGTCCATGTGCCATCCATTCTTCTCGATGTGTGTCAACTTCAAATTTTTCACACGTTCCGCTGTATCTGCCACTTTGATCATGCTTCTTACCTTGCGATTTCTTCTTGTTATACCGAGCATACATCTTTCCGTGCTTCTCTGTGTGCACTGGATCTAACGTAACATTCTTGAATTCAGCATCCACGCTTCACATCCGTACGTCATAACTGGCAGTATTATTTTTTATTTATTATGTAAAAGCTTTTTTATTGTTCATATACTATGTATGTTCATAATATACCTTAAATCGATTTTAATCGTCCAATGACCATTATCTATTTTACACATTGTTCATTTTGTTAGTATTTATAAGGATTCTTTTATTTTAATGTTAGTGTTTAAAGCATAATAGGAGAAAGAGCTTAAAAACCTATTTACAATTCTTATCAAATGTTTATAATATATTTTACATAATTAAATACTTTTTAGAGTCAGCGATCTAAAGAAAATTATGTTAAGGTAATTTGTGTTTATACCTGAAGGTTAAAGACATCTTGCTATAATCACTAACTGGCAGTATACCTTCCTTTATAAGCATAGAAGGATGTTGGATTTAAAAAGTATGTTCATTCTTCCAAAAGCGCTCCATCCTAGTTTCATCCTTCGTTTTATCTATTCTTCTTTGCATCCAGTCATATTCACCAATTTTCCAAGGTATAAATAATTATCGACTAATTCAGTGGTCGGGAACCTTTTTCGAGCTAAGAGCCAAACTAGGGAAAACCTTGTAAAATTGGTAGATATGTTTGGGAGCGGCA
Source organism: Parapsyche elsis (assembly GCA_022651745.1). Classification (NCBI taxonomy): domain Eukaryota; kingdom Metazoa; phylum Arthropoda; class Insecta; order Trichoptera; family Hydropsychidae; genus Parapsyche; species Parapsyche elsis. The sequence continues at coordinate 3,156,287 of JAGVSN010000016.1, forward strand.
TCGAATTCAAAATATCTATTCAAAATGAAATTAAATTTTACTCATCAATGGAATGGATAGCTGTAAAAAATATCTTCGTGATATTTCTTAGCGTTCGACAGTTTATTACTAAAAAGTCTAATCTGAAAAACGATCTTAAAGCTTTTTATAGCCATCAAGTTATGGAAATAGGATTAATTTTGATTTTGTGTAAATTGTAAACGTTTTGTGTTTCACGCAAAACGTTGGATGACAGTGAGAGCCGTAGGTTTTCATACAAAGAGCCGCATGCGGCTCCGAAGCTGCCGGTTCCCGACCGCTGTACTAATTACTAGTTATATTGAAACATATTTAATGCCTCCATACTTTCTCTTATAATTTACCCCGTATTAGCTTAAAAAGGCACAATTGAAACGCGCGTGCGTGCGAAAATCACAACTTTTTTCGTCGTTTTCGGACATGTTCTATAAAATTTGTACGTGTGTGTGTTTTTTTAATAAATATGAAAACGAATAAATTTTCTAGTGTTGTCGGTGCTTTTCAGGCATTAACTTTCAAATCACGCACCGATAGAAGTCATCAACTGGTGGTGCGCAGATGGTGCGGCCGCGCGTTATGTACGGTCGTTGCGCTTTTCCGACGATTTTCCGAGGAAAATCTATTATTTTACGGCCGTAAAAGCACTGATGAATTCCATTATTGCATCCGTAAAAAATTCAAACAGTCAGAGTGATCGAAATGAACGAAATATTCACCGATTTTATGCAATGAGTCGTTAATTATCCATTCGTATGAATATTGCATGATTTACATACGTACGTACATATGTATGTATGTACATACATAATACGATTTATTGAACTTATTCAAATTGGTTTTCTTTAACCTTTTCAAAATAATAAATAAATAAATGAACGAACGAAAATTTACGATAAAATCCAAAGCCGTTAATGAAATTAAATTAATAATAATTATTCACAAAAATGAGTGAAAATAAAAGCAAACGGCAAAGTTAACGTTTTCAATCCCCTATTGAATTATTTAAAAGACGAGAAATAATACGGTGAACGAGTTGAAAATTTCAGATTTCCCAGCAATTATTACGAGTTCGATAATAATGTGCTCTAAAGGAAAATTTGTCTTTCATCCTCGTTACCCCGCCCTAACACTTCGAGTCAAGTTTTTGAACAGAGAAATTACTTTGAAACACAAGTTTTGGTCGGACTAACTGGCAACGTCGGTCTCTGAACCCGAAATATTTATTTTCAAAATTCAATTTTAATCACAACTATTTGTACGCTTACAATATATACGTGTATTTGAAAGAAAATTATACGACTAAAAAAAATTTCAATATTGTTGATTTAACCAGTAACTTATCTATTTGCTTTTTATATGTACATACACTAGTGTAAGCCCGTTGAATAAATATCAACGGAGCGTTCTCATCACCCGTACTGAAAAATAATATTAAATTTAATAGTTGTTGCATAGATGGCGCGTTATAAATACAACGTAACAATTTAGCAAAGTCGCGAGCCTATTAGGAATTAATATTGTCCAATTATAGCAGGTCCGTCATCGCCTCCGTTGGATGAAAGATAGAAAGCAGATAGATAGACGGACAGACAGACAGACGGGCACAAACAGATAGACACAGACAGACAGACGGATTTCGGCTATTATGTATTATGTACTAGTGTAAGCCCGTTGAATATCAAAGGAGTGGTTTCTCATCACCCGTACTCTACCCGAGCGTTTGTGTGGTTGGGTATATGTATTTGTTTTTTATAGTTGTTGTATAGATGGCGCTTTATAATAACAATTATATATATATATATATATAATTTAGCAAAGTCGCGAACACTTGCGAGGGTGACGTCATAGCGCTATCAGCAGACAGACACACACGCAGACAGACGGATTTCGGCCATTATATATGTACTAGTGTAAGTCCGTTGAGTATCAACGGAGCGTTCATCACCCGTACCTACTAAAAAATAATATTAAATTTAATAGTTTTTATAGTTGTTGTATAGATGGCGCTGAACTAAATATAGGGAAATTAAAAATAAATGCGAGGTGTATTAAAATCGTTTTAGTGTCAGAATGATGTAATGTAACTTAAATAAAAATGTCAATAGTTATAGAACTTACATAAAAAGGCTTTTATACAAATAGAGAAGATATCAATACAGGAGTAAAATATACATATAATTTAAATTAAACTAAGAAGAGGAACTTCGTAAATAAAGCAACAGTTTTTCTTGGTAATGCAAGTAACGAACGGTAATTTCTTAGTAATGCAAGGCAGCGATTGGCAGAGATAAGTTGGGGGGGGGGGTTCAGTCCAGGTAGCAGTCCAGACCGCTTATATGGGTAAAAAAGGTCTCCTTCACCGAGCCGACGTAGTCGATACGTTAGCATGCTCGACTACCGACTTCGACGTCGTGGTTTCGAATCCCGCACAATCTGGTATTTTTATTATTTTTCCTTATTTCCTATTTATTGTAACTATAGGTAATGTTTTAAAGGAGTAAGCCCGCCGACCGTGATAGCGTATAGCATTAGTGCGATGACTCTTGTGCCTAAGGTAGTGGGTTCGATCCCCCACTCGTTCTAGTGGTTTTTTAATAATTTTTCCTGAGCGCGCGTTATCAGACAGACAGACAGACGGATTTCGGCTATTATATATAATATATATAATAATAATATAATAGATTCCAAAAATCCTATGACTAATTAAAATCAAACTTTACGAAAGCACTTCGATTTAGATGACTGCCTTTTTAAAATAAAAGGAATATTTACACTCAAATAAATCAACGAAACTCAATTATTGTTTTGTTCGAAAATCTTAAACCCAAGCGTTATCTCAAATTTTCAGAAATCCAATTCTAAGCTCCGTAGCTTGTGCGGAGCCAAGTGCTTAAACCCGGCTTTACCATAACTAATATTGTTCACGTACGTATACTGCAGTATGGTGAATTGAATTTGCATCTTGTACGATTGAATATTAAATCCAGCAGTGTTGCACGAGGGAGCTTTCAGCAGACAACACAATATTAGCAGGGGGGTGGGAGGGGCAAATCTGAATGAATACACAGATTGCAAACATAGTGTGACACAGCTCGGATTTTTTAAATTCGCGTAGGGGGATCGAAGCAATCTCATTCCCAATATTGTGGGTGGGTGGGTTGGCAAATCTGTGCCAATTTGTGTGTCAGTGTGTGGCGCAACGTGTCTCTGTGCCCCCTCAGCATATTGATCCTGCCCTGGTGCGACCGCCTATTTTATTCAGATGTACACCTGCGCTTGCACCATTACTCCAGAACAATGACTTTCGAGTATGATATACTTAAGCCTCACATAAAATGGAAACTCTCACTCGAACCCACGACGAACGTTCGTCGATACCCGCCGATTTTTACTTTACTTATACCTACGAGTTTGATGAATTTTGCACGCAAAACCTAGTCACGATAGATAATCATATTGTAGAGATAGTTATATATACCTAGGACAATTATTGTTAAACATGACAGGATGTAAAGAAGAAGAAATAAGGCCGTGCGCACACTGGGTACGTATTCGTGTCGTACGTATGTTGTAGTCCCTCACACGTATGGCGTTGTCTCACGCCCAGAGAGTACCTATACGTACGACACGAATTCGTACGAATACGTACCCAGTGTGCGCCCGGTCTAAAATTTTTTTTGCGCTTTTAAAAGAAAGTACATTTTTTAAATCCAACATTCCGCAATGCTTAGAAAAGAAGGCATACAACCAATGCGTACTGCCAGTTATGACGTATGGATGTAAAACGTGGATGCTGAATGTTACGTAAGATCAAGTGCACACAGAGAAGCATAGAAATATGTATGCTTGATATAAAAAGAAGAGATTGTAAGAGGAATACATGGGTAAGAAATATGACCAAAGTTGGAACGTGTGAAACAGTTTAAGTGGACACACAGCGAGAAGAATGGATGGCACATGGACGCGAGAAATACTGGAATGATATCCGAGAGGATGTGAAAGGAAGCAAGGCAGATCGAGTGGATGATGGGCTGATGAATTGAGAAGAATGTTTGTAGTCAAGTGGATGCAGATTGCTCGAGACAGACAGGGATGGAAGAGGATTGGAGAGGCCTTCATCCAGCAGTGGATGGTGAACGGCTGAAAATGATGATACCTACGAATTTTTTGTGGATTTAATTCACGAAGGTTCGTGTTTTGATTTTAGATAGAGTTAAATGATTTTATTGACAAGAGTTGGATCAAAGAACTTGGAATATCTAGAGTCACTGTATGAACTTCAATCGTGACACGTGTAGTCTAATCAATACTGTTCAAGAACTGATCTGAAACTAGTTTCACCGATTTTTGCACTGAAATGATCACATGCCTCCATTTTGCATCTTAAAATTGTTGCAGCTCTAAATATTCCAAACTCCAGATAATCCGTCTCCTAAAGGAATTTACCAATTTAACCTACATACATAGTTGTTGACAGTTCTATACAAAATTAGCACCAACATTATTATTCATTGTTTCCTTTATTTCTACTCTAGAAGGTTAAGGAAAATCACTTGAGAGTATTATTTCTCTTATTACTTTAGTACGACAGACAGTAAAAATGCCTGTAGAAAAGCGAAAAGGCAACGCTTGATATCGAGTAACGAAGAATTAGCATGATGAATTGTTTTTCCTTGCATAAATTTAATTGCAAAATAAACAACGGGCCATCTAACTTCATACAGCTGTTCATATTTGAAGATATTTACGAGTGACCTAAGAACCTGCATACGTTATCATGCAAACAATTGCAAATTGCGACCATGCGCGAAATCTTCATACGGGAACATTATTTAAATATTGAGTTTGAATATTCCGTTTAATTTCTATCTAACGAATAAACCGTTCGATGCGATCGTACCGTGTGATAGACTCTTAATACCCAATAGTGTCAAGTCTGCGAAAGACGTCGTCTTTTCAGATTTTTCTCAAAGATGTGGAGACGTGGTTTGAGTAAATTCTTAAAGCAGTCAACTAATGGTATCCGAGATCAGTACGATACGCACGCAGAAAATAGCGAGTGGATTTCAAATTAAATTAAAATATGCATCAAGCAATGTCTGCAAATTAAATATTAGTTTGACATTTTTTTTTAAATGCTTTATTCTTTTCATATTTATTAAGAGTAGGTACTCATTACAATTAAATCACATTAATTGAACAACGCAGCTTCCATTAAATTTTATGAACAGCTGACACCAACTGCTTCCACTCTGTTTACTATAATTCACACAAACCGCTGAGATTCGGACACACGAACACAAACATAAAAAGTGTACCCTTTTGAACGAACTTTTAGTATTACATACATACATATGTATGTACATAACATACATACTGTAGATAAATAAATACGAACGCTGTAGATGCGTTTGCTAAAATTATTTAACGTGGAAAATTTAATTTAACTCGACGACTCCATTTCATGAAATTTAACCACGTTTTGAAATTGTGAAAAACTTTGTCTGTCTGTTTTATTTGCTTCTTAAGAATCCTCACACGCTTTGACTGATTGGGACTAAGCTTTGTAGAGCTATTTCCGAAGATCCGGCAGATCTCACTTATATACATAGATACTTGTGTTCAATGGGACATATCAGATTTTAATAACTATAACATTGGAGAAGCCGACTAATTAAGTTTACTTTCACATAAAAAAGCGTAAGCCATATATGTATATTATACAACTAGTCAGTGCCCGTTGACAGTGTCATCAAGTGGTTATCATTTATGTATACCTGTGGGGTCGCCAACTGAAACAGTAAACTAAAAAAAATTATGTATTGACTAAATGCAATTTTCATTTTTAATCCTTAATAATATATTTTGCCTTTTACAAATATATAGGCTCACTTGGATTTTATAAAAAGGGGTCGCCACTGGAAAAAGGTTGGAAACCTGTGTGACACGGGTTTCCAACCTATGAGTCACGACCCCAATTGGGGTCGCGAAGGGTTATTCTGTGGGGTCACCAACTGAAACAGTAAACTAATAAAAATATTGACTATAATGCTATTTTATTTTTTAATAGGCGTCTTGATGGTTGAATAATATTTTTTGCCTCTTTCAAATATATCAAATATATATTTCGAGTTGCCACTCGAAAAAGGTTGGGAACCTGTGAGTCCTATAGTGTTTGTAGTAGTTCAAAATGTAGCAAAAATGTAGTAGGTGGTTAAAAAATGCGAGCGCTTCGCGCTACACATGCCATGAGTGTATGCAAGCGTTTCATGGCTATCCAGGCAGTCAGCCAGGCAGACACTTGCGCTATTTTATATAGTAGTTATAGTAGCGCAGAAATCTGCCTAGTTGACTGAGTAGCCTAACCGTGGAACGCTCGCATACCCGACATGGCACGATCACATACGCTCACTCACACACATGCAGGTTACGCGAGCGCTCACGCTACATACTAGTCTCACTAACTCACACAAGTTATATAAAACTAACATTAAAAATGGTATCCTCTCAAGCCGCGTACTCATTAGCGAACATGAGCGTGTAATGTAATGCTCGCTAATGTGGACGCCGTGTACACACTTGCCGTGCAACCAACCGCGAGCCCCTTTGTGTTCGCGCCAAAAACCGACACCGACGTTGCAGAGCGCGCGCAAAGTATGCGCGCGAACGCGTACACATTTACAAAATTTGTTGCATGCGCATGTTCGCTAATGAGTACGCGGCTTTAGAAAGTCGAATCCACTGCACCGGTACTGGACTGATATCGGCGATATTTGCGATTTTATTTGAACTTGAAATTTGAACGAAAAACAACGATATTTATTTATTTAATAATTACATGGAGAGGCGGCATAGCCGATAGGCCCATGGGGTTTGGTATCAGTTAAAAATCAAAATAAAAAAAACAGTATTATAAATGAAAAAGAAAGAAAGAGAAGACAGTATTGCCAAATTTGAACAAAATAAAAAAAAAAAAAAAAAAATAAAATAAAAAAACAAAGATAAAAAAATAGTAACAAAAATAAAAATAGAGATAAAAAAAAAATAAAATAAAAAAAAAAAACAAAAAAAATAAAATAAAAAAGAAAAACAAACAAAAATAAAAAAATAAAAAAAAAAAAAAAGATAAAAACAAAAATAAAATTAACATAAAATAATAAATATGAAAAATAATTAACATGAATTTAAGAGTTACCCATTGTTTTTTAAGAATAAATCTAGCTGATTTTTATATAAATTAACATTTTTTGAAGTTGGAAGACTATTCCAAACTTGAACCACTCTATGTATGTATTTGAAAAGAATGAATCTCTAACAATCTTATTTGATTTTTCTTTTCGAAGTCTAAGAGTATGACCTCTTAGATGAGGGTTCTCATTGAACATAATGAGGTTGGTCATATCACATGAATAATGATTATTTATTATTTTGAATACTTCAATTAAATCACGTCTTAAACTCCTCGTCTCCAATGTGGAGAGATTCAGTCTTTTCAATCTTTCATGATAAGGTAGTGATCGAAGTTCGGATGGCATTTTTGTAATTCTACTTTTGTAATTCTCGAGACATAGAATATCTTTTTTTAAATGGGGATTCCAAACATTATATGCATACTCCAATTTCGGTCTGATATATGACTTATATATATTTTTAACAACAAATTTTCATCCAATGATTTGAAGACACATTGAACTTGAACACAACTTGAACACAAGATATTGAACTTTAAAAAAATAACACTTTATTTGATTGCTTATTTGAAAAATTATTTGCATTACAAAATAAACCCAGCCAGTCGTGAGTATTCACAGCTCGTTTACCCTATAAAAAAAATACTTTTCGAGTGTGAAAATGGTAAAATTTAGCAGAGAAAGGGTTGCAAGTTTCAAAATTAACACTGCATTGTGCGAAGAGAGGTTGTATTTCATAAATATGAATATTTTTGCATACATTACGAGTTTATGCTATAAACCTATTATATTAAAGGGTTTGTATAAAAAGTAGAGGGGTGTATTGCACGTGTTACCCCAACGAAGAGTGGCGCAAGTGTGAACATTGGGAACGTGTCATGGGAACTTATTTAATATAAGTTTCCCCAGAGAGGAATCCAACATTCACACCCTCTCACACCCAACAGTTCTCTATTATTACGTTTCGTCCAAACTATGGCTGGTAGTTTACATCAGCCACCCTTTACGCTATTTAATACACGCATACATATTGCTCAAATAAATTAAGAGTGCCTATGTACGGTTCGAATACAAACAACCAGCTAAATCTAACCGACAAATGAATAGGAAAACTAATACGGAAAAACACTCATAGGAAACATTTCGATGTCAATATTGGTCATATGGATGAGCGCAAAGTGCTTCACTGGACCACAATTGAATAAACACGACCGAGGCATAATCGAATTGCATTGATAGAAAATCATACATATGTATCTATGTATGTATGTAGGTACGTATGAGTTTTCACGTTGAGACTTTGACCCATTTTTCGGAACTGAGTTTGCCCATCTCTACTCCCTGAAAGCGCGAGGCAGCAGAAAAGTAAAAAAAAAAAATTCGGGTGTGGCCAACCCATGACTTTATCCATATATTTGAGGAATACAAAGAGTAACGAAATTATTTTTTTAAGTATGTAAGTAAATAAAACGCATACACACCACCACACCAACCAAAATACATACATACATATCATGAAATCACTGTGTTGAGTGCGCGCGCGTGTGTAAAATACGATCATCGGCATATATTCAAATGAGAAAAACTACCACTTCCGGTCGGCGGATTTTGATCAAAATCTTATCAGATCTAAAATTTTATATGGAAATTATAAATGTAAATTTTCGACTTGATCAATTGAGCAGTTTCTGAAATATTCTGTGGTAAACTTTTCGACAAAAAAAAAACCCTACTTCCGGTTGATTGATTTTAATGATTTATTTTTTATAACTAGCAATTTCTCTCAGAATTACAACATTACAATATTGTGACGATATTACATATTTAAAAGGCCGAAAAAAATAAAAACAAAAAATCGTTCAAGAGTAAACTGCCACTTCCGGTAAGCGGCTTTTGACCAAAATCACAGTATCTATTACGGCTAACGTGAAAACTATAAATATGAAATTTCGACTTAATCGACAGGGCAGTTTCGGAAATATTCTGTGGTAACAGGATTTGTGAATTTTCTACAAGAAAAAAAACTACTTCCGGTTGACTGATGTTAACCAAATTCCTTATGTCTCTTACACCGTACGTGAAAATAATAGATATGAAATTTCAGCTTGATAGACTATATAGTTTTGGAGAAAACACACATACAGACACACACACAAGTACACAGACATACAGACATTTTCCAGAAATCATGAAAACGTGATCAGGGGATGATACTTGATACAAATCAGTCAAAATCTCGAGGTCAAATTTTCACACGATCACAATACTTTAGCGACAATTTTGTATCGAAACGAGTGTAAAGTGAACCAACTCAGAAGATCGCTATGTGTAAGATTTAAAAATAATATTTGGTTTGCAGATCTCATTTATGTACATTTATAATTTTAAAACCACATTATAAGGTATTTTGGTACGGTTATTTTATACAGTATTGTAATCACATAAAAATAATAAATATGCCAGCTTCACCTCAAACACTGAAAGTAAAACGATGTAAAATTTTTTATGCCTGCTGCTATTTTAAATAAAATTATATCTCACATAAACCTTTGCGTAATAACATAATTTCTCAAAGATTATACCTAATGAGCATAATTTGAACATTTCACGACATCAAAACACAACAAAAGCCTTCAGCACAGGTAGAACATTTAAATTTTGCCAATAAGTTAAGCGCGTTTTAATGTGAATACGCTACCGTTTTTTATTATAAGCACATATGTACGTACATTATAATAAAAACGGTACATGTACATACATATGTAGGTATTATATACGTATGTAGGTAATACGGGATGATACGTTTCGAATGAATGGAATAACAGGATATATATGTAAATATACATCTATATACATTTATATACATATATGTATATATATGACATATAAATATAAATAATATATAAAAATGACATATACATATAAGGAGTTAAGTATACATTTATATACACATGTACATACATATATCATCCTTGAAGGAATGATGATGATGATAATTATATCATCATCATCATTTTCATCCTAAGAGATGAAGGCCTCTCAAATTCTCTTCCACTCCTGTCTGTCTTGAGCAATCTGCATTCACTTGACTCCACACAATCTTCTCAATTCGTCAGCCCATCGTCCAATCGGTCTACCTTGCTTTCTTTCACATCCTCTCGGATACCGTTGCAGTATTTCTCGCGTCCATCTGCCATCCATTCTTCTCGCTATGTGTCCACTTGAACTTTTTCACACTTTGGTCATGCTTTTTCATGCATTCCTCTTACGATATTTTATCATTATACCAAGCAAACATTTTTTCATGCTTCTCTGTGCGCACTAGATCTTACGTCACATTCTTGAATTCAGCATCCACGTTACACATCCATACGTCATAACTGGCAGTACGCATTGGTCGTATGCCTCCTTTTTTAAGCCTAGCAGAATGTTGAATTTAAAAACTATGTTAATTCTTCCAAAAGCGCTCCATCCTAGCTTCACTCTTTGTTTAATTTATTCTTCTTTAAATCCAATCATGTTCGCCAATTGTACTAGGTATAAATAACTAGATAATTATATACCCGTTGAATATCAACGAATGTTTGTGTACGTGAGTACATACATATATGTGTATTTAATAGTTTTTATAGTTGTTGCATAGATGGTGCGTTATAATACAACACGTAACAATTTAGCAAAGTCGCGAACCTATTCAGAATTTATATTGTCAAATTGTAGCAGGCTCGCCTGGTGATCACGGGTTCAAATCCCACTCGCGCGCGGACGGTTCGTGCCTTTTAATCATTTGCCGAGGCTAGCGTTATCAGCAGACAGACAGACAGACGGATTTCGGCTATTCTATATATAATGTGGAATTTTCACCCACTATGTATGTACATAGTAGTTAGTGGATACATAAATTGAAAATCTATATACATATATAAAAATCAATGTCTGTCTGTTTGTCTGTCTGTTTGTTTGTCTCTTATACATAGGCTCCTAAACCACTCAACCGATCGCGATGAAACTTTCAGGACTTATTGTGATCATGCCGGGGATGGTTCCTGTGAAAAAAATCTGGGGAAAACGGGAACGGGAACGGGCCTGCTCACGCGTCAGATAACGTACTAGGAACGGGAACGGGAACGGGATTGGGAACGGGATTGGGAACGGGAACGGGATCTGGAATGGGAACGGGATCGGGCATTACAACGCATGCCGGGTCAACTAGTATTTCATAAAATATATTTTTAATGTGGCTTATTTGATGTCGTATACTCTTCACTTTTTGGAAAAGAAAATTATCGTCTTTCATAGTGAAGTTACAAGTGAAAAACACTGACAGCCAGTAACTTCTATACAATATATATTTTACATAGTTTAACCAGACCGTTGATAGCCGACGCTTAGTTCAATAAATCCCAACGTCGAAATTCATCAAATAATTATAATCCCGTGCAAGTTTCGCAAAGTTGCGGTGCCCTGTATTCGATATTGTTTCGGGACTTTCGTTTGAGTTAAAGGAAAGGGCCCATTAATCGCTCTGTTTCAATTAGCGCGACTCGACTGCCGGCACTGAAGTAGTTAACCAACCACCACTTGTCGCATTGCACTTAGTGCCAGCCCTGAGCCAAAATAACTTATCGCAGGGGTGATAACCGCGCTTTAACAACTGCGGCGTGGCACAGCCCTGGTTGGCGCCACTCGTGACGGTATCGATCAAGTGTTAACCCACTTTGAAAGACGAATGCCTAAACCAGCACTTGTAGATCGAAAACGAAACATCGAAGTCACCTAGCAGAAAGTCAATTTCCAATACCAACCCTCGAAAGCGTACGAAAACGACAAGATAAATTTTTAAAGAAAACAAACTACAACTCAAGCTTTTAATAAAACATTCATTTCAATAGGCGATCTTGTGATGCAGTTGTTTTTGTTACCTGGCTTTTATAATCATGTTAAATCAGAGACGGTGTCTTCTTACGGCGTTGATTCCTTTAGGCACATTTTTTTCAAATGCCATAATATCATATTTTCAATGCAAAAATCAAAACAAAATTAGTTCAAATAACACACACTGACAGAAAGATACTCTTGAAATCGCAAAACAAATTAATTTTTCGGGTGAACTCTTTTCTGTGGCCGGTACGGCGAGTATGCATAAAACTTAAGCCCAACTTTATTCATTTATAATATAATCCGATTCATTGAAAATGGCTATCGATATTTATGTAGATTGTAATCCATTTTTAATCAAAACAATAGCTTAAGTTTAAATGAATTATATTACGGCAGATCGAGCGGGATTTATGAATTGTGAAATATTACATTTTCATACATTTTCCCCACTCTCTGTGCTAAAACCAACAAGTAACGAATATCGAATATATGTACCATGAAAATTTGCTACGCATACATACACTCTCTGCGCATACAATTTTTATCGAAACGTGGAGCTTTTTAAGTGATTGAACGTGTTATTGTTTATCACAGTAGTTTTGAAATAAATTAAATATAAATCAAACATTATGATATTTGTACCACATCAAAAACTGCTTAAGAAGACTTTGTAGGTATATCATTTTTTTCTTATTTTAAAGAAAATTCTATTCAATTCTAATGAAATCAATACATTAAAAACTAAAAAAACTTTTGAAGCTCATCAAAGAATATTACGTAGAACTATCTTTGCCGTCAATGTACATATGTACCTGTAGTAAAAAGTTTAAAACTTTGAACCGTATGAAAATGTTGAAAGTTCTTCCATATCTCGTTTAGTATCAATCGAAAGGTGAACTTTCACGTGTGTACGTTGCACTTACTGTTTTATAGCAAGCAAAATTTTAATGTAATTGGCTTGATTGCGAACGAATAGCATTGCTATCGCGCCGGAGAGCCACACCAAGATGTAAAAGTTTATTTGTGGCTGTTAGGCCATCGCAACTACGGTTATGTTAGTCAGGTCCAGTATGTTCGGGTACTAGTACTGGCAAACTATGCACAGTTTATGTTTGTGCCAGTAAAACTAGCACCAGGGTTAGTATAAAACGACGACGAGCCACTATGTTAAACCGGTCGCTGGAACGTGCTGTGTTAATTAGTGCTCCCTAATGGAAAACTCTTGCACCGGTCAATATGGGTATACATCCGCTAGTTTTGTTCAGCCAACTTTTGATATGTACGCTAATTCGACCAGTTAAAATGTTACGGAAGTCTTTTCAATGCACCGGATTAATTTCAACGCTGTACATAGTACGCAATGCCTAATAATTAATTACAATGAAAACGTGTAGAGAGGCAACATTTCACCGATGCGGTAATTATTTTAGTTACATCTACATATAACATTTTCAGCAAAATTTTCCAATATTGAAATACATGACGATTTTATATTCCACTTCAACCAATATTAAATATTAATTTTAATCTGATTGGTTTTATCGAGCATATTATGTATTTATTGATTTTTTCGGATATATGTATATATGTAGATGTATTTAGGTTTATAATAATCATATTGTAGAGATAGATGATAATTATTTATACCTAGGGCAATTGGTGAATATGACTGGATGTAAAGAAGAAGAAATAAAACTAGAATGGAGTGCTTTTGGAAGAATGAACGTAGTTTTTAAATCCAACATTCCGCTATGCTTAAAAAAGAAGGCATACGACCAATGCGTACTGCTAGTTATGACGTATGGACGTGAAACTTGGACGCTAAATTCAAGATTGCTACGTAAGATCCAGTGCACACAGAGAAACATAGAAAGATGTATGCATGGTATAACAAGAAGAAGTATGACCAAAGTGGCAGATATAGCAGTACGTGTGAAAAAGGTGAAGTGGCAATGGGCTGGACACACAGCTAGAAGAATGGATGGCAGATGGACACTATAAATACTGGAATGGTATCCGAGAGGATGTGAAAGAAAGCAAGGTAGACCGAGTGGAAAATGGCTCAAGACAGACAAGAATGGAAGAGGATTGGAGAGGCATTCATCCAGCAGTGGATGGTGAACGGCTGAAAATGATGACGATGATGATGAATAATCATTATATGATTTAGCATAATGAAAATTTTATTTAAGCCGATCATACAAAAGTGTATATTATAACCAATTCGTACGGGTACATTTCTCTGTATTGTATGATAAAACACATATTCAATTTCCGAAACGTGGTGAATTTTCTGTTGATACTTTGCTCTCTATGTGCATAATTATAATGTTAACGATTCGCAACCGGCATAATTACAAATTTGATTAAATTTATGAAACAATCAACACACGCCGATTGCGAGTACGCAAAAGTACGTGCACAGATTACGCTTAGAATTGCGCTATGCTAGTGACGAGGCGGTATAAAATTTTTGCGTTAAGCTTAGATCTCTTTTTAATCGATTTTCGATGAAAAATATGTTTGTCCGATATAATCGCTTCGTTTGATGGGTATTTAGTAGCGGGGAAAGTAGCCGAGAATGGCGAATTAAGTCGCGATTAAAGCTAAGGGATTTGCATGGTGGAACAAACCCTACAGTGGCAATATCTCTTTCTCGTCGACGCACATACACTAATGTTCCCTTTACATTTAAAAGGGCATTTTGTCCCCGGCCAGGGCTCAAATCTTGCGACCGAGACGCAGTTTCGTAACTCGCGCCCGTTTTATTCGCGGTAATTACCGCCTGACTTATACGCGAAGTTAACTTTGCGAAAACGGTAAATCGCGTCTCTATGACCTTTCTATGTAAATTCCATCACCGAGTCGCCTGTACCCGAATTACGGCCCTTTTAATAAATATGTAAATGCGACACTACCTTTACGAAGCGGTGGCGATGAGAAAAAAAATCGCATCATTAGTCCTGGCGAAAATATTCGACGCATTCAATCCGCAAGCAGTAGCATAATTCGAAACGTGTGGTCACAGCACGGAATACCAATACACATTCATACTCCATGACGCAGATCGATTATTCCCATAGACGTCCAATCGGCTGAATAAAATTCAGCGAGCTATTAAAATTAATCCGACCGTTTTCTACGCTCGATTTGTGCAATATAAACTTCGTGAATACTGTATGAATGAAACTTTTTAATGGTTCAATTAAATATCGTATCGAGGAAGAAAGCTTCTGTTGACGTTGCAAATGAGCACGCTCTAGCCGTGAGCAAACTTATGTAATTGAATCTAAAACATTAAGTCGATGTTGCAAATCTAAACCACTGCACTGGATGCATTGCACTGCGTTTTCATTTTTATTAGAAAAATTTTCAACGTGAAATTTGCCACGGTCGTTGAAGAGTTCTCGAGAATACTTTCCGCAAAAACTTTACCAATTTATAACCGAAGCCTTGATGATAGCAAAGAGGGAAAGATAAAGAAAAAAAAAATAGCCGCCCACCGCGTACAGTAAATTATGTTCTTTGAAACGTTGGCGGAGAGCTTTTAAAAGCGTCTATTTTGTCTAATGAAGTTGTTGATTTTCACCAGCTAATACTCACTTTAAATATATAAAGCCAAATTAATGTGTTTACTTAAGTGCCGTATTTTATTTTTTTAATGAAAAAAATTAACTTCAGAAGATTCATTTTTTTATTACAGCTGCCTATTGTTCGTGTTTTTTTTTTTTTTTTTTTTTTTTTGTTGATATTCTTACACAAAGTCATATCGCCTTTTAATATTTTACTTAAAGCGAACGACTGCACATAATATGGAAACCTCTGGAGATGTGTAACTTGGAAGCTATGTATGTACATATGTACATATATGAAAAGTATGCGCCCAGATGTACTCTTACGTCTTCCCTGAGAGGGAGTTTCTATTGAAAACCTTAGTGTACGACAGCTTCAATGCTTGACTTTTGATAAAATTTCAGCCTGTACGTTAAAGTAACACATTCAGACATCAGCCGAGAGCCACGTTTATTTATTGTGTGTTTGTTTGTGTCGACGAATACGCAAATATATGTACAAGTGTCGACGAACGAGAACGACATGTCAAATTCTACCTTTTTTTTCATTTTTCTCTTATTACACCTCGTCGAATTGGAAGTTCTCAACACTTGACCGTACCGCATCAGGGCTAATCAACCACAGCAACATTGAAAGTTATTTAGATACAAAAGCCTTAAATATAAAGCCGAAATTCGTCTGTGTGTGTGTCTGTGTGTATGTCTGCTGATAACGCTCGCCTCGGTAAATAATTAAAATATTTGAGGAATACAAACAATAACGAAATTAATTTTTTAAGTAGGTAAGTAAATAAAACGCATGCACACCACCACACCAACCAACATACATACATATCATGAAATTACTGTGTTGATTGCGCGCGCGTATGTAAAATACGATCTTCGGCATATATTCAAATAGGAAAAACTACCACTTCCGGTTGACTGATTTTAATGATTTATTTTTTCGTAACTGGCAATTTCTCTCAGGATTATAACATTACAATATTGTGACAATACTACATATTTAAAAGGCCGAAAAAAAAAAAAAAAACAATCGTTCAAGAGTAAACTGCCACTTCCGCAAGACGGATTGATTCTGATACACAGACAAACGGACATTTTCCAGAAATCATGAAAACGTGATCTGGGGATGATACCTGATACTAATCAGTCAAAATCTCGAGGTCAAATTTTCGCACGATCACAATACTTTATCCGATTAGGATAAAGTAAAAAAACTAGAACATCGCACGAGTGGGATTTGAACCCAGTATCACCAGGTTGAGAGGAATCGTGCTTACACTATCTTCCAAACGGAGGCGATGACGGATGTGCTATAATTGGCCAATATTTATTCTTAAATGGTTCGTGACTTTGCTAAATTGTTACCTTGTTGTTATTATAATGCGCCACAGATGATGCTTGGTTGCATACTAGATGCAACAACTATAAAAACTCTTAAATTTAATATTATTTTTCAGTAGGGATGATGAGAAATCGCTCCGTTGATATTTAACGGGCTTACACTAGTAAGTAAATAACAATTCAAGTCGTAATTCACGATAGTTACACTGTGCAAATATTCCCATACAGACGATATTCAATATTTGTAAGCGTTATTCATTTACTGTGAAAATACAGTTAATGTTGAAGCACCGTTTCTAGAAATACAATTTCATTTAGTCTTACAATCCAGTAATAAATGTTACTATTGTCTTATGATGCTGTTGTCATGCATACATATATATGTACGTAGGTACACATAAAGATAAAGATGAGGTTGAATTACCCTGTATTTTCTAGTTTTCCATCGTTTGAATGTATTGTTTGCATTGAAAGCTTGCGAAGTGTAACATTTTAATGATCACTTCGGTTGAAAGAAACTTTCGTATCCGTCGTTTGCGTGTATAACCAATTAATTAGCACTTTCCGGGATGAAGCACAAATGCCAGAACATAATACAAACAACTTTACGGATCTCACTTTAAAATCAAAGCAAAATCACACATCGCTACACGGCATAGGACGAGTGAAATGTCGACATGTAAAATTATCTGTCCTAATTGCTCAAAACATGTGCTGAAAAATTAAATATCCCTTTACCGTGTGCAGACATATTGCTCTGCAATATTTTGTCTGGCATGTCAACATTTACACACGGTACATTCTACACGTTGATACAACAATTTGACATTTTTAAATATAAGAGATAAACGACAGACGTCGGAGCTTCAGTGTAAATTGTTTTGTCGAACGGTTTGATACGAGGCGCTTCGAAAATGGCCAAATTCACCATGTTGTTTCTGCTGATTGGATTCGTTGGTGTAAGTTGACCTTATGTACAAATTGTTGCAATTATTGATTTTTTCAAAGTCGTTACGTTATCCATACATACATATGTATATTTAAATTTCGATGCATCTACGCTTCTACGAATTTTCAATATAAAGTTTAAATGAAAACTCTTTAACGATAAGTTCATCGCGATAATTTCGATTATTGTTACGTACGTTCAATATTTTTTCAAACATCTGCACACATATTTATTCACGTGGTTTACCTTAACTTGTGAATATTACGCTTATACCTTCCTATAATACAATGATTTTTACATTGTGCGCATGAAACATTTCAAAGGTGAAAAATGCTTTAATTTAATGGTATTTTTTCAGCACACCACCATGGGTGCACCACAGATGGATGCTAGTTTAATGTCGTTGTACGGTGCACCACCATCTCCAGCTCCACCGGGATGTGCTGCTCCACCAATGATGGACACAGCTGCCACCGTACAACAGATGATGACTGCAATGATGCCCAACTATGTCCAACCATCGATGCCTCCAATGATGATGCCGCCAATGATGCCACAAATGATGCCACCAATGATGCCACAAATGATGATGCCACCAATGATGATGCCGCCAATGATGATGCCGCCAATGATGATGCCACCACCCACGGCAGCTCCAGTAACAGTCGCAGAAGCTCCAACATCAGCCCCAGAAGCTCCAGCAGCAGCCCCAGAAGTTCCAGCAACAGCTACTGATGCACCAGCATCACCCACAGATGCACCAGCATCACCGGTAGATTCACCAGCTGCAATGGGACCTCCCGCTGACAGTCCACCACCACCAACCACTGGTCCAGTAGATTCCTATGGATACCCAATGTAATTAAATCAATAAACAATTTAAAATAAAACAATAGTAACACTGTCTATTCACTTTCCTTACCTTACATTTCAATGTTGTTACTTTATCCTAATCGGATAAAATATTGTTTTTTTTTAATCCCTGCTCGATTTAACGTGGCTGTTTCACTTATTGACAACATTTACCGTTTGTCTAGTGTTTTAAGAAATATACTTTATAGTGGCTTCGCGTTGCCTTATGGAGAGAAAAGAAGGCACAATGAATTAGTGGGTTAGAAGAATATTGAGTGGCGATCGATTTTTTATGGAACCATCTCGACAACTAATTCAGATAAACTCGCAAATACTAACATGAAATGGCCAAATTGAATTTAGTGATATCCAAATTTCACCAGCAGCGATACTAACAGTCCATAAAACCTTTTGACTGTATCGTACATATATTTTGATTTAAAAAAGACAATTTTTTATCATGAGATTGGCAGCAGTGCGCCATCTAGAATATTCGAATAAAGTTTATTATCACTGAAAAAACACATATGTACGAGTTGAATTTATTTTGGAATTTTTCTACTTCTCAACCATATACATACATACCTACAGATTCTACATTTTTTTGATTAATAATGATAAACTCAATATTGTAAAATATTTTGATATCAAAATGAAAAAATTTCAATTTAATTTTTTTTTTCTGCATACATCTGAACTGCTATTTTACAAACATTCATAAATTATAATATAAGGGAGCCAAATGAAAATACTTTCGTATAATATTTTCGACCTACTAAAGTGTGGAGGCCGCCCTCTATACAATATCTTAGCGAAATTATTTACAAAATGTATTCTAGAGCAAACTGTTCCGAATTTATGGAACAACGCGTCCATAATTTTAATTTATAAGAAAGGGGACAAGGAGGATATAAAAAATTACCGCCCCATTAGCTTACTCTCCACAGTCTACAAGATCTTCACGAAGGTAATAACGCAGCGGCTCAAGGCAACGCTCGATTCTAATCAATCCATGGAACAAGCAGGGTTCAGGGCCAATTTCAGCACAATGGATCATCTTCAGGTGGTAAGTGAATTGGTTGAGCGCGCGAACGAATATCGCCAACCACTATGTTTAGGTTTCATCGACTACGAGAAGGCGTTTGACTCAGTCAGTCAAACAGCCGTACTGGATGCCCTCCAGAAACAAGGCGTTGCGCAACCGTACGTCAGCCTGCTAGCTGCCATCTACAAAAGGCAACAGCCTCAGTTCGTCTCTTTGAAGACACGGAGCAATTCGGTATTGAGAAAGGTGTTAGGCAAGGAGACACCATTTCTCCTAAATTATTCAATGCGGTGCTCGAGGACATATTTAGGTCGCTGGAATGGCAAAAATCAGGGGCCAAGATTAACGGAAGACATTTGAGCCATCTAAGATTCGCTGACGATATAGTTATAGTTGCATGTAATTCAGTAGATTTACAAAATAGATTAACAGAATTAAGCAACAAAAGTATGAAAGTAGGCTTAAAAATTAATTTTAACAAAACTAAAATTATGTTTAATGAATTCTGCACGCAAAACGTAGTCACAGTAGATAATTGCATTGTAGAGATAGTTGATATTTATTTATACCTAGGACAATTGGTAAATATGACTGGATGTAAAGAAGAAGAAATAAAACGAAGAATGAAACTAGGGTGGAGTGCTTTTGGAAGAATGAACATAGTTTTTTAAATCCAACATTCCGCTATGCTTAAAAAAGAAGGCGTACGACCAATGCGTACTGCCAGTTATGACGTATGGATGTGAAACTTGGACGCTAAATTCAAGAATGCTACGAAAGATCCAGTGCACACAGAGAAGCATGGAAAGATGTATGCTTGACATAACAAGAAGAGATCGCAAACGAAATACATGGGTAAGAAGTAGACCAAAGTGGCAGATATAGCAGTGCGGGTGAAAAAGTTGAAGTGGCAATGGGCTGGACACATAGCGAGAAGAATGGATGGCAGATGGACGCGAGAAGTACTGGAATGGTATCCGAGAGGATGTGAAAGAAAGCAAGGTAGACCAAGTGGAAGATGGGCTGACGAATTGAGAAGAATGTGTGGAGTCAAGTGGATGCAGATTGCTCAAGACAGACAAGAATGGAAGAGGATTGGAGAGGCCTTCATCCAGCAGTGGATGGTGAACGGCTGAAAATGATGATGATGATGATAATATTTTGTACCTACATACATAACAAAATTCCGGAAATACATCTCATCTATGGTTTTTAAGGACCGAGGAAAGACGATCTTCCACTTTTGACCCGTTATCAACGCTTCAGACTCTCGTCCAAATCCAGTGGACCCTCAAAAAGGTTTTCCCGATTCGGTAAAAGGGTTTTTCGCAAAGTGCTTTCGTCGTGAAACAACAGAATAATCCCGCTGTTAAGGTTACAGTTCTCGTGAACACTCTCTGTACATCTTCATTTTAATTATTATTCGCATTGTGTAAATCTATTTTTATTTTATTCGTTTTCATTCTAGGCTGAAAAAGTTCACCGTATTCAAATTCAACGTAAAAATGATTAATTGCGCATAATTTGATTCATTATATGAATACAATATCGCTTTAATATCTTCGGAGATGTACTTAACTAATAAAATTATTATAAATAGAGTTTCTTCAAATTGAAATTAGTTAACGAGTTTTAAAATGTATGAAATAATTTCACCGCCGAAAAACATTTCTTATTTTCCATACTCAGTTAATTAATCAATAACACAAGAAGAGTCATCTATGTAGAAAAACGGTTACTTACTTGAATTGTTACAAAACCAATAAATGATGAGAAATTATAAAATTCAGAAAACCTTCAACAAAACTAATATTTTTCATTATTGCTACTGCGTTTAAATTTAAAGTCATATCTGTTACTCAAATACGATTCAAAATAGATTGTTTTTGTTCAGTTTTGCTATTTGTATACGGTTGTATACCTATTGTACCTAAACGAAGCTATGTTGCTACAAATTTAAAAAAAAATTCACCAAAATACATAGGATAATGTCTGCAGAATATTAATTTTCATCGCATAATGACAAATATATTTTTACTGTATCCATATCAGATCAAGTATTGTGATTGTGCAAAAATTTGAACTCGACATATGCCTTTCTTTCACATCTTCTCAGATACCATTCCAGTATTTCTCGGGTCCATCTGCCATCCATTATTTTCGCTATGTGTCCAGTGTGTGTGCTATGTTTTTCACACGTTCCGCTATATCTGCCACTTTGGTCATGCTTCATACCCATGTATACTCATGTATACCCATGTATACCCATACTCTTACGATCTCTTCTTGTTATACCGAGCATACATCTTTCCATGCGGTGTGGAAAGATGTATGCATCTTTCCTCGGTGTGATAAATAAATCATCAAAATCGGTCAACTGAAAATGAGACTTTTTTCTTATAGAATAGCCAAAAATATTGTAAAGCAAGAAATGTTTCGATATCTCGCGAACCACTTATATGTAGTATCTATAATTTTAGAGGAAATGGTATGAAGAGTTATGATTTTGGTTAAAATCCGCTAACTGGAAGTGGTAGTTAAGTAGTAAATAAATAATAAGATAGTAGTAGTAAATAGGGGTAGTTTACTCTTAATATGCTGAATACGGTGGCCAATAACCCAGTGAATCAGAGATATGTATATGATGTGTCTGTGTGTGTGTGTGCAGATTTCCCCGATATTTACTTTATCCATATTGGATAAAGTATTGTGATCGTGCGAATATTAGACCTCGAGATTTTTTGACTACTCTTCATATTACTCAAATAAATGGATAAAGTCGTGGGTCGGCAACACACACTGACGTAAAGTTGAAACGGAAACTTATTATGAACATTATATTTATAAATAAATATGAGTAAATTGTCACGCGGTGTTTTAATTTGGCAAACGCCACTACGAAAGTGCGAATACATTACATACTCGTACGCGATCATATTTTTCAGCCGATTGACATGTTTAATTTAAACAAACACGCCGCACTGAATTTATTGCTTGACAATCGTCAAACATGTACACCGTCGATATTGTCAAATATTTACATAAACGAAAGAGTAATTGTGTGATGCATCCGCGATCGCGATATACATATGTACCTATATATACTGGAACGTGGCCGCTGAAAGTTCCAGTGTTATTGTGAAGAGTGCTGCAAGGGGTTGCTGCGCAAACCGAAAGCACCATGTTCTTCAAACTTTCTTTATTTTTGCTAGGATGCTTCGCCATCGTAAGAAACAACCTAGTTGGAGTCTAAGATTCTTTTAGAATCACTTTGATTAAAATTTTCTTTGTTATTATTCCATTTCAGAACAACTGCAACTCACACTCGGTCTACTCTTACAACTGGCCATGGAACACAAACACGAACACGGGATGTCAGAGTTGCAACACTCAACCCCAGTGGCCTAGCTGGCCCAACACGCAATCATATTGGTACTGGCCATCTTGGCAATATCCATCGTGGAACAACCAATTGGCGCAATACCAAAAACCAGCAGTAGTGCCTACCCTTCCTGTACCACCGACACTACCACCACCAGTTCCAGTTGATTTTGCCGTTAATCCAGTAGCTCCAATTATTGATATAATGCCACCAACCCCACCAACACCAGCACCACCAATAGATGCAGCCGCAGCTTACGTACCAGCATTCAGAGGACCCACAGATAAGGCGACTAAACTAAGACAATCGAAAAATCCAGCTGGCATTCCGTTCTGGTGGGCTTTGAACTGGTGCTTCATGCCCAGCAACATGTACTCCATGCCTTGTCATTGCTTGTTCTCCTACATTCAGTACTGCTGGATGGAACCAAAGCCGCATCCATTGTGCAAATGCGATAACGTTTGCAAATGGTGGTAATTTGTTAAAATTATATTTGAAATGTATTGGCAATAAACTACTCATGTAATATCCATTTATAATATTAATTGAAATAAATAAAAACAAATCCGAAGCAAAAATATCATGTTTAATTTTATATCACACCCCCTTCACAATGTACCTACCACCTGTTGTGTGTCAAAATATTAACATTGAATAGATTATATTGTGAGGCCTTATACAATATCATAGAAAATGTTTGGGTATAATAAAAAAAAAAAAAACATCTAAAGGTCGAATTTTGTACATACATACATATTAGGGTGAAACGGTCTTGTATGAAGAAAATTTTTTTTTTCATAATATCGAAAAGCTTGGTTGCGAGATTAGTGCTCTATCACATACCCATCATAACTGCAAAATATCTCCTAAAAACATTAATATTTTGTACTGCCCCAAGCTGCTTGAATATTGAGAAAAAATATAAAATCTAAAATGGTTAGTAGGTGGAGCGAAATTTTTTTTTTTTGAAAATCGAAATGCTTGGGCTCGGAAAAGTTGCTCTATGGGTATACATACATACATACAAAGCAAACGGTGTAATTATATTTTTTAATAATATAACTCTTTATACTTTCCAATGGAGTTAAAAATTTACTACTACGTATCCTACCTACATATGTATGTATGTATGTATGTATGTATGTATGTACATACATATGTACATACATATAGATAAAGTAAAAAGGACAATATGAGACTGATGATAACGCACATGTCTTAAGATTTTATTCTAACTCTTTAAAAAGTGTCCATAGATATATACAGACATCTATGTATGTATGTACCTATGTATTTATCAAATAAACATTCATTCGAGCCTATGTACAAGAATGTGATTTTTAATAATATCTAAATATTCATTTTCTTGGTGTAATTTAATTTAGTTTTAAGATCACCGTCGTTGTCATTGCAATTAAAATAAAAATATGTAGTAAATGGTCCAAGTCGTAAAAAAATATTCCTCTCTTTTTTTTTTTCATTGTGAAATAGTTTGAATCAACAACTCATAAAAAATGTCAAACGCGTGAATTTGACACTAAAAATTTTCCGTTTAAAAGTTTTTTTAAACGGCATATGTACATACATATGTACCTGCATATATGCATAGCTATCACCGATTTGAACAATAAAATATAAATATTATACGCGCGTGTGTATGCACAACGTCGTTGATGTAAATAAATACGCTTATTTATTTTATGTCTAAATATTGTATTGTTTAACCGTGTTTTTTCCGGTTAAAAACGTCAACGTGACAATTCACGTGAACGAAAACCCAAAAACAATACTTGTTTACACACTAGTTCAAAAAAAATATGTCAAAACTCTGCAAATATAATAAATCTTCATAAAGTTCATATATACTTTTAACTTCCCTCCATTACAATATAAATCATTCGAAATAATGACTGGAGGAGAATGAGTATGGACACTTATGCACGTACTTGTTTACTCAACTTGTGCGCTATTAAGTTGTCATATTGTATAATTTTCGTTTGATATGATGCGATGTGTGACCAACACACAATTTTTTAGCGTAATCTAAATTGAAGAAAAAATACACCATACTAAATCCGAGCCGATTTTTAAAATAAATCCTTTTTGATATTCATTCCTCTACTCTACTCTACCCATCTCGAGATTGTATTTGTCCAATTGGACATAAATCCCCTCCGTATTCTTCCATTGCTCTCTGTTCCGGGTTTTCAGTTACAAGTTTTGAAACGCATCACTTTTGCGGTGACATTCATTACTTTATCCTAATCGGATAAAGTATTGTGATCGTGCGAAAATTCGACCTTGAGATTTTAACTGATTTGTATCAGGTATCATCCCCTGATCACATTTTAATGATTTCTGGAAAATGTCTGTAAGTCTGTGTACCTGTGTGTAAAATCGCTATTAACTCAAAAACCGTTTATCCTATTAAACTGAAACTTCATATTTATACGTTTTTTACCGGCCATTACAATCCATTCGACTTTCAAAAATTTTCGTCGACCGGAAGTGGTACTTCCCTTGGAAAACCACCTAATTTTTTTATATGCAATTAAGCTATCTTTTCCACATTATTCAATTAGGTATAGAAATCCAATAAGCGATTTAATGCGACATCGATTTAAATAGTATTAGTATATTAACTAATATACATAGATGAACAATATAGATTTTTAAACTCAATCTACATTCCGAGCAATCCAAAACAATGTAATGGTACAAATTTTGAATCGGTCTGACAATTGCGAGTATTTACAGACCCGTAAACATTAATTCAATGCTTGTGCAGTTGTTCGCGCGTTTACATTCTAAATTCGTCGCTTTGATGCTGATTTATGAGTGTTATTTTTTGTCAATATTTTACTGTTGACAAACGTCAAACACACAATGTGGACCGAAACTTGTAATAAAAAGACCACACGCCACTGATAGCGCTTCAGTGTTTAGTGAGTGCGACTTTTTCAACAGGTCGTCTAATTAATATCCGCCGACATGATCAAGTTTCTCTTCTTCCTACTGGGATGTTTCCTATTCGTGAGTATTAACTTATTTCATCAAACGAGTAACAATTTGACTTTATTTTACAAACTGGGTTCGTTTTTTCTTTCAGTTTGAATACTGTGCTGCCCAAGAAGTGGCAGGGCCAACACTTAGCCGAGTCTCGCTTATCCTCGACGCAGAATCGTTGCCTGCTATAGACAAGCAACCTGCTGTTGACAGCATGGAAACCTATACTAAAGCTTTGAATTCTAGATCTAGCTCCTGGCCAGCGAGTTTCAATTTCTGGCCGATATGGTACCAATGCAAAATTAACCCCAAATTGCCAAGATGCACATGTTTCTTCAGATGGTTGTATTACTGCTATCCATACTGGACTCATCCCATGTGCTCATGCTCCAAATGGTGCCCTTGGTAATCTGTGTACCCGATCTAAATATCAAAATGTAAATTTCAAAAACCAAACTTGATTCGATTCCAATAAAGACTTGATTGTATACAACTTTTTTTTTTATTTTAAGCCATTTAATGCCTTAAACCATTCAACAAACTGCACTTCGGATAACTTTGTTTTAGTACCATTTTAGCATTTGGAACACGATACATTCAGGTTTTCTTTCCGGCGCCGTGTTTAAATCAGATTTCACTTCTTCGAAATTGAGAAAGAGTTCCCGGAGGCTTTCAACTACGTGATCATCCCCTCAAAGTAGTAAAATCACATTTGAAAATTCTACATAAGTACCTATAATTATGTATATAATAGCCGAAATCCGTCTGTCCATCTGTCTGTCTGCTGATAACGCTCGCCAAAGTAAATAATTAAAAAAAACCTGAACGTCGCACGAGTGGGATTTGGACCCGGTATCACTGATTCGAAACAGAGCGCTTACGCGGTGAGCCAAACCGGATGATAATAGGCAGGTATCAACGTGACTATTTATATAATAAAAAATTCGGGTGTGGCCAACCCATGACTTTATCCATATATTTGAGGAATACAAAGAGTAACGAAACTAATTTTTTAAGTACGTAAGTAAATAAAACGCATGCACACCACCACACCAACCACCATATATATGTACATATCATGAAATCACTGTGTTGAGTGTGCGCGCGTATGTAAAATACGATCTTGCCACTTCCGGTCGTCAGATGTTGACCAAAATCAAAGTATCTCTTACGACTAACGTGAAAACTATAGATATTAAATTTCGACAAAATCGCCGATGCCGTTTTGGAAATATTCGGTGGTAAACTTTTCGACAAAAAAAAAACCTACTTCCGGTTGACTGATTTTAATGATTTATTTTTTCGTAACTAGCAATTTCTCTCAGTAGCACAACATTACAATATTGTGACGATACTACATATTTAAAAGGCCGAAAAAAAAAAAAAAAAAACAACTAAACGTTCAAGAGTAAACTGCCATTTCTGCAGAATGGATTTTGACCAAAATCACAGTATCTCTTACGGCTAACGTGAAAACTATAGATATGATATTTCGACAAAATCGCCGGAGCCGTTTCGGAAATATTTTGTGGTAAAAGAATTTTAGAATTTTCTACAAGAAAAAAACCCTACTTCCGGTTGACTGATGTTGACCAAATTCCTTATGGCTCTTACACCTTCCGTGAAAATAATAGATATGAAATTTCAGTTTGATAGACTTGATAGTTTCGGAGAAAACACACATACAGACACACACACACACAAGTACACAGGCATACAGACATTTTCCAGAAATCATGAAAACGTGATCAGGGGATGATACTTGATCCAAATCAGTCAAAATCTCGAGGTCGAATTTTCGCACGATCACAATACTTTATCCGATCAGGATAAAGTAAAAATAAACTCGCGACTTTGGTAAATTGTTACGTTGTTGTATTTATAACGCGCCATAGATGGTACATTGTTGCATAGATGGCAACAACTATAAAAACTATTAAATTTAATATTTTTTTTCAGTACGGGTGATGAGAACGCTCCGTTGATATTCAACGGGCTTGCACTAGTATAATATAATAGCCGCCACACGGCGAGTAAGTAAGGTATCAAGCAAATTTTAACAACGATAATCTCGTTTACGTATTTGCAATTAATTACGGGTGTACGAAGCAGATTGTACCTGTAGTGTGTGTTTGTGTGTATACGTGTACTCGTGTAACGTGTAACCGTGTGTAAAATGTGCGAATTTCGCCGTTATAAATTAAAACGAATTGCCGTAGCGCAAAAGTTGAAGCAGTTAACCCCCGGGTCGTTCTGAACCCCTTACGATTTTGACTGAGGATGTGCTAAAATTAATCGCAAACTTTCCCTCTACGAATTCTGACTAGAACGCAGCCAGAATCGTTGACTTTCTGTTGAAATATCCACATTCGAAGATAAAGTACACACTAAACGACTCAACTATTCATTCGAGTAGTTTTGCACAGTGTACATATAAATGTGGTTTCGTGCATAATGGAATTACTGCACTGCACTAATTGTACTAAAATTGAACCGAGAATACGTACAATATTAATTATTCTTAATTCGCCTGAATGTGCAGTATGTTTATTTATTTATTTATTTATTTAGAGTAGCTTAAAAAGCTAATTACACACAAAAAGTATCTTAAAGCTAAAATTACAAAATTATCTATCTATTAGTACTTGTACAGAGGTGCCGTTTTAAGGCTGCCAGGAATTTGTCCACTTGGTTTATTTGTCTCGGACCATCTGGCAGTCCATTATATTCAACCACACCCCTGTACAAGATACTTCTCCTAGATCTACTTAATTTTAAATTCTTAACTATTAACTTATTCTTACCCCTAGTATGTGCACTAGTAAGTATGTATGTATGGTAGGATTATGAGAAAGCTCACGTTCACGTTCACGTGAGACCACAATTCGCGTTTCGACAAAAAGGTGTGCAAAACCCGTTGATGAGTTTTTTAATGTAATTTTGCGGCGGAAAAAGGACACGATAATCCCGGTTGGCTGCGGCTTTGCACAAAATTCGCCAAAGAGAAAATTTGTCACCTACATTTTTATTATAGGTACGCGATATTTTAATTATGTTAATCGACTAACCAAATCCAGACTCCCATGAATAAATTAGTTGTATTCAACGGGTGCGCAAGTTTGCAAAGTTTACTCTTTACAGCTGAAAATTATACGTATGCATGTAGCGTTTTGTTATTTTCAGCTCGCACAATCTGTGAGGCTCGTATTTATAAGTATATGCACTGCGAAGATACGTTAGCGTTTCCCCAAACTACAGAGGCATATATCTCCTAAATGGGACGTATAGAACGTTCAGCAATATTCCAGTGTGTATAATACATCCTATTAGAGTTTTCAGCAAACAACTCGGCCATTCTAAGGATAAGCGTACCCTGAAAAAAAAATAATAACAATAATAAAACGCCGAGTATCCGTACGAACAAAGTAAAATTGCACAATGGCGCGGTATTTAATTGCCGCAAGAGAAAATTACGAAATTTTACCCTTTATTTTTATGGAACTGAATCTACAACAATACAACACATTTTGTAGACCCATTAAGATCATTCAGAAAAAAGTTTTTTTCGTAATTTCAAAAACGTTACTCACACAAAACTCGCTCAAACATCGCTTTCCATTACCGTACCTACGTATCTATCTTTAAATAAATTTTAAGATTTTTTCAATTTAAATATGTTCCAATACTACCTTAAAAATGTGCCGTCCAATACTGTACCTATAATTCATACACAAGAAAATCAATTCTCATCAAAATTTGTTCTATCCTAAATGTATGTACATTCATATGTAGGTATATTTTTATAAATGTAGGTACTTACATACAAATAGTTTGCGTGACACACTTTGAAATATAATTATCTAAAACAATACGTTAAATTATGATCGATGATACATATACATACATATAAATAGCATCCCTTTATTGATTGATTGTGACTTTTTTTTTGTCATCGGAACGAACGTATCGGAAGTTTCGATACGCGCACATTCGTAGAAATGGATGACAGAGTGCGATAATGTATCACGCTTTATCTCAAATGAAAATATATAATACGGAGGTAGAAACAATACATATACCTTAGTGTATTCTAAACTTGTATTCAAGGTGTTTTTAGTATTTCACTCTGACAATAAGGCCCTCTCGACAAGGGGAAAATCGTGTTTCACTCTCAGGCAAAGAGCGCATTAACTACAAAGTAAACGGGAAAAGTGGAGCTAAATCACAACAGTTTACTCTTGACAGAGCGAACAAATGAATCGTATCGAAAGCGCTCTATGTAAATATATATATGTACATAGGTATGTATGTACATACCTACACGTGTAACGTAACGAGATGAACGACTTTATATTGAACAAAAAAAGATTCGTTTCTACTGCCTATTCATTGCATATGTTACAGCGAAAGCATATTTCAAGTGAAAATATATTTTCACTGGCGTTTCGGTGAAATTATATCCAAGCACATTGTCACCAGTAGATACATATACATATATTTCTATGTACTAGTGAAAATATATTTTAACAGACACTCACTGGTGAAATTATATTCGTTTCCAAACTGTCATTGAAACTAAATTTGACAGCTGTGAAATGACCAATCGAATCATATAATCTGCTGAAATATTCAATCCTAGTTATTTTGTCGCTTCTTCTTCTTATCGTGCCGTGCCCGTGATCCAGTTAGTACCAATTATAGTTTACAGTGAATCTTTGTCGATTTTATAACAATCGACTTATAATGGTCGGTTTAAGGAGAAAAGAGCACGTATTGCTACAAGTTAATGGGAGTGAAACTTTACAAAAAATTCAACATCAACAAGTCACAAACACAAACACATACGCTTACTTTTATATTCTTTCACCGATATTGATCAGTGAAACTGTAAATTCTTCGTTTGATACATTTTCACTATCTGAATTGGTAAAAATATATTTAATATGCTTTCGCTGTAACACATATGTACATATAATAACAATATCGTATCGTGCTAATTTTCCAAGCTGGGTATGCGTCAGCTTTTAAGTTTTTATCCGATCCGTATCGAACATATGTATGTATGTACATATGTACATACGTTATAATTTTTTTTTTTTACAATATACCGTGATGACCTAACAGGTTACCCCAATTCGTCACCACGGCCAGATACAATTAAATGCAATTAAATGCCAGATACAATAAAAAAAAAACTAATAACAGAAAATCATAAAAATAACTTAATGTAAAAAATAAAGGAAACTGGGAAGCTGTTGAGGACTAATATTAAACAAATCAATATTCTTTGCAACAGTATTCAGCTTACCAATAGCTCTAGCAACGGGTGAGTCCCGGAGGATACAGGATCTGGCCCAGATTGGTGAAAACATTAGCTGTGATCGAGATCCATGAGGATGTTCAGGCGCCAAAAGCTTTAACTCCTCCAAGACCGGAGGATTGAAGATGTCACCTCTTAACAGTTTATAAAAATGACAAACGAGGTGAGCATCTCTCCGAGACGATAAAGTTTTATATCGCACTGCTCCCAGAACAAAAGCGCTGGGAAACAGAAAGGCATAGTAGCCGAACTCTCTCAAGTACAACTATCTCAAGAATTTTCTTTGGATCCTTTCAATCTGTACTGAGTATGTAATGGAACTGGGACTTTATATTTCGAACCATATTTTCGCGTGCATCTGAAACGATGTTCCGTCAAAGGAGTCGAGCTTTCACTGTGTGATGCGAAAGCCCTTGCTGTCCTTGCTGAAAAATACCACATCGACGACAATGCCAAAGGTAGTTAAAAGCCACAATTTACGCCATAGTGAACCTCAGGTGAGCCGATCTGAGACGTTGGCGTCGTTGTGAAATTTTACTACGTTCGTTGCATTATTTTCATATGAGATTTTACCGCCACATGAATCTACGTATCGTACACGTGTACCCGCAAGAAACTTAATAACTGGGTTGTCTTTGTCAAAGCCTCTAATAATGAATGTACTGCACGCCGCCAAAGCCTTTGACGCTTACGAAAAGGTGACATTTTTAATTAGTGGTTTATAGGTCAGTATAATCTGTCGGCTCAACCGTTTGTTTAAGTGCATTTTTCTATTTTATATTAGGTGGGTGCAGCGGTTAACTATGAAATAACTCTACGCCTCTTACGTAGAGCGCAGCTTAACATGCAAATTTCAGAGCACTCGCTGTACTAATGTGTTTTTTTTCATGTGGCTGCTTCATTTTGTACGTCACTTCCTTCATTTCGGAAAGCAGTGTGAGCCGAGGGATCATTTTGTCGTGGAAAATATTGTGAAAGTTAAGACATTAAAGAAACAGATAAAGCTCTCTTTTTACTATAATGACGACTCTTTGCTATTTTTTCTCTCTTTCTCTCTCTCTCTCTTCACCACAAAAGTTTCAACGAAAATCTGATAAAGCTCCCAAGAGCACCTTTTCGATTTCAAATATCAAACTTCAGACGAATTTGTTATTTTCGGAACGTATTTAAACATTTTTTTTCCTTTAGAGAATTTGCTAAAGTTACACTATTCCGTTATTGAAATTTCAAAAGTTCCAACAAGTGCCTATGTACATACATACATACATACGTACATATTATATATCAAATAGAATTTTTACTTTATCTTAATCGGATAACGTATTGTGATCGTGCGAAAGTTCGACCTCGAGATTTTGACTGATTTTTTTTTTAATTGAAAGCAATGCCCAATCAGCGAAGTAAGTACACAACAAGTTAACTTGTATGATAATGTTACATGAAAACGTGTAAAAAGGAAAAAAACCCTTATTATATAGGTACATACATACATATGTACATATGTATATCAACCATCCAGCACTTCGTAGAGTTTGACGTATCAATTTCATATGAATATTAAAAATATATATATGTATGTACAATACCGGAATAGTTCAAACGTGAATTCGGACAGTTAACGGAATATCGTACAAGGTAGTAATGGTCCAAGGGTCGATTGCTACCATTCCTCCGGTGTTTACTAATAACACCAACCGTCGATGCAATCAACGTGCTTTATAGTTAGATTTTTCATCATATACCTACGACTTAACAAAACTATTATACAGTAGACATCAGACTTTTAAATATTAATTTTAATCTTGAGCCACCTATGTTTGTATGTATGTATGTATGTAAATCGTAGATGTGTGCTAGACTTTCCGGTGAATTTTTCTCATAAGCGCTTTGAACTCTTGTAAGGGTTGATAAAGTTTTGATAAATTTCCGTCGACCGGAAGCTGGAGTTTAAACGTGAATAAATTTCGACTTCCGCAGTCGAGTTTTATTTTTATTTTTAGTCAAATTATTCAGATCATCCTTTAATGTTATAATTATTTATAATATTAATAACGTCTGCTCCAATTATTATACCTACACGATAAATATTCAATCGCTCTTACTATTATTTATTCAGTTTGAAGGCCTGTGCACACCAAAGCGAAATCGCGTATAAAAACCTAGCGAATTTCGCTAGGAAAATGTAGAAAATTGCGCTCGTCTTTGTATCGCACACACCGGCCCGATTAATGCATGCCACACACGCATATCTCAAAATTTTATTGCAAATTTGTTTCAATTTTATTAATAATCAATTGTTTTTGCACTACTTTACGTAATATATCTATTATAACAGCTAACAAATATATAATGGACGTATATAATCGCCCCCGCCACCCGTTTCAAGGCAAATTAAAGTTCTCACCACGTGGCTATGCCCGAATATTTAGCGGTTAAAGCCGACTTTGCTGTCATGCGCTTAAGTGCTCCTTCCCTAGCGAAATTCGCTAGGTTTTCATACGCGATTTCGCTTTGGTGTGCTCAGGCCTTTAATAATAAAAATACGAATTCACAAATTCCCGAGTATTTTGCGATGAATCATTTACCAAATCCACTGGGGCTGTTTATATGTACCTTCCAGTTTCCGGGTTCAAATCCGATATCCGGTTTAATCCCGGGGAAGCTTTCGCCGCGACCGCGACGCCACGGTTAGTGTCCATATAATATGGCGGAACGGACGCGCATTTACGACCTCAGCACCACTCGAAGAAGCGGACGCCATTTTATGGCACGATAGCTTTCAAAATGGCGGACGACGACGCCATCATTCAATACGTCACCGACTCCCGTTCATATTTCAGTGTGTCGACGGCTCACCTCGCGTGCAAATACCCAATAAAGGTTAAATTGCCCGAGCGTGAGGCCAATGGCGGGTAAATCGGCGCATCGCTCGCAAATTTATGCTGCCATTTTTATAAATCCGACCGGATCGGTCGCAGGCCATGGAGTGCTTTGTACGAGTTGTCGTTGCAAAATATATATTTGCTTAGGATTAGAAAAGATAATATTTAAACAGAGTTATACTCGAGCGTCCCCCGAGACTCGAAACTCAGAAAATAGTGCAGATTAACTCCTGTCACTCACTCAGTTCAGTGTCTAATTACCCAATATAGAGAATAATTCCCACATTCGGACATTCCTTAGAAGCTCAAAGCCCTACTGTCAAATCTGACAGCGTATGGCTCGAAACCAACAGGGAGTATACGTGTCCTGGACACATTTAGGACCATTGCCTATTCAATAGCGATTATCTCAAGCAAACAATCATCAATGAGGTTTGACCCCATACATTAAATCGAGGCTGTTGTAGGTATGTATGTATGTATGTAGGTATATCTGATTTCCCCAATAAAATAGTAATTTGTATTTTTACTAAGTATGTATATATACAAAAAAAAAACCCGTAACTGGGGGCTTCCACTCTGAATGTCTTCCACCTTTTGAAACGACAAACTTTCGCGAGCCACCTAGCTTTAACGGACATGAGAGGTTGGGGTATTTATATATATATATTTTTAATGCTGTTTTATATAGGTATAACAACTAGTGTAAACCAGTTGAAGCGGTTTCTCACCACCCGTACTGTGAGTGTTTGTGTGGATGAGTATAGCTTTTGCATAGATTACGCGTTGCAATAGAACAACGTAACAATTTAGAAAAGTCGCAAACCTATTGAGGATTAATATTGTCAAATTGTAGCAGACCCGTCCGAACTGGTGATCTCGGGTTCGAATCCCACTCGAACACCCACATTTCAATTATTTACCGAGGCGAGCGTTATCAACAGACAAGACACAGACAGGCGGAATAGGGCTATTATGTATATACTAGTGTAAGCCCGTTGAATATCAACGGAGCGCTCTCATCACCCGTACTGGAAAATTATATATTAAATTTAATAGTTTTTATAGTTGTTGCATTTATGCAACAATGCGCCATCTATGGCGCGTTATAATACAACGAATCCCAATATATGTATAATCGAATCGAACTCTTACTTAAATATTCATATTATAATTATTAATTATAATATATATAATAATTATAATTTTGTAAGTAAAAAAACAAAAAAAAATTATAGTTTTTATAGCACCATCTATATATAGGTAATGTAATGTAATGTAGGTAGGTAAGTAGGTATGTAGGTAAAGCAGTCAAGATCGCTTGTATAGGTAATGTTTAAAAAAAAAAGCATTTTAGCAATGGGCCGTGGCTGATGCGTTAGCGTCATAACTACCGACCTGTCGTCCCGGGTTCGAACCCCACTCATTCTGATTTTTTAATTATTTTTCCTCATTTCCTATTTATTTTAACTATATAGGTAATGTTTAAAAAAAAAAAGGACTAAATCTACCACGGGCAATAGCGAATAGCATCAGTGCGAGTAACTCGAGCCTGGGGTCATGGGTTCGATCCCCACTCGTTCTGGTGGTTTTTTAATAATTTTTCCTCAGCGAGCGTTACCAGACAGACAGACAGACAGACGGATTTCGGCTATTATATATATAATATATAACATATCCAGTTTTATATCACATTTCGAAAACTTTTCGCGACCCACAGTCTGGGAACCGCTGTGTCTACGTAGCAATATTGCGCAAGTGTTGTCTCTACCTATAGGTATATTGGTGAATTTTCATTTCTGACACGTGATTTTACTCATTTTCTCAACGTTCAATTGTAATTTTAACAACGGCACATTAAGCAAAGTTTTCAGTTGTAATTATGTATATCTCATGAAATGTTCTGAAAATAAATTAAAAAAAAAAAGTAGCGAGAAATATTTCAGCGTAGCGTAAGCTCGGTTCAGAACAGCGAGCGTACGTCTACCCCTTTTAAAGTTTTAACGACTCTCTGGTTAAAATTTAAATTTGTCGCACGCGCGCTGAAAAGTGCGAAAAGCGCACAGTGGCGCGACATTTTCCAGTCTGAAAATAAAACACGGCGCACACGGTCGACTATCTGCGCTTTTCGTGAGTTATTCAAGAGTGCCTACCGGAAACTTTTGCAGTGTTTTTACGGCGACCCCTATCCCGGGGGCGATTAAAAGATTAAAAAGTGGGCGGCTCAGAAGAAGTGATCTCGGAATTCAAAGAGTTTTCGCCTTATCGCCGAGCCTCCATCTAATTTTCATGCTGTGGGTAGGTACGACATTTTTCACGTCGACCAAACGGTGAAATACGCTGAAGCGATAAGGATTTAGAGGTCCCGTTCGATCGGGGTGAAAAAAAGCGTAGGCTTTTATGGGGCCTCCGAGCGAAGCTTCTGAAATATGAGCCGTTGACTCGCGAATGGAAAACTTTCGCAAACGTATGGTGTCTACATTTTTTTTTTCCGCATAATCTACGTCTGTGTTACTTACGACCCTTCGAGCCGGTGGATGCGATTTAAAATAAATTATTTGCACTCCTATGAGAGTTTTCTTTTTCATTAAAGCACATTGAGTTAGTGGATCAAAGGTTTAAGTTTCCTCGTCGACGAGACTTTAATAGATACTAGCGTATCGTATTACATATGTACATACGTGTTCACTACATTGGAAGAAATTCTAGCCGATTCCGAAAAAAGAGCACTCGCCCTGTCGAAGCTTAATTTCAACCGGCGGCTCCGAAGCTGCATGCGGCTCTCGCTGTCATTCAACGTTTTGCGTGAGACGCAAAACGCAGACGCGCGATTTATGTACACAAAATCAAAATGAATCGTTTTTCCAATTAAGCTTTATAATACTTTTTTAAGAATGAAACTAGAATGGAGTGCTTTTGGAACAATGAACGCAGTTTTTAAATCCAACATTCCGTTATGCTTAAAAAAGAAGGCATACGACCAATGCCAGTTATGACGTATGTATGTATGTATGTGAAACTTGGATGCTAAATTCGAGAAAAGATCCAGTGCACACAGAGAAGCGTGGAAAGGTGTATGCTTGGTATGACAAGAAGAGATCGTAAGAGGAATACATGGGTAAGAAGTATGACCAAAGTGGCAGATATAGCCGAACGTGTAAAAAAACGCGGCTGGGACACACAGCGAGAAGAATGAATGGCAGATGGAGGCGAGAAATACTAGAATGGTGCCCGAGAGGATGTGAAAGAAAGCAAGGTTAACCGAGTGGAAGATGGGCTGATGATTTGAGAAGAATGTGTGGAGTCAAGTGGATGCAGATTGCTCAAAACAGACAGGAATGGAAGAGGATTGGCGAGGCCTTCATCCAGCAGTGGATGGTGAACGGCTGAAAATTATGATTTGATATAATTTGTCGAGCATTAGGAAATATCAAGAGGATAACTTATTTCGTACAGCTATCCATTTCATAAATGAACAACATTTAATTTCATTTTGAATATACATACATATGTATCTATTTATAATCCGAAAATAATATGTGACGGCTGCAAAACTTACCAATTTTGCAAGCTTTTCTCTAATTCGGCTCTTAGCTCGAAAAAGGGTTCCTGACCACTGATCTAGTGCAACTATACACAACTATGTATATTAAGATTGTTCATTTTCACGTTTATATGTATATATGTATATGTATTTCGAAACTATGATAGTATTCGGCAACCAAAAATCTATAAAGTTATAATAATTATTACATGACAGATTTTTAAATATGTAAATTTGCATATCGTCTAAAATATCTATGAAATCTAGATTCCATACAAACGTTAAACAAAATTCAGGAGCAATTATTCCCTCCCTTATAAATCGACCCTCGTTTCTACGAATTAAAGTAGAATTTTAAACGCTTCCGAGTCCTGAACAACGCTCTAATCGAAATTTAATATTAAAGAACCCTAGAAGTATTCAAAGCTACATAGTACTAAAATATAAATTAAACGATACTACGTACATAGGTGTATGGATAAAATAAATCTATTCAACAACTTTACTGCGTAGCCGAACCGAAAAATTTACGATACGAAAGATTCCACATTATATTCAATATTTGTATGTATCGAATCAATATTACCGCTATCACTCACAAAGCTTTTTGGGAATCTTCTCGCTAAGTATTCATGCGAAAGTCTCAAAATTTGAACACGCACACACAGACACGTGCGACACTTGGATATCAGTTTCACTCTGTGTCCATTATTTATTCAATGCATATACATACATCCCCCGTTCGAATACACATCAATATTGACACAAAGCTCCTTCTGCAAAAGCCACTTTTTTTTCTTGTCACTGTTGTGTTCACGTTAAGTGACAATGTTTCGTGGAAGAGGCAAAAAAAAGCAGTTGCTCTCTTTGACACACACGCAGCCAGCAACATGGTAAATCCTATTTATTTATTTATGTGTATGTTCTCGTGTAAAAGCGAAAGTTCAACGCGACATTTGACGTAACACAAATGTGTATGTATTAAATGAAAATAAAAAATATACTGCATATATGTAGGTACATGGGTGTATGTAAAATCGCATAAAAGGAAAGTGTCGCTGGGAAATATTAAATCCATAAAACTGATTTCTTAAATGGTTTATTTGAGATACATCACATTTTTGTAGTTATACAAAACGCTCTTACAATTTTAACAATCAATATCATAAATCATAGTTCACAAAAATCGAAAACTAAATATGCACCGATTAAGATTTAGATTTAATTAATATTCGCTATTGAAAAAAAAAAGTTATTTCTTAAAATTAACGAAACGCTCCTATGTATTGATGAAAATATTTAAAATTATATGGTAAAATTAAATGCTATATTCCGTGACTAGTCGTAAACATCTAAATGTTTAAACATAATGGCTATAAATGCGAAACGAAGTCATAAGTATATATGTATGTAATTCACTTTCATTTGTCATTCTGTCATTAATACTCACGAATATGTATGTATGTATGCGTTGCAGAAAATCTTTCAACTACTAATTTGTCATTTACATTTAATTTTTCCCAATTTCTTGGATTGTCATGTCATGTCATGATAAATATAATAATTAAAGTCTAATGCTAGTAATAACATATCATTACACATAAAACTATTAGAAGAATTTTTTAAGAAGTTTATTTAGTACAGCTTTAATCACCAATGTTTTGAGCTAATCAATCGTCAAGAGCATCACTTCAACAAATACAACTTTTCCTCTGTACAATATTGTTTATTTAAATGAAAATCTATTTTTTACATTAATTAAGTGATTTAATCTCAGTAAGGAGACAATAATGTTCTTATAAACAAATAACTGAAAATTGAAATCGCTATGCTCTACCAAAATACTTAAATATTCTAGGCAATTATTTCATAAAAAAGCTAATGAATAGTAAACATATTTTAGTACAATTTACGCCACTATAATATTACGTGGTGAAATCGTTTAAAAATACCTGGAAAATTTTAATACATAAAATGTCTACTCTGCGCCATAGTAAAAAAATTATAACAAAATAAACACTATGAGAGATCGATAAACTTGTTAATATGTTAGTTTATTTTCTTATGCGAAGAATGCAAAAATTTTTATAAAATGCTAAAAGTGATATTATGAATATTTATGGTACAATGGTGAATTAAGTGCACAAATTTAAAAATATTATTCGAAATACGACATAAATCTTACACTTACTGGAAGAAAAATTAAATTTTAACGTAATATCCTATGTAGAGAGAAAGTTAAATCAACTATAATCAGTTGCACTGGAATAAAAACACCTACATATATTTATTTATAACACAATTTCAATTCACATATAAGTGATACAGTTTAAAGGTTTAATGGAAGTAACATTATTAATTTATTCATCAGATCGAAAAAAGCACTTGGTGGTTTTTATTATACAGATTGCAAATGAAAATGTGATACTTTGAAAGGTGTGACCAATCAATACTAAATATTTCATACACTAGATATTTAATTTGATTCTGATTAAGTGTCCCATTTAAAACATAAAAATTTTCATTTACACTCAGTTTATATGAAATTTATTCAATATTTTTTACCAAGTATAGAATCAAAAATATATGTATATCACTTCTTGGAATAAATAGCTTACTATTTATTATAAGAAACTTCAGATTGTAATTGTACAATCACAGTGTAAGAAATCTGTAAGAGAAGAAAATTAGACATGTGTTAAAAGTTGAACAACTTTGACCTGTATACGACTTCGTGTGTTGTTAGATAAACACATTGCGTATAAAAATTTTTAGCATTTAAATATATGAAAGAAAAAAAATTCATTAATGGTTCACATCGCAAGGGACACTATATCTAAAATGTGATATTCAGCGGTTATCATTCGAATCTATTCAAATTATGTCAAAAAATTTCAAATTTTGTATCATACACGTTAATTTTTTTAAGTCAAACAAATCATTCAATCTAAAGTAACTAGATTTTTCAATCAAACCACAGATAATTCGAAAAGCCAAATATAATTTTTTT
Source organism: Parapsyche elsis (assembly GCA_022651745.1). Lineage (NCBI taxonomy): Eukaryota > Metazoa > Arthropoda > Insecta > Trichoptera > Hydropsychidae > Parapsyche > Parapsyche elsis. The sequence continues at coordinate 3,197,285 of JAGVSN010000016.1, forward strand.
CAACTTTTTAATGTACAAACCACTTTGTTTAAGAACGTTTTCACACACTGAAGTTCCAAGCGAAAATTGTCGCAAATTTTTATCTCGATGGTCGTATCGCACGAGTCGTTCACAAATTTGCTAATTCAAAGAAGTCGAACACGAGATGGACTTGTGCGGCCCCCACACCCAACGATGGTATGCTTTTGAGACGAATCTCACGAATTCCATCGAGACTTTTGTAATTCAATTTGACCCTCCAGCGTTTTCGCCAAATAAATGACTAGAAGTTGCGATAAAGCAATGCCGAGAGCCACACCGGCTATTGTGTACAAATTCCTTTCAGCCCAAGATCGAACTATTTCAATACAGCCCGAGGTCCAAACCTTCTTACTGGCTTCAGCAACCTGATGATTAAAAAAAATTACTCACAATTAAATTTTCACACATTACACCAATGATATTAAGGATGATAACGTACTGAAAGTTTTTGAACACCATATCCGCACATAATATTGACTAGACCCGATGAAATATGAGTAGCATTGATGCAACAGGAATATGGTACACCGCAACGTTCCACAGATGGTGAAGAACAATTGAAGTACTCATTTTTTGACCAATCCATATACCCTTCAGATGATAGTCCACAACAATAAAACTGTAATTGATTTCATACACATATTAGTCATCAAATCTATTAAATTATTATTTTGCAATAACAATCAATAGCAATACTAACATCGCGTTGAGCAAAATCAATAAAATTTTGTAAATCCGGATCTTCTCTGTACGAATGCACAATCCTATCCGTCAATGACTCTTGTAAGAGTCCCTTGGCCGCTCTCGGTGATACAAATCCAAAAACGGCTATCACCATTTCGATCAAAAACAACACCAAGAGGCAAAAAGAATACTGAAAATGCATACGAAAAAAATGTTTTTAGGATAATTTTTTTTTCACAAAGAATTCTCGTCATCTTTTATAACAAAACTTACGAATTTTAACAAGCAAGTGTTTTCTCGGAGAGCTCCAACGCAACCAGCAAAACTAACATTGAAAACTAAAGCTCCGACTAACACCAAAACCAAAGAAACGTTCAATATCACATCGAAAACAGTATCCAACTGAAATAATAATCATTTTAGAATTATTCTCAAAATCTTATGTCTGCCGACAAATATATAGAAAAAAATCGCTGAAAATACCTTGATGAGTTCTGTAGCTTGCCACTTTTCATAGAAAGCGAAAAGACCGATAGCCACTAACAAACCTCCAAATATCTATCAAAAAAAAAAAGTTCAATCAAAAATTAAACACAGAACAAAGACTTGTGTAAATTTTACACTTGCATAGACTCAATGTAAGTATAATATATATATGTATGTGTGTGTGTGTATTACGAATAGAAATAAACCATGACATTCTAGATAACGCACGACAATGAATAATGCAAAGTCGACATTGAGCTTCATTAGAAACATTACATTCACTGAAACCCATCAACTTAGTCTCGAGAGAGTATTTTATCAACAAGACAATGGTAGATGGTACCAAATATGCTCACGTCGCTGCAAATTCAAATCGTATTTTTTTTTTTTAAACAAAAAAACGACGTGACGTCAGAGCTGTCAGTGAGTGAACATACCAGGTTCTTTCTACTACGGTCGAGTCTTTGTGTTTCGAGTCAAAGTAATGAAGTGTGGCTAAATGAGGGTGAGTTTGGATGTGACTAGCTCGATAGAATGTCGGACTCACCCAGAAGATGAAGTTGAGGAAGAAGATGCAGTACTTGACACATGAGCTGACGTATGTGAAGTGCGACGACTTACGGCGGTTCATCGCGACTGCACCTCACCTGTAAAGCCACTCGCCACTGCAATTATCCAGTGCAAATTGGATTAGCACGGCAATTCTTCAATGCAATTCGCCAATCGCCAACGCCACACCCCAAAGCTACTGATGACAGCTACTAGCTACCACTCCCCGCCACACCCCGCTGCACCTGACAGCCGATAAACGTAACACATTCAAATACGGCCATTGTCTGGTTGCATTCTCTCGCGTGAAATCTTGGAATATTTCCGTTTATTTTGATTTTGGCGCGTTTATTTTAATCTAAAAAAATAATCTTGGGTATTTTACATCGTGATGTTATCGTTCTAGGTCAAAATCGTGCGATATCCATCGGCCTACTCCTCCCCCCTATATTATCCCGGAAAATATGTATTTGTGCATCTGTAGGAATCATGACTCGCGTCAACGCACGTTTAACTACAAACACATGTCTCTATAACCGTGGAACCCCGAAAAGATTCACAAGAAACAAATCTGGAACGGAAATAAAAAAACACGGTTGCGAAAACTCAAATTCCCATAAAAAAAATTAACCACGCATCAATTACATCGAACTAATTAAAAATGTAAACCATTACATAACTTCACAGGAGAAGAAAATACATAAACTATGCATCAATTCCAGCGAAAAACTTCGTAAAAATTCCCATTGAATAAAGAACACTCATAAAGTGAACTAATTAAAATGTTCCCACGAGTTTTCTCTCTCCTGTTGCCGCGTCTAATTTCAAACGCGCTCTTGATTGACTTAAATACGCTACGATCATTCCAGCACGTCAGTTTTCTCCCCGATCTCAGAGCACGATCACATCAACTGAGCCATCTCCAACGATGACCATCGCCATCACTGCTACGACTCTCTCCCACTACGCACGGACCAGGACAGAAAGCTTCGACATACGTCAGCTGTTTCACACATCGCGTTCACGAAAGACGTAACTTGGGCCACAACTGGTGTTCATCACACGCATCACGTACCACTTAAACGCTTCTGCACAATTGCATCAAACCTGTAACATCTATTGTACTCAAAGACGTCAAAATAAATACTTTTAAACTATTATCATACGTTTAATTAACATAGGAACGGATACTACACCACATCAACATCAACATCCACTACACTAAACTGATGACCTCAACATCCGTAGACCTGTACATCACTCCAGCTATTCACTTCAACTTCCTTACGTGCGTTTGCTTTTCGCTTTTTTTCAAAAATATATTAGTATTATTAAAACGCATGAAATGAAATTGAACTATACCAAATATGGCAACCAATGTTAATAATTGTACACAAATTTTAAGAACGGAATTCTCTTATAGAAATGTCGTAGTCACCAATTATAGGAACGCTGGTTTTACATCAAACTACGCACATCCCATTAAATACCCCTAAACTAACTTGAAACGCTTCGACATAAACGCACCCTGTAACAATTCGTAGAGTGCGCGCGCGAATTTGCCCCGATGAAACGAAAGGGACGCTCGCGTCGAAAAGTCGCCGTGTCGCCGTCATTGTGGTATTGGTGACGTGTTGGTGCGAGCGGCGAGCAGTTGGCAACAGTGGACGAGTTGGAGTTGGAGAGTGACGAGTGAGGAGTGGCGAGTGGCGAGCGGTGAATCGCCAAAACGGTCAACTCCAGCTACGAAAAACTCGAAATCTGGTGCAAGTGAAGTCGTGACGTCACTCGTGGCCAAAGAACGTGATTCGCTTCGGAGGAGGCGAAGAAAACCTGGTGCGAGATGGATCGCTTCATCAGCATGTGGCGCATGCGAGAGCTGGCCGACAAAGTGTCAGTACATTCATACATATGTTGTAGTTTATTTGGACACGCCCACTTGCATTCATTAACACACACGCACACAAGGACACCGGACCCCAACCCTATACTAGAATACACACATATTGCACATATCGCTCTCTCTCTCTCTCTCTCTTTCTCACCGTTCTATCCTATCCCCGTCTCTTTCTCGCACGTATACATGACACTTTTTTTATTCATTCATTAAATCCACAAGTGATTACACAAATTAAGGATAAATAAGAAATAATCATTTTTTTAGCACGATCATTCCCATTTAACCATTGAAATATTTTTCGACAGTTTTCGACCGCTGCTATCGCCTTGGTCAAATTTGGAAATTTCGAAACCCATATCAGCTTTTTTACTGATAGTTGATAGTTATATCTAGGACTAGGCTTTTTTTGTCATGTAACGCGGTGGAACGGCGTTCCGGCATCTTTTTCGGAAAAGCTGCTTTAAATTTCATTTAAATATAATTTTCTTTAGTAAAAAGCTTGACAAGACATGAGTTCTGGCACTTTTTTTTTTTTTTAAAAAACCCTGCCTAAGACAATTATTGGTGAATATGACTGGATGTAAAGAACAAGGAATGAAACTATGATGGAATGCTTTTGGAAGAATAAACATAGTTTTTAAATCCAACATTCCGCTATGCTTAAAAAAGAAGGCCAATGCGTATACGGATGATCCAGTGCACACAGAGAAGCATGGAAAGGTGTATGCTCAGTATGACAGAAAGGGTTCGTAAGAGGAATACATGGGTGAGAAACATGACCACAGTGGCCGATATAGCGGAACGTGTGAGAAAGTTGAAGTGGTAATGCTGTATATACATAAATGATGACCACCCGATGACACTGACAACAGGCAGTTACTAGTTTTATTGCAATTGTACAATTTCATCACTGAATCGTCAAGTTTTGAGAAAATAAGAATGGAATGAAACTAGAATCGAGCGCTTTTGGAAGAATGAATGTTGTTTTTAAATCCAACATTCCGCTGTGCTTTAAAAAGAAGGCACACAACCAGTGCGTACTGCCAGTTATGATTTATGGGTGTGAAATGTAGATGCTGAATTCAAGAATGTTACGTAAGATCCAATGCACACAGAGAAGCACCGAAAGATGAAATACATGGGTAAGAAGTATGATATAGCGGAACGTGTGAAAAAGTTGAAGTAGAAACATGGCGAGAAGATTGGATGGCTGATGAACGCGAGAAATACTGGAATGGTATCCGAGAGGATGTGAAAGAAAGCAAGATAGACCGAGTAGACGATGAGCTGATGAATCGAGAGAATGTGTGGAGTCAACTGGATGCAGATTGCTCAAGACAGACAGGATTGGAGAGGCTTTTCTGGCAGTGGATGGTGAATGGCTGAAAATGATGATGATGAGCTTTATCTGATTCCTGTTGAGATGTTTCTATACAAAAATTGACACTGCCCAAATATTATTCCTACCCACTGGTTCCTTGTCCTTTCCTTCCCCTCCAAAAAGCAACGGGAAACCACTAAAGAGTGTATATGGTGGAGAGGTAAGAAAATAGGTGGTTGAACTTCGATCATTATACGAAGTGTTTGTTGAAAATTAGTGCATTTTTTGTTACATCTCGCTTTCACAATGCTTCGGTATAGAAAAAAATAACTCTTAACAAAAAACAATATTTTTAGACAAACGAACTCTTATAAAGACTGCTTTGAGTATTTCAAACCGTCAACCATTAAGGTGTCCAAACAGATGTCTTCTAAGTAGCACTTGTACACCGTTTGTTATTTGCATTATCGTGACTTGCATTTTCACTTGCAGCACTAACGTCGTGATGAATTACACCGAGATTGAAGGAAAGGTCCGAGAAGCGACCAACGAAGAGGCTTGGGGTCCTACCGGACAATTGATGCAGGAGTTAGCACTCGCTACATTCACATACGAACATTTCCCCGAAGTGATGTCCATGTTGTGGCGACGGATGCTGCAAGATAATAAATATCGTTGGCGACGTACTTACAAGGTATTGTTGAACGATAAGTGTTTTTCAATTATGTTAAATAAATAACGTTTTCTTCTATTCAAACGTGTTTTTTTTTGCAGTGTCTTCTATTATTAAGTTATCTCGTTCGAAATGGATCTGAGAGAGTAGTGACGTCAGCTCGAGAACACATTTACGATCTTCGATCGCTGGAGCATTATACAAATGTCGACGAAGCTGGAAAAGATCAGGTAAATATGATTAATTTCATCAGCTCGTAGAACATCCTCTATTACATTGTTCAGATAAGATAAATGGCATCTTTGAGATAATATAATTCACTGATAAGATAATTCTCATCAGCTACACATCAATCAAATTTATTACTCGTAATTCATCTCTCAGCACTGCCGTTTATGATTATTTGATTATCATTTTTGTGTGTGTGTTTTTTTAGGGTGTTAATGTAAGGCATAAAGTACGCGAATTGATAGATTTTATTCAAGACGATGAAAAACTTAGAGAAGAACGCAAAAAAGCGAAGAAAAACAAGGATAAATATATAGGTAGCTAAAATTTTCATTTAATTTCTGCATTTTATCGTTGCAGTTTTTGTTTTAATATACACATTGCAGGAATGTCGTCTGATACAATGGGAGGTCCGACTAGAAGTGATTACAGTGATCAATCGTGGGATGCCAGTCGAAAGCCAACTACACAATGGGGTAACTTTCTGTGACAATAATTACGGTTAGAGTGTTATCGTTTTATTAATTACGTATATTTTAATTTCAGGATCAGATTTTACCGGCGATGATGATCAATACGATGCCGAAAGGGAAGATTCCGACGAAGAAAGTGCGAATAAATCGAATAAAAATACTCGCCCAAAGTAAATTTAATCAATATTTTTATTACATTCCATTCAAAAGATGTAAACTAATAAGTTAAAATGGTAATTACATCTGGCAGAGAAGGTAATTTATATTTTATTCTTTTAGAGTAGATGCGTACTCTGATACAATAGACTCACCACCGATTAAGTCAACCGTGATTGATACAGCTCCTCAAAGAAATCCTAGTATTACGTCTACTAAAGTAAACGTATCACTCGGAAAATCGCCTGCAAAAATTCCAAACCAACTGAGAACCGTTAAAAAACTTGATTTAGGTTTGCTTACTTTCACTAGTAAAATAATAATCATTAAATTTTATATTTTTCAACTTGTTAAATGTTTTAATTATTCCACTCGTTTAGGTGCTGCAGCACAATACGCCAAAAGCTCCAACGATTCAAATTCAGCTTCCGATGACTTGTTTCAAACTTGCTCACCTTCTTCACCCTCCAAGGAGGATGACTTTAACCCAAGGTTGATTGATTATTCAAATTGCTTAACATACGAACGTATGTTGTAAAAAATTTATAATATTCGTATGAAATTCCAGATCTGATGAAACTGTTAAGGATAGTCAAGAGTTTGGAGATTTCGCAAAAGCGTTTGGAAATGCTCAACCAGCTGTTGTTCAAACTTCCTCTGGTGATGAATTTGCAGATTTTGGCACTGCCTTTGTGTCTTCCAATACCACCAGTAATTTTGATATTGATAATTATGATCTTTTATATCTGCAAATTGTACATTTTTTGATACTTATCTGTAATTTAGATACCAATAATCAACCGACATCTTCATTGGACCTTCTGGGGGGTTCTGTGACAATCCAACCTTCATCCGGATTATTAGATTTATCGCTTGGATCGCCCCAAATGGTTCCGATGGCACAATCAGTCCCCCAACTTACATCTCAACTTTCCTCGCTCTCACTGGATCCTTTAGGAGGTAATTTTATACACTCTTCTTCATTTTCTATTATTTACTTTAGATATTTTATCGGAATATCTTTGAATTTATTTCTTACATTTTATATATCATTTACATTTGTGAATATATGTAATTAGTTGAAAAGTTCGGAACACAGTGAGTACTGTTGGTATTTCAGACTGTTCCGGGGCACTCATCGAATCCGTCGAGAATAGCAGCATACATGATCAAGATGCATGCAAAATCAGAATTGACTATTCGTATACTGTTAAAAAACTCACTGTCAGGCTTCTGAATGAACTTCAAAATAAGGACAAAATCAAATCTCACAAAGACGTTGTATCTATCACCGGAGAAATCAGAAGACTGCATTTCTTATTGCCTGGTCCTATTACTCCTCAAAGACTTTGCGGTCAAGATAAATCTCTATTTGACTGGTCTATATATGCGGAAACCGTTTATTCTGTCCTTCTCGATGCTTTATTGAACAAATTTGAATCTCAATGGCCGTTGAGAAACAATGTCATGGATGAGAATGTTGCTAGTTTATTTCTAATTGAGGAATGTTTTGAATTTTCTCTCGAAATTCTGTCATCTCTTTGCACGCATTTGAAAATGCCAAATAAGCATAAACTACTATCCATCGTTGAGCTTGCAAAGAAATATATCAAAAGCGATACCTTATTAGTAGCTATCGCCAATATATCTTTGATTGAAAATGATAGCGATATCACTACGAGTAAATCAACTCCTCTTTTTTCTCAATGGCAAAAATATGTCCAGTTTTTAATTTCACTGCCTCATAGAATAGCCAATTGCTTACAAAGAGACACACCAAAAGAGTTTATTTTGGAAAATTATTGTAACGTTCTCGTTTTCCATGTAGTGAGAGCTATCGATTTTATGTCAGACAGTTGCTTCTATGCAGACACAAAATTCAGCCTTAAATATCTGTCTTATATTTTAAGTAAAATAATAGTTAACTTTAACGACTGTTACAATTCAAAGTCGATTATAAGCATGATAAATATATTTGTGTCCTGGACTATGGCAGGACCAGAAGATGTTTGCTCTTATTTGAGAAAACGTCTCATTCAAAATGTGCTGGAAAATTTATCTCGTTCTGCAATTGAAATTTTATCTGTGATGCTTCTTAGAAATGTTCCTCTCGATTACTCTAAAAACTTACCGCCCACTTACCCACTTTTCAATATGCTCGGTAGAGCCGTTAAAGACAATAAAGATTGGGAGTATGTTCTTTGCACTAAAATTCCAGTTATGAGCGATTATTCCTGCAAAGACACCCGTCTCGTGGAGAATTTAATCATTTATCTGTCAATTATGATCGATGAATCTGAATTGTATAAAGATAATATTTTGTCGGATCTCATTCTGAGGTTATTGTCAAGTTGGTCATCAAAGAGTGGCATGCTTTATACCAGTTTCAATCAAAGAATATTTATTACTCAAGCTTTACTTTTGGCAACCAATTATTTAAGCATTATGACAAAATTCAACGTCAATCTTCGTTTTATATCTAAAATTAAAGGTAACCTGTTTGACGGTGTTTCAATGCATTTAGATTCTATTGATCCCCTCGTTAGGTGCCTCGGCATGGCTACTGCCGAATTGTCTTTGAATATTCTCACTCAAAGTGAACACGACGGAGACGAAAAACCCGTTTTGAAATTCGATTACTCGGATCTTGGAGAAAAATGTCAAGAACTTTACAACAACTTGTATCAAATTAGTCATAAATGTGTTTTCGATCCTGCTTATCTACCTACGGATACAGAATTGAATATTGCCATTCCAAATGGGTTTCAAATATTAGAAGAATTGGGTGTTAAAATATTTGATGATGTAATTGACAATGTCAAAGTACAACCGTTAAGTAATGTATCGAATAAGAAAACAATTACAGTAAATAAACAAGCTGAATGTAAAATCAACGAATGTGATCCTACTTCTGACAGCATAAAAATGATTGAAGACTTTGAGTTGGATTCCGACGATGACTTGGAACCGTTCGATATGAGTGACGATCTGCGGAAAAAAGTTAAAAAAAGACCTGGTTTTCTCCGTGACCTGAGAGATAATCTCGTTGATTCTTCCGATCAGGAAGTATTCACCGAATCTCTAAACGTGGCTGAAGAACTCGTCAATCAACAATTACAAAACGATGATTTTCAATTAGGCATAGAACTTTTAGAGTTGTTGGTTCATTTGGAAAAGAAATATGCAATGGATAATTTCGATGAGATTCGCACATCGGCCTGTATAGCAATAGTTTGCGTCCATCCGACTGCTTGTGCCGAACATCTTTGTAGAGAATTTCACATGCCAATAGGAAAATATTCGATTGCTACGCGACTTCTATTACTTGACATTTTAGCCGGTACGGCTAACCGTATGTCCCAATTCGAACCATTCAACGAAAAAGTTAAAAAACAAACAACAAAACCAACCATCATAATAAGAGATGATAACAATAAATCTGCCGAGTCCGCGCTTATCATGGCCGAAAGAATTATACTGCAACGTTTAGAATCTAAGACGAGATACTTTCATTCAAAATCAGTACATCCATTCTCAAAAGCCCGTAAAAACATGTTCGCGAAAGTCGCCTCTAGTTTTTTCTATCCGCTTCTGTACGGCTTTGGCAAACATCAGTTAACGCTAGCCGGACATTGTCTGATGAGAGATACAGATAATATCGTCTTGCAAAAGTTTTTATCCGTCGTTTCGGTCATTTTAATATCGAGCAGAAACAGTATTGACAGTTTAAAGTTTGTCGTGGAAGCTCTCAACGTAATATGGTGCTTGCGGTACAATCGCGATCCCAAAATTCAAGCCGCCACTATCGTACTGCTCGTAGCATCCGTATCCAGCGTTTCGGCCGATGTCCTCCGGAAGCACTGCTACGAGCAACTGGTCGAGATGAAAATGTGGATAGCCGAATGTCACAATTCGACGTCAAACTGTATCAAAACCAACGACTTTAAAGAGTGTGAAATTTTAGCAAAGAGCGCCCAGTGCATAATTGAGAACTTGCTTTTTGACAAAATTGAAACTATCATTTAAATTTGTTACGTGTAATCTTCTTTTACTTCTCGATGAGAATTACAATTCCATTACGTCGTCATTGTTAAATTTATCAAATTTAGCTTTCATTTGATCGATTCGCTTGTAACTCGTCAGAAATGATAGTAATCGACCCCGAAGAACGATCGCGAGTATTGATTAGTGTAGACTTCAACATTGTATCATTTAAGTTGTTCAATGAATGTTATTGATGTCTTACGTGAAATTCCCCACCAATGCATAAATTAAGCTGTTAGGAATATTTGTATACTATGTACTACACTATTAACCTTAACATTTCAACTGATTCCTTTCATTGTTTACCTTTTACAAATTCATATTAGAACATGTAGAAAGGGTAACTATATGTATATCCAGTGAAACATTTCACCTTGTCGAACAAAGTATCATTATGTGTTAAAATTTAATATTCACAATAAATGAATCTTACATAATAGCTATTTTTATTTTTAACCAATTTTAATCCGACTATACTGTTTTTTTAACGTGTTTGGTGTACTATTTCTAAATTGTGTATTTTTTTTTATCGGCAGATGTTATCGGCGGTGGGGTGCCTCTTCAGCCCGTCTCCATACTTGCATCGAAAGACAATCTGCCGGCAAATAGCTCTTCCGCGAATTTAAATCTTAGCAAACAGCCTGTCGGCATGACGTGGGCTTCCGAAAGCGCCAAAGTAAACATAAACATTGACGATTTGTTCGGAACGAAAAATCCGAAAAGCGGTCCATCACCGTCCATGAACGACTTGAAGAGCAGTCCCTCGAGTCCGATCCACAACGCCAACGGTATGTCGAACATGAACAATATGTATCAGCATCATCAAACACCGCTCGCGACCAATTTAAACTTCAATCAGCCAATGCCAAACATGTTTTCAACCAATCCTTCGATGTCTTTGAACAACAACAATAACAATAACGGCAATAATTCGTTTGGCAACATGAATGCCAATAATATGTTCAGCGGGGCTAATCAACCGTTTGGGGCTCAACAAATGCCTTCAAACCAACATCAAACATTTTTCCAAGCTCAATTCAAATGATATAAGCCAATACTGTGGATAGACTAAACCTCTCACTCCACAATGTCAGCTTAAAAATAAAATTAAAGACTAAATTACATTAAAAGCTACTGTACATTACTGGCAATAAACCATTGGTGAATGTCGTCATACGTTTATATTAATGTTTACAACATCGGTTTCATTATATTTGAAGCCATATATAAGCAGGGTTGAAAGAATTTTAATGGGTGAAAGAACTACATTAAAATGGATTTTTTTTTAACCGAAAGATCTAATTGAATTGAAGTATCGACAACTTGCCCGTTTTCATTTTACAACCTTTAAGGGAGGTTGTATTTAGTTGTTTTCCTTTTTGATATTAAAAACTAACTTTACTTTTAAAATTTGTAAGTTTATAAAACAACCGCTAAAAGATAACGATTAAATATGAGTGTGAAACTCTCGCATTCATCTGTGATATAGCAATATACATAATGTATTTGTTTGAATTGAAAAATTCCAATAATAATTTAATAATAAAATAAAATTATTCTCCTCTAAATTTAACCGTTCCAAAAACTTTAATCCACAATTTAAATGCATGCAAATTGAGTAAAAATTTTTATGTAATCTAATGATAATAGATGATCTGTACGGTTGATTTTCATATTAATCGTATGCAAGATTTGAGCATGGCCAAGTTTATAAATTACTACATCAAATTTTTACACTGATGTGTGATGCAACGAAGTGAGCATCAGATTTCGAATAGTTTATAACATTTTTAATGGAATTCGTTAATGTGCGCTTTGGTTGAACCGCAATTGGCCAACGCTGCGTTACAATATGTACATACATAAAATTAAAAAGTAGCGTAAAATTGAGCGAATCTAAATACACACTTTGTATTAAAAATGGAATATGTAAATTTATTTTTCATTTGTATTTTGATGTGGATACAAATACCATTTATATTTGATAGATTGAAAATTAGATGTGTACTTTCGAAAACTTCCCCCCCCCCCCGTATCATATCACTATCTACTTAAAAAGGGTAATTTCGGATTTACAATAATAATTAGAAATGTTAATACGTGCGTGCTTTTAAAATAGCGAAAGTTAGCGAAAACGAAAATTTTAATAATTCCATTGTGTACAAAGTTTTTATGTATTCCTTCAATGTGTACCTATGGCTTAACAAACATTATTTATATTATATTACCAATAGCAATTTATTAGAGATTTTAAATTAAGTTCCATTGTGCAATTTTAGATAGGTTTATGTGGCATACAGAATAAAAAGATTAAATCAAAACTATTCACGCTATGACAATGTGTCATCTTACTATTTAGTTACATACATATATATAGGTTTCAAGCTGCCAATTTAATTATTTAAAAATCATAAGACATCATTAATTGAAGTCTTAGCCCTTTTATCATACAGTATTTTCTAATTGAAATCAAAATATTGACAATAAAGTTTGGATTATTATTTTTATGTGTGTATACATTTTTTTGAAAGTCTATTATAATGTAGCATAATATCTTTTGTTACATCTTGCTGAATTATATATAATTTTTAAGTGATTACGTACATATGTAATTAATTACTTTCCATGGCTCTGTCATTCCTTAATCTTTTTAACAAATTTGATGTTTATTTATTTTTATTTATTTATTAATTTATACATTTTACTACTACTTCCATAGTGTATTTTATTTTTAGTCTGTGAAGTTGATAGATCTAATTTTTAAAATTTTATAATGTTGAGTTTGCAATTGTGTCACTGCTTAAAATATCACTGATTCTACACATTTTAACGCAAAAACATATTTTATGTGTCGCGATTGCGACCAGTGAGCAATTTACATATATTCCAGTATTTAAAAAAAAAATTTCCTTTTATATTAATTTATTCTTAGACAAGATCAAAAGAACTATTTCAATTTTACAACCGGTTATGCCAGCATCCACTGAAAACTTGTATTCCCCCCCATTGTGGAGATAAACTTAACAAATATAAGTAAATTCATAGATAATTTTAAACTCCCTTTTTTTCATTACACCATTCATGACATATTTATAAACTTATTTGTGTATAATTTTTCATTTGCGATTTCGACGATCCACGTTGAGATCTTAAACGAAGCACAAAATTCATTTTTATAGCAATATCGCAAATATTGTTTAAAATAAAAATTTAATATAATAAATCATAATGGCAAGCTATGGTGTAGTTAGTGTTGTGATGGGAATGTATTTTGTTCTTCTTGTATAATATATAGATAATACACATACTATTTACTTATCAAGTGTTTTTTAAAAAATGACCCTACGTGATGTGTACGTATGTCTCTGTGTGCCGCTTCAGTGGTCTTTCATTGTCCGGATGATGCAACTATGCACTTTCAATCTTACTATTTTTTGTAATAACTCTACATATATCAATAGACGGATTCGGATTTAGTTAGTGGAGCATAATAATGTAATTTACAAGACATATATACATATGCATCGCATAGCGCCATACACACTAATTTTAAGAAAAAAAATATCTATATTTAAGGCAAAGTTCATATTGAACTATAAAAATATATTGTAGTTAAAACAAGTTTATAATTGTTACATCATATCGGTATTGGTGAACGGAGAACCATGGACCGCAGCACACCTCTTCCAACAATACTAATTCATTCCCTTATTTTTATTTAATTTTTAACGCATAATGTAAAAATAGGAATGGTCATGATAAAAGTTTATTTTAAAAAGTGAATCCTCGTAGAAATTTGACACAGAAGACATTTAAGGCTCGCACACACTTACCACACAACACGTGATGCGATATGGGGTTGGGTGTTGCAAATGTGTATCTACGCCATACAAAACCATAGAAGTTTAGGATTTCGTCAGAAGACGTGTGCGGTAAGTGTATGTGAGCCTTTATACTGTAAATAAAGAGGGAAAGTTGCACCCCACACGATAATTTCAGTGTGATTTTTAAACTGCACATTGTTTTAGAACCACTGTTTGTTCTCACGTAACACCTGTGGAGTACAACTTTCGAAAGTGCATCAGCTGAGGAAAATAGTGTCAAAAAAATTTTGTATAAAAGAATTATGTAATTTAAAAAAAACTTAAAACGTTTTGGATCGCCTCGGCATATATATTTATATGAATTTTTAAACTTGTATTATTTTATATGATTGTATTAATTGTTTTAAGATAAAAAATACAATGCTCATAAGGTGCTGGGTTAAATGTTACACTACTTGGGTATAATAAAATATATCTAATGATTGTTATGTGTGGTTTTATTGCCTCGGTTTTCCGGTCCGAGAGACTGATGCGATGGAGAGAAATTCGCAATGAAACAAAATTGGAATTGAGTCATTCGCATTTAATTGAGGTGTTTTCGTAAAATATAATAGTTCACAATGTCGAATACAAAGTCACTGTAACCAAAAAGTAACAGCTTTGATTTAAATAAAATTAGTTGCAACAATTCTTTATTTGTACATATAATGCATGCAAAATAAATGTCATACAAAATTAAATTTTTTTTTTATATATTGAATTGTTTATATCAAAATATGATTTAATTGATACACAATTTGTGACATAATCCTATTTAAACAATCGTGGAAATATAAATCAATTACATTTATGGAATGAGATGCTTATAATCAGTACATACTTATCAGAGCAAATAAATACATAAACGTTACTAAAAAATAAATTCTAATTACCTTGTTTTGAATACACACACAATAACACTCGACTAAATTAAATGAATTAGCAATGAAGATTTATTACATCGAGGTTATACACTGTATAAAAATATACGAATTATAACTACATACATACATGCGTATAACGAAAAATACTAAATGTATACATTCAATGAAAAAAGTGTGCTATATTATAATGAGCTTGCATATATTATAAAATCAATTCGGTTTCGACACATCAAAACGACATTCTTTCAATTCATCTTCGTCTCAGAGGCAACTTTGATCACAGAAGCTATACTTTTATAAACTATTCATAATCCTATATGTGTAGTGTACATCAGTCAACTTTCTAATATTTGAGCTACCTTACGTTTTTACAGAAGAAATCTTCTGTTTCTGTGAGGTTAATTTTATTTATTTTTTAAACTGAAAGTATAATAAAAAACCATCAAAATAGAAAAAGCACGAATTGACTTAACGTTCACTACTAAACAATCAAATTTTACATTAGACTAATCTAACTTGAAAATTTCGTGACAGAAAATAAGGCGAGTTTAATAGTGAATATACCATACCTATTCGTTGAATAATAGCCTAACAATTTAAATTAATAAACATGAACTTATAATGTTCATTTGACAGTTTCAAACTACATTAAATAATATCATATTTAAAATGTCAAACATAAAATTCCATAGAATCCTGATTCAAAATAATATTGTATGATAGATTAAAATAAAATTAACATTATACGAGAAATGAAAAAAATACATAATTAAATTATTCGAGACAAACAGATCGATAACAATATCTTAAACGTTACACGACACACTTCTCACTTGCACAATATATAACGGACGGAAGACAAAAATAATTGTCTTGCATAATAAATTACAAATATCAATTCCTGAAAAAATTTCTGAAATTTCCTCTTGGCAAAAATCTGCTGAATATAAAATTTTGTTTGTATTTGTGCATATTCAACATTCGTATGGCTAAGTTATTGTATAAATATATCTCTTTATTCGATTGGTTGAGAATTACTTTGCAATGCATGAAACTGCATATGAAAATACAGTATGTATATGCATATTTTGAAGTACAGTATTTGTTATTTTATATTTGGTAACATATAGTAAATATAATCCCATTTTTCCAATATCCATCATTTTGAAACGAAATTGAAAAGTGCCTAGAAATTATTCATTCATTTCGATTATATATTCTTGGGTAATTTATTAATATAGATCATCATCAACCTTTTGCATCTCTAGAAATATTTAGATATTTTTTTTTAATGAAATATCTAAATATATTAAAATTGTTGATGAGAGCAAAATTATCAAATTTTCAGAGTGGGAATGTCGCCGACTGCATATATTGTACTCGTCAATGTTTTCGTTACAATATTGTATCCTCGATACAACAGAAGAGCTTCAGCACCGGCATTTTGCTTTCCGACAATCTCCACAATCGATATATGCACCTGAAAAATAATATCATTTTTACTATTCACACGACCCAAAATTTATCAAACATTTCATCCAATCTTAACCTGTTCGTCTTGAGGCAGCGACAACAAAGCGGCTAACTCACATCCACCGCATGAGAGCGACAAAAAATCAACGTTACGTTGCTGCGCAGCCAACAGCAATGAATACAGAGGAAAACACTTCACTCGTGCGCTAAACTCCTCTCCGCCATTTCCAAGAGCCATCACGCCGACTTCCACTTCTTCTCGTGGCCAATTCTCTTGATACGTTATCTAAAAAAAAAGTTTTTTGCCAATTTCATTGAATATACCAAGGTTTTTCAAACTCTGGGTTGCAAAATAAATAAAATCAAAAAAAAATTGCAAATATTGAGAATGGAACGAATCATCTTTACCTAGATTTTATTACTTCATAGAATTTGTGAAACGTTCCTCTTATCATTGTTTAACATTGTCAATGAAGATATTTAAAAGAATTAAAACTCGAGATATTGTCACACCTCACTTCTATATCCCAAACCTTTGATGACCATTTTCCATTGCAGAAATTTGAAACAGTAAAGAAAAGCCTTTGGATTAAAAAAATCCATTTGATTTTGAAAGCCCTGAATCAATAATTGAGTTAAACTTTGATCCTGAAGAGGGGGTTTAAATTCTGCACATTATTAGTTCATTTGCGCTAAAAAAAGAAGGCATACGACCATTACGCACTGCCAGTTAAGATGTATGGATGTGAAGCGTGGATGCTAAATTCAAGAATATTATGTAATATCCATTGCACAGAGAAGCATGAAAAGATGTATGCTCGGTATAACAAGAGGCCTTCATCCAGCAGCGGATGGTGAACGGTTGAAAATGATGATGATTAGTTCATTTAAACTGAAGAATAAGTTTCAGCAATTAAATTTGTCATCATTTTGGAATAAAGTTAAAGAACTTTTTCTATGTTTTTGTGTGAACTAGGATTTTTCACTTAATCACAATTAAAAACATATTTTTTCTATTTGAAAACTAGTTTCATCCATAAATATCCATATATCGTGTTTCAATAGCAAATAAATAGTTAAGGATTATATAATTAGCTTAAGCTACTGTATTATATAAATAAATAATAAATATATCAAACACAGAGTTTGTGTTTGATATATTATTAAATAGGCATACAATACAAAATGCAGTTCTTGAAGTGGGTCGTAGTAAAAAAGATTTGAAAAAAGGTTTGAAGAATATACAATAGCTGAATAGCGTTCATCGAAATTGAAACGTGTAAATTACTTCTTTCGGATGTGTAGATGTGCTCAAGCAAGCATGTGTCGTTAGAGTTCCGGGTGCTGTGCGTCGAGCTCGTAATCGAAAATAGTCATGGGCATCCGGTGTCAGCAACAATCCACGCCATTCTAAAGTGCCTTCCAACCATTCAGTTCTTGAGCCACCTCCTGATCCCGCACTGTATGCTCCCACTTCAACAAATACACCCTTATGCTGAAGAAAAGTAAGATTATATTGTTTAGTAAAAGAAAATGTATAGGGGTCTTATATTTATACCAACACCCATTACCTTATAGTGAAGCAACTGGGCTATGACGCTTTCCGTCGGAGTCGGAAACGGGGGTAAGGGTACAGGAGGAAGAGGCGGATGACGAGAATGAGGCGGGAACGGTTTAGCAGCACTGGTCAATTGCCACTGTCGTATGTAAGCGACTAGCACATCGTCGTCCTGTGCTACTTTGGCAAGTTCGTCTTCTCGTCTCATGTTCTGTCTAAACTGTTGTTGTTTCATGGCTGTGAATAAAATAAAAAAATCCTTGAGCAATTTTGGTTAAAAAAATCATCAGAATTGAGTTGTCCAGTTGCAAAATCAGCTCGAGAAATTCAAAAATTTCTTCAAATTAATATACGACTAGTATGGCGTATTTATATGTTCCATACAATTGCAGCAGGTTTTACGACTCGCCCAAATGTTCAATAAACTTTTTTGACAAAATGGTATAAAATTTTTAACTCGCAGCCTGGATAAATTTTCTATTGAGGCACAAATGGCATTCCATTCTTCATCATCAGCATTCATTGTTTTCAGCCATTCACCATCCACTGCTGGATAAAGGCCTTTCCAATCCTCTTCCATTCTTGTCTGTCTTGAGCGATCTGCATCCAATTGACTCCACACATTCTTCTTAATTTATCAGCCCATCGTCCACTTTGTCTAACTTGCTTTTTTTCACATTTCGGATACAATTCCAGTATTTTTCGCGTCCATCTGCCATCCATTATTCTCGCTATGTGTTCATTTCGATTTTTTCACACGTTCCGCTATATCTGCCACTTTGGTCACGCTTCTTACCCATGTACATATTCCTCTTATTTTTTAAGTGGGATGTTCGATTTAAAAACTATGTTCATTCTTCGAAAAGCGCTCCATTATAGTTTCATTCCATTCTTATTTTCTCAAAAATTTTCTAGAACTGGTTATGTAACTTGAAGACTCGGTGATGAAATTGTACAATTGTAATAAAACTAGTAACTGCCCATTGACAGTGTCATCAGTTGGTTATCATTTATGTACATATATACCACAGTGCAAAATCCATGTTTGGGTGAGTGAATGAGCGTACATGTACGTGCTATGCCGGGTATGCGAGCATTCTGCGACTAGGCTACCCAGCCAGCCGGGTAGATTCCTGTGCTACCACACGGTAGTAGTAATAGCAGATTTTCGCAGAGCTTTTAATATAATCTTTGACGGGTGACCAAAAAAATCAAAAAGGGTAACTTTTCAGAACGATCAAAAAACTTAGTATGATTTAATTTGAAGCCTTCATTTCGACAAGTTCCGGGTGATTTGTGTGCTTTCTACTCTATGCTAACTTAAGTACGCCAAATATGCACTAATCCTGTTTTGATCAAAATTTGACTTTCCTCAGAATCGAGAGTGGTTATAAGAACTTCACCCTAACTATAAGCTAAACCTTTTGGCAGAAACACTCCTGAGACAAATGCTTACAAGCCGCCGTTTACAAGTTAAAAAGATTAGTCAATTCAAAGATTCAACCAACGAACCAGTGTTATCCATGTATATGAGCAGTGTGGTTATAACAGTGACAAATGTGATGATGAAAAGAGCAGCTGGCAGGAAATGACGGAACGGTTCTTCCGGTGGCACAGCGGTCTCGACAGAGGCAACGGTCGCAGAAGGTGATCTCTCCACTCTCGAAGGAACACCATCCTGAAAGGAACATACGACAAAAGTTGGTAGAGATTCCCATGAGTCATGACTCGAGTGGTGTAGGTTTTTTGGTACTTTGTGTTGTCCAGTGGATGTGGTCGGTGTGGAAGCAGCAGATGCTGTGGAAGAAGTGGAAGATGCAGTCTGCGGAGATGCAGGAGTGGCGTCAGCTAGAAGTCTTCGAACCAGCCGGTGCAGTTTAGCGGCCAGAGCACCGCTGGCTCGGACCATCTTTCACAGATCACACTTCACTTCGACACTAGGATTAAACACCACTGGTCGACTGCACGACATGCACAACAACGCTAGTGCTAGGCTAGTGCCATTGCTGCCAACTTGACAATACAACACGCTACCCTTTTTTCTGTTTTTCACAGAAGCTATGGAGCAGCGGTCGGGAGTCTGCGGCTCTTTATATAAAAACCTGCGACTCTCATTGTCACCCAACGTTTGCGTGAAATAAAATAAATATTCCGAAAAGGGTGTTTAATAACATAAATTTGGCAAAATAGAGATGAATCTATCCTAATTTTTCCCTTTCCTACTTTTCATATAACCCAGCGCTTTCCAATTGGCGGCCCGCTAATATATTTTTGGGGCCCGCAAACAAAATCACTTTTTTGGATAAAATTACAAATAAAAATATCTGTAGTCCAACTAGCGAAAAGCATGGAAAGATGTATGCTCGATATAATAATACGAGATCATAAGAGAAATACGTGGGTAAGAAGCGTGACCAAAGTCGTGGCAGACATAGCGAAACGTGTGAAAAAGTTAAAGTGGACATATAGTGATAAGAATGGATGGCAGATGGACGCAAGAAATACTGAAATGGTATCCGAGAGAATGTGATAGAAAGTAAGGTAGACAGGGTGTACGATGGGCTGATGAATTGAGAAGAATGTGTGGAGTAGATCGCTCAAGACAGACGTGAATGGAAGAGGATTGGAGAGGCCTTCCTACGGCAGTGGATTGTGGATGATGATGATGAGTTTTATCCGATACCTGTTGAGATGTTTCTGTCCAAAAATTGACACTACCCAAATATTATTCCTACCTACCGGTTCCTTGTCCTTTCCTTCCCCTCAAAAAAGCAACGAGAAACCACTGATGAGTGTATTTCCCGACACGCTAACACCGTGACGAATTGTTAAATGTTGTCAAAACGTAGCAATGGATGGTGAACGGCTGAAAATGATGATTCCTACTAATTTATTAATTAAATAGAAAATAAGTGTTTTTTTTTTTTTTTTTTTACAGAAAACCCATATAAGCGGCTGCTATGGCAAACTTGCGCTCTTGCGTTTGCGCATACAGGTGGAAACGCACTAGGCGGAACTGCGATGCAACTGCAATATTTTTGTATGAAATTGTCACACTTGAAGTGCAGTTCCGCTGCCGTGTAGTGCGGTCTATCTCATACAATTTCATACAAACCATATTTTGTCTCGCCGTGCCGTGCATCGCAGTTCCGCCTAGTGCGGTTCGACTTTACGCAGGAACGGCCGCTATGTTAGAAGTTAAATTGATAGACAGTAGATCTCACACTATGTATATATGTAATATGACTACGTGCTCTTAAAAGGCTTTAAAATCGTTTTCAAGATTAAACATTTAATCAGTAGCAATAAATTGTCTAATACTAATAAATATCACGAAGACAACTATTTTCATACATCTTTCCAGTGGACAAATGAGTAGCACTTATTTTAATTTTAAATATACATATAATCCGAAAATAATATGTTGTGGCTCCCAAGCTTGTCAATTTGGCAAATTTTTCCCTGGTTTGGCTCTTCGCTAAAAAAAGGTTCCTAACCACTGCAATAGAGCCACTAAAATAACTTGAAAAACGGCAAACGCGTAAAGTAAAAGTTTCCTTTTCTACCTAATATTTTAAACTTTGTTTTTTGAGCTCAATTCCGCCTCTAGAAATCACTGGGACACGTTGTTATCGACAGAACTAAATTTTTCCGAACTTAATCGTTAAAACATTTTTTTTTAAAAGGTTTGAGAACCGTATTAATTTCTCTGATACATTTTATTATAAAACTAAGAATATCGCAAATTTGAGGATGCTGTAGTAATAGAGCAAATAATGATCAATAAGTTACCACACACATACATAAATAAGAATAATCATATCTAATCTGGATGTATCTAATATAGAGACGTTGTCACTACCAATTAGTGGAACGCTGGGTCAGGTGTGTGAAACGTTCTATTTTTGTACAAAGTAGAGTTTTGTATTTTGTATTTATTCTTTGAAGCATGTACAGCGATTTACAGTTGTATGGAAATTAAGTAGTGCGTGGTGGCGTGCGATGTTGTGACGTGTTCCTTGAGTCTGGATCAGGCGTAGGTATGTGCTACGATTGTAGTGGGGCAGCGTAGTCGACTGACGAATGTTTATTTCGTCTGGTGCGGACTTGAGTGCCAGGGGGACGTTCTTCTCCGAGATAGCCCGTTGAGAGTCCAGATGATGGTCTTCCTTCAGCGGAGAGAGTCCCGGTGATGATCTTCCTTCAGAGTCCAGGTGATGGTCTTCCTTCAGCGGAGAGAGTCCCGGTGATGATCTTCCTTCAGAGTCCAGGTGATGGTCTTCCTTCAGCGGAGAGAGCCCAGGAACAGTGTCTGACTGTGGACGATGGTGGCCTATTTAAACTACTCCAGTGCGCAGTTGTGTTTCGACGAGTCGAATGGAGAGGGTAGAAACCCGTGGGAATATATCGGTTTTATGTTTTCCCACAGTTTCAATTTGCAGAATTTGTTGTATTAAGCGTGACGATGTCTATGTTCCCAAAACGATTATGATTTTATGGGTTCGCGACAGTGTTGTTTTTAGGCGTATTCCCACAGATTTAAATGAGAGTTTTAATGGTTTCACTTTGCAGTGTCCTTTGTCCTTGTTGGGTTTGACGTGTTCATCCGGATGCTTATTGTGAAGTGCGGCAACGTCTTTGGTCCCAAAACGATAATCAATTTCTCGGTTCATGACAGTGTTGTTTTTGTGCGTTTTCCCACATCTTCAAATTAGGGTGGTTTTATTTGGTTCACGCCCCCAGTCTTTTGTGTGGCTGCTCCAGATGTTTCCGGGAATCTTAATGGGTTTACACGCGTGGGTGGTACCAACTCGTGCGTGCATTGCACATGCATCGGGATTCCTACAGAGTTCCCCCCTAGCGTAAGCGATATTTGAAGAGTGGAGGAATCGCGATTATAGGTTCAGTCTGTCTGGCCATCTGACATGCCTGCCAGATTTGGTGGTAGTTGTTGGAACCGATGTAGCTGCTTGTGGTGACGCTGATTGTGAAACTGGAACTGATGCTGGTGGGTCCGGAGAGTCCAAAAGATTCGGTAGTAATGCTGGTTTGACCCTGTCGATGGATACGGTTTTCTCAGTGCCGTTGATGATAATCCGCATGTTTTTATCGGTGCGATGCATCACTTTAAATGGCCCTTCGTATGGTGTTTGCAAAGGTGTACGTACTGCGTCTGTTCTCAAGAAGACGTGTCCGCAATCCTTGAGATGTTTACTCATGAACGTGCGGTGCTGTCCGTGATGGTTTACGTTGGATGGTCTGAGTCTTCGCATTGTATGTTGGAGTCTTCCGGCGAGTGACATTGGGTCTTCAGGTTTTGTTTCTTCGAAGAAATCGCCGGGTAGACGAAGCGTTGTACCGTATGTCAACTCTGCTGGAGAATGACCAATGTCTTCCCTACTTGCTGATCGAAGTCCGAGGAGTATCATTGGCAAAACTTCAGTCCAATTTTCTGTATGTTGTGCCTTGATGGCGGCTTTTAGTGTTCGGTGCCAGCGTTCGATCATCCCGTTGGCCTGTGGATGGTATGCGGCTGTCCTTTGATGTTTTACTCCCATCAATCGGGTTACCTCTTTGAATAGGTGTGATTCGAATTGACGTCCTTGATCTGTGGTGATGATGGCTGGTACGCCGAATCGTGAAATCCAGTTTTCCAAGATTGCTTTAGCGACGGTTTCAGCTCGTATGTCTTTGATTGGGATCGCTTCTGGCCAACGGGTGAAGCGATCTATCATTGTTAGACAATATGTGAAGTCGTGTGAAGGTGGTAGAGGTCCGACGAGATCAATGTGAATGTGATGGAATCGAGCATCAGGTGTTGATATTGTTTTGATTGGGCTGATAGTGTGTTTTGATATTTTTGCGCGTTGACATGATAGGCAACTGTTTACGAAGTGGATAATATCTTTTCTCATGTTAGGCCATACGAAGCGGGTTCTTATTGTTTTAAGAGTTGGCTTCGGTCCTATGTGTCCTAATTCATGGAAATTTTTGATGACAGCTGATCTGCTTGATGCCGGTACGAATGGTCGTAAATTTCCTGTGGATACGTCACACCAGATGGGATGTTTTAACTCCTTCAACTGTAGTTTGCGAAGCTCGAGTCCGGTTGACGTATTCCGTATTTTGTTGAAATCGTTGTCTGATTCCTGATTTTCTGCCATTGTGTCGAGGTCGAGTTGTGATGGTATTGAGATTTCTTCGATTCTTGATAATGTGTCTGCTACCACGTTGTCTTCGCCCGCAACATGTTCGATGTTTGTGCTGTATTGGGATATGAAGTCCAATTGTCGGTGGCGGCGTGGTGAAACGACTTCCGATTGTTTGGTGAAAGCCGTCGTCAATGGTTTGTGATCTGTTAAAATTGTGAATTGACGACCTTCCAGCTGGTGTCGGAAATATTTTACAGCTTCGTAGATGGCTGTGAGTTCGCGATCATATGTGCTGTAATTCTTCTGGGCGTTGTTGAATTTTTTTGAAAAAAATGCGAGAGGCTGCCAATTTGTGTCGCGTTGTTGTACTACTGCTCCCATGGCGAGGTCTGATGCGTCAACCATGAGGGATAATTCGGCCGTTTCCTTTGGGTGAACGAGCATGGTTGCATTGGTTAGGCTCTCTTTGCAGCGTATGAAGGCGTCTTCCATGCTTTGTGTCCATTGTAGAAGACGTTTATCGTTCTTTTTGTAGCCAACGGTCGCATCGAAGAGGACTTGTTGGGCTTCGATTGCGTGAGGTATGAATCTTCGGTAGAAGTTGATCATCCCGAGGAATCTTCGTAGACCTTTGGAAGTTGAAGGTTTTTTGAAATCCACTATTGATTTCACCTTGTCGTCTAATGGTTTAACACCGTTGGCTGAGATGTTGTAACCCAGGAAAGATATATCGGATTTCCCCAAGTTACATTTTTCGACGTTTACTACTAGTCCGTAATGTTCGAGACGCTGTAGTAATGTTTTTAAATGATTTTTGTGGTCTTCTTTGTTCTTTGATGCAATGAGTATGTCGTCGATATATGCAAAAAAAAAGTCGAGGCCTAATAACACCTCGTGCATGAATCTTTGGAATGATTGTGCTGCGTTGCAGAGGCCGAATTGCATAGCAGTGAATTCAAAGAGTCCGAATGGCGTGATGATCGCTGTTTTCGGAATGTCTTCAGGTGCCACTGGTATCTGGTGATAGGCTCGTACCAAATCTATAGTGCTGAAGATTTTCGCGTCCTGCATCCGATGTGTAAAGTCTTGGACTTGTGGTATAGGGTAGCAGTCCGGTGTGGTTTGGGCGTTGAGTCGTCGATAATCACCGCAAGGGCGCCAGTCACCTGTGGGTTTGCGAACCATGTGTAATGGGCTTGCCCAATTGCTCTTGGATGGCCTGCAAATTCCGCTTTCCAATAGTTTGTTGAATTCGGCGCGAGCTGCTTCCAAAGTGTCCGGTGCGAGTCGTCGAGCTTTGGAAGTTACGGGGCGGCCTTTAGTTTCAATGATATGCTGCACATTGTGTGTCGTTGTTTTCCGTCCCGATCGTGGTGTAGTGACCGATGGAAAATTTTGGAAGATGGTTTGATACTCGTCGGTAGTAGAGGATATTACTGCTAATCCGTACGAAGGTATGTTCGCTGTATGGCCGTCTGTGGTTAAACCCGTAGTTCCGTCGACTAGACGTTTTTTACGTAGGTCAACCAATAGATTGTGATGACTGAGAAAATCGGCTCCGATTATAGGGCGATTGACATCTGCGACGATAAATTCCCATGTGAAGCATCGGCGAAGGCCAAGGTCAATTTTTTGTGCGTGAGCTCCATATGTGTTTATTTTTGAACCGTTAGCGGCGTGTAATAGCGGGTTTTTGTTGTCGCCTTTTACGAGTTTTTTTGTTTGTTGTCGAGGGAGTACTGACACGTCTGATCCAGTATCTATGAGGTATTTCTGCATGGATGACTGATCCCAGATGATTAGGCGGCACTGTTTGATGGGTTGCGCCCCGCAAGCCGCTATTGTTGAGCGCGACATTAGTTTTCCGACGTTTTTCGGAACGAGCACGGTGGTCGGCAGTTACGTGCGTTGGCTCCGAAGGAAACGTGGTACGAACAATATGTTTCATTTACTTTGTTCGTGTTAGACCTTCGGGGTTGTCTGCTAAATGTCTGGCTCTGTCCCTGGTAATTTATGGTTCTTCTGGCCGATTGCGGTTGACGACCGGTTGATGAACTGCGGTCTCGCAATTTTAGTTGGTGCAGTTCTCGTGTTATTTCTGTTAATTTTCTTTGGCATGCTTTCATTTGTTCCATTAAATTGGTGATGCTCTGGTCCGATTCGTTGTGTACGGCAGTGGCAGGAACAGTGGGGGTTGGGGTGGTGATGGCGGCTACGACAGTGTTTACCTCAGTATTTTGGTATACCTCGAGGAGACGGTCTGCTGTGTCGGCTTGCTGTTGTAGCGTAAGTCCCTGCATCGACTTCAAAATCCACTGTGCCTGGTTTGGAAGACGCTGCGTCCATAGGGTTTTGACAATCCTGCTGTCCGCCTGCTGTGGTCCTGCCAGCTCCTGCATCTGGCGTAGCAGTAACGACGGCTTCTTGTCTCCCAACTGGAGACCAGTTAGTAGACGGGCGGTTCGTTTGTCTTCTGACTCGCCAAGACGTTCTATCAGAGCCGCTTTTAATTTCTCGAAACGGTCTCTTGGTGGTGGTGAAATGATGATATCACTAACCGCGGACATTGTTTCCGAGTCCATGGCGGCGACGATGCATCCAAATTTTGTTTTATCTGCCGTGATGCCGGCGCCGTCGAGATGGGCTTCCGCCATGCCGATCCATAGGGTTATGTTTTCTTTCCACACATTTGGGAGGCGGACGGCAATTCGCGCTGACTCTCTGTTGCTGTGAATGGGTGCCGGATCTTCGCCTGGGGGTGTTGGTTGCGGTGGGTCCTCTGGATTGCCTGAATCAGCCATGGTAGCTGAGTGTTAACTTCTTCTTGTAAAGGCTGCGGGTCTTTTTTCTCGGGGTCACCAGTTATAGAGACGGATGGGTCACCAGTTATAGACGTGGTAACCAGTTTAGAAGACGGCGGGGTCACCAGTTATAGAGACGTTGTCACTACCAATTAGTGGAACGCTGGGTCAGGTGTGTGAAACGTTCTATTTTTGTACAAAGTAGAGTTTTGTATTTTGTATTTATTCTTTGAAGCATGTACAGCGATTTACAGTTGTATGGAAATTAAGTAGTGCGTGGTGGCGTGCGATGTTGTGACGTGTTCCTTGAGTCTGGATCAGGCGTAGGTATGTGCTACGATTGTAGTGGGGCAGCGTAGTCGACTGACGAATGTTTATTTCGTCTGGTGCGGACTTGAGTGCCAGGGGGACGTTCTTCTCCGAGATAGCCCGTTGAGAGTCCAGATGATGGTCTTCCTTCAGCGGAGAGAGTCCAGGTGATGATCTTCCTTCAGAGTCCAGGTGATGGTCTTCCTTCAGCGGAGAGAGTCCCGGTGATGATCTTCCTTCAGAGTCCAGGTGATGGTCTTCCTTCAGCGGAGAGAGCCCAGGAACAGTGTCTGACTGTGGACGATGGTGGCCTATTTAAACTACTCCAGTGCGCAGTTGTGTTTCGACGAGTCGAATGGAGAGGGTAGAAACCCGTGGGAATATATCGGTTTTATGTTTTCCCACAGTTTCAATTTGCAGAATTTGTTGTATTAAGCGTGACGATGTCTATGTTCCCAAAACGATTATGATTTTATGGGTTCGCGACAGTGTTGTTTTTAGGCGTATTCCCACAGATTTAAATGAGAGTTTTAATGGTTTCACTTTGCAGTGTCCTTTGTCCTTGTTGGGTTTGACGTGTTCATCCGGATGCTTATTGTGAAGTGCGGCAACGTCTTTGGTCCCAAAACGATAATCAATTTCTCGGTTCATGACAGTGTTGTTTTTGTGCGTTTTCCCACATCTTCAAATTAGGGTGGTTTTATTTGGTTCACGCCCCCAGTCTTTTGTGTGGCTGCTCCAGATGTTTCCGGGAATCTTAATGGGTTTACACGCGTGGGTGGTACCAACTCGTGCGTGCATTGCACATGCATCGGGATTCCTACACTAAGATTTCGTAAATTATTTTCTACTCAAAGAAATAAACAATTGAATTTATTGCTAATGGTTCATTTATTTACACGGACAAGTTGTATTTGCTCACAATTTACGTTGTTTATCATTTTAACACGTTGTTGATCATATGTACACAAACAAAATGTAATGAATAAATTGATGTGAACCAGTGAACATCTTTGGTCTTTGAACTTTGATGTCAATAACACTTGCGGTGAAGTATACAGATTGTGAATATATCGCATTGTTTATTTTTTTTTTTTAATCAATGGTGATCATATACATATTTTCATTTTAAGATTTTCACAAATACTTTATCAATAGTATGAGAGTGAAAACTACGCGATGATAATTATTATAATAATTGATAACACGGTGAATAATTCAATATGCATTCAAAATAAACAAAACAGATATTTATTCCAAAACGCCGTTTCATTCCTTATTAAAAATACTTTGTGCAATAGTAATTGAGCATTTAAAATAACAGCATTAAATTTCATTGCTATTTTCATTGGATAAAATGAAGCAAAATCAATAAAGATTTTATGTTTGTACACTTAAATGCACATTCGTAAGTTTATTACGTGCCATAAACAACTTGTCACTTCAAAGTGAGTAGAAGTTTATTTGATTGCGAGTTTTTTGCTATGATTTTTTTCGGATTCAAACTGTTTAATTACTACCGTAGTACTCAGTTTATTATTGATTAATGAATGTCATAACTTATGGCAGTGCTACTCAAACTTTCTGATATGGCGGAACGGCAAATTTTTATCAAATTTTCCGCGGAACGGTACCCTATATATAATACTATTTTACATTAAAAATATACATATTTTCTTGAAATTTTATTAATAAAAAAAAGCATGAAAAAACGATGATACAAAAATGAATTTATTTATTATGCAAGCATTGAGTATGTAACATATTATAACGCTTTTTTATAGGGCAAAACTATTTATTTTCCATTTTTAATGAAAACTTTTTAATTAACAATGATAAGGTGATAATAATTTATCCTCTATAGAGACAGTTAAGGTATCTTTCAGTGGGACAAATGGATTTCGAATCCATCCAGTTCCTTTCCGAGGATGTTCTTCTCCTGGAAAGTACCACTCAAAACGTTCTGCCAAATTCTTTAAGTGTTCGCTTGTGATATTTCAAAGAGATATTTTATTAAAATCTTCGCCTTTATCGGCTATAACTGACGCTAAATTATGAAACATATCATAGCAATCTGTCGTCATTCGACTTTTCCATATTTCCAACTTTCGCTTGTATCCGTCGATCTTATCTTCCATCGTAAAACACGAAGTCATCCTTCCCTGCATGGAGGTGTTAAGCTCGTTTAAATTAGAAAATATATCAGTCAAATACGCCAGTTCAATTCAATTTAAAAAATGGTTATAAGGAAAAATTATCTTTGAAAAAAAAATACGCCAATTCATAATTTTTTTAAATTAAATAATGGTAAAATAGTGCGTCAGATTTGCGGCTATCGCCGCGGAACGGCAGGCAATCGTTCGCGGAACGGCGCCGTTCCGCGGAACATAGTTTGAGTAGCACTGACTTATGGTATCTATTCATTAATCAATAATACACTCAAAGATACTATTTTATATTTGACAATGTGCTTTTAAACAGTATTTTATTAATTCTTAGCTTTTATGTTCAGTATTTAATCGTAACTTTAATGTATTTTATATGAATGCTCAGAAAAGTAGTAAATGTTCAGTAATTTTAAATGGTGAAGGCTCAACGCTGAAAAATGGCAACCGTCACCCCCTACTTCTACACTTATGTAGGTCGTCACATGCCTGAGCTCCATCCGTCACCGAGTAACGACAGGTGGCTATTGGCGCGCGACAGTCAAGCGCGAGCCAAGCTATCATTGCACTCGAATGTCACGCCACCGAAGTTTGGGACAACCATGGCACTGCTATAGCGACATGCAACGGGCATTGGCAACTGCTATCAAACTACGACAGGCGGTTGTTGCGCGCGAAACCAAACTATTTTTGGCCCCGAACGCCAAGCCACCGAAACTTGGTACAATCGTGGCACTGCTATCGCGACATCCAACGGGAATTGAGTTACGGCAGGCAGTTGTTGCGTGCGACAGTCAAACGTGAAACCACACCATAAGTAACACTTGGCAAAACTAATTTTATACCGGATGAAAATGATTTTTTATTGCAAAAAATTGAATTAAATGCTGGGTGATTAATCATATGCCAAAACAAAACGACGTTCCCTCTTCGAAAAGCTGACACTGTTCACAGTACATGGCCGAAATAGCAACGCGGCCATCTAAAGGCTGTTTGACAGCGAAGCCTCCGATAGGTGGGGACCGAAACCAAACCTCACTCCGACTACTCGACTAGTAGTAGTCGTTAATCGACTAGCGAGTAGTGAAAGCGAAGCTGCCTCGTTCCTCTTGATCTACCAACTGTCACTCATCACAATACATCAATATCATATCGGTGTACGGTTGGCTAGCGTCTCGCTTGCATATATTCAATTATAACATCAATCAGCGAGTGCGTCTCGCTGAAGTTGCACGGGGGGGGTTCTGCGATCTCCATCTCAATTTTGGCGCCAAATTTCCCCACTGCATGGATCCCCTTTCTGAGGTAATCGAAACAACCGTCAACGCCACGTGCGTCCGTCGCTACTAACCGCATAAACTTATCGCACTAATCCGCAAACATTCCATCCAAACTATAAATAAATAATCGCACACGTGTATACAACGTCTATCCCTAACCCCTCTAAATAGTAGATTCGCCTCGTTGCGCGTGCACTTATTCTGTGGACGATATTGTATTTGCGATAATGAGCTTGGACGATTCGCAATACGTTCAAAGGTACAGGAATGTACATTGTACACATAATTGAACTTTCACTATAGTGACTCGTCTTGGTATTTCTATTTTCTAATATATATTTGTTACAGGCAAAGTGTGGAATATCGCATTTTAGGCAGTGTTCAAATGGCCAGGCAAATTTTAAAATGTCCTAAGTTTGTTAAAGCTGGTTCAAATTGTTCTTCCCAGTGAATAATTTTGGTTCTTCCATTAAAATCAGTGTTGTTGTTCATTTTGAGTCTCGTCAGTTTACTTAATAAAATCGTTTACAAAACAGTTTATCTAATAAAATTCGTTCCGCATTCTAGTCCTCGTGTAAGTTTTGATGAGAATTTCCTGTATTTAACAATGTGTAATTGTGTTGCATCCATTCAACATTGAATCGTTGGAATCTCTCTGGAACAAATCCACGAATGGTCGATTCTCAGCTGAAATGTTTCGTGTGATTTTTCTGTACCATTTATTTTAGTGCTGCGATGACTAAAAATATTTTACTTGAGCTGTATTTTCACACTTTTTACGATTCGTGTCACATTTCACAATGGTTTGCATAAGCACTTTTTGATACAATTTTGAAATGAAATTGAATGCAAATAATTGAGCTTAGTAGACTAATTGTACACCGAGAAAACTTTGTTATTCAAGTAGTGGCTATTCCAGATTTTTGTGATAATTCTCCATAAGTATACATAATTACTTTGATAACTTGGTTAACAACAGTCCTTTTATCTCTCAAGTATACATATACATATGTATTTTTGTTATCTTTTGACTTTTTGCGTTAGCTATAATTGTGATGGAAAGTTTACTGTTCATATATATTTGAAACGGGTCATTTGATGGGAAGAAATTTGTGGTTTGCTTGCTTTTGGCAGAGGTTTCAGTCTAATTTTAAAATACTTACGAACACTAATGAAATCTTATCATATTTTTTTTTCTTGAAACACACTTGACTGAATTGTGTCTAAAATTTAGATTTTACGTACTGATGAAAATCGAGCATTGAAGGTTGACTTGATAAAAATCTCTCAACATACAAAATGTACTGATAATTTTCACTATGTATTCATTTTCCATCTAGTATTTTTGTACAACAAGATGTTACATAGTGTTTCAAAATGTTGGTGCTTGAATTATTTTACTAGTAACTATGTAAATAATGTCTAATATTAACTTTGGTATTTTTCTTTGTAGAGATAACTGAATAATCAAAATGGCAGAGGACAGGGTTTTACTGCAAGATTCTAGACCGGAAACGGCAACCATCGTTAGAAGAAGTGAGTCATTGCCTAAAAGCTTTTGTTATCCATTAACTATTATCTGAGGAATGCATAGCTTTTTTTTAGCCAATGGTTTTTCACTGTTGCTCTAATTCAAACATGTGAGCTATTTCATGGCAGTTGTAAAAAAATGCGTTCTCGGTTTAAGCAATGCGAGATCATCCAATTAGTGGGTTCAATTTTAAAAGGTTACAGTGTCAGTACAAGAACAATTGACCAGACAATTCGATGTACTCTTTGGTGTCCGATAAATTTATCAACGAATGGAATGCGAAGAAGGGCAGTTCAATTGAATGGTGTTGTTTGACAATCGAATTGTTAAGCAAATTTGATGTATTACCAAATAGATAAATACTGTTTTGACACATACTGAAATTTACATTGGAAAAGTTTAGAAATATTATTTCAGTTTGCTTTGTTCTCGAGACTTTTTTTGCTTAGGTAATTTGTTTTTGTTAGTCTCAGTTTAATACATTGTCTATGCCGATTCTCATGCTAATTAATAACACTGTGACTAATTGCACAATCGAGGTGCTTTTTTATTTTGTATGGATATATTCCAATGAGTTATTTCAATCCCTGGTATAGTTCACATACAAGACCAAATGTTATCAGCTATCACATTTTATGACTGTTGGATATGAGTATGTTGATTGTGACTTCACATTTCAATGAATTCTTTGAAGTTCAGATATGGCTAAGTGAATGCAAATTAAATTCGGGATCTTATTACGAATTGGTTATCCATGGTATGATTTTCGTACGACGACACCTTAAAAACATTTTTTTTTGTATATGGATTACTCAGAATTTAAATGAAATCATTGTTAATTTAAATCATTGTTTAAATCATCGGTATTGTTTCTTAACTTACGACTAGAAATCACGATTGAAGAATATTTAATAAAATCTTTTGTATTAATTAGGTGGCAGTGACATGAATCCGGAAAAGACACCATTTTTGGCCGCCGAGCCGGTCCGATTGACTCCAGCATGGGAAAGTTGTAATCTTCCCAATGACACACTCAACCTTAAAGGTACATACATATACCATTACATCAGTTTCTGTTTTCACCAATGTCGTTTCTAGACATATTGCTTTTAAGTTAATACGTTCACTATTAAGCAATTACTGAGCATTTTGTAACCTTTATATCAAATATACGCGTTATATTACACAACGATTCTTATCCTCATCGAAATTGTTTATTTTAATGTTCATATTATAAGTGGTGATAGTGTTTCAAGTACACAGTAAGTCTCGGTATAATGTTATCGAAGTAATACATATGAGTATATAAAGGTATTACATATGAATATAAAAATTCAATTAATAGCTCTTTTCTATTTAATACCTACCATTAGTAACTGAAATCAGCCGTTCACCATCCACTGTTGGATGAAGGCCTCTCCAATCCTCTTCCATTCCTGTCTGTCTTGAGCAATCTGCATCCACTTGACTTTACACATTCTTAATTTGTCAGCCCATCATCCGTTTGGTCTTTCTTGCCTTTTTCCACATCCTCTCGGGTACCATATAAGTACTCGCGTCCATCTGCCATTCATACTTACCGCCATATATCCAGCTCACTGCCACTTCTTTTAGCTTTCTTTTATCCTTCTCACCCATGTATTCCTCTTTCGATCTCTTCTTGTTATTCCGAGCATACACTTTTCCATGCTTCTCTGTAAACACCGGATCATCCGTATACGCATTGGCCTTATTCTTTAAGCATAGAGGGATGTTGGATTTAAAAACTATGTTCATTCTTCCAAAACCATTTAATTCTTCATCTTATTTATTCTTCTTTACATCCAGTCATGTTCACCAATTATCTACTTTCTCTGCGATGACTACTTTTTGCGTGCTAAATTCATGAAACATGAAGTTTTATTAATGTTAATTTTTAAACCTACATACATGCTTTCGTTGCTTAGTCGTGTTAGTCTATTTTGTAAATCTACTGAGTCGCATGCAACTATAACCATGTCATCTGTGAACTTAAAAAGCTCATACTTAAACGTGGAAATTAACTAACATCATGCTTAATTTTATAAAACAGTACTATGGATAGTTTTTGAACGCAATCAGGATGACTGTTTCTATGAAAGGAAGTGGTGGTATTGTGAATATTATGATAAAAATCAAAAAATTATTTGTTTCATTCTATAAAAGTAAAAACTACTATAGCAGTAAAATCCTGTTTGAATTTTTTTTCTTTAAAAACGAATATGGTTGGTTAAAAAATAATTATGTATGTTTTGTATATACTAAATATTGGAGTTGAAATACCTCAATTTGAAGTAGGCTCATAAGAAAAGTGTCATCTACAATTATGTAAATTTCATAATCTGTGTTATATGTTAACTTTAGTATACTCAAGTGTTTATAAACACACGCATAAATTACCTCTTTGTTCAATGTTTATTTGCTACATGAATTTGTCAGTGTAGAAATATTTATTAAATATCTGCAGACGTGTTCACTCGCCATATTTCTCTTCAGCTCGTCTGCGGCAGTGTCTATAATAAAGTAACATTCATAAAACAAAATTAATTTATATTTAAAAATTCCTTTTAGATAGAACTATTCCACGTAGTTTAATTATTTATGTATTGTGTAGGTGTTACAATGGAGTCAGCTGCTTTGGAAGTAGATCCACCCACAGACAGACGAAATTTTGTTTATTTAACATTATTATTGCACGGCATCGGCACTTTAACACCATGGAATATGTTTATAACGGCCAAAGACTATTTCGTTTCTTATAAGGTATTTTTATTTTTATTCAAATTTTATCCATCATTTATCTTTAAATAATGAATTTTTAATAATATTTAGTTTATTTTAGTTGAGTGAGAGCTATACGGGAGCAATTTTACCATATAGTGATCATTTTTTGACCTATCTTTCACTGTGCTCACAACTTCCCAATCTTCTTTTCAATTGGTTAAATATATTCGTAGAAATCAAGTAATTGTTTCACTTATTTAATTATCGATTTAAACGCACTTTATAATGTACATTTTATTAAAACTAATAAATTTTTTTAGGGGCAGTCTCACTATGAGGATTGTATGTTCGATTTCTTTCGAAGTGATTCTTTTCGTCGGCACTGTAATACTTGCAATGTTAGACACATCGTCTTATCCTGGAGTATTCTTTTGGCTGACAATGGTGACTGTCGTATTTCTTAATGGTAAATAATTAATAATGTAAGTAATTCGGTGCCGTCGACTTTGGTTCCATGACTTTTTATATTTACAGTTTTCAATGGTATATTTCAAAATTCGGTTTACGGAGTCGCAGCTCGTCTCCCGCCGAAATATACGGGTGCTGTGGTTCTCGGAAGCAACATATCAGGTGCATTGACGGCCATCGCATCGGTGGTTGCTGGAATGCTTGCACCAGGACCAAAAACATCAGCCGTTTACTATTTCCTGACGGCGTTGTTGGTTTTACTCGCATGTTTTGATACTTACTTTGCTTTACCTCTTAATGTAAGTTCCGTTCTATTTTGAAATTACTTTCATTTTAAATTATCGAAGTTGAACTTTTTTATTTTATATTTACATATGTAGAGATTTTATCGATATCACGAGCTTATGGCGGCGAAAGCCAAGGCTAGAAGTTCGCATACAGGAAGACCACCTTATTTAAAAATATTCTTAAAAGCTTTCCCCCAACTGTTGAATGTATTCATGGTGTTTTTTGTAACACTAAGCATATTTCCAAACGTGCACGCAGGTATGTGAAAGACTGTTAAGTTTGTATCGTTTGTATTACATATCATTTTTAACTTTTTTAAATTGCATATTTTTAGACATCAAACCGTCGGATCCTGATTTTTGGATACCAAAGGATGTATACGCTCAAGTAACATGCTTTTTGACGTTCAATTTAGGCGCCACGCTTGGTAGTTTCACTGCGAGTCTTTTTAACTGGGTATTTATCATTATGTGTATAAATTTATAGCATATAATCGTACCTCCCATTACATATCAGTAACATGTTTCATTTGTGTTTCAGCCGGGTCCAAGGTTCTTGTTCCTATTCGTATGGGCTCGATTGATCTTCTTGCCGCTGTTTATGCTATGCAATTATCTACCTCCTAATGTAACGCGAACATTACCTGTATTAATTACTAATGATTGGGCATACTGGGGTATTGCCATTGTACATGCTTGGTCCAGTGGTCACTTTAGTTCCCTTGCCATGATGTATGTTTCGGGGTAAGTGAATTTTTTATCAATAGATATTATGTTGAGCGGTAATGCATTTTAATATACTTAATGTAATTTATTTTTTCTCATAGATATGTAGAATCTCAACATGCACCTCAAGCTGGTATGTTTGGAGCCGCTATGCTTATCACGGGATTGATATCTGGTATCACTTTCTCTGCAGTTGGTCGCTCTTTTGTTTCCTGGTCAATTTTCACATGACTAATATAACATATTTTTCAATTTTTAACGTATTTCCTCCCAGAACACAGCTGAAAAAAAAAGTTCTTTATATATATCTGTTTACAAAGTTTTATCATATACCAATTGCCTTAGCTTAGAATATTTCTTATAATATGAAATGCTCACTATACATTGCATTTGTACTAAAATCAAACAATCAGAAAACAAATTTTATCACAAATGAATTCGTACTATATGTACAATACACTTATTTACAAATTTTTGGCATTTTATTATTATTGTTTCTAAACTTAGATAGATGTAAGAATTATCTGAATTGCCCTTATGAATACAAGTGTGCTCACTGTAATTTATATAAAATATTTTGTATACAATAGCTTAGTAAAACATATTATACAGTGAAGTTTCAAACTGATTTTTTTTTTAGTTTTATTTTCATTTTTATATGTAAATTGATAATAAATAAAATTGTGAGGATCATTTCGATATACATACATATGTTATGTAAATGTTTTAGATCTTTCCATGGAATTTTGTCTAAATATACGGGGCGAACAAATCCACCGCTTGATCCTCTTAATCCACATGCAATAATAAATAATTATTGAATATATATGTACATACATCAATTCGACGCTAAAAAAATTATATTTTATTTTCACTGAATTGGAACTTGACTGTATTTTTATATAAAATTATAACTTTAGGAAATGATATCCATCTTCCATATACATAATATACATATATGTACTTTTTCGTTCAAATTTTACTTTATATTTATATATTTAATAATCTAAATCAAATTAAAGATAGGATAATTAATGTAATATGTACCAAAACTATTTACACAACAATGTGAATGTTAATGTTTTTTTTTTTTTTTTGATTTTGATTTTCATTGAATTTTCACTCGCATTTATAAATTCTAGTTGCTTATTTAAAAAGTCATATCTTTAAATAGCATAATTTCAATTGATGATATGTGATAGTTCATTAATTGTTTATGAATGGAGTTTTGTGTGAAAGCTCCATGAATTCCACTGATTCTACTTTAAATAATACAATTATTTAATTTCTGAAAATGATTTGAACATTAAAAATTGTATCAAAATGATTTACTTTTGTGCTTGGTATTTACATATTATGAACATGTAAATATTGACTTTCAATATCGATGTTTATTACATTTATATCACCTCAATCCCTTATTTGTTGTTCTACTATAATAATTCGTAATGGTCACATTTTTATTTGGTCTAATAACGCTAAATGAAACTTTCAATAATTTTGCACAATTTATAATTATCTCAAATGAGTAAACTAATTCACTTCCAATAACAAAATTATTTAATTTTATATACATAAATATTTATTAATATTAATAATTAAACAAAATACATATGTAATTAGTGCTACGTTTTTATTAAAGTTATTTATTAAGGTATGCAATTCACATGTTCAAAATGACAATAATATAAATCATCAATGCATAAAATTAGTTTCCGAAGATATATTCCATATTATATTTGTACTTATAACTACATAAATGAATTGTATTTTGATGAGCTCGACTTTTCACAGAATTTGAAAATATGTATTGCATTTTTTCCGTTTTACGTTTATAATCCTTTTGGTAATTTGAACGTGCAATTTAGAATTTGATAGCTTGTGCCTTTGATTGTGTAGTTTGATGAGGTATTTTTTTAACCGTTTCATACACTGCCTGTGGTTTACCATTTTTTTAATGTGTAAGAATATTTGTATGTAGATCTGAGTTTTTAAATAAATTTTTGAGCTAATAATACAAAGGTTGCAAGTTTTTTGTATGTAAAATGTTAAGTGTGTGTGTGTGTTTGGTTCATAAGTTGTGTATTGGGTACAGTTTTAGTACTAATTTTTTTTTAATGAACTTTGATAACACTGAGCAACCAAAAAATAACCCAGAGCGGAGATTGGTCAATCTTTACTAAGTTTGACCCACTGAATTCGAATCCGATAATGATTTTTGTTGGGAGTATTGAAATCAATGGTCAATACTCACTTTGAGCACAGCGATACTATATTTTGAGTTATAAACTGCAAAACCAAAAAAAATGAATATTTTTTACATTTTTTAAATCGCGAATATCTCATAAACGAGAACATATCAACAAAAATCATTATCGGATTCGAATTCAGTGGGTTAAATTTATTAAAGATTGACCAATCTCCGCTTGGGTTTTAAAAAACGTGATCTTTTGTTGCTCAGTGTAATTTGAAATAATTCAGATAGATGTTTTCATCTGAATGTACAAAGTGAAGGTTATGTTTTTTTTCAAGACAATTCTAATTTTATAAAGTTATCATTTTTCTAAAATATATTATCAATTTATGTTAACTGACATTTTGTCATGGAGCTTTATGCAGAATTTTTTAAAATTTTGAAAATCAATTTTCATGTTCGGTAATCGTATTACTATGTAATAAGATACATTTAAAATATAAGACATTTTTATACGTGATCAATAATCTGTTGCTTGTTAAATATGGTTTAATAAATAATTTGTCTTTTTAAGTGTGAATAAATAATATTCGGTTTTAGATTATTTCGTCCAAATTGAGATTTCTTTTCAATAACTATTAAATGTAACTTTATATTTGGATACCAAACAATTATTTTATAGTTTATATGTTCAACTGATTTTATGATGTTAATTATTATAAACATAATATTTGATATTGATTTTTATTTTACCTATATTTCACTGATATACACAATGGACAATGAACTGATTTTGTGGGACCCCCACTAAACCGCTCTCAGCACACTGAAAATTAAAAATTTAATAACATATTAAATTAAACGAAAAATTACGGGAACTTTGTTTTTTTTTATTTTATTTATCTGATACAAATTAAGCTACGGTGATAGAAATGTAAATCATTTGTAGTATTTTCCTAATGGATAACCATCAATAAATGTTAAAATTAGTACATACTCGAAAAAAATTTACAGATAAAAACATTGTCTCAGGGGACTATAAAACCACAGAAGAAAGAATCAAATGCACTCCGATGAATACTAATTAGTAAAAGTAAAAACCATGCAGAGCATATCGAACCATGCAGTGCAGTGGTGCGATACATTTACGTATGTTAAGTGAGAATGAATTTCACGGATTCGTCGACTATTCAGCATAAGGAGGGGTTTATGGTTATGGAAATGCAACTACATTTTCCTATTCTGCATAATTCTAAAAAAATTTAAAACTTTTTTGGTAGTAGACATAGATATAGAATAGCTATTCTATATAATAGTTATTTTATATGTCTGGCCATAGTGATGAATTGGGGTAACCTGTAATGTCACTATGGTATAATTTGTAAATAAATAAAAATAAAATATCTATGGTAGTAGAGGACATTTTTTAAGTTCACACGTAGTTGTATAGAGACATCTATAAGTGAGATAAAAAAATATTATTATCTAGTAATAATTTAATTAAGTTGAATTCATGTCTGTTAATTTAATGTGTTTCTTTGCACTAATGTTTCAATTCGCCTATTAATTAAAATATTAGTTTGTCTTACCATTAATAGATGTCATTACAAACATAATAAATTATTATTTATCATTTCACCAATAGATGATGAGCTAAATTAATTTTTAGGTATTTAATTTTATCTATCCCAGCCAACATGCCTATCCAGAAATAGTTTTTAGTCACATGAATAGTGTATGGTCGAAGGCCAGAAACAGAATCAGAAAGAGGATCTAATCATCTATCGATCAGTACTGTGTCTGTGACAGAACGAATGAGACGGTATGGGGACCATCAGAAAGTCGTGACGCGCAGGGAAAACAACGATCACTGTTTACCACAGGCCAATGATAAATAAAATCGTAATCAATTACTATGTAGTTAGGCCTTTATTCGTTGTGCTAAATAAAAATATATTAATTTATCCATTTCGATGCTATCATTTCATTGTCATATTTCAAATAAAATATTAGCCGCTGACGCAGACGTATTCACGAGAAACTCACGGCCGTGTTCGACACAGCCACATCCCGATTTTTTTTTCTTCGGGCCACATGTCTCGGAATTATCTCAGAAATAGTTAGCAACCCTAGTCATGACCCACAGCTTAGAAACGGCTCGACTTTGGACACGTGAATAATAAATAGTTTCGAATTAAGCGGACAGAAATGAGTAATTTAGAGTTGCGTTGGCAGCCTGCGAAAGTAGCGGTAGCGGCGCGGGGAAAGGGAAAGGGAAAGGAAGGGGAAGCGGAGAGCGCGCCTTGTCGAGTCGTCGAGTCTCGACACGAACGTACTTCAATCAGATCCCCATTCGGAGCGCGTTTCGTTCCTCACCGGTGACAGTAGTCACAGTGGTCACAGTAGTCACAGTAGTAACAGTAGTAACAGTCGTCACACGTCAGCCAGGACCGGAAGTGATCAGCGAGCGCTTCTTGTGCGGCTGTCATGCCCCTCAGCTGCGCACATGGCGGACGAGTTCTTCGGATTCAAGGTTAGCCCCCGACCAAATCTCGACCTGTCTCTCTCTATTTCCGGTTCACTCCACTTCCGGTTGTCAAAAGCGCCACCAACTCTACATCTGACAATTATATCTGACGTGACATTTTGTTCTGCCAGTTGTGTACGCGAGACGCGCGAAACCAGTCAATGTCAAATGTCACTTTGTAGGTTATGTCGGAACGAAGTATGTACGTGCAACGAACGCTATCATTTACGATACGCGAAATGTGCACGCCTAATCGAAAACTGTGTGCAACATTGCAGAAATGGCCGTTGCGCCGTACGTTTGCCGATTACAACACAAACGGCAAATGCTGACCGTAACAATGCTCTAAGTTCACCTATGAGGCCGATTTCACACGGAATGAAATACAATAGACCGTAAGCTTTCGAAGATCGCATTTGTTACATCCCGTATCGAATTTTTTTTGATACGTGACTATGAATGTGTAATGTGCATGTGAATGGTGTAATTGGTACAGTGAAACTTGTCGAATCGATCCGACGCCTGTACTGTTTGAATAAAGATGTTTTTGTTGGAAATTAATTGTGGGTTGTTCGAATATGTTTCACCATCATAATTTTCAGCCTTTCACCATCCACTGCTGTATGAAGGTCTCTTCAATCCTCTTTCATTCCTGTGTGTCTTGAGCAATCTGCATCCACTTGATTCCACACATTTTTCTTAGGGATTCAAAAATTACCGACATCTGCGAAAACCGGTGTTACCGAAAAAAATCCCACCGCCGGTAATTACCGGTTTTTTATAAATAAAAATATATATAATTAGTAAAAAAATCATTAATTAAAGATTCACCTTTTACACAAATAATGTCGGAACTTTGATGTATTTCGTGATGTATAATACATATGTATATATATATACACGAAAAAAATCTCTTCGGGTTTATTCGACACTGAAACCTAGTCCTTCTATATTGCGCGAATTACCGATCAGCGAGGGCGTCAAAAGGAAAGTAGATACATTTTTGTGTACTTTTTGATCTAAGAAATTTTGTGTGGAAGGGATGGTTTTAGAATTTCAGTTGAATTCCGAGAAAATAATCAGAAGGTGGGTAAGTTCAAAATTGACGACATACTTGTTGTAAATCATTATATGTATTCAAAAGTACGACACTTTAAACGTACTTTCAATCTTTGCTTTCAAGATTATAAATATATGGTACCTACATGCGGCTCATTTGAAAAAGGCCATTGTTTTTGATCTGCTAGTTAAACGAAACGGCAAACTAGCCGTTAAAATGTTGTTTTCCGAATTCAAAACAATTCAGTGTAAGTACATATATTGGGGATCATAAAATATAAAGATTTCCTTAGAAATGTGTACCCATCTTTTTTTTGTAAAGACTTAAAATTCGAAAAGAGAATATGAAATAATATAGGGCTGAAAAAAAAAAAAATATATAAATTTGAACAAAATTAATATATTTCGGTAATTACTGGTAGTCTTATTTTGTAATCCCGGTAATACCGAAGACCATATTTTGCTAAAAACCTGGTAATACCGGTATCGGAATCCCAAATTCTTCTCAACTCATCGTCCGCTCGGTCTACCTTGCTTTCTTTCACATCCTCTCGGATACCATTCCAGTATTTCTCGCTATGTGTCCCAGTCACGTTTTTCACACG
The DNA here is from genome assembly GCA_022651745.1 of Parapsyche elsis. NCBI lineage: Eukaryota > Metazoa > Arthropoda > Insecta > Trichoptera > Hydropsychidae > Parapsyche > Parapsyche elsis. The sequence goes on from JAGVSN010000016.1 coordinate 3,240,444, forward strand.
CTCCGCTATTTCTGTCATATTTCTTACCCATATATTCCTCTTACGATCTCTTCTTGTTATACCGAGTATACATTTGTGTGAACTGGATCTTACGTAGCATTCTCGAATTCAGCATCCTCGTTTCACATCTATACGTCATAACTGACAGTACGCATTGTTTGAATGCCTTCTTTTTTAAGCATAGCGGGATTTTGGATTTAAAAACTATGCTCATTCTTCCAAAAGCGCTCCATCCTAGTTTCATTCATCCAGTCATGTTCACCAATTGTCCTAGGTATAAATAATTATAAATCGACTATACCTGACTATTGATTCCGATGGTCATTTTGAGTTACAGGCAGCGGAAGCAAAAAAAAAACCCAATTTTGTTAACGCTCATATCTTACAAACGAAAGCAAACTGACAAAAATCATCACCATATTCGGATTTAGTGGGTCAGAATTAATAATAATTTTTGGGTCTCCGTTCGGGTAGCACACTAATCAAAATTTGCACTATTTGTGTTAACGGTACAAGTTGGACATGCCAAATTTATCGCCTTGAACTATCCATGTAATTCCACGTCTTTACAGTTTCGATTATTATTATCGATTAATTTTCAGGCTACCGTAAAATAAGTTGGGATATATTATCGATATTGAAAATGTGTATCCGTTTGACTTTTGCTGATTTTATGTACTGTCAATGTTTCAGAATTTAGATGAAATAAATTTAGAAGATGGCGAGGGTGTCTTTGAAGCGTCAGAGGATGAATACGATGCTCTTAACGATGAAACCTTTGGAGAGATGGGTAAGTCGATTTAAAAAATTGTGGTATATGTACATATTCCGTGTCGTCTCTTATAAAATTTTAATTTGAATGTTATAGTCGACGATGGTGATTGGGAGCAACAACACGAGGAGTTTACACTCCTCACGGAGAAGGGCAAACATATTGATATCGGTCAGTGTTTGCAAAATATTGTGTGTTTATTTGCACGCATGTGATTTGTTTTAACGAATATCTCAATTTACAGAGGAGTCTCTTTCCAACTTGATGGTAGACAATGAAAAAGATTCACCATTGCTGTCGCAATACCAATCTGCTCAAAATGTGATACAACCTCATCTCTTTCCACTGTCGAATCACTCAATTTTACCACCGGTAAGCTCACTGCGTTTATTTTACATGCGCTAAAATTTTACGTTCGCCGACTACACGTTGAAATTAATTTTCAGATTCCTTCGTTAGCATTAGGATTAAAAAATGTTTGCACGGTCGAGGAATTGGAAAGAAATTTGCGTCAGCAACAACAACCTCAAATGCAACAATCGCAACAAAATCCTTCTCTTTTACCGTTCTTTCAGGTACGCTTTTAAATATTATGTATGTTTTTGTCGTTACTGCCAAACAATGATTTATTTGAATCATTTTATTTTCAGCCACGTTTTCCGACTAATATGATGGGTCCACCTCCACCGTTAATGGGTTCTCAGCATCCATTTATGGGACCTCCACCTGGACAACCTATGCCTTATCGTATGCCTCAAATCCCACCAAATCAAATGGGACAACATCCCTATGGGAATTTTAATGTATGTTGCATTAATAATCCTGAAATATTTAATGAAATCATCACGTATTGTTAAATTTATACATTTATTGTTTATAGATGTTGCCTCCTAATAATTTGTCACCGGGAAATGTTCCAAATAGGCCGCCACCTCCCGGCATAGATCAACATCAAAACTTGTTCCATCAAATGCATTTTAATCAACATTCGAATAACTTCAATAATCAGCAGCAGCCGCCTAATAATTTGGGCCAGCAAAGATTTCCGCAACAGCAGCCTATGCCTTACAACAAGCAGCAGTTTTCGCCGAATCAACAATTGCCCCCGAACCAACAGTTGCCCCAGAATCAACAGTTGTCGCAGAATCAACAGTTATCGCAGAATCAACAGTTGTCGCAGAATCAACAGTTGTCGCAAAATCAACAGTTGCCGCAGAATCAACAGCAGTTCTTTAACAATCAACAATTTCCACACAACCAACAACAGTTTTCAAATCAACAATTTCCTTCAAATCAAATGCCGCCTAATCAACAACCAAATTTAATGAACCAACATGGAAATTTGAACCAACAACAAATGCCCCACAATCGTGTATCTCAAAATCAACAGAATAATGTGCGCAGTCAACAACAGAACAATATGAATCAACCGAACACTAACAACCAACAAATGGTCAGTAAAATGGGTAACCCGCCGGGTGTGGCGTCCAACAACAGATCATATCCCAACTTTTCCAATGGTACAAGCAATAAAACTCAGTCGGATACTAATAATTTGATTCAGATGATACAGAACACCCATCCGATGCTTCAAAACAATATGCACACAGGTTTTGTGAATGCTATCGTTGCTAATTCAATGCTTGCGAGAGGAATGCTTAGGAATTCAAACAACGCATCCGGTTATAATAATAATCAGGTAAGATACATATATGTGTATGTATTTATCATCTGCCGGTGTTTATGTGGAGAAAATTTATAGTATAAATTATTTTGCAACAGCAAGGAAACATGCAGAGAAGCTCTGATGGTCAACGTCGTCACGGAGGAGCGGACATTGATCCGTATAGTGGTCTAATGTCGACGCGCGAGAAGCAATGGTTAATGAATATTCAAATGATGCAGTTAAACACTGGCACACCATATATTGATGACTACTATTACACGGTAAATATTACACATGGTTAAATTGTAAAATTAAAGATTCTTCTATTTTTATATGATTTTCGAATTATGCAGGTGTTCTTAGAGCGGAAATCTAAAAAAAAAAAGGAGGAAGTTCGAGAAGCTCATAAGGTCAATCAAGAGAATCATCCGTTTAGTCAACAAAATCTTGCAAATAATAAATATAGTCAGTACATATGTACTTTGTTGATACGTTGGAATATGCGAATTCAAATTAGCAACGTTGAGTTTATTCGATTGTGTTATTTGTATAGGAGGTGGCAATGAAGGTGGACGAGATAGATGCAATAGTACTCGTAGTAATAACGAGAACAATCCACACAATAAGGATGGACCACGTATTTACGTTCCCACTCAGTTTGAAAATTCACTCGGAAAATTACAAGTACGTTTTCAACGTCAATTATTGGTATGTTGAAAATGTAGTTTTAGCTCTAATCGACAGGTTATTTTTTTTTTTTCAGTGCGGTTCTGTGACGGCACCGCGTAAGATTATCGACATGGAAGTAATAGGTTGTGAATCTCCCACCGGAGAGAGTCGTAGTAGCGGCACCGGCAGCATCTCGGCAGGAGTTATCGGAGCTCCGCGAGGAACACGTCACATACTTTTAGCAATTGAAACACTTTACAGAATATTGCTGCGGTTGGAAGATCTATCCGAACCTTTGGCTATTGCTAACGCTGTTGTACTCAAGGTATTATACTATGTTGATATAGTAAGTTGTAAAAAAGTAGTTTGCATGTCTTTGTCCGAAAGGAAATAGTTAACTTATCAAGGATATACATGTTTATTTGGTTTTTGGGATTATTTTACTATAAAGTGATGATTTTTTGTTATAGGAACGAGAGGAGAAGCAAAACGCGTCATTTTTCGAATCTATTTTTAAAAATGAATGTGATCCTGTTTCCGAGTTGTCAGCTGGCATCAGAGCTATTGAAAATGTAATAAAGTTGAATAATAAATTATCAATTAGTAGCGATTTGCTATCATCATTGGCTACTGGGGCTGGAGCGTCTTCGGCTCCCAATTTGTTAGACGAAAACAAACCGGACCTACTAGGAAAAATATTTTCAGGGTTGCTTTTCGAAGACCGACTGTTATCATTTATGAATATTAGGAAAGGAAAGGTTGGTGTTGTTATATATTATTTTGTAGATTACCCTAATTGGCGGTTTATTTAACGGTTTAATTTTTGTTCAGATGTTAGTTTTGAGGACTTTGGCGCAAGCCGTTCCAACCGAGAGATGGCGAGCTCAACTAGGACGTATTTGGCCACGATTACTTCGCGCTCTTCCGATGGCCATTCGAAGAGATGCCAATGTTTTACATCCCCTCATTGGGCATTTTCAGCAGTAAGTTCAGTGTTTAAATTTTTTTAATCATTTGCCTCTTTCAACTCATCGAATTTATTTTTAATTTTCTAGATATTTGAGTGGAACAGAAGGCTGGGCACCCGTATCCAATCTTTGTTTAATGTTATCTGAGGGTTCTGGCTCGGGACCTGTTCCTCAACGAGCCTCGTCAGTGCCTCTCAGATCCGCCACACCCAGTCTACCTCAACGGAGTCTTATGCACTTTATTATGAGTACAACGGTCAGCGATTCTCACACAAATTAGAATATAGTGTAAATTTCCAATGTGTAGTAATTGGTTTGTTTAAATTTTCAGTTGGGTCTTGATATTCTCGCGACTTTGATGGAACGTGCATCTGTTTTGCCAAAGCCGGCCCCCGCAGCTTGGAATAGTATGGTCAGATGTGCCAGTCGACTTGTGACGGTATCCGGAAACACAAGACCGACGGTTCCAGTCCCCCGTAATCTTCTCGCTGTTCACGCCGCGGCTGCGGACTTGGCCAGCGAGATCGAGGAGTCTTTGGTCGAAGTTTTATGTCAGCATTAAATTCTAGATCTTGGAAAAATGTTGATATTTCTCTAATGTAATTGAAACGATAGCATTCTCAATGATGAATTTGAAATATGTATTTATGTTCTACGTTTTCAAACGTATATATCTCTAATATGCGCACACATTCAATTTTTCAAAACGAATAACATAAATTAAATTAGCCAAATAGCATTGTTTATCACATGTGCCTCATCTTCCGCAGCTCAAGGACTTATTAAAATTTGATACTTTGGTAATAGGTATTTTGTTGAAATGAAACAGTAGTTGTATACGTATTTGACATGAAATATAGTTTTTTTTTTATGAAATTATGATGTGTAAATAAGTTAAAAAGGATACAACAAAATTAAGTTATAAAACTGGTATTTTATATACAAAAATTGTTTTCTTAAACAATGTTAAATATTTATTTTGTATTAAAATAAAAAGAAACTCTGCTTATATTTTTGTATGCAGAAACTATTGTTCGTTTTTAATTTTATGACACTTTTATACACATGCATTAAAAATATTTTCTTTAAAAACTAGATATCACAATTGTTGCATGTGTTTATATAATATTAATATAATAAATTAAAATCAAATAGATTTGTATGCATACTAATGTTATTTATATATAAGTCGATCTTTCTTTGTCGAATGTTTAATTTCCAGAAATATTTGTATGCATACAATAAACATTAGTTTTGTAAAAATAAATCGATGATTTTTTTATATTGTTTATGGTTAATCAGTTTTTTATGTTTACTTTTTTTTTTTTCATTTTGCATGACTCATGGCTATTTTGGCTTATTACTAACACATTGATTTCAGCTTAGTAAAACCAAAATGGCAAATTTTATCATTATGATTATTATTATACATATTTAGTTTTAAATAATTTTTTTATGATGAAGAACTATTTACTTAATGTACATATTTTATTATTATCAAATGTCACTTATTATTTAGAAAATGGTAAAACTTATGTTTTATTTGAATAATATAAACCCTAAAAATTTGAGAATTTCACCTACATAGATTATGTTTTGACTCTTTTTTTTTTTTAACAATCCAATCAAATTTGATATTATCTTTAAACTTTAGGAAGGATATTATGGATAGATTGAGGTTTTGACTGGAGTCGCATAATTTTGGTGCTTTAATTCATTTTGTTCACATTATTGCGGGTGTAGATTATCCAAGCCTAACTTATTGGCGAATAATTAACAATTAAAATGCCATTCAAAAGACAAATACTTAAGAATCAAATTGTAATGCTGTAATTAGTTCCTCATTATTTATTCTTTTTTTTAAATTCCGATTTTAGTATGAAAATAAAAAATTGATCATTAATAAGGGCTCTTTTTATTTGCATACACGGTGTTTAGCACAATTTTACTATTCGAATACAAACATTTATGAATAACTGCACGGTTTGATTGCACATAAAAGATCTTTAACGTTTTCTACCAATTTCCAGGGAACGCTTGAAACTACTTCAAACGCTTCCGCACTTCCATGTCCTTTAATCAAGCTGTATAAGTCAGGATAGAACTGTAAAAGTTATTATTACCTCTAAATTGAATAAACTGTTGACTAACTCTAACTGTTATCGTTTGTAACAATTGATGCTACATACCTCGAGCCCTTCCAACGGTTGTGTAGAATATTCAGCTGAAACTTCAGTTGCAGTTACGAGTATAGCCTGCAACGTTGTTACATGGAGTATTTCGAATGACTGTAATGAGATTTAAGATCACTTAGCACTATTTAAGAATTAGTAGTAATATTAGTTTATTTTTTTCATGTTTATGAATATTACTTCGCTATGCTGTTGAAGATATTCTCGCATTTGCTGTACAATGGCTCGTCGTTCAGCTGTAACATTCCATCTGATGTGCAAATGTGATCGTTTTTTTTTTTAAATAATATGTAGAATATGCGAATTTTGTAATTTTTTTGTATACCTTGACCAGGTGAAGTTGTAAGCGGTGCACAAGTGTGCCATGCAATGATACAAATGGCTCTCCATAGTCCATTGCTTCAAGCAACTTCCTTCTATCAAGTTTGGTGCATCTTCTGTCGGAAAGAAATCAACGCCTCCTGCTTGTAATCTCTGAAATCCACCATAAACGGTTAAGATCAATGATTATTCAGTAATTTGAAGCACTTACGACAAAAAAAGAAAAGGAAATTACTCCGGTTAATTCGTTCAGGGTAAACGTTTGATCGACCATGTCTTGCAAAGCTTTGGTTGCTCCGTTTTGAAGCGACTTCAATTTGATTCCCTCTTCTAAAACTTCAAATTCGCAAACGATTATAGCGCCCATTATTGTTACGATTACTCCGGTGCTGAAAATTTTATAAACATTATTTCTTTGGTGCTGTGATGTACTCGTACTAATGATTTACATACTCACCGATCGTCGTTGGGCTTCAACTCCCATCCTTGATAAGGAAGATTGCTGTACTTGGACGTTGCAAATGCAATTGGACCTTAAAACAACGCTGTATTACATCGTGCCATTATGATATTGTTGATTATGTTTAGCTGTTATTAAACCAACGCAGTTGTCCAGTTCTGAAGTTGACAGTGAATTTGTCTTCGTTGTATTTGAGATCGTGAATGTCGTCAGTAGTCCAGTAATTTTTTTCAAAATTCCAACAGCATACCATCGGCGGTTCAATCCATAATACGGTATCGGGCAATCTGTTATACAAGAATAATTATGATTCGTTTCTATGTAGATTTCTTGATATTGTATTTTTAATGCTTACTGTATGGCTATAAAAAATAGACGTTCGAGTGCAGCTTCTTGTCGTCTTATATCAGCTTCAATTTCTTCCGGGGTCCTCACGGCACGGGGAGCTGATGGAGGTGGTGGATTATATATTTCTCTGAATTTAACTTCAGTTAACTTTTCATCTTCCTCTACTACAATTTTTATTTTTTCACAATCATCAATTTCATCAAATCAACTTATGTTAAGAAAATTGAATAAATTCATATCTATGTATAAACATGTTTTCAATATTGTAAATATATTTTTTAACTCGTATGGTAAACGGAAGCAATTTATCATAATTTAGCATTGTTACAATGTAAATGCAATATATTATTAAAATGATTATTTAATAAAAAATCATGTAAATAATGGGACAAGCGATGATCTAATTTGCAATAAATAAATATTCAAAAACTATCACTATCTTTGTATGTCTAATTGTGAACCCTCGAATCGATCACCCGTTTTTTGGATTCATCTGTCATCTATTGATGATTTCAACTGAAATGTGCTGTTATCTGATCATACTCGACATATTTATCAACGACGACGATAAGCGAGTGCACATTCAAAGACTGATATTTGACTTTATCTCTGCTAAATAAAAGCTGAAATTTAGATCAGTTTGATTCTTGCCGTCTTTATGTTCTATCGCGTTTATTGATTTTATTTAGTCGATTGGTAGATAGATAAACGAAATCCTTATACGTAGCATATGTAGATTAAGTATTGTGATCGTGCAGCAATTCGACCTCGAGATTTTTTATCAAATTTAGAATATCTAAATTTCTACATCTTTCTATAGCCATTGTTTAATTTTTTAAACATGTAAAACAAGTCACAAGCTCAATTCTTCATAGGCTGTGATTACCGTGTCAGTGCAAGTGAAAATGAAATTACATCAAACCTTCGATTAAAATGTTTAAATGGGATTGGAGTCTAATTGTAATTTTTTTGGTCTTGTCGACGCCGATGCAATGTAAAGAACCGTGCCTCATCGGAGATTTCAACGACGTTCAGTCTTGGGTTATGAAAGATGGATCTCTCAGCCCATCAATTACATGTGATGAATTTAATTTCGATTTTCATAATTAATAACTTTCTGTCAGTAATAATTATGATAATGTATATTCAGATTTCAGCTATGCTATCGATTTATCCGGTCGACCTGACAAGCTTGCAGAACTTCGTCTTCTCTTGAACAGTTATGAAAATGACAAAAGTGCTACGAATGCGCGAGATGCGTTCGGCAGAGATAATAAATTTTCTGAAATTCCATCTGATATGCACCATAAGAGTCAAACCATTGATGAAAATGGTACTGAAGTTACCTTGAACAACATCCTTTTTTTAAGTCTGGCTAGAAACTCCTTGGAGAGGTGAGTTGAGCGCTAATTAATCATTTCACATTTCACATTTTAAGGTAAACGATTCATAATAAATTATTATATTAAATTATTTAAGGGTACCACTATTTTATACAAACTCTAAAGGAATCGCCGACTCAATTTGGAAAACATTGAAATATTTAACATTGTATGGAAATAATTTCAACGATGATAGTTCAACATCTATATCAATGTCACCGCAATACTCTGTTGTTCTTAATGCTACTTATTCAGAAGAAATCAATCCAAGACACCACTTTTCATATTCTAGTGGTAATAAATTTTTCAACCATAACTTGTATTCAATTTGTGTTTGTTTTAATTGATCGATTCTGTTCACAGGCAAATCCAATTGGGCTGAAGACTTATCAAACTTAAACTTTCCTAATCTACTCGAACTGGATCTGAGGAACTGCTCGATTCGGGTGCTGTCCAACGATACTTTCAAATTGATGCCCAACTTGAGACGGTTATATCTGTCCAATAATGCGATATATCAAATAAACGTATTGGCCTTCGGTGGTTTGTCTAATTTAGTACATCTGGACATCAGTAGAAACACTGTGAAGATATCCAGTAACGGTGAGACTGGCCACATCGATGGAATAACCATCCTAAGAGAGGCCTTTAAACCGTTGGTCAGTTTGAAATCTTTGGACTTCTCTTACACGAAAATAATTCAAACTTGCGCCGCTGTCTTCGAAGAATTAAGCTCTACGGTTGAACATCTTTCTTTGTGTAATACAATGTTTCCTTTCGTCAGCAGAAAAATGTTCAAAAACACGTCCATGAAATACTTGGATATATCGGGCAACGGGGCTTTGGATGCATTTGATCAAGATGCATTCGGTGGCATCGAAGACACTCTCGAGATATTGTACGCCAAACATTTGCCCATCAAAGATGTGAAACCATTCGAAAATTTGGCCAAGTTGAAGGTTTTAGCGTTATCCAATAACAACATCGGATCGATCAATTGTGGAAATTTTGCTAATTTAAAAGACTTGCAAATACTGGATCTGTCGTATAATAGGATTACGAACTGGGATGGAAGCGTGCTAGGCGATTTGAAAAATTTAAAACTATTGAAATTGGAAAAGAACAATTTGAACTTGCTCTCGTTCGAAATGCTCAAAGATTTTAACATGTTGAATTTCTTGAGCATGGGAAAAAACACTTATGTATGTAATTGTGCGACTCGTGATTTTATCGAACGTGCTAGATATAATGAGATAAATTTTTCTCAAAATTTAGACATGTATCCGGAGTGGATCACAAACCAAACTGATTATAAATCGGAATATTTACCAGATTTAAACGATGAAGAGTTTTATGTTAACCTCAGTGAAAACATTGATTTTCACAATGCCTACATATATTACAGCAATTTGATCTACTCAATTAATGCAAATTTTGATGGTGATCCCATAGAGGGAAGTGATGAATGTCACATTTCTAGAAAGCCGGACAAATCTAATTATACTGATCTTTCGGACATATGTTTTGCACATAACTTTACGTTTAGGCTTTTAGACTACGTAGAGGATCGCTACCAATGTACCAATTCTCGTACATTTGCGCTTCTAATTTTTTTTAGTGCAGATCTTTGCTTAAAAAATGAAACAGATATTAACCACAAATCGGAGATTATAAGATCAACATCATTGGTAATCATTCTATTAGTTGTAGCTGTAGCTGTGATGATAACGTTTTTGGTAGTGTGGAAGTGGTGGAGCTTAAGATATTTCTTTATAATGTTAAAAAATATTGCAATTTTGACCATCGTGGGTAAAGATAAATCCGCAGAAGGTATTGTTTATTTTATTCTGCACAAAATTTTAGAATTTTTATGATTTTTGATTTGAAAATATTCAAGTTGTGTTTCAGATATTGAAAAACTATTCACTTATGATGTATTTGTAAGCTATTGCGATGAAGACAGATCGTGGATTCTCGATGAATTGCTACCAGAAATTGAATGTCATCCAACGATCAGTGCGTGTCTTCACGAGAGAGATTTTCAAGTAAATTTCAATTTAAATACCTTTTATACATTTGCGGTAATAAAATATAAAAATCACTCAAATTTTAGGTTGGATTGTCCATTTTGGAAAATATAATTTCTTGTATGGACCGATCTCGGGTGCTGTTGATGATAGTTTCTCAAAAATTTCTTTCGAGTCAGTGGTGTCAATTTGAAATGCATTTAGCACAGCATCGGTATAACTCTTTACTTTATCCATATACGTAGTGTAAATATTGTTTTTTTTTTTTTATCAAATATCTGTAATTAATTTGAATTTTGACTTCAGTCTTTTAGAAACTCGACGGGAACAGTTAATTTTGGTATTGTTAGAAGACATTCCGAGAAGGAAAAGACCCACCACACTGCATTATTTGATGATGACGAAAACATACATAGTTTGGCCGAAGGATAAAAAAGATACACCAGTATTCTGGAAACGTTTGAAGCGAGCTATTTTGCACACCAAAACTTCAGACAAAACTTCTGTAGCCTAATCGTTATTGCGCTATTTTTGTATGTATTGTGAATATTTTGATAATAAATTGCGTATACATTACATAACGTTAAAACAATATAATTTCTCATTGTCTTTGGTTTCGGTGGCTGTTGCAATAGTTGAATTTGAAGAATGCCCCCACACGGTCGATGACTTCTCAGATTTAACTCGTTTTCATCTGGTGTATATTTTAGAGATTCCAAAAAAGTAGTAATAGCTTCATCTGAAATGAAAATTGTATTTTTATACAATCTTATAATATCGAGAAAAATATATACATATTTATTTATAATACATTCTTTCTTGATAATTATGTTTCTCGGTAGCATCATTGGCTCCGGCTCTAACCCAGCCAATCTATCAATTTCTATTTTTTCATTTTTTAATGTACCATACCTTAAAAAAATGTTTTTTTCAACGAATTAAATTACATAACATTATTATAAAAATTAACAATAAAAAATATCAAAAATTTAACTAACTTGTCCTCATTTAGTAAATTTTGAAGAATTTCTGTTTTAGTTTTGATATCATCATAGAATTCTTTGAGCTTTGCTGCTTGATCATTTCGCAACCGGCAAACCTCTTCATATTCTTGACGTGTGAATTCATACAGATCTAAAAATAAAATGAAAGTAAAAATACCAGTGAAAATATTATAATTGCACAGCGATATTTGAATGTCGACAACGCCAACGCTAGGAATAGAGAATTTTCACTCGTTATTTACTCGTTCCATAAGAAGTGTGAAGTGGCTTAGGATCGGCGAACGATGCACATCCATCAGATAGTCTGTCTTCAGTAAACCAAATTCCTCGTACGATTGCTCCTCTCCAAGAGGTTTTACCAGGTAATGTTATACTTACACCTAGTTTAGGAAAGTCTATATCTATGGCGGGGCTATAACGGTGTTTAAATTTTTTATCCAGTCACTCACGTATTGACATATTCAATTTAATACAACTATATACATACCTCGGAGGATCTTGTGGACGTGGTAAGTGCTGCGGTAATGATGCACGAAACCATATTTCCATGTGATATGAAGCTGCACGCTGAGCAAGTTTTGCATAGCCGAGACTGCTCGGTGCGTCGAGAGCCCATGTACGAGTGGCCGATTCTACCCAAGCTGATGATTCTGCACTTATTTCGGCACGAACCTGATATAACGTATATATATAATTTGATAAATTATTTAAATTTAGATTAAAACATTCGTTATACTAGTATGTATTCACTTCTTTGAAAACTTGAACTTGCTTCTCGTTGAGATCATCAGGATATTTGATTATATCATCTATTACTTTGAGAATCTGCAAAATATTAACACAATTCAATCGATTTTAACAAATCGTTTGATTTTATTAAATGAATATAGCAACGGCATGAAAAAAAAAAAAAAAAAAATTGGCAGACTTAATATTTTATAACATACAGGATACAGCTCTTCATCTCTTTGTTTAGCTTCATCAAAATTACATCCATCGATTTTTTTTTTCTGCCAACGATGTAAAGCACAACTTAATTCCGGTGGTTGTCTTGGATCTGGTCCTCTGTCCACGGATAGATACTGTATCCACTTGAAAATGGTAAAAAATAATAAAATTAGACTTTTTATAAAAAAAATACGATGTATACGTGTATGAGAAATTTGTTAGTTTACATCTTGTTCGATCCTGTTTGATCTGTCCAATTCTTGTTTTTTCATGATTGAAGCTAAATTTATTATTTAGAATTTTCATAGAAATGAAAAATGTTAAATATTAACAAAATGATTGTAAGTTAAGAGATTATATGTTGGTATGTACCATTGAATTGTTCTACGATTTGTTTCAATATGTCGTCTCTGATGGATTGTTCCCCGTCGTCTTTTTTGGCTAGTTCTATTGTAGCTAATCTTGCGGCTATTTTCCGTTCTTTCACAGCAGCCAAGAATCCTAATCTGAAATAAAAATGTCACTATTAAATTTTGATATAATTGAACTAGGGGAGAAAAAATATAAACTGATACCGTTCTTCTTCTTGTTGTCGCCGCAGTTCAGCGGCCAATTGTTCTTGACGGGCCTTCTTTTCAGATTTTTTCATTTTCTTTTTTGGACGAGGTTTTTTCGCCTTTTTCTGAAATAATAAATATTTTTAATAAAGAGGAATCTTATGCATTATCATATTTAGATAAAATACCCTTTTCATAGGCTTCATCTTAAAGGATTTTGGTTATTCGTTAAGAAATTAATTTAAATTGATGATATGATCAAAACAGGCAATTGAAAATTGAAGAAAATTGTAACAAATGAATATATTCCAATTTGTATTGAAATAAATTTGTAAAGACTATTATTTTAACTTTATTTTCATACTGAAGTAACATTTATTTATTCATTTAATAATAAATTAAAAATTAGCTTACATTATACCATTCATTGCCGACGTAAACTTAGTAAACATATTGATCAAACTTTATATTAGATGTATCCTTATCAGTGCCATCTATCACCAAAATTTAAACACTTCGATAAAGACGAAATCTGCTGCAACTTTTGTATCAATAAAGAAAGATGTCGTCCTGGAAAAATCATTATATTTTATAAAATAAATGCAATACAATAACGATTTAGCCGAAAATAAAAGTTCCTTCAAAACCATTATAATCGTTTGACTCGAAACAATAAAACGAGTACCTGCCGAATTGGTAATTTCAGTTGATTTTTCATCATTGAAGATATACACTAGCAACAGACACTATTATTTAATTTTACGTTAAGCGAAATGCAAAGTCCTTGCATTGGACATGGACATTGTACACGGTATATACATACATACATAGATGGGTATTTAAATTCGTTATAAATAATGGATGTCGAATAGACATACGATATATTCAACTGTGAATAGAATTTCACTTTCAGGCAACTATCTACTATCCATTGCTAGCTCGGGGCTGAAGTATTTATATATATTTTTTTGGTCCATAGGAAGATTTGTTGTATGTGGGCTGTAATCTGGTGAAATTGGGCGTGTGACGTGAAAACTGACACTAAGTTGTGTATCCGCAGCCGACTGGTGTCTCCTTACAGCGCTGATGGGACCCTAACAAGACCCTGGGGACGATGTGTGCTCCAATTTGCCATGCGATTATCGCTCAACTACCTAATACTGACAAAATATGTACATACTTGAGCCCTTATCGTGTGCGTCTACGTATCACGTGCGCTAAATCGAAAAATGGCCGATTTCAAAGAATCGTTTTGATAAACATATTGTGTATGTATGTATGTATGTATATGTAGAATTTAATTTTAATAAAACTAAAATTATGTTTAATGAATTTTGCACGCAAGACGTAGTCACAGTAGATAATCATATTGTAGAGATAGTTGATAGTTATTTATACCTAGGACAATTGGTGAATATGACTGGATGTAAAGAAGAAGAAATAAAACGAAGAATGAATCTAGAATGGAGCGCTTTTGGATGAATGAACATATGTAGTTTTTAAATCCAACATCCCGCTATGCTTAAAAAGGGAGCGTCCCAAAAAGACTTGTCCGATTAAATTAATGGAATTAAAATTTATTAGATTAAATAAAAAAATTTATTTATAAAAAAAAATAGTAAATATTTAAAAATTTAAAAAAAATTTGTTATTTATTTATTTAAAAAAAGTTGTTGTTATTTGTTTATTTAAAAAAAGTTGTTGTTATTTAAAAAAAGTTGTTTGTGGGATCGTGATTTTCGTCATAGACCCGTTTAAACAATAAGGCATACGACCAATGCGAACTGCCAGTTATGATGTACAGATGTGAAACGGGGATGCTGAATTCGAGAATGTTACGTAAGATCCAGTACACACAGAGAAGCATGGAAAGATGTATGCTCGGTATAAAGAGAAGAGATCGCAAGTGGAATACATGGGTGAGAAGCATGACCAAAGTGGCAGATTTAGCGGAACGTGTGAAAAACGTGGCTCAATGAAAATTGCTCAAGACATAAAGGAGTGAAAGAGGATTGGAGAGGCCTTCATCCAGCAGCGAATGGTAAACGGCTGAAAATGATGATGATGATGATGTATGTAGATCTCAAACTCAAAGTAAAATCGAACCGAATTCGCGCAATCAGACTGAATTTCACGTTTTTAATGACTTCGTTTACGACATCCATAGTTACTTATCCCTTAAACGTGGTGGCCATTCACGATCCGTTTTTCCCGGGGTTTAGAACGGACGTCTCGTCGAAAAACATGGTGAATGTGCAAAATCGATTGCAAACGGTCGATTTAGCACATTCACGATATTTTTTGACGAGATGTCCGTTCTATACTCCGGTAAAAATGGATCGTGACACCATACTTCAACTGTCTTCTTTCGAAAAATAGACTATGTACTCACGAGCACAAAGGTGACATGTCCGAGATTTTGCGAAAATGAATTATGAATGCAACACTGTGTTCCTCTTTAATTATTCACGTGGCACATGCGAATCACGGTACAACTTTTTTTGGCATCACAAAGTACAAAAGTTACATTTCCTTTCTACTAATATTCTCGAAGAACACAGAAATGACAAGCGCGGATCGGAAAGTACGAAATTTGAAAAATTTACTTGTGTAAATTCGATAACAACATGTACTGACAATTATCATTTTTATATAAAGTCCCCTGATTTATGATGACCATTTCAAACTTTAAAACTGCTGTCGTGAACAATTTACTATTTTGGACATGTCACCTGTGTGCTCTGAGGACGCAATACATTCGTATTACAATTCCCTAGATTGGGAATCTTCCTGTATTTTCAATTACTTATTACATATGTATATGAGTATTTCACAATGTGAATGAAGTCTACCTACTAGAGCTAGCCTACCATAGATATTATATATATAATAGCCGAAATCCGTCTGTCTGTCTGTCTGTCTGTCTGTCTGCTGATAACGCACGACCGCAAGCTCGAGAGTCATCACGCTAATGCTTACTCTATCACTCTTGGTCGATTTAGTCCTTTTTTTTTTTTAAACATTACCTATACAAGGGATCTTTACTCTGCTTTACCTACATACCTACTTACCTACCTACATTACCTACATATAGGTGATGCTATAAAAACTATTTTTTTTTTTGGTTTTTTATTTTACAAAATTATAATTATTATTTATATAATAATTAATAATTATAATATAGGTACATAAATATTAAAGTAAAAAAAATTTTTTTTTCGAGTTGAGATTCGATTATATATTGGGATTCGTTGTATTATAACGCGCCATAGATGGCGCATTGTTGCATAGATGCAACAACTATAAAAACTATTAAATTTAATGTATAATTTTCCAGTACGGGTGATGAGAGCGCTCCGTTGATATTCAACGGGCTTACACTAGTATATATGTATATGTATAATAGCCGAAATCCATCCATTTGTCTGTATGTCTGTCTGCTGATAACGCTCAGTGGAATTTGAACCCGTGATCACCAGGTTGGAATGAAATCGTGCTAACACTATCATTCAACGGAGGCGATGACGAACCTGCTACGATTTGACAATATTAAATTGTCAATAGGCTCACGACTTTGCTAAACTGTTACGTTGTTGTATTATAACGCGCCATCTATGCAACAACTATAAAAACTATTAAACACACATTGTATACGCACCCACACAAACATCCGTTGATATTCAACGGGCTTACACTAGTAGATATAGAATATTCTATATCTATGTAGCCTACCCTTTTCGCATATTACTCTCGAAAACTGGATACGAATTTTAGCTTGTGAAATAACAGTCGACGGGGGGTGGATATATTATAAAGAGGGGTTAGAGGAGAAGGAGCTGTGCCGACAATGGCCACAGCTACAAAAGGATCCGGTAAAAAAAGACGTAGTTTGATTATCCGTGATGAAAAGGCATCATCAAACGGTGGCCAAATTGAGCGAGTTGGAACGTGGATCAAATTAGCAAAGGAGTGGGTAGAGGGGAGCCAAAATGCACTTCCGTAATTTGATTACGGGGCTTTGGGAAAAATTCCGTATTTCAGACTATGGCATCCATGGTAAATATTGCATTGTAGCCGCCGTCTTTCTTTCTATCCACATATATTAATATATATTGTACGTACAAGTTGTGTAATAAAAATTCCACGCGAAAAATAACTGATAACTGTATTTTTAATGTGGATTTTTCATACAAATTTTAATATAAAATAAAGAAATGACAGTGTATAAATAACTCGAGACTCTTTGATGCTACATATGTATGTAATTACACATCGGAAAATTCTAAATACACGTGTTATATCAGTTACGCATTATTCCCATTCTAATTAATTCATTTATCCTATTCCAAGCTGATTGTACACGGCATCGTTCTCGCTGCGCTCGTATATACATTTGTTTGACAGTTCGCGAGTGTATGGCCGAG
Organism: Parapsyche elsis; assembly: GCA_022651745.1. Classification (NCBI taxonomy): domain Eukaryota; kingdom Metazoa; phylum Arthropoda; class Insecta; order Trichoptera; family Hydropsychidae; genus Parapsyche; species Parapsyche elsis. Next base: position 3,258,182 of record JAGVSN010000016.1, read on the forward strand.
CTACGAGGTGGAACGTTCAATGCATCTGGCGTTCGGAGCGTGATCGAAGTTGTTTATCCGTTGCCATTATTTTAGTTCCGCTTCAACATTTAATCCGAGCGTATACATATGTATGCTATTTTCATTAAAATAAAATTGGTATTCACAAACTTGAAACAAAATATATTTTTGCAATGTGCATATGTAGGTACCTACAGGAAACACTGCGAACACTTTAATATCGCTCTATAATTCTAGAGGATTAAAATAAAGGAAGGTTAAAGTATGAATTTGTATTGTATCCAGTGAAATTTAGCTATCTACATATGTACAATTGTACATACATACATATGTATATTGAAAGTTTGAACTTTGTATTGGTACATATCGCTACCTTAGAGAGCAAAGGTGACATATCCAAAATAGTAAATTGTTCAAAGTTTGAACTGGTCATCATAAATCAAGGGAATTTTGTATAAAAATGATAATTGTAGATACATATTGCAGGTAGGTACTCTAGATTTTTAGATGTCATTTAATTGTTAATGGGACATATAACACTATCACGCGTATCGCGATTCATATTGAAGTAATATTGATGGTATTTACAGCAGTGGTCGGGAACCTTTTTCGAGCTAAGAGCCAAATTGGGGAAAACCTTGCAAAATTGGGAGCCGCAACATACTATTTTCGGATTATATATTCAAAATGAAATTAAATGTCACTCATTTATGAAATGGATACATGTAAGAAATAAGTTTCTTAATGTTTGACAGTTAAAAAGCTAATCTGAAAAACGACTTTAAAGCTTTTTATAGCCATGACGTTGTGGAAATGGGATTCATTTTGATCTTGTGTAATGCATGTTGCATTTCGGGCAAAACGTTTGATGAGATTGAGAGCCGCATGCGGCTCCAGATTCGCCGGTTTACAGTATCGTGATAATATTGAGGCGAATCCGGATGTTTTGACATCCGCGATAATATTGACAATACATATGTACTATGTACATACATAGAATCACGATTCGTATTGTGATAGTGTAATATTCCCCAATTGAATTTACACAAGTAAATTTTTCAAATTCCACCCAAAAAGTCACCCAAAAAAAGTCAAACTTGTGTGATCCGAGGATATGTAAATTTTATACTTAGCGATCCCAAAAAAATTGTGACGTCATTCGGATATACTGCCGTCCTAAGCCCACTTAACGTAACTGTCAAAAATTACGAAAATGAGTTAGATATGTTTTAGGGGTATTGGGAGTGTATTCTTGCAATTTTTCATATCAAAATTAATGTATCTTCATCCAAAAGTGACTTTTTTAGGCTATTAAATCTAACGTATCTGCGTATGCGCAGAGAAATAGTATCACCAATACTTGGCGAAAATAACGTATCCAATATTTACTTCGGTCACTATTTATCATGAAAGATTGAAAAGACTGAATCTCTCCACATTGGAGACGAGGAGATTGAGAGGTGATTTAATTGAAGTATTCAAAATAATAAGTAATCATTATTCATTATGTTCAATGAGACCCTCATCTAAGAGGTCATACTCTTAGACTCCGAAAAGAAACATCAAATAAGATTGTTAGAGATTCATTCTTTTCAAATAGAGTGGTTGAAGTTTGGAATAGTCGTTCATTCTTTTTTTTATTTTTCCTTAGAATTATCTAAACACAATAGATAATAACCTCATGCACTAAAAAAAAGTTTAAATAAATCAGTAATATATGAAGTAAAACACAAACTTTCAAATCCATTTATCTCGATATTGTTGTTTTGCCAGTTACGTCAAGTGGGCTTAGGACGGCAGTATACCACTCGACCTCCATTAAGATTGAATTTAAGAGGAACACAGTGTTGCATTCATAATTCATTTTCGCAAAATTTATTTCTCACCTATGTATGTATGTATGTATATATTTTATTTTCAAGCAAACTAAATTATCGGCAGCGGCAGTCGATTGGTGTCACGTGGGGTAGAAGCGGTACACGTAAATATTGTGTGCAATTTGTCCTGTAATTAGATACAGGGGATGTATTAGGGGCACTATGCACAACTAGGGGTAGGTATGTAATAATTGTGAAGCTAATAGACGCCGACGGGCACGCGGCGCGTTTGATTGACTCGCTTATGTCCGATTTACCAGCAAAAATCGAATTACAAACCCTTCGGTGAATAAGAAAAATCTATGCACGCACTCCACCGGCAAATTTGTTGTTGTCGACATTAATCCGATAAGTCAAACAGGACACGGGGCCGACCGATTTTCGCGGAAAAATCACTTGAATTTTATCGAAAACACAGTGCATACAATACCCGTGTAGTAGAGTTAGGACTGATCTCGATCCCCGTGATGACATTCAACTGTGTTTTAATTTAGTAGTGTATGATGTGACCGAAGAACTGTTTGATTGTGTTGTCTTTGTGCATATGTATGTACATATGTATGTTCAATATGGAAAAATCTTCATTCCATCATTCAAAACTTTATAGCTATTGTAGAGCGCGTTTTATGTTTGAAATCAAAAATTTAATCTCGCCTATTATTTGTGTATAGTGTTTAGCTGTTATAAAAATAAAAGGGTGTATCGTCATAGGCGCCTGCACCCTTTGTCATCCCTCAAAAGGTAGTTAATTAAATTACAAGACCACCCGCCTACCTTTCCTACGACTAGTTTATTACATTCACACAACGTGCGCTATGAATTCTTGGCTTTATTTGTTAATTTAGCACGTGTTCATGGTATTAACAAAATAAGCGAAATTAATCCACTACTAGAGAATTTTGCGCTCAATTTATGTAGGGACTGTATGTGTACATATGTAGGTATATACATAATTATCTCTTCGTATGTATTGTGTCGTAGTCACAGTAGATAATCACATTGTAGAGATAGTTGATAGTTATTTATACCTAGGACAATTGGTGAATATGACTGGATGTAAAGAAGAAGAAATAAAACGAATAATGAAATTAGGGTGGAGTGCTTTTGGAAGAATGAACATAGTTTTTAAATCCAACATTCCGCTATGCTTAAAAAAGAAGGCGTACTGCCAGTTATGACGCATGGATGTGAAACTTGGACGCTAAATTCAAGAATGCTACGAAAGATCCAGTGCACACAGAGAAGCATGGAAAGATGTATGCTTGGCATAACAAGAAGAGATCGCAAAAGAAATACATGGGTAAGAAGTATGACCAAAGTGGCAGATATAGCAGTGCGGGTGAAAAAGTTGAAGTGGCACATAGCGAGAAGAATGGATGGCAGATGGACGCGAGAAGTACTGGAATGGTATCCGAGAGGATGTGAAAGAAAGCAAGGTAGACCGAGTGGAAGATGGGCTGATGAATTGAGAAGAATGTGTGGAGTCAAGTGGATGCAGATTGCTCAAGACAGACAGGAATGGAAGAGGATTGGAGAGGCCTTCATTCAGCAGTGGATGGTGAACGGCTGAAAATGATGGTGATGTATTGTGTATTGAAAAATCCAAGACTTTAGTGCAGTGGTGCACAACCTATTTGAGGGTCAATTTATCCATCTTTTAATTGTGCACGGGCAAATCGCACAGAAGATTGCCATTTGCCATTGCCAATCAATGCCATGTAAGGATAATATTTCTTTGCAGTGCGGAAAGATATTTTCTCTCAGCTGTGAATGAAACAAAAATTGTTTTCTGGAAGTCTGAGATGTAATGATCTTTGCAATCTTTCAATCGAAGATTCAGATCATTAAAGTATGTTGTAATATTTGTCAGAAATGCCAAGTTACACAGCTATTGAGGATCTTCTAAAATATTGATAGACTTTCCTTTGTTAACTAGGAACATTTTGATTTCTTTTAAAAGTAACACAAATCTATTCAAAACCTTGCCTCTGCTTTACCCAACGAACTTCGCAGTACTACAACAGGTTGTTATATTCAGCATCGATTTCATGAAGAAAGGCTCTAAACTGTTTTTTTTTTTAATGTTTACTGTCATTATAAATAAATGGGAATCACGGCGAATTTTCAATATTGTTTCAAGAACTAACACTAAAATGCGTGTCTTGAAAATAATTGTCTAAAAATAGACTGCAACTACGTTGTAGAATGTGTGAGAGATTTGTAAAAAAATGAATTTTGGTCGTATATTCTGGGAATTTGGAAAAAAATAGTGGTACATCTAAATATATAAAAATCAATGTCTGTCTGTCTGTCTGTCTGTCTGTTTGTTTGTCTGTCTCTTATAGGCTCCTAAACCACTCAACCGATCGCGATGAAACTTTCAGGACTTATTGTGATCATGCCGGGGATGGTTCCTGTGAAAAATCGGGATAAAACGGGAACGGGAACGAGAACGGGCCTGCTCACGCGTCAGATAACGTACTAGGAACGGGAACGGAACGGGATCGGGAACAGGATCAGGATCGAGAACGGAACCGGGATCTGGAATCGGGGAAAACCGGGAACGGGAACAGGAACGGCCTGCTCACGCGTCAGATAACGTACTAGGAACGGGAACGGATCGGGAACCGGGAACGGGAACGGGAACGGTATCGGGCATTGCAACGCATGCCGGGTCAGCTAGTACTAAATAAAAATAAAAATAAAACGGCACTGAATGGTTTTCTGTTAGTGACGATTCAGATTATGTACATACATATATTCCTTTGCTACTGCATTATTTGTTAACATATCAAACATAGAATTTTTTTTATATTCAATGAAGTACTTGTCATTTTGGGCTGCAAGAAATGTCATTTCGGACTGCATGCGGCCTGCGGGCCGCGGGGTATGCATTACTGCTTTAGAGACTGATAAATATTTTTTACGTACGTGTAAAATGAATTATATTGGTTTTAAGTTTTAGGACATGTAGGTACATATGTTGGGTATTCAATGTGGAAGTTTTAAATTTTGTTAGAATATTTGTATGTAGGTACATAATTTTGAACAACAATGATAATATGTGATTTTAAATAATTTGTAAACCAAAGTAAAGGTAATTTTATGCAAAGATCTTGAATTGAATCCACAATTTATTATAAATACATAAAAAACAAATCACGCATATTGATGTTTAAAAAAATAAAAATAGTCAACTGTCAACTGAGAAATTAGCAGTGGAGATTAGGTTCAGCGCTTTTATTTTAGATTAAATGTATAATAATATATGTAGGTATGCTGTCATTAATTCAGTAACAAAGCAATGAAGATCGTGTTGTAATTGAACAATTTTTGTTCAGAATCAAAAAAGTACGATGTCGTTTTTGTTCATAAACGATATTTCACAATTTTATTTAATAATAAAATCAGAAATAAAAACACAAAGCTTTTTAATGATCGTTCGGTTTATTTCATTTGTGCGAAATTCAAATTAGATTATAGTGTAACGTGGCAAAATATTGTATCGATTAATTTTTCTTTTTGTGACAACTTTTCAAACGAAATTAATACAGTTATGTTATAGTGAGTGATTTCACCAATTTATGTCTAGCGCCATTAGATTCATTAAGGGAAACATCAAATTTTGCATTTAGGGATAACCAAAATAAAATACGTGTATTGTTTTAAGTTTCATTTTTATTTATTTAATTCATATAACTTACAATAACTATTACATAAAATAACTTGTGGATAATATATACAATAATAATTTTGATTCATATCGTTATGACTAGAATTTTATTTTGACTACGCTACGACAGATTGATTGCTGAAAGGAAAATCCGATATACTTATAAAACAGTTTTATAAATAAGTAAATTAAATATTATTTTCTTATCCATTATACGAATTAGCACTGTTTTCTCCGACTATGTCAATGTCGCTGTCACTGTGATTAGACATGTCCGTGTCCGTGTGATCGTCGTTATTTCTGAACGGCAAAATTGGATAAGCATCTCGTTGAGGAACTTTCAATCTAGGCATTGAAGATATCTAAAAGATATTCAAGTTGAATTGAACGCGGTATTAATCTTATGTTGTTTATTAACACATGAAAATAGCGTAATAAAGCAAATTAATACCTGAGATATTTCTGGAGACGATTGTTTGTTAGAAAAATCAACTACTGACGTATCTAAAAAAAAATAATAAATTGGTTAATAAACTAAACCCAATTGAGCGCGCAACATTCCTAATATAATATTATCAAATTTTCCGGAAAGTTTCCCATCATGGCCGCCGTCTCCTTCGACGGATTCGGTGTTTTCTTTCAACAGTTTCTCGCTCGTGATTGGTCCATCTATTCCCCTGCCAGTTTCCCCCAAGGAAATTCTCAACATCCTGTCGAGGGAAGGGTGATGGGGTGGAGAAAAGGGGGTTGAGTAAACTCAACATCTTGGAAGACATCTTGGAACAATTACAGGCGATTTGTCGCAAATGTTACTCTACCTTTCTAGCGTTGATTTTATATTTTAATGCATCAAATAAACGAAATATTTAATCGATCAAACAACGAATTAAAATGCTCCCAATGTACAATAAACTAAATAGCTATTTAAAGTACGGCAAATTAATACTTTAATACTCAATATTTAGAAAATAGTATTTCCATTTGAATATTAATCACGTTTGACGCCCAAATAAAGTAGTTTGTAGATAGAATATTGTTTTTTATTTACCTACTACTCCTTGCACATGTGATGCATATATGCAATACTTGATTCAATAACCCAGGTACAGTGTATTTTGAGCGTTAATTGAGGAAATAAGGTGACTCCGCGTATAAAACTGATTTTCCGAGGCCAGAAGTTTTTGCGCTGCGTTGCTTGTTAAGTAATTGGCATTTGAAGCATTATTAAATTTTGTCTGGCGATCTGAATTTTATTCGATTAGTGTTCGATGGAATTAAGTTAGTAAAAATAAACCACCCTGACTATCAATAATGTGAGCTTCTACGGCAAAATGCAAATTACCTGGTCTGGGTCTGTCCTTGTCTTGGTGTTGGGCTTTTCTAAGTTGTTTCTTGTGTTTCATGCGTCTGTTTTGAAACCAGGTTTTGACTTGGGTTTCTGAAAGGCTCAAAGCGGTTGCTAGTTCCACACGTTCCGGTGTTGAAAGATAGCGTTGCGTTTCGAATCGTTTTTCTAAACCTAATGTGTGAACACATTGAAAATATGTAATGAAAGTGAGTCTATTTAGTTTTAAAGCGTTATGAATATATTTTTACTTTATACATATACGTAGGTAGATAAAGTATTGTTTAATTTTCATATAAAGCTTTAAGTGTTTTTAAAAAGCATTTCATTCACGTATCCACATGTTAGTGACAGTGAATGCGGTTAAAATTTAAATGAGTGGATGAAAATGGATTGAAAAGTTGACGACAGTTTATTCACCTGTAAGTTGAGGATCTGAAAATACTGTCCTAGCTTTTCGTCTTCTGCAGTGTTTTAAAGCGGATAAGGATAAATCTGATGGGCCAAAGAGAGCGTGATATGGCAGTCCTAAAATAATTACAATCGTTTTAATATTAAAATGTTATGATATTACTCGTATTTTACAAGCGGTCATATTAAAATAATATAATATTAGAGAAAATTTACCGACGCTATTGGTCGCAAACGGTTAATCATCATCTACATTTGTACATATAATTATGTATTTAATTTCATACAGCGTAGAAATACCCGTGTAGCACAAAATGACAAATGATTTTATTTTAATTTAATTTATTTGATAATTCTGAATGGAATTGTTTTATTAACGAAGAAGAGTATAATAATAATTGCAATAACATTTTTAATGCTAATAATAAATATAAAACTATATAATGGGATATTACAGATGAAACGAAACTACCAGTAACAATAAAATTCTTTGGGGCGTGGTTATGCTACAGTGTTAGAAAAGAGCAGAGTTAAATAATTTAGCTCTGTTCTCATTAAATTAAAGTACTCGCGTACCTATAAATATAATAAATAGTATAGAGCCAAGAAAAATATCTCATATTCATATGTTTTAGTAGGCTTTGATCCATTCTGTATTTAAAATTAATTAAAACAACATTTGCTGTGATTAATTGAAAAGGAATAACCTTTAATTAGATTTCTATTGTATAGCGCTATCATATTATTAATGGAATGAAAATCATTCTGTTGTTTCTAAGATGTATCTTACGAGTATTTAAAGAAATTGAAATAGTACTCAATGTATCTAATTGATATTTGAGTGTATGCATTTTCTAAACGGACTTTGGTTCATTCTGTTTATGATATCTATAATTTAGAGAAAAGGACTATCACCGGAGTAATATATTTAGGTACAAAAGTTTGTTAGCTTAGTTTCTATACAGTTTTTTTTCAAATGTGTGTGGATTGAAATACGTCTATAGTAATATTTATATACGTAATTCAATTCACGTTTAAAATTATATTGACAGTTACATACCTTGCGATAGAAAATACGGTGTTTCGACGCTTTTGTAAGGACCGGGACCGGTATTTAGATAAGCACCCAAAGCTCCCATAGCCACTTGGATGTATCCTTCGTGTCCAGCCACACCAGAGGGAACGGTAGGTCTGAAGCCATGACCTTCGTTCAATCCATAGCATCCTGGAAAATTAACCCTCCTCGGAGACGAGCTCCTCGTCGCTTCGTAATGACCAATCGAATCCTGATCGGCATCCCGTCTCTCCTGTCGCCTGTCCAGCGACTTTGGTCCGTTCCCTCTGAATAGAATATCCTCGATCAGGAAGGACGTCTTGCACGGCGGCTCATCCATGGATCGGTTCAGATCTTCGGTATCGTTATGTCGGATCAGTTTAGCGTCGAAGCCTTTTCTGAGCTCCATTTCGACGAACGTCAGCACAAAATCATAGCACAATAGTCTTCACGTGCGAATCACACGGACCGCGAGCGAATGTATCCCGTCACTGATTCGGCATATTTACTTTTTTGCAGTTTATTGTGTTTTATGACGGTTGATAGGGTAAGCGATAGGTGTGATCTGCTTTGAACTGGGCCGCCGACTAACAAATCCCCACCGCGTATTTTCCACGAGGCTGAAAGGGGTTGGTGCCGAGCAAAGTGGGAGAAGGTGGGTCATAGAATAGGAGATGGGGGAGAATGAGGAGCATTGCAACCCCCCACGATATTCTCGCGAAACGGGGCGGTCGTTTTGGAGTGCCAATCGTGGCATCATTTAATAAAAAAAAAAAAAAAAAAAAAAACAACCCTCCTATATACCTGACTATTGTAGCAACATGTGTTTTTATCTATCAATCAATCATTTAAAACTCGTGTGTGTGCATGATTGAAGGGCTTAGATCTAGGATTAACCAACTATCACTATCATTATATATCATCATCATTTTCAGCCGTTCACCATCCACTGCTGGATGAAGGTCTCTCCAATCCTCTTCCATTCCTGTCTGTCTTGAGCAATCTGCATCCACTTGACTCCACACATTCTTCTCAATTCATCAGCCCATCTTCCACTCGGTCTACCTTGCTTTCTTTCACATCCTCTCGGATACCATTCCAGTACTTCTCGCCTCCATCTGCCATCCATTCTTCTCGCTATGTGCCACTTCAACTTTTTCACCCGTACTGCTATATCTGCCACTTTGGTCATACTTCTTACCCATGTATCTCTTTTGCGATCTCTTCTTGTTATGCCAAGCATACATCTTTCCATGCTTCTCTGTGTGCACTGGATCTTTCGTAGCATTCTTGAATTTAGCGTCCAAGTTTCACATCCATACGTCATAGCTGGCAGTACGCATTGGTCGGACGCCTTCTTTTTTAAGCATAGCGGAATGTTGGATTTAAAAACTACATATGTTCATTCTTCCAAAAAAACTAGTTTCATTCTTCGTTTTATTTCTTCTTCTTTACATCCAGTCATATTCACCAATTGTCCTAGGTATAAAAAACCATCAACTACATATCTCTACAATATGATTATCTACTGTGACTACGTTTTGCGTGCAAAATTCATTAAACATAATTTTAGTTTTATTAAAATTAATTTTTAAGCCTGCTTTATAATAGCCGAAATCCGTCTGTCTGTCTGTCTGCTGATAACGCTCGCCTCGGTAAATAATAAAAAAACCAGAACGTCGCACGAGTGGGATTTGAACCCGGTATCACTGATTCGGAACAGAGCGCTTACGCGATGAGCCAAACCAGATGATAGTAGGCAGGCTTCAACGTGACTATTTATATAATAAAAAATAGGCTCGCGAGTTTGCTAAATTGGTATGTTGTTGTATTATAACGCACCATAGATGGCGCATTGTTGCAACAACTATAAAAACTAATAAATTTAATATTATTTTTCAGTACGGGTGATGAGAACGCTCCGTTGATATTCAACGGGCTTACACTAGTATATATATAATGGCCCTATTCCGTCTGTCTGTCTGTGTGTGTGTGTGTGTGTCTGTGTGCCTGTCTGCTGATAACGCTCGCTGAGGTAAATAATTAAAAGACACGGACCGTTCTCGCGCACGAGTAGTATTCGAACCCGAGATCACCGGTTCGAAACATTGAGCGCTTACGCTGTGATCCAACGCCGATAATGCGAGATCTCCTATATTTGAACATATAATTCCTTAGTAGGATCGCGACTTTGCTAAATTGTTACATTGTCGTATTATAATGTGCGACATCTGATATGCAACAACTAATACACATATGTATACTCAACACACAAACATACGTTGATATTCAACGGGCTTACACTAGTGACAGTATAAAATTTGATCAATCACTAAAGCACTAAGGCAGAAGAATAATTCTCTCGGATACCATTCCAGCATTTATCGCGTCTTTTTGCCATCCATCCACATTTTTCACACGTTCCGCTATATTTGCCACTTTGGTCATACATACTTCTCACCGATGTGTGTATTCCTCTTGTCATACCGAGCATACATCTTTCCATGCTTCTATACGTGCACTGGATCTAACGTAGCATTCTTGAAATTAGCATCCACGTTTCACATCCATACGTCATAACTGGCAGTACGCATTGGTCGTAGGTATGCTTTATTTAAAAACTATGTTCATTCTTACAAAAGCGCTCCATCCTAGTGTCATTCTTAGTTTTATCTCATCTTCTTTACATCTACATAGTCACGATCGCATATTGTCCTAGGTATTGCTCATCAGCCCACTGCTACTTTAACTCTTTCACACGTTCCGCTATATCTGCCACTTTGGTCATGCTTCTTACCCATGTATTCCTATTACGTTCTTGTTATACCGAGCATACATTTTACCATGCTACTATGTGTGCACTGGATCTTACGTAGCATTTTTGAATTTAGCATCCACGTTTCACATCCAACTGGCAGTACCTACGCATTGGTCGTATGCCTTACTTTTTAAGCATAGCGGGATGTTGGATTTAAAAACTATGTTCATTCTTACAAAAACGCTCCATCCTACATAGTTACATTCTTCGTTTTATCTCTTCTTCTTTACATCCCATACAGCCCATTGCCACCTCTTCCACTCCTGTCTGTCTTAAGCAATCTGCATCCACTTGCACATTCTTTTCAATTCATCAACCCGTCTTCCACTCGGTCAACCTTGCTTTCTTTCACATCCTCTCGGATTCCATTCCAGTATTTGTCGCGTCCATCTGCCATCCATTCTTCTCGCTATGTACATATCCACTTATCTGCCACTTTGGTCATGCTTCTTACCCATGTATTCCTCTTACGATCTCTTCTTGTTACACCAAACATACACCCATCCATGCTTCTCTGTGTGCACTGAATCTTATACAACATTGATATACCTATCTAATTAAATATTTTATATTAGTACCTGCGATTTTATTAACCGTGTTAAATTGTGTTTTAAAAAGGAGCGTGAGCGAGACGCAAAAGGTAGAAAACAAGTTGAACGGCGTTGATGCTAATTAATTTATGTACTTTATATAGTAATTAGTTTTGTGTGATGTGATTTGCGCAGAATAAGCCTGCGAATTATGTATTCAGCTTCAGCCGCGGCTTGTCGCTCATTGGATAATGCGGCAGGCGGGGTCGCTCGCTATTGGCCAAAATCCCACATAGACACGCCCTCACACCACTCCACAGGATTAGTCCACTGGCAGAAATCAACGTTCCATCTCAACACAATGTTTGAGATTCTGTTTAAAAACGACTACGGGGTTTGGATTAATAAAATATGGTCCGCGGTTCGATTTCGATGCGGTAGAAAAATTTTCCCGACGGTTTTCCGTGGTTGCTTTTAATTTAATAATTTATTATTTTAATTTTAATGTTAATTATACACGATAGAATTATACATAAATAGTTCATCATCATAATTTTCATCCGTTCACCATTGTTTTTTGTTAAGAGTTATTTTTTTCTATACCTAAAATGTTACGAAGCATTGTGAAAGCGAGATGTAACAAAAAATGCACTAATTTCACCGAGCAACAAAAAAAAAATACCCAGAGCGGAGATTGGTCAATCTTTACTAAGTTTGACCCATTGAATTCGAATCCGATAATGATTTTTGTTGATATGCTCTCGTTTACGCGATACTAGCTGAATTGCCCGGCGTTGCTCGCGCCGGTGACATTTATTCTCCAGTACAAAAAAAATTGAATGAAAAATTGAAACAAATGAAAACATTTATTCTCCAGTACAAAATTTTTTTCAGATTAAAAAATTTGTATGGGGGGCCCTTGACCGCGGAGTCCGACCCCTTCCAAAACCCACCTACGGTCCGACTTGGGGTATCATGAGATAGTATACCAAGTTTGGCGGTTCTAAGTTGAAAACTGTAGATTTGCATAGCGGACAAACAAACAAACAAACAAACATTGAATTTTATATAGTAGAAGATAATGTAAAAAATATCCATTTTTTTGGCTTTTGCGGTCTATAACTCAAAGTATAGTATCGCTGTGTTCAAAGTGAGTATTGAAATCAATATTCAGATATTTTTTCTATTGATTGTGATTTTTTATTATTTTAAAATACTTATAATTAATTATCTAGCGAATTTTTAAAGTCAAAAATATCTTTTTTTTTCCCGTGTATTTGGCAAGTTTTTTTTATTTCACCACGTTTATAAGGATTAGTTTTTTATCTCAATATTTTTTTATTTTATCTTAACGTACTAATTCGAGCGGAAAATGATTTTAAATGATATGATATGATATGTTACCGGCGGCGCACTTATCGGTTTATCGGATTATCGGCTTTTGTTGCTCAGTGTTTTCAACAAACACTTCGTGTAATGATCGAAGTTCTACCACCTATTTTCTTACCTCTCCACCACATATGTACACTCTTTAGTGGTTTCCCGTTGCTTTTTGGAGAGGAAGGAAAGGACAAGGTACCAGTGGGTAGAATTGTAGGAATAATATTTGGGCGGTGTCAATTTTTGTATAGAAACATCTCAACAGGAATCAGATAAAGCTCATCATCATCATTTTAAGCCATTCACCATCCACTGCCAGAAAGGCCTCTCCAATCCTCTTCCATTCCTGTCTGTCTTGAGCAATCTGCATTCAGTTGACACCACACGTTCTTCTCAATTCATCAGCCCATCGTCCACTTGGTCTACCTTGTTTTCTTTCACATTCTCTTGGGTACCATTCCAGTATTTCTCGCCTCCACCTGCCATCTATTCTTCTCGTTTTGTGTCCACGCCAACTTTTTCGCATGTTCCGAAATATCCGTCACTTTGGTCATGCTTCTTACCCATGTATTCCTCTTACGATCTCTTCTTGTTATGCTGAGCATACCTATGTTCATCTTTCCATGTGTGTACTGGATCTTTTGCTTTTTTAGTTTTAAGTTTCATTTTGTTTGTAATTTTAGCTTTAAGTTACTTTAATTAAATAAATAAATATGTCTTTTCCTTCTTTCCTTTTTTTTCAACCCAGAAACCAATAGAGAGATACAATGCTTAAAGGTTCATTATGCTCGCTCAGACTAGGGACAGTTGGTAAATCAAGTAGTATGTACCGTGCGGAAACAGTAAATTGGTCAGTAAAAATCGATAACAATCAGATTAGATTCGTTTCTACTTTTCGGTACAGTGAAGTTTCCCTCAACCACCATATTTGGATTAATCGTAAAGAACGATGTCGTAAACTTCCGGAATCATTTCCGATATACATACATACATACATATGCAGTTGATTTCTCAACTCTAAAAAAATGTAGAGTTTGGTTTGGATGGCATCTCGAAGATGTGTATCATTTTGTTGTATTTGAGTATTTATTTTCTCCAATAAGAAATTGAAGTTCTTCTGTCATACGGTAAGTATTGAAATACTCTGTAGGATCCTCCAACTCTAGCTCTATCTAGCGGACACCCCGTACTGCTTTCTTCTGCCTATCTATGTACTTTCAAACCCACAGTCGTTTTGGCGTAGTGGAAATTTCTTCTTACGGTAGGTATGTACCTACTTCATAGAATTGTCTTTTCAAATAATTGTTTGTCAACTTCGCCATTTGGAAAAGTTTCGGAAAATTTCCTATAAGATCTCAACGATGATTGTTGTATTCGACGAAAAATTCCTTTCAAAATTGTCCTCATATAAGTAAGGCACTCCTCGAAATCTATGTAGTTAGTAAATGCCCAAACGCTCAAATCTTATATGTCATTTGTTAATAATATTGTAATAGCTTTCTAATAGGAGTAGAGAATATTCGCCTAATTATTTTTCACACGGAAAGAAAATATGATGGGATTGATGGGTGATAACAGTAAGGCGTTGTTGTGATACATTTTATCTCTAATGAATTATTACGATTTTAATACTAATTTGATATAATACATACATATCTAATATTGTACGATTAACGATAAATAATTTGATAGTATTAGCAATCATATTTGCGTTATTGTAATAAAAGTAGTTCTTGGTAATCGATGGAAATTTCTCTGAGGGATTTTGGGAAATTTCGTTTCAACTTGTTATAATATTTAGTATGAATTAAAATAAAGTAAACATACATTGTGGTGGAAAAAGTAGTTACCATTTTTTTTTTAAATGAGAAAACTCGCAATTTTGTGAAATTTTCGCGTGAAAATGTAAGTTTCCGCCAGTGTTGGTACAATCTGGTACGAAATCTGTTTAATGGGGATGAACGGGCGCTACTGGTACATGAGACGAGATGCAGCCAACCTGTTCATCACTCATCACTCAACATCACTCAATTCTAATTATTATTATATTATCTAAATTTATATGCGCTCATAATCCGTATATGGACGTACCTACATATTTTAACAAATATTAAAATGGAGAAATAGACACTTTTTAATTTTTAAAATTAGGATTTATTTTATTATGATAATAAATAAAATCCCTGTCGAAGTAAAAATAAAAACATTAATGAATGTGGTAAAAATTAAATATCTTTATCACGGAAAATTCTTTTAGGTGTTATTTCCAGAGATGCAAGCCAAAATAGTTGGTTTTGTTTCAAATATAGAAGACTTTTTTTATGGTTTTATTTATTTTTTAATTTTATTTACAATATATTTTTGTGACACATTATTTCACCACTCGAAAAAATTTGAGGAAGATCCATTCAAAATTTTCTTCGATCCAAATCAAATGTAGATATTTGAAATTGATTTTTGTTACTAAAAAAAAAAATATTCTGCACTAGCTTTAAGTACCCAGCGTAGCTCGGCTACAAATAGTTTTACTTTTTTAAAATATATATTCTACATTATACCTATGTCGGTACATAGATATTATGTATTGCTTTGTTTGAACCGCCAATACCCTATTGGTCTATTTGTTAGCTATAGCATATCGCACTCAATTAACTTCAACTAAAAACCGACAGGATTATAGGAAACATTTCTGCCAAATTTACTTTCGATAAATCAACCATGGAATTGTATAAGGAGCAAATAAAAAGGCAGACGAGAATAAATTAAGTTTGATATATTGTACTTACATACATGATCATCTCGATGTCCAAATTCAAGTTATACAATTTTATCATAGTTTTCGTGTAAGATGTAAAAAATAATATGATTTTGGTCAAAATCAGTGGCAGTATAGTACTCTTGAACGAGGTTTCGTTCTTCAGTATTCCCAAAAACAAACTTTTCAAGTTTAAAAACAATAATAAATGTGAAAAGTGTGACTTTTTTAAATGCGGGATGTCTTGCACACGCGAATGTATTTGTGATTTGCAGCAAGTTATGGGCATCGATCGGTAGGGGAGTTGGATAGGGTTTAGTTAGATTTTTCAGCAAATTGGTTCATATTGAACGCAAAATTGGTTGGAAGCGGGATGATCTCCACACTCCACCACCTTCATCCCTCACCGAAGGAAGGGTGCATTTAAAATCCACCGCACATATTCGTCCGCCGCGAGAGGATTTGAATGCCAAACATTTTATATTATCTCCATAATATGTAGCTACATACGTATGTACGAATAATTCATAAAAAAAATAATACGCACGGTTGAATGCCGTAATTGATAAGTAGCCATTGTTCGAGTGGCATCAGGGTTGGCAATTTCCCACGTTCACGGGTTCGAGATCGCCCCGTTCGTGCCCTATCATCACTAGGGCCCCCATTTAGCTTCGAGAAGGGCCCCTCGGAGACGTGTGGACAAACTTTGCGCTAATTGGGCGGCGAGTGTTTGGGAAACACGGTCAAGACACGTATAAATACCAGACTAGGGTACATTTGAAAGCTGGAACGTGCTCGGGGGTGCTTTCGAGGGAGAAACTGCGCCCCCATCTCAGGGCGAGAGTGCTTGCGAAGACGTTCTTTACAATGTTGTACGGGTTCTTTGATTTAAAAAAAAAAAAAAAATAAACGACATTTCAATCGAGCTGTTGATTTGTGTATTGGAAGAATATTATCGAGACGTTTCGAATAGTTAGGTAGGTACATTATTATGCTATGAATGGGCGTAATGTAAGGTCTCGGGGGTGTCGCCTTGTTTTGTTTTCGGAACACTCTTAATAGGCTAATGTAGCGTAAAATACATTGCCTCCATAAAGGGGTTGGTAAAAATGACATTTAATCGGGCATTAGGGGGTTAATGAGCGTGAAGCTTTGACAATCGTAAACTGCACCCACTACGCGCGACATTTGAGCTAAGCTATAGCCTATAGGTATCTATTGTCTAGTGGTGAGACAATTTCATTGTTGAATAATTTAAATTTAAAATAATTAATATTATTATTTCATAGTTGTTCAAGGTGTCATATATATATTTACTTTATCCTAATCGGATAAAGTATTGTGATCGTGCGAAAATTCGACTCATTTGGATTAAGTATCATCTCCTGATAACGTTTTCAAGATTTCTGGAAAATGTCTGAATCACTGTGTACTGTGTGTGTGTGTGTGTCTGTATGTGTGTTTTCTCCGAAACTATCAAGTTTATCAAGCTGAAATTTCATATCTATTATTTTCACGTAAGGTGTAAGAGACATAAGGAATTTGGTCAACATGAGTCAACCGGAAGTAGGGTTTTTTTCTTGTAGAAAATTCTAAAATTCTGTTACCACAGAATATTTCTGAAACGGCTTCGGCGATCTTGTCGAAATTTCATATCTATAGTTTTCACGTTAACTGTAAGAGATACTGTGATTTTGGTCAACATCTGACGACCAGAAGTGGCAGTTTACTCTTGAACGATTTGTTGTTTTTTTTTTTTTTTTTTTCACAATATTGTAATGTTGTAATTCTGAGAAAAATTGCTATTTACGAAAAAATAAATCATTAAAATCAGTCAACTGGAAGTAGGTTTTTTTTTTGTCGAAAAGTTTACCACAGAATATTTCAGAAACTGCCTCATTGATCAAGTCGAAAATTTACATTTATAATTTCCATATAAAATTTAAGAGTTCATAAGGTTTTGATCAAAATCCGCTGACCGGAAGTGGTAGTTTTTCTTATTTGAATATATGCCGAAGATCGTATTTTACATACACGCGCGCACTCAACACAGTAATTTCATGATATGTATGTATGTATTTTGGTTGGTGTGGTGGTGTGCATGCCTTTTATTTACTTACGTACTTAAAAAAATAATTTCGTTACTCTTTGTATTCCTCAAATATATGGATAAAGTCATGGGTTGGTCACACCCGAATTTTTTTTTGTAAAGTTCGATAATGTCAGCTAATAAGAATCGAGGCAGGTTTGAATTGCCCACGTATTTTTCGTTGTACTATGTATAATGTTTGTATGTATGTATGTATGTATGTGGAAAAGCACATCGGACAGTATCGTAAAAAAAAGCTTTTAGTAATATTGATGAAAATGTGCAGCTATGAAACGCGAAGCCTTGAAAAATGTCTCAATTTATTTACACTATTAAATTTCCAAGAGCATTTCTAAAGAATCCAGGAAATAATATATAATTTGGTTACATTATTTCCCCATGTGAGCTTTTAAAAATATGTTGCACAATTCAATTAGGTGGTTGAAAAGGAAAAACTAACTTCAATATTATGATCTAACCGTAAAATTCCCTTTATAATAAGTTAACTTCGGAATAACAACAATATTTATTAAAATTTTGAATAAAAAAAAGAAATAAATTGAAAATACAACAATCTCAATCGATCGAAGGTATGTACATACATACATAACATTAATATTACATATTATTAGCGTAAGCGTTTGCCTGGCTGGGTCGTTGGGTCGCGCTCGCATTAAAATTAGCTATAATTTAAATAAAGAAGTATAATTTATAATTTTAATAAGCGAATGAGTTAATGGCCATACGCCCATTCAATCAACGATACACCATACAATTGTTTAATGTACTGTCAATCGGGATAAGTCGAGTTAGGGGCTGTACTGTTATTGTAAAAACCAGCGCACACGGGTGGATAGGGGGGTAGTACAACTAGATTTAATATTATTATATTTAGAATTTTAAAATGTAGATACAATACAGTGCATTACTCTCAACAATTATATTTAACAAAAATATTTTATAATGGGTGGCTTAAGACTCGGCAAGCATTTGTAGGTATGTGTATTCAATTAAAATATACGCGAGTCGCCTACATATGTATGTATGTATATACATACGCTTTAATAAGTACTAGTGTAAGCCCGTTGAATATCAACGGAGCGGTCTCATCACCCGTACTGAAAAATAATATTAAATTGAATAGTTGTTGCATCTATGAAATAATGCGCCATCTATGGCGCGTTATAATAGTAACAACGTAACAATTCAGCAAAGTCGTGAACCTTTTAAGAATAAATATTGCCCAATTATAGCACGTCCGTCATCGCCTCCGTTTGGAAGATAGTGTAAGCACGACTCCTCCCAACCTGGTGATATCGGGTTCAAATCCCACTCGTTCGACGTTCTGGTTTTTTAATTATTTACCGATGCGAGCGTTATCAGCAGACAGACACACACACACACACACGCACACACACACAGACAGACAGACGGATTTCGGCTATTATATATAATATAATATGTACATATGTACATACATATATACATAATTTATAACCACCCGATGACACTGTCAACGGGCACCGTCACTAGTATAGTAATAAATATCAGGATTTTAATATGTATTAATATCATTGTGACGCTGCTCAATTGGGTGCCGTTTAAGAATGACATTTTTTTTGTCCCCAAATGTTGACAAAAAGGTCGAAAACCTCCTTGGGGACAAATACACCCCTAATATATGATACAGAAGTACGCTTACGAAAAAAAAACATCATTATATCATTTGCACAATAGTGTCCGCATTTGTTATCGATATCAATCAAAAGCTAATTTAGCGATATAATAAGGGTTGAGTGTACAATATTCATTATGATCAACTTACCTTTATCTTTTATATGTACATATGTACGTATGTGTAGTATAAACATGTTGCGTATACTGCGTCAGGTGACTTTTAGTGTGTGACATTTAAAAACGATCACATACGAAATTATACGTGGGTATATCGAATTTATACTTACATAGGTATACCACATAGGAAACGATGGGTAAATTTTTCACGATAATTATACTGCAATTTGTTACAATGGTGAATTTCCTGGATATAAGAGAGGAGAAGACCCTCTTTGATTTTTCTAGCAAGTTTTTACGAGTGGGCACTAAAGCCGCGACATTTAATCCTGATACTCTTCAAGGGGTCCTCAGGGTTTCCCCATGCTTCCTTAACCGACTTGACACTGCCCACTTACGTCTTTACAAGGGTTGACAGACATAATGAGACGTCACGCCAGGGCTTGTTAAATTTGTTTGTATCATTTTTTGTTTACCAAGTATTCGTACACATAAATTTTGGCTAGTTTAATCAATTGATTAATACAATGTTTACATTTAATGGTCGAAATGATATTTCAGAAAATCTACAGCGAATGAATTGGTTTGTTGTAAATATGAATTAAAAGATACATATATACTTTCGTGAAAAATGTCTATGAATAGAATGAAACGATTGAATACATCTGACCGGTAAAACAATGGAGTTTCGAAACAATGAGGGTTCCTTTATGGAGACGAACTGAAGACATTGGGGTGACAGGCACTCGACACTACTCTTTGTCAAATAGAGTGAAAGACTTCCGCAGCTTCAGGGGAACGCTAAAAAATATTAAATGGTGAAAGGGTACGCGGCGAATAATTGCCTAAATGCTTTTGTGCTGTTTTTAGATCACAATAGGAAATAATTGTCTAAAATAACTACCGGTACCAATTATATACATATATACGGAGTTCTGCTTGTACATATGTAGGAGAGGAATAAATTTTGTAAATAAAAATACAATAACATGTAATAGTTCAAATAATTCCTTCTCTCCCTGCCATCTCCAGAAGGTAAGGGAAAACCACTGGAGAGTATCTTTCCAATGAAACTTCACTCATCACAATCGTCAAAGTGAGGTTGCTACACACGTATGGGTATTTTTTAAAATATATTGAAATATTTTGGCGATATTACTTTGTGCCTGAGAGTCGATTTGATCAAATAAAATTTTAATGGTACCTAAATATGTATGTAAATAAAAAATATCTATAAAACGAATATTTTAAATTAAAAAAATTAAACAAATAATATTATGGAGATATCACATGCCGTACTTGACGACATTTCTATGTAATTTAAGATTAAATGAATTTAGTTTAAATTCTCTTGCTAGAGACATCTATGGATCTCTATGTAACAACTGTTTGTTACATAGAGATCAGTATTTATTGTAAAAGAAAACGTAATTTTGTGTAACTCTGTAAAATGTTTGGGCGATAAATTTAATTTCCCATGAAAATTTCTCAAAAGAAAGTTTTGGGTTTAAATAAAACAAATGTTATTATGTGATTTAAAATTTTTGATTGCTTAAAATTTTAAGAGCAGCAACATTTAATATATAATAATATATTATGTATTTATTTATTCGATAATCTCACACATGCATATATACATATAAGATATACTTATAAAAGATATATATATATATCTTTTTTAAATTTCATTTCTTTATTAATAATAATTAACTGTGATAAGACATTTAATTCATATTTGAGATATTTAAATATACAAGAATTTCAGATATTGTTCAATACGCTATGATTGTAAACTTTCTTAAATCAAACGTATTTAAATGTGCTGAAATACAGGTATTTTACATTTTTTTAATACAATAATTTAAAAATTATCATAATTAATTTGGATTTACATCAATGGGAATTATTTATGTAGGCGTAACAAGAATTATACGCCAACCGATTATATCTTGACTGTTTTATATACCATACCTACTATATATATATGTATTTTAAATGAATAATCGCAATAAAATTTATATTTTCTATGTACATATTGATAAAATATTTCTTTTATATATTTCATTTTAAATAACCATATATTTTGTTTCTTTTTCTTCTGTTATCTTACAACCAAACAACAATTATATTTGCATTTACTTAAAAATACATACTAAAAATCATAGTTTGTATATTTATCACAAACCATACAGTTTCCATGAATGATTAATCCTTAGTGAATACAATTCTTAATACTGAAATTATGTATGTATGTTGTAAATGAACACAATGTTCTCATACCGTAAATGAAATTTATCCTTCTTGCATCGCATTTATTGCTAATCTCGACCCTCTCATATTTGCCTAATTATGTTATGTATAAGTGTATATATTGGCACAAACAATCATGATGATAATGTAGACAAGCTATTAGATTTTCACATAATATATTACTTTTAGAATAATTAAATGATTTTTTTAAGTGCTCGTAAATCAGTATCAGAAAGGAACTACGATTTGAAAGTAGTATACAGATATAATATTATCTGGTAAGAAGTTATTTTTGTATTATATTGAAAGGACGGGCATAAGTATAATTTTTGAAATATTATTTACAGATGTATTTTCTTATATAACTTTTCATTTTCTACAATGATTTCGAGAATAAATTAAAATTTCAAAATATTGTTTCAATTGCCTGGTTGCCTAACGTACATATCTCTACAGCTCTGCATACAACATTTAAAAGAAATGATCTCTTACAAAGTGAAGTAGAAATTGTAATATTTTCAAATATACCAAAAAGTATATGACCTTGTATAATAGTTAAAATCAATATGGATTAACATTTTATGCTAATAAAACATTGATAGACTTTAGATAGATATTGGTGCAGTAAGTCTCTAAGTGTGCCACATTAAAGTAATATATATTTTTTATCACATTATTTCAATAAATTGGCAAAACAATATTAGGTATATTGTTAGCAGATAGGTACTCTGAATTTATATAAATTTCTTTATCTATTATAATATGTAATATATGTACATACATATATCTACTTATAACAAACAATAGTAAAATTTTTAACATTAAATAAAGCCAACAAATTTTTGTATGAACTGCCGAACGATGTACGACAGTAATATTCTGTGTTTATGCTATAGAAGGTACATATGGTAAAGTTAATTTAAAATTAAAATTATTTATAAAAGTGAATAATAAACGTTGAGGTGTATATTGGTGTTAATAGCGAAATAATATAAATATTAAAACTATTGCACGCATACGTACAGCACATTAATTAAATATAACGTTGTGCTTCTTCAATCAGTCTCGTCAAAATGCCACCATTTTTTCCATAATAATGGAAGATTACCTTAGAAATTCACTTGTTCGAACTAAAAAAAGAAAAATATTTTACGATATGTAACAGAAAGTAAACCAGAGATATAGATCGCCAAGCAATCGTTACAATTAGTATGATTTTCATTTACAATTTTGGTTTTATTTCGAAATTGCTTGTTAATATATCTAAACCCAATCACTTCTTGCTTTTTTTTATAATACATTATATTTATACGTACTATTATTGGCTACTTATATTTTTAAACACTTGAAGTAATTTGATGACTGCTCGTATCCGAGTTGAGAGTTAAATTGGATGCTCTCAGCGATTGGGGTAAAGAGGGAGGAGCGAATAAGTCCTGTAAATAACAATATATCAATATCAAATACATCATAACGGATCATTTTATATTTAAAAAATCAATAACCTGTAATTCGGAAGCATGTGGGGGTATCGGAGGAGGTGCTGTAGACAAAAGGGCTTTGGATGGAGAGTGACATGCTGGACACCCTCTCGACAACGAAGATGTTGTCCTTCTTTTCATCATGTCTGTTACGCATCTATAAAATTTTGAAACTCATTTTTTAATTTATACAAACGCACTTCAGGCTATAGCTATAGTTAAGTCATACGTATATTCTTAATATTACATATATCAAAACAGTATCATAAATGGATTTAAATTTAAATACCTGGCATGAAGAATATGAGAGCATGGTAATGCTTCTAGTGCAGCAGGTGTTGTTCCTAAGGCTAAACCGCATTGAGGACATGCCGGATGAGGTGCGGCACTATCGGCAGCCCTTTCTTGTTGTTTTCTTGCTTCTTCATCACCCAAACTACCGTATATTCCAGCTAATCTTCTTCTCACTGTTCTGACTAGTAACTATAATCATTATTCCATGAGTGAATTTGCAGATTTTCATACAAAAATGTTCAATTTGTACCAAAATACATTTTAATAAGTAATCGTTTGAAATAATTATTTATTAAAAGAAGAGTTAAATTTATGAATTAAAAAGCCTGAATAAAATAAAATAAAGTACTCGAATACCTTAGCACCGACAGATGTAGCGACTTCTAACAATCTCGTATTAAACTCTAACGGGCGGCAATTGCAAATTTTTTGCTGTAACCTAAAATGTATATTGTGTATATGTAGATGAAATTGGCGCAATAGAAATGATGAATACGGTATATTCATTACCTCAATGCTTCTAAACATCTAGCTGCGCCATCCATGGCTTCCATTTGAGCTAATCTATCGCCCATAGCTTGCCCGGCACCCATGGCTACTTCATATTGCCTGTGAAAACATGAAATGAATCATCAAGGCATGACCGTCAAAGAATATTCAATGTAATGAAACAATAAAGCACCTTAAAGCACGCCCAATATCACATTTTCGTCGATATATATCTCCGGTGATGCGAACGGCCCGAGCGTAGCATCCTTGATCACCGGCTACGGCAGATAGTCTCATGGCTTCCTGTGAAACGGATTGTATAAAATTATTTGAAAATTATAGTACATTTAGGATAAGTGATAAAGATCTTTCTTAAATAGTAATTTTACTCACTGTACAATAGTCATGAGCGTCTCCGAGCTCACCCTGTCTTCTTAGCGCAGCAGCCATTTGCAGTAATGCTGCTCTATGATGGCGAGTGTTTAAATCACCCGGTTGTAAAGATCTACTCAAATCGTATGCTCTCGCAGCATGGGCAGCTCCTCTTTCAGAGTCCAAAAGTCGACCGAAAAGTTCAGATAATCCTACGTAAACCTATAAACATTTACATCGTCAATATGAATAACTCACGCAGAGAAAAGTGTGGGTTGATTTAAATGAAAATGGCTGCTCACTTGAAGTAATAATGCATTGTCTTGAGTGTTTTGAGCAGCCTTGTGGGCCTTTTGGAAACTGTCGACGGCTTTTGTGAAAGCGCCGAGCTCCAACGAGACAGCTCCGACAGTCAGATGAACGTACCCTAATGTAGGACAACCTTCACAATCATTGTACAATGATTGACGAGCGTATGAAAGTGCTCTGAAATAGATAAATATTATAATATAAAATAAAATAAATAATATAATATTTAATGTAACGTGAATATAGTCAAAAGTATGAAGATAGTATGAAAATATGAAACCTTTCTAATCCGCCTAATGTTTGATGAGCACGTGCTAAGTTTAAATATGCTTCAGCTCTCATAGACGGAGAATCTAATTCTTCAGATATTCCCAATTGTCTGTGAGCAAATTCTAATGATTCCCTAATTACAAAAAGGAAGATATATGACATAAATTTCAACATATTCATATTCATAAGAGAATCGTATATTATTGAAGAATCAATAACCTGTATTTTCCAAAATCCATATAAGCTTGATATAAATAGCCGAGCAGTTGGAATTTGTCTCCTCGTTGTCTAATAGTCTTAAGTGCCGATAGCCATGTTTTTACAGCAGCTTGCTGCTTATGACACGCATATAATTTCACTCCTTGTTCTATCTGTGATCGTAACCAAGTGAACATCAAGCATTTTATTTCTGTTCAATTGTAAATATATGTACATATGTTTAAATGAAAATGGCATATACCTTTCTTTTAGCAAGATATTGGTGTATTCTAATTCGGCAGCCAGCAAAGCAATCGAGCAAGCGAGCTGCTGTTCGAGGTCGTCTCGGAGGTCCCAATCTGGATCCAAATCTTGGAATTCCGACACTGGGTCCATTCGGTAGTCCCGGTAGGCGGTCTCCAGCTTGAGAAAACTCTTCCGCAAAAGGATAAAAATCTGAAATGAGTACAAAAGTATTATGATATTAGTGTGTTTACGATGTTTCATATCATTAAAATGTTATCCATATCGTTTATCTGAATTATATTTGATTAAATGTAAAAACCTGAAGATTCATCTAGCGGAAATCTGGTATTATCAGGAGAACCAAGCAACCTGGTCGCTGACAGTTGATGTGCAGGCACGCCGCTATTGTCAAATCAATGATAAAACATTAACAAATCTATATCGAAATAATGAATATAAATTTTGATGGAAACTTTGTAAACGTGACAGTTGTGCATTTTTTTTAATGAAAAGAAAGAAACAAAATGTTGGCTTTACTTCGTATTCTAGCAAATGGATTAGCCGATGAGACGAAAGATAAACAAACAAAGACGAGAGAACTTATTTGAGTTATGGATTGGTATTGTATTGTATTATCGACTTTTGTGTGCATAGCGAGTTGTTGGTGTTGTTTCAGTGGTTATTGATTCGATAAAACAATTCAATTATCAACATGAGACAAGAGGATGACGACGAATGAGATCAAATTTTTTTTATACTTTACACATACTTTCATTGCATTATTTGATATTTTCAAATTCATTTATTATTATTATTAAGATTTAGCAATATACATATACATATAGGTATAAAGTTTGAAAATGGTCAATTAACTGTTAGTATTGAAGAACTTATGTACATACATTTGAAATTTTTGACCTTCATAATTATATTGATCATTTGGATGAAACATCAAATAACATTTTAGATGTACTTTTGATTAATATTTTGTGCTATAATATACAGAAATTAATCATGTGATATGTAAATTTACAAAAAAATATTATGTAGATAGTATCTAAGACTTAGATTCTAAGTAGTGGAAACATTGTTTTATATTCGGAGAGGTTGAGTTGTAATGATAAGAAGAAAACAAAGCGGTTCAGCGAAAATGAACTGTTTTTATTTTCATCAAAATAAAGCATACATGGCAGATGCGTGTCGGTGAAATTGATCAATGAATATATAGTCGGTGCTCATAAGATTGATGTAAAGAAAAAAGTGGTAATAGAAACATATATATATGTATGAGAGAGTGTTCTATTGATATTATTGTGACACTTACCGCCTTGTTATCTTCTGCAGGGGAGAAGGAGGAGAAGAAGAAGTATGTAGATAAAACGGAGGGGAGAAAAAAAATCACATTAATCGAGGCGAATGTCAATTTAATTCATTAAAATAATTTCATTTTGTCTTTGCGTACTTTGGTGAATTGAGAATGGGGGGGGGGGGGAGGGAAATTTGCAAAAAAATAAGAGTGCCCTCCGGCTTCATTGATTTAATTGAAAAAGTTCGAATGGATTCCGACGGCAGACATCTCTGTTCGATAAACTTTCTTATACATAAAATTCTCAATAGAGTACATATGTACATATATACACACATATACATATAACATTAACAAGGTTTCAAATTTGGTGGTTCTACGAAACGCCTCAACGTACGACATATCAAATGTTTTGGGATTAGAAATTTGACTCCGATGATAATTTTGCACCGTATAATATTCTAAGTGTTAGCTTGTTAATTTGATAGAATCTCATCGTACGACTCAAAACGGTATTCATATTAAATAAAATTGTTAATATACGTTATGAAATCATGGCTAGGTTGTGCATGCAAATTTAACTGTCGTAATATAATAAGGGCTACCCTCACTTAGCATACATAACATTAGGCATACATTAGGGCAATATACGAGGTATTCATATAGCGTTATAGTAATTAGCAGTGTAATATAAAATTAGGCCTTAGTTATAGACGGTGAAAAAAAGGCTCTATAATGATTTGATTATTTTGATTGTTCAAATTTGTATTTTGATATATAAATTCAAAGGCGTGGAAATTCGCGAGTGATTGTACGTAAAAATATTAAAAAAAAAAACAAAAAGTAATAACAAAGCACTGTGAGATTCATTCGTGAAGTGCAGGAAGTAAAGAAAACTTTCTTATGTAAATAAATATATCTAAATGAAAACACTTTAAGCTTTTATTTAAATTTTTGTAACTGAATCTACATATGTACATAGTTTAGACAGTGTTCATACTGTATGTATATACATATGTATGTACATAATGGTTCAATGATTAAACCGCACACGAAAAATCCCCACAGAAAAATGCGCACATGAAAATAGCGAACACGGAAAAAAGCGCACATAAAAATCCACACATAAAAAAATACTCACATTTCAATTACTCTAATCCAGTGCTTCCCAAACTTTTTAGTACGGCGACCCACTTTTTAGAACGACAAACTTTCACGACCCACCTAGTTTTAATGGACATGATGGGGGGGGGGGGGGTATTTAAATTATTTTGAATACTGTTTTTTTATTATTTATTCTAGTTTTATTTATATAAACCAAAACAAGCAGCTGGGATAAACCTTATACATCCGTGGACTCGTTCAGTTGCAATGAGAAAAATGTTACTAACTCACTAACTCTAAAAGTGTCTCACTAACCCTTTGGATCAGCTCATCTTCTGCCCACTGGGCCATTTCATCGATTCTGCGTGCAATTGAATTACAAGTGAAATCGTTTCGACTTTTATACTTCTTTCTTGCTCTTATCATCAAACATAATTCCAACCTTGCATTTTATTGGTGGTAGCACTAAAGTCTTGCCAATTGTATGCGGCTTACTAGCTTGCGCGATTTGCAAACTAATCAGATACGAGGCGTGGAGAGATTTTTCATTAATGCTGGTGTAATGCAAAAACTTCGATTTCGACGACTTAAGGACTTAAGCTGTTCCAGTTGTCTTTCAAAAAATTTCAGTGGCTTGTTGCATATTATTTTTACTTTCCCATTTTTTCATATTTTATTTTTAAATAATTAAAAAAAAAATCACATTCTTCGGAATCTGAATTTTGAACTTCGACTTTTTCGCGACCCACTAAAACTCACAGTTTGGGAAACGCTACTCTAATCCTTTCCTGTGTTTTTCAGCTTTAAAAATTTTAATACTTCTAGTGTAGTAAATAATTTTTGTAGTACTAGTAGTACTAGTAGTAGTAGTTTTTATTTTCTCCCCAAACATAATGAAAATAGATTTTTACGTGCGATTTTTTCCAATGTGCGCATTTTTCCGTGTGCGGCTTAATCCGAGCACCATACATATTACATAAAAAGTATACATAATACCCGATAAACGGTAGGCATTTGTGAAATAATTTGGGTATTTATCGGCGAACGAGCAACCCGATCGACCGATCATGCTCTTTTCCCCCAAAATACAATTGTACGTTTAAAGCATATTTTATCCCGAACCGGAAAATTTATTTTCCCCTCAGGCTCTCTTCTCGTTTTGTTTCGCCGTATTTTTTTTTTTTTTCCCTGTCCGTATTATTTATTCTTCGCCGAGACCAATAAAAGTAACGATAAATCACACATATTAACGCCGGCCCGTAGTGCCGTTGGAGGATGGGCTGGTGGAAAATGGAAAGTGAAAAAGAAATATATTATCGGAGAAAAGCGGAGGTTTGTGTGCGCGCGTAAAAATCAACGGTCTGAGTTTTCCCGCACCCGTCTCTTTCGTAGAGTCCCTTAAACGAGAATTAATGATGC
This sequence comes from Parapsyche elsis, assembly GCA_022651745.1. Taxonomy (NCBI): domain Eukaryota; kingdom Metazoa; phylum Arthropoda; class Insecta; order Trichoptera; family Hydropsychidae; genus Parapsyche; species Parapsyche elsis. Next base: position 3,287,646 of record JAGVSN010000016.1, read on the forward strand.
CGGGCATCAATCGTTTACAGAGTCTGGGGTCCTCTCTTTCTTTCTGGATAATTCTACGTGAAAAATGATACGTGAACCGATCGCGAAGAAGCGATCTCTAGCCACAATGCGACGCTCGTAAACACGTGGCTTTTTTTTGCAGTCGGGAAAATCGAGGGGAAGCCACAGCGATCGAATTTTCCGAAGCTCGCATTTATCAGAATCATTAACGTCAATGTATTCGATCATTTCGACCCTTTTACACACCTATGTTGAAATAAAAAAAATGTTGAGAAATCGTCTTCGTCACCCAAGACCTAATTAGAGTAGTGGCAATACGTACACATCGATGGGTTAGTGTAAATATATTGTATGTCCAGTTTTATTTTAAAATATTATAAGTGACATACATCTCTTTTGCATGAAAAGCCCACTTTAAGCCCACTTAACGTAACTGACAAAAATTACAAAAATGAGTTAGATGTGTTTTAGTGTATTCTTGCGATTTTTCATATCAAAATTAATGTATCTTCATTCAAAAGTGACTTTTTTAAGCTATTAAATCTAACGTATCTGCATGCGCAGAGAAATAGTATCAGCAATTAGCGAAAATAACGTATCCAATATTTACTTCGGTCACTACCTTATCATGAAAGATTGAAAAGACTGAATCTCTCCACATTGGAGACGAGACGATTGAGAGGTGATTTAATTGAAGCATTCAAAATAATAAATAATCATTATTCATGTGATATGACCAACCTCATTATGTTCAATGAGAACCCTCATCTAAGAGGTCATACTCTTAGACTCCGAAAAGAAAAATCAAATAAGATTGTTAGAGATTCGTTCTTTTCAAATAGAGTGGTTGAAGTTTGGAATAGTCATATGTATACATTAATAATGAATAATGAAGTGACGTAACTACTAAAGTATTCATTTTTTTTTAATTTTTCCTTAGAATTATCAGAAACACAATAGAAAATAACCTCATGCACTAAAAAAAAGTTTAAATAAATCAGTAATATATGAAGAAAAACACAAATTTAGAATAAAACTTTCAAATCCATTTATCTCGATATTGTTGTGTTGTCAGTTACGTTAAGTGGGCCTAGGACGATGGACGAAATGGACATGGAAATATGGAAATATCTTCTGAAATATACTATTCAGACATACAATACTTTTTAAACATGAAGGTTTGATGCTAATGGACGTTTTGTGTATGACAACTTAATTTTGGTAAACACTGGACATACAATATCTGTGCATCGATATACTCTATTGAAACATTACAAGTACAAAGTTCAACCTTTCACTAAACAAGATCAAAAAAAATACGGATTGTCTCTATAACCATTTAATTTAAGGTAGTTGTTTCCAAGAAAGGTGCGCCCAAAGAATTTTTTCGTATCGAAATACGAATATATCATACGTTCCATACAAAACACGGAATAGTATTTGATTATACGTAACAATTCCATGTAATGTTTATTTTTGTATACCTCAGATATTCCCTCGAAGCTATGGACTCCCATGACATGTTTTTTAATAACCTGCAACACCGAAGATCATATCACCTCAGCAGCATCATATTGTTTATATTGACGAAATTCTTCTACGCGAGCTGATTTCGTTGCAAATTTGACATGTCTCACATTTGTCCATTTCGTTGTCGGCTACAACTAATCTCTCCGATGTGGACATTTGCCTGAAAGAAAAAAAAAAAAAAAAAATGTATAAGTAACTTCGAAATACAGCAAATAGATCGTTCGAGTGGATAAAGTGACGATTTGCTCGAACCGCGCTGACGAGCGCGCGATAAAGACAAACGTTAAGTGAAAATTTCAAAGTCTGATTGATGTTTAAACAGTTAAAAAAGCTAAAATTTCCATTCCCATTTGATCTTTGAACTTTTCACTTTGAACGACGAAATTATTTAGATGGCATCAAGAGTAGAAAACTTTATCTTTGTACAAGGAGCTTTCACGTTTATATACCGGTGTGACGAAAAACAAATTAAATACGACTACAAGTTGGAAAATTCGTGGAAAACATAATTGCATGTGAATAATTTTAACAAAACACCTAATATTTCCATACAATTCAATATGTGTACAAATAATACTTCAAATGTAAAATATTTGTTTGAATCTCAGTGTTTGAATAACTTCTGCAGATTTTACCAATACATGTAACCAAAATACGAACAAACTTTTTGAGAACGTACAGTTAACGCAATCTCAAGATTGATTGATCATATTTCACATATTCTCAAATAAAGCTTACGAAGAAAGTTTCGACAGTATTTGTCATATTTACTTAATTATGAGTTTTCAAAGTTTATTACCCGTTCAGCAAAATATACGGACGAACGAGATTATATCTGAAAGTATAAAGATTTCAGGGGATTTCAATTCACGAACATGGCTGGATCGTGATAATTTTTTAGAGGTTCTTTTTTAAGTATTCCACGTACGATCCGCGTCCGAAACGAGCCTTTACTACCCCTATCCTTTTCCCGTTCACCCTAAAGAGGAGGGATGTATCCATTCAGAGATAACTTAAGCAAGATTTATGACTAGATATAGCCAGGATACGGGGGATATGATTGAGGTGGGTTCCGGGGAGCGAACAGGCATGGATTTTAAGTCGTAAGCCGTTGGATGATAGCCAGTTACAAACGGGTCGAGGACTCGCTGTATCTACAGCATATTTAAATTTGAAAGATCATAAAAAAAGGACAAAATATAAATTGGATGAAAGCAATACATACATACAAAATGAATCGATTTAAGTATTCATTCTGATCATAATTATAGTATTATTTATATGAAACAAAGGTCAATAGAATATGTTATGGGAGAGATTTATGACATTAGTTAATGTTTTGCACGTAATTATTTCACAAAAGTTAATTTGTAGTGCGATAAATAATTGAGTTAGTGTCGCGTTGTCATTATAAACTCGTTATAAGGGGGTTCTGCCACATTTCCGGCGCAATATATCCTTTAATTTATACCGGGAGAAAATTCACAGTGACTATCGCTTTCATTCGCCGTCGTGATAATACAAAAAAAAATAAAACGAAAGAAAAATGGAAATCCACCCGCTTTTCCAGGACAATAGTCAAACGTGAAAATGACCGTACGTATTATAGTTACGTATGCATATAACGAACGATCTAATGATCCGTATAAATCTTCCTTAAGGTAAACGTTATCCGTTTATACCCTCGGACACAAAAGTCGTGCGATTTTTTTTACTGATATTTTCGTCAAAAAATATGTTTAAGTGTCCATTAGTGAAATTTCGTTGAATTTAGATAAAAATGTTCCTCGAAGGGAGTCCGAAATGGCAATTTTTTTCCTTCACAAAAGGTGTTCGTTCTTTGCGTTGAATTTTTTTTAATATTGTAAGTGTAATTTTTGGTATTTAACGAAGGCATCTCAAATACGTCGTTCATTATTCAACGCTGAAAAGTATAAAAAAAAAAAAATGGAGGAGGAAAATCTGATGCGATACAAAGGTCAATTATACACTCAAACATAAGAAGATTGTTACGAAATCTTAAGAAAAAGTATTACACATGTACATATGTATATATAGCTTTATATAATTTAAAGTTAAAGAATGTGCATACTTTTAGAATTCGTCGATGTTACTAAACATTTTTGCGAATATGCAAAAAAACCGTGAAATGTTTCAAATATTTACACTAACGAACGCAAAGTGCTCGTTTGAATGCGAATGAAATGAATTGGAAATTTAATAACGAACGAGTAGGATGTTGCGCAGCAGTCCTTATTCCGAATTAATTTACGAGTTTAATTTCGCGTTACTAATAAATAGTGCACGTAGCGAATGCGAATGTCAATATTGAAATCGCATTTGGCAGGCATTTACCTGCCCTCATCGAGGGCAATTAGTTTTAAATTAAATTATCAAGCTAAAAGCAATAAATACGCATTCAAACCGAGTTATTCTCGAAAGGTAGTTAATGAATTGCACGCGCGAAACGAAACGAGACAAACGATGTGTACGACGTTTTCTGCGAAAACCGACGAGAGATAAAGGCTAAACAGTGCTGGGAGGCAATTAGTTGATATCCTGTTTCAGGAAGTATCTTAAGCGAGATTGACACGGTCGATAGGAGAGCTTCCCGGCTGAAAAAGGTCGAAAGGGTTAACGAATAAAAAGAAGAAAAAAAATAGTGTTTTTGTTCTGCGCAATTGTTTCGCGCGAGAGCGTTTCACTATTGGCTTAGTAGTAACAAAGGAAAATATAAATAGAATACAGAAGCATTACTGGAAATTTTTTCAAAATGATATTTGAACTTATCATCGTCAGCATAGTTAAGTTAGCTACGTGAGGAAATTTCACAACCCATATTTTAGCACCTTACGACAAAAAAATCCAATACAATGAGTGCCACGGAAACAACAGCTGATACAAGTTCAGGAAAAGTGTGATAAAATACACCATCAGAACGTTATGTATCAATATTTATTCCCTAACGGAGAAGAACGTTTTAATGACAACTTTAAATACAATACAACATGCATATTTGAGTATAAATAAATTATAACATAAAATACGTCACGTTTTAAAATAATCCCATAACCGTCAATCAATACTCGACAGTATAATGATTCAATATATTATTATTTATTATTACAGCTAATGGGTTTCAATTTATATTGCTATCGACTTTTTTTTATACACAATATTCACATTGCTCATTAGGATTTTAAGTGTGTCGTACACATTTACCACGAGAAAATACTGACAGATGTCGATTTTCACTTTTACTATACATATTTATTGTAAGAACGGCTCAATTTACGATTCCTTTGTACGTTTACTTTAGTCACTTTGACGTATAAAGCGTTCATTATAGTCGGATTAAAACAATACGCGCATTGTTTATAGCACTTGTTAATAAATTAAAGGCAATAATCCCCTTTAAAAGCGTCAATCTTTAGTGAGGATAAAATCGCACTACAGATAGGTACTACATACATACAGCGAATCTTGTTAAGTAGGTACATAGGTATGAGATGCCTACCAGAAAATTTGATATTTTGCCAGAAAAATACGAACGGGCACCCAAATTCATGTTATTGTACTTCTTCGCTGCTATAATAAAAATATATATGTATAATACACACGCATATTCATATTTCATAGGCTGATTGGCTCATTGATTAATTTAGAAAAGGGTTTGAGGTGTGAAAATTAACCCCAGGATAGACTGAGGCAATCAGAGTCAACATTGAAATATCAACACTTTTTTCAAATATCCACATACGAAAGGCACGTTGAAACATCTAGCAACATGCTTAGAAACCAGCCGAAAGGTTGAAAATGTTGTAAAATGTTGCCATGTGTCTATCTCAAGCTTAATGTTTAGAGGGGAGGTGATAAATATAAAAAAAAATATAAATTGATATACTCACTACGGTTCGGTGATTAAACCGCGCACGAAAAATCTGCACAGAAAGAAGCGCACACAGAAAAAAGTGCACATAGAAAAATGCGCACCTAAAAATCCGCACATAGAAAAATACTCACATTTAAATTACTCTAATATTTTCCAGTGTTAAAAATTAAATATTTATATTTATTTATATTGCTTTAAAAATTTGAACATTTCTAGTGTAGTAAATAATTTTTTGTAGCACTTTATTTTTATTTTCTCCGCAAACATAATGAAAATATATTTTTACTGTATATTAAAGAATTTTTTCTATTAGTTTTCATTAATAAATTAATTTTATTATTGCAAATTGGCTAACTTCAACAAGTACTTTATTTCGTCGTCTGTTTTTAGCAGATTCTGCATTAACAAGTGTCAATCAAGTGTAATTTAAATGCGAGTATTTTTCTATGTGCGCATTTTTCTGTGTGCGCACTTTTCTGTGCGGTGTAATCCGAGCGCCACTCACTAAAGTAGGCGCACAGTGCACTTTTAAATTGAAAAATTCTCAATTTTTTTGTTATATAAAACACTACATGTACACTATAGAATATCAAAGGGTTAAAAAGAGCGTGGCGTGGATAGGGTTAATAGAATCAAACGTATCGCATCATTAAGGCGATAAAGGGGCACGCGCGAGAGCGCGAAGCGTGCGTACCATTCAAACAACCTGGGGGGGGAGGTAGGGTGAATTAATATCTAACACAATATATTCAGCGGTACGCCACTGGGCTCGGGGAGAAGTACCTACTTCCGGTTTAATTGAGTTATCCGAGCGGCGAAATTAAGCCTCGAGAATAATTGCCGAGTCGCGACGCAGCAGCGGCCATCTAATTGCGAAAAGATCGCCCTTTGTGGTATCTCCGCTTATTATTATATTATTACCATCGTCGAAATTACACGGATGACTTTTGTCGAGACGAATTTTTCAGTGTAAAAATCCGCCCCTCGTTTCCCCCCCCCAGTCCTCCAATCCAGTTATACTAAGCTGCGGTGCTGTATAGCGGGCTTATCTCTCGCGAAAATGCTAATACGAAGAGAGGGAGATTCGATTTTGTCAAAGCAAAGTATAAATTGACGTTGCCTTGTGTACGAGCAAGTGGCAAGCAAGCAGGCACGTCTTGTGATAAAATAAATTTGATTATAGGCGTCTTTTAAAATTGAAAGTCTGGCGTAGCAGACACGCGACATTTTAACAATTCATCTCGGAGCAATTCTATCGCTTGGTTCCAGTGTCGTGAGGATGGGGCAGACAACCGGAGAATTGCGTAGGTCGCCGAAAAGACACCGTTTTAATGGGGTGCCAAAACGTCTTCGAAATTTTATATTGCATTCGTCTCATCAGAGCATATTTACATATTTTCTCAAAAAAAAAAAAATCCTCCCGAATGGGTAATTCGGTAATTGAATTGTTTATATTGATAAATTAGTTGACTTATTATAGTATGTTTGAAAAAAACGCTTTTTTTGATAGAAAACTCGCTTACTTTAATGAAAATTTGCTTACAGTGCATTTCCGAGAGATTTTATACAAAGTTTAGTAGAAAAAAATTCGCTTGGGGCGGGGCGCATTTCGTGATTGAAAGTTTTGTTATAAAGAGTACCTACTTCAATTGAATTTTTTTATAAAAGGGGTACTGAATAAGATTCTTTATATATTTATTATAAATATCTATACCTATATATAAAAATCAATGTCTGTTTGTTTGTTTGTTTGCCTCTAGGCTCCTAAACCACTCAACCGATCGCGATGAAACATTCAGGACTTATTGTGATCATGCCGGGGATGGTTCCTGTGAAAAAAAAATCGGGATAAAACGGGAACGGGCCTGCTCACGCATCAGATAACGTACTAGGAACGGGAACGGGATCGGGAACAGAATCGGGACCGGATCGGGAACGGAAGGGGAACGGGATCGGGAACGGGCCTGCTCACGCGTCAGATAACGTACTAGGAACGGGAACGGGAACGGGATCTGGAACGGGAACGGGAACGGGATCGGGTACGGGCCTGCTCACGCGTCAAATAACGTACTAGGAACGGGAACGGGATCGGGTATTGCAACGCATGCCGGGTCAGCTAGTCTTATTATAAATCCATCTGTCTGTCTGTTGATAACGCTCGAAGATGTTAATGATTAACAGACACAAACTGTTCGCGCGCGAGTGGGATTTGAACCCGTGATCACCAGGTTGGAATGAGGTCATGCTAATACTATCATCCAACGGAGGCGATGACGAGCTTGCTACGATTTGACAATATTATTTGTTAATAGGCTCGCGACTTTGCTAAATTGTTACGTTGTTTTTATAACGCGCCATCTATGTATATATGTATGTAACAACTATATAAACTATTAAATTTAATATTATTTTTCAGTACGGTTGATGAGAACGCTCCGTTGATATTCAACGGACTTACACTAGTACACTTAAAAAATTTGCTTGGTTTTACAATAGGATACAAATTTATACAAGTCCACTTTCTAAAAAAGGTGAATTAAATTGGTTAATGCCAACATTTAACTATTGCTATTAATATATGTATTTAAACTTTTAGCAAGTTAAACCTTTAATAAATTCCTTTGTATTTACATATATAAACGAAAAATATATAGCTAGAAAAATGTTTTCATTTTAAATTTGTATTTTTGACCTTGTTCCTAAACAAACATTGACCGTGTTCAATGGTTAAATTTACATGGTACGAAAATTCATTCATTCGTTAATGTTATATGTATTACATTATTTTTACGTGCATTGAAATGACAAATTGATATTTAGAAAATTTAGACAATTTTTTATGTGAAATAAAGTGCGATTGGTAATTATTGTCATTGAAAAAAATGAATTCGTTTACGTCACTCTGAGAGCGAAAACTTCTGTTTGGATATAATCTGAGTCGAGCTGAGAAAAAATTTTTCGTGTTTTATTCTAGCGAGATAAATTTTTCCGGTCTCGCAAATATGAAAAGTTACCAAAACGAACGAGACAAATGTGGGCGCGGTATAATAATATTTTTCTTTTCATACCGATCTCGTCTTGTAAAAGCTTTTTTTTTCTCACCACCACCGGTCTTTATAAAGATAAATGTACATACATTATGTGTACGGTTAATTTATGAAATAAAGCTTCACATTAATCATTCATCGGTAAATTATCGCTGAATTCGCTGCGCTGAACAATGCGAAATCGCTACTGTGAAGAGATACAGTGCGATATTCATCTATTATTTCCGATAATTGTTATTGTTATGGATAGAAGAAAAGTACAGAAAAAAACAACATAAATTATCGATAGTCGGATGCATTTCGGACTGCAAATAGTTATATATAATTTCGTTATACTAAAACTTAGAGGTTAGGGCTACATATTTATACCACTCATATTTTTATTTATATAATTAGGTTAGATTAGGTTAGCTTAAACAAACAAAAAAGTAACTTAAGAACTTATTAGCACTTGTACAGAGGTGTTGTTTTAAGGCTGCCAGGAATCTATCAATTTGGTTTATATGTATTTCTAAGACCTTCTGGCAGTCCATTGTATTCAACGACATCTCTGTACAAGATATTTCTTTTATGTACATACATACATACATAGATCTACTGAATTTAAAATTCTTAACTATTAATTTATTCTTACCGCTAGTATTATGACTAAGTATATTATTGAAATAATTAAGGAATAAATTCTTATCTAACTTAAAATATCTATATACTATTTGTAAATATAAGCCTAGCCTAAACCAACCCAAAAGTCTAACTTTACAAAAACTTAGCACATGCTATAAAATGGTATAATTAAATATTGGGGTATAATCTTTAGTTTTCGGTTCTATGCTTAGATGGGTTTTCTTTTATTTGGCAACGTTTGTGACCAATTTTAATCACACGAAGTGACAATATTACAGGTGAAAATACGTGTTGAATTAAAGAAAAGATGGATGGACATACACGGCGTAGAATTTACGTTGTAGACAACGCGAGCGAAATTTTATCACTATGGTTCACGAACGCGTACGAACAGAATCGAGGGTTTTTTTACGCATGTAAGCATAAATTTTTATGTGTTTTCATGAGCTATTTAGCAAACATATTTTTGAGTACTACAGCGCTTTTCCTCGCGGAAAAGCGTGCTCCATATCCTCTGATGGACTGCAATAAATACGCTCTGAACGTAAGCGTATAATAACGGGGTACACTTTAACGTTTATCAGCGACCGTGCTCGCACTTTATTTCATCTGCCATCATTTTTGTTATTTGGATGGAAAGTCAGAGTGCAAAAAGACTTTAAAATATTTTAAAGGACACGATATTAGTTCAAACGAGTGCGTGGTAATTACTAAAGTTCTCGAAATCGCACTGAATAAAGTGAAAATTCAACACCGCTTTTCGAAATCACAATGGCGAAACTGAGACTTTATTGCCGTCGAGGAGATTTGCACGTCGGAAGTGCTCAAGTTGAACAACAACGGCAAAGAAAGAGTTCCACATAAAATTATAATAAGGTACCTATAGATATATGTATATATTTTGTTTTGTTTCGAGCCTCGCGTTTGAAATTCAGGTGAGATTGCGAAATTGCTGCGTTAAACTGGAAAGTTAAATTTTTCAACTACGTATTTCAGATAAGGTTCATAAACACATTCTACCGATGAATACAGAAAAATGAGATAGGACTTTTTAAGTTATTCGTTTTAATTAAAATTTTCAAAGTTTTTGCCGAATTTTGCTCGGATTGGCTTAAGCATGCCTGGGGCATTCTCATAAACGTAATCAGAACATGGTAATCTCTGATGCTTTGATCTCGTATTTGAGTTTGACTTTCGCTCGGCCAAGCTATTTCTGTATATGTATGTAGTTTTAGTGACGACAATCTCATTCGCTCGACCGAGGAAAACTTCAGGCTTTTTACCACCGCTAAAACTTTGTTTTTTCGAATGACTTTTTTGTTTTATTTATTTTGCATGGACGTACGGTTTGAATGCAAAACAAGGATACAGAATATCAAAAGTAGGCCACTCTCAATCACGGGGATGAGAACACAACTGAGTCAATTTCTATACCAATTATTTTAGACGAGAAATTGAGAAAATAAAGCACTCGACACGATTTTCCAATATCGATTAAATTTCATACTAAAAATATTGAAACTGTTCATAAATATAATCTGCTTATACATACTTTCGTAATAATGAGAAGGTATTTAGATACTCATTTTTAATAAGCCCGTGTTTTGGGCGTAAAACTGTTTAATTAAGTTTTGGTAAAATGAGAAAATGGCGTTTTAATTTTTTTTTATGTACCTACATATTTTTAATTTTTAAACGTCAGCCATTTTTTTTGACCGGATGTAAAGAAGACGAAATGAAACTAGAATGGAGTGCTTTTGAAGGAATGAACATAGTTTTAAAATCCAACAATCCGCTATGCTTAAAAAATTAGGCATACTACCAATGCGTACTGCCAGTTATGACGTATGGATGTGAAACACGGATGCTACGTAAGATCCAGTGCACACAAAGAAGCATGGACAGATGTATGCTCGGTATAACAAGAAGAGTTCGTAAGAGGAATACATACACACGTGGGTAAGAAGTGTGACCAAAGTGGGAAATATAGCGGAACGTGGCTCTGGGACACATGGCGAGAAGAATGGATAGCAGACGGACGCGATAAATACTGGAATTGTATCCGAGAGGATGTGAAATAAAGCGAGTTAGACCGAGTGGACGATGGGCTGATGAAAAGACAGACAGGAATGGAAGAGGATTGGAGAGGCATTCATCCAGCAGTGGATGGTGAACGGCTGAAAATGATGATATTTTATCATGACTTAAGTCCATAGATAGGCCATTCCAAACAAATTTGCCTGGAGAAAGCATCAGAAGCAACGGGGGTGTGCGGGGGGTCTAAGTCTCACAAAAAATAAGTCAAGCAGCAGGATGCATTTTGCATGCCCTTTTTGTATGTCATTTTTCGAGCGCTAAGGCCTATCTATGCTAAAATCAGTTTATTATCTAAATTTCTACAAAAATAATTATAAAATATAAATGTAGGAAAAAGCACCATTAGCACAAACTTTCAACTACGTCTATAATTTTTGCGTACAAATTATAAAAAAATAAAAAGGCGACACTCATAAATCGATTCAAAAATTTTGAAAGCACTATAAATAATAACTTTTTACGTTTATCGGACCGCGAAATTAATCGCTGTACTCAAGTTTTCAAATTAAGCGAAACTTTTTGCTGGAACAACCATCGAGATGGAAAAAAAAGCGAGCACCCACGAGTAGGGTTACATCGTACACCAGACACACAGTAATTCAATACTACTTTCCAGTGAAATTTTCACAATAGGATTACGAACGTGATTTTACGGAATTCGCGCACGTCACGTCACTTTCAACAAAAACGAGTTTATTTTATTATTACCCGCGTGAAACTTTCGCGCCACCCCCAACAGCCACCACAACACCCCCAAATTGCCAGAGTACGCGTTTATTCCCAACGTTTCAATAAAATTTAGTATTCCGGGTCTAAAATACACCCTCGAGGGTTAAGGCTCAAAGGGCGATTTCGACCGTCAATATTTACCATATCGAAGGCGACTCGGTTTCCCGATTTATTTCATCACCTATGGAGTTTGTTTTATTTTATTTTTTTCTTCCACCCCCACCCCTCTTATGTTAACCCTTTACGCGTCAGACTCTAGACAAAGCGCCGTGAGTGCTTGCTCTGCCCCCGCGGCGTGCTCTAGTGCAGCGGTGGCCAACCTTTCCGACCTCACGGACTACTAAATTCAAAATCTCGAAACCCGCGGACCACTACAATGATTTTTTCGATAAAAATAACATACTAAATGGTAATTACACTTGTATTTGCAAAAAGTTGGATATCGCCTTATGTTGGAAAAATTATAATAAATAAACGATATATTCATAAAATAATTATTTATAATGTAATTGTTAGACCTCATTTTATGTATTGTGGTTCATTGTTAAATATGTTAGATAAGTCAACTAGAGATAGATTACAAATATTACAAAATAGAGGTATGAGATGTATTTTAAATGCGGATAGGTATGCTAGTATAAAAAAAAGATGATGATTGAATTAGATTGGTTGAATGTGAATGATACTTTGAGAATTTGTATGTTCGTATTTATATTTAAGTTAGATAATAATATGTTACCATCATATGTATTTTAGTAAATTTATTGTGAGAGGAATGGATGTATGTGAATATAATTTAATTATAAAAAATGTTAAAATAAATAGAAATAGGAGAAGCATCTTGTACAGAGGTGTTTTGGAGTATAATAGACTGCCGGATGGAATTAGAAGTTCCAAAACTATTGAAAAATTCCTGGCAGTCTTAAAAAAAACATCTCTGTAGTTAGTTAAGGATTATAATTAATTAGCTTAAGCTACTATATTATATAAATAAATAAATAAATTCATTATGAAAACTGCTAGTCATGATGTATAGATGTGAAACTTGGATGCTAATTTCAAGAATGCTACGTAAGATCCAGTGCACACAGAGAAGCATTGAAAGATGTATGCTTGGTATAACAAGAAGAGATCGTACGAGGAATACATGGGTAAGAAGTATGACCAAAGTGCCAGATATAGCATCTATTACAAGAAGGGATCATAAGAGGAATATATGGGTGAGAAGCATGACCAAAGTGGCAAGATCCGGATATTACTAAGTCCAGATATCAGCCGTCTACTGTTAGAATTTGCCAATTTATCTAACTTAGTTCGAAGAATGAAACCCATTTGGAAGAATGAACGTAATTTTTAAATCCAACACTATGCTATGCTACGACCAATGCGTACCGCCAGTTATGCCGTATGAATGTGAAACGTGGATGCTGAATTCAAGAATGCTACGAAAGATCCAGTGCACACAGAGAAGCATGGAAAGATGTATGCTTGGCATAACAAGAAGAGATCGCAAAAGAGATACATGGGTAAGAAGTATGACCAAAGTGGCAGATATAGCAGTACGGGTGAAAAAGTTGAAGTGGCACATAGCGAGAAGAATGGATGGCAGATGGAGGCGAGAAGTACTGGAATGGTATCCGAGAGGATGTGAAAGAAAGCAAATTATACCGTGTAGAAGATGGGCTGATGGATTGAGAAGAATGGATGGAGTCAAGTGGATGCCGATTGCTTAAGACAGACTGGAATGGAAGAGGATTGGAGAGGCCTTTATCCAGCATTGAATGATGATGATTATGAAAAATGCGGACCACTGGTTGGCGACTGCTGCTCTAGTGGGTAAATATATCTACGAAAGCTCTCAGGTTTTGATATCACCGGGCGACAATAGCGCGAAGCTTTCACTCGGACTCTTAACACCGTAACCCCGAAATCGGGAACAGAGCCTTTTTTTATTTACAAAATGCCGGTTAAGATATCGCGGTGTGATTTTTTTCCCTCAAACGATCGCTCATTCAGAACTGTAAGATAAATTTGACGAGATTTGAACTGCAAAAATATATACAATATACATAGGTACATACGTACATTTTCGTTCGCGGTGAAAGAATTAAAATTTGCATAATCCATCTGAGCGGCGAAAGCGTCGGGTTGAATGTGTAATTTCGGCGATAGTAGGTACCTAATCAGTGCTTCCCAAAAATATAGTCGAATTGCGAACCACATTCATATATCAAATTATATCCGAGACTTGACATGTTAAATATCTATTTTCAACCCTAAAATATAATAATTCACGAGTCGTGAATCATTCCTTGACGCACAAATGAAATTAATCAATAGCTCCAATGAATTCCATGCATCAATTTTAATATACGTGTCGAGAACTATTCGGAGCATATTTGCAATGCGACCCCATAATGATCCTTTTAATCCGGCGTACAGGAACACAATTCAGTCCCTAATTCCAATGATTCATAGAACAAGAGGGTCAATTTATTATGTACCTATATATATGTATGTATGTTACAGCGATACCATACTTCAAGTGAAAATATATTTTCACTGGCGTTTCGGTGAAATCGTATCCAAGCACATTTTCACCAGTAGATATATATATTTCTACTAGTGAAAATATATTCGTTACCGAACTGTCATTGAAACTAAATTTGACAGTTGTGAAATGATCAATCGAATCATATAATCTGCTGGAATATTCAATCCCAGTTATTTTGTCGCCTCTTCTTCTTAGCGTGCCGTGCCCGTGTTCAGGCGTAGGCTTTTATTGGTTAGTGTCAATTATATGTAGTTTACAATGAGTGTTTGTCGATTTTACGACAATTGACTTATAATGGTCGGTTTAAGAAGAAAAGAGCACGTGTTGCAACCTTTACGAGATAATGCGAGTGAAACGCATAGATATAGAATAACATATGTACATATGTAGATAGGCCTTAGCGCCAGAAAAATGACATACAAAAAGGGCTTTGCAAATTTTGCATTTTGTATTTGCATTTTCCTTTGCAAATTTGTTTGGAATGGCCTATCTATGTTATTCTATATCTATGGTGAAACGTTACAAAAAATTGGGAGGAAATGTCACGCGCTTACAACGAATTAAAGTTTCAATGAGTGTTTGTTGATTTTATAACATTTGAGAATATTTGAACAATTGACTTATTTTTAAAGTCGCAATGAGATGGTTTTTATAACCTGATATAAACCTGATATAACCCTTTCACCGATACTGAGCAGTGAAACTGCAAATTCATTGTTTGATACATTTTCACTGCCCGAATTGGTAAAAATATATTTATACCAGTGAAAATGTATTTTCACTTGAAATATGTATGCTATCGCTGTAACATATGTATATGTACATATGTACACAGTACATACACACACATCCCACCCGTTTCGTGATATAAGAGATAATGTTCCTTGTTCTAATTCTGCAATATAAATGCACCACATAATCTGCGAAATGTCAGTACCTACTTAATAATAAATATAATTTATTTCCACACACATTAACACAGTTTGACTAGCGATGCTAATGCAATTTTTCAGTTTCACAGGTGTACCGAATGCACGTACCACAGTGTGCTCGAAAATGAAAGCTCGTTTCCATTTATTTTTTTTGTATATTAACAATTTTATTAAGAGCTACGTGATTGGCGTTCACAAATAATAGCACTCGTTTGTGACCAGGATTAGGTCAGTAATGTGTCAAGGCTTATCGATTGTCGTGCTTGACATACATACATACATACATACATATGTATGTATAATATGTTAAATTGACCAGCGTTTGCGCTAGGTCAGTTTTGTGCGTGTCAAATCGGTTAAATGCGAAAGGGAAAGCTCGTTGCACGATAAATTATCGCGATGATTTGGAGGATTAAATTGGAAGATAAAGCTTAAACGATACTCGTCACTGAATTCATCGAGGGTTAAATGGCGTTAGTTGCTCGGTACATACAAGATACGTTTTAATTAAACTTACGTTTAGATATGTATGTATATCAAATAGAAAATGAAAATTTTAAGCACAGTTAGAGCCAACATTTTTCATTGAAAATGTGTGATAAATTGAATTAAATTTTGTTATGGAATCGCTGTATTTTTTTTTATACATAAATATCCTGTGTTCATATACTTTTTTCCTACAAATGACCACCCGTAAAATCTGTACAATGAGCCGTAAATCACTCTGTATACGTATTATGTGACGTCAACTTTGAACTTTAGATTACCAAGTTTATAATAATATTGTTATGAAATTCTCTGTTAGCCTTGTCATTCTCGAGCTCAAACTCCTAATTTTGTATATTGTGTTACCAAACTAGTGTTCTGAACTCTTTCCACGAACGTTACATGAGTTAAATCTGACCATAATTATTCGATGCTAGGTACTCTTAATATTATCAATTAGTAAGTTTTTAGCCACGTAAATAACACATTCAAAGCGAAAGCGAGCTAGGTTTAATTAAAAAACATGCCTTTTTGAAATTGAACGTCATGTTTTTAATAGTTTGACGTTCGTTTCAAAGAAGCACACCCTGAGAGGATAATTAACAGGGTCCTCTTTAATGCCACAAAACATTAAACGTATAAAGGAAGCCGTTAATAGAGAGCAGGGTGGAAATTTAACGGTAGCGCTGGGGTAGGCTACGAGTTACGTAAACCAGCGTCGCTCAATCGCCTTTTGAATAAATACGAAATTGATTTCACTCGAATATAATAAACAGATCTACGAGTGGGTGTGTACCTAACCCTAGCGAAAATGGGGTGTGCGAGCAAGAGATAGAACCACAGAGTGGAAAACGCGATCGGTACCGTCGAATCCTGCCAACTTTAACCTTTGCCCGGAATTTCAAATCTGAAAATACATAGCCTCTGCGAATCAATGCTCTATTTATTTTTTACACACTTTGTGTTTATTTCGCGAATATTTGTGCAGAATTCGAGAGCTACATCCGTTCGTGCATGCATACGTGTTAATGAACGAGCTACGTTGGCTTCTATGAAGTCTCTAGCTTGGCTTCTAGGAAGGGATTTAAATTTACCCGTACAAATATGCGAGTTATTTCGGGCAAAATCATCTAGAATTATATACATATATAATTCCGTCCGTCTGTCTGTGTGTGTGTGTTCGTCTGCTGATAACGCTCGCTGAGGTAAATAATTAAAAGACACGAACCATCCGCGCGCGAGTGAGATTTGAACCCGAGATCACCGGTTCGGGACAGTGAGCGTTCACGCTGTGATCCAAACGGAGGTGATGACGGGCCTGCTGCAATTTGACAATATAAATTCTCAATAGGCTCGCGACTTTGCTAAATTGTTACGTTGTTGTATTATAACGCGCCATCTATGCAACAACTACATATAAAAACTATTAAATTTAATATTATTTTTCAGTACGGGTGGTGAGAAACCGCTCCGTTGATATTCAACGGGCTTACACTAGTTGCAAATATAATAAAAATATTACAGTGAAAATATTGCAACGAAAATTCAATTACAATAATTTTGAATAAACACCAATAACAAAAGCTTCAGTTCAATTTGAAAATTAAGTCACCCAATATTGATTTAATCTTCAAATTGAAGGGTTAGATTAATATATGTATGTATGTATAACCAATAAAAGCGTTCCCTTTCCTTTTATATATCAACATTATACAGAACAGTTCAAATACTGTATAAAATCATCAATAATGTATGTATATGGAAAAATATCTTATGCCCAAATCATTTTTATAAATTTTAACTTGATCTAAACCGTCTTTGTCAAAATTTCAAAAATAAAATTCTCATACATTGTATAATAGATCTCAGAAAATAAAATTTTTTGACTTTTTCATTTTAATCTTTCTGTATATCGATGGGTTAGTGCACAGATATTGTATGTTCGGTTTTTACCAAAATTGAGTTATCATACACAAAACGTCCATCTGCATCAAACCTTCATATTTAAAAAGTATTGTATGTCCGAATAGTATACAGTAGAACCTCGATTATCCGGAATTCCAGATTGGATTTAATAATTTTTTTTTAGTGAAAATATTTCAAAATTCAATAGATAAGAGGGCAAAAATTTTGTTATTACTCGACAATGCACCGTCGCATCCGTCAATAGAATGCTTAAACCAGATTGATGAAATGTTTGTGGTAAAATTTCTTCCACCAAATATCACGCCTTTAATACAACCGATGGATAGGGTAATAGAAACATTAAAGCGCTTATATCAAAAACAGATCCTTCGAAGACTATTGTTAGCAGACGAAAATAATGAAGAATCAATTATCAGTTTCCACAAGAAGATCAATTTAAAGGACTGTTGCCACATGGTAACAGAGAGTTGGGATTCTGTAAATGTGTCAACATTAAAAAAATCACGGAACAAACTTTTGAAAAGACCGTTAGTGAGTTCCAGTAATGCAGATCTCGTTGATTCGGTTAATGTAGAAGACATCACGAATATAATAGCACAAATTTCAATATGCAGCGAATGCGATGTCATCGAGTAGTTAAATTGTGATGCGAACGATCCTGGATTCTAAATTTTCAATGATGAGGAAATAATTAAGGAAATATCTGACACACCTTCAGAAGAACAAGATCAAGAAGACAATGAGGAGATTGCCGACGAGGAGGAAAATATTGGTATTAAACATTCTGAAGCTTTTCAGTGTTTAGATGTCGCCATGAAGTGGTATGAGAGACAGGAAGAATGCAACTCAAGACAACTTATATATCTCAAAAGTGTACGTGATTTGGCGGCTTCTAAAAGGAAAGCTAATAAGCAAAAATCAATCATTGATTTTTTTCGATAAAAACATTCACAATAATATGTAGATATATTTTTCTTTCACCTCTTGATTATAATTTTTTTTTTTTCGATTATCCGGATTTGCAGTCATCCCCAATGAGTCCGGATAATCGAGGTTCTACTGTATTTCATAAGATATTGCCTTATTCAAATATATGTATAATATGTCCATTTCGTCCATAGTTTTCATGCAAAAGAGATGTACATATGTATGTACATATGTCACTTACAATATCTTAAAACAAAACTGGACTTATTGTACGGATATGACGTATGGATGTGAAACTTGGACGCTAAATTCAAGAATGCTACGAAAGATCCAGTGCACACAGAGAACCATGGAAAGTTGTATGCTTGGCATAACAAGAAGAGATCGCAAAAGAAATACACGGGTAAGAAGTATGACCAAAGTGGGAAATATAGCGGAACGTGGCTCTGGGACACATGGCGAGAAGAATGGATAGTGGAAGTGGCAGATATAGCAGTAAGAGCGATATTACACTGAGCAACAACACCAACACCAGGTTTTTTTTGAAGCTCGACGACCAGATAGATATACAGGTTCAGATGCTGCGTATTACATTATGGGATTCTGAGTTGCATGAAAATTTCTTGGAAGTCAATGTTCGACGAAAAAAACCTTCACCAAAAACCCTTTTCTGACTTTTTTTTGCATCGTGGTACTCAATTGTCAACGCAACGCAACGTCAACACAATTGTTTCGAAAACAATGAAATTCAGAAAAAAATACGAGAGGTTGAATTTTATATATTTTCTACGTCTACATAGAGTACCTATGTAGTTTCATATAGTATTTTTTTTGTATGAAGATTATGAGATGAGCAGGTAGCTTGGTGAGTGAAAAGTGGTGCAATGTAATAAGATGCTCGCCACCAAAAAAAAAAATCTGGTGCTGGTGTTGTTGCTCAATGTAATATCGCTCTAAGGGTGAAAAAGTTGAAGTGGAAATGGGCTGGACACATAGCAAGAAGAATGGATGGCAGATGGACGCGAGAAGTACTGGAATGGTATCCGAGAGGATGTGAAAGAAAGCAAGGTAGACCGAGTGGAAGATGGGCTGATGAATTGAGAAGAATGTGTGGAGTCAAGTGGATGCAGATTGCCCAAGACTGACAAGAATGGAAGAGGATTGGAGAGGCCTTCATCCAGCAATAGATGGTGAACGGCTGAAAATGATGATGTATGTACAATATCTGTGCACACTAACCCATCAATATGCACAATACGCAAAATAATATACAGATACATCACCATCGTCCATTAAAAAGTTTCGTATGATTTTCGCCGAAGATATATCCACGAACAGATGATAGTTTCGGTGAAAGTTTTTTTTTTTTTTGTTGTTGTTGTTGTTGCTAAAGTGCGGAAAGTTTTCCACCGCTAAGTAGCGAGGAATCGAAAGCGTTTTTTTCAAGGGTAGATCAAAGCGATATAAGCCGTCTAGGGGTGTTCGAGTCGATTCAACCCCTTAACGCGGAAATTATGCGGACAACCCTTGACCCGGATAGGAAGCTCGGCACGAAGGGGTTGGTTGACGACGACGAGAGCGTTTATCGCGATCGGGAAAACTTGTTTTTCACGAATTCGAATTCATTCGAAAAGATTTTCCGACGACATATTGCGCACCCGTGTATGTGTTATAATACGACACGCGTACCGATCCGTCAAAGTCAAAATCGCCAAAGTTATTTTACACGCTCCGTTGTGAGATTTCAATTAGCCGGGCGTTGTAACGGCTTGGCAGCTAATTATCGCGCACTCCTTCGAATCTTTCGAATCTTGTGTTACCCAGCTTAGCACGTGTTTCGTAAGATTTTAAATTCTGAAACGACACGGGAGAACTTCGTGAACGTGTATGTCTACATATGTATTATATTTATGACTTGGATCTAAAAGTGCCAATGTCAAATTGAGTTTTATATCAAACTAGCTGACCCGGCATGCGTTGCAATGCCCGATACCGTTCCCGTTCCAGATCCCGATCCCGTTCCCGTTCCCGTTCCTAGTACGTTATCTGACGCGCGAGCAGGCCCGTTCCCGTTTTTTCCCGATTCCAGATCCCGGTCCTGTTCCCGATCCTGATCCCGTTCCCGATACCGTTCCCGTTCCTAGTACGTTATCTGACGCGTGAGCAGGCCCGTTCCCGTTCCCGTTATATCCAGATTTTTTTTCACAGGAACCATCCTGAATAAGTCCTGAAAGTTTCATCGCGATCGGTTGAGTGGTTTAGGAGCCTATAAGAGACAGACAAACAGACAAACAGACAAACAGACAAACAGACAGACAGACATTGATTTTTATATATATAGATACACAAATACTACAAATGTCTGCTTTCAAATATTGTTACAATGAAATATGTAAACGTCCATTTTTAATAAAATTTCGAACGATCCACCGAGACGCGACTAGGCGACTCTGGTCTGCAGACTCGTGAGCGATCAAACCAAATGTATGCAGTTATATGGGGCATGCCACACCTGGTCTCCGCGAAGTGTGTTGGCCAATTAAATACAATCAACCCTCCTATAGCGTTGAGATAGGGACCACGCTATAGGAAAAAAACGCTATAGAAAGTTAGGCACCCATACAAAATTTGGGGTTAAGTTTTTTTTAATTGTATTTTGCGATTTGAAGCAAATCAAACATTTTACCCATTTTTATATTTCCAATGACCTTGTATTTGTTTAGTTTGATAACAATAGCATGTGCCTACACGCGCATATTTAGTCCAGTTTATTTTGCTACTGACAAATATTTTCCAAGTGCACATACACATTTAAATGCACATTAATAATATATTTATAAAAATTATAATTTCACCTTGAAAATATTGCATTTTTTTAAATGTACGCTATAGAAGGGACCGCTGTACAAAAAACCGCCACAAACGCTATAGAAGTGTACGCTATAGGAGGGTTGACTGTAATTTCATACATTTGGTCTGGTCGCTCACGAGTCTGCAGACCAGAGTCGCCTAGTGTGTCCTGGCCCTTAGGCAGTATATTATGTAATACTAGTGTAAGCCCGTTGACTATTAACGGAGCAGTTTCTCATCACCCGAACTGAAAAATAATATTAAATTTAATAATTTTTATACATATGTAGTTGTTGCACCTATGCAACAATGCGCCATCTATGGCGCGTTATAATACAACAACGTAACAAAGTCGCGAACTTTCAACCGATTTATATGTTCAAAATAAAAGGGATCTCGCATCATCTGGTATGGCTCACCACGTAAGCGCTCTGTTCCGAATCAGTGATACCGGGTTCAAATCCCACTCGTGCGACGTTCTGGTTTTTTAATTATTTATCGAGGCGAGCGTTATCAGCAGACAGACACACAGACGGATTTCAGCTATTATATATATAATATGCTTAAAAAATAAGGCTAAGGTATACGACCAATGCGTACTGCTAGTTATGACGTATGGATGTAAAATGTGGATGATAAATTCAATAATGTTACGTAAGATCCAGTGCACACAGAGAAACATGGAAAGATGTATGCTTGATATAATAAAAAGAGATCGTAAGTGGAATACATAGATAAGAAGTATGACTAAAGTGACAGATATAGCAGAACGAGTGAAAAAGTCGAAGTGGCAATAAATAGTCTGGACATTGGCGAGAAGAATGGATGGCAGATGAACGCGAGAAATACTGGAATGGTATCCGAGAGGATATGAAAGAAAGCAAGGTAGATCGAGTGGAAGATGGGCTGATGGATTGAGAAGAATGTGTGGAGTCAAGTGGATTATATATTGGAATAAATACACATGTATAGAGACCCGTGTTTTTCGCATTTATTTTTTATCGATTTTAGCATTTTGATTTGTCATTTTAGCATTTTGTAGCGAATAAAGCATTTGATTTTAGCATCTATTTAGCATTTATTTTTATTAGATATTTTTTTAATACAGATCAATTTCAATACTCGGTAACACAATTTATTATATACAAACAATTTAAAACTAACGTGACAAATAATAAATAGTAGAAAATTATTAAGAAATAGCAATATGGAGAAATACAGAGACAAAAATCATGAATTAAAAAATAAAATATAACATTAATTTAAAATTTATTAAAACTAAGCATGGAACATATTTCCAAAGACGACTCTTTTAAGTTGCTCTTAAAAATTGCGTCAATCAGTTACCACTAAATTATATTTACTAAAAAATCTTTCTGCATCCACACTATTCAATGAACACCAAATTGATTGTATTGCAGCAGAACCAAACTCTTCATATTTAATTTTTGTGGCCATTAATCATTGCAATATATCAGGTTTTAACCCACTTTTTAAATTTGCTATAAGTTGTCTAAAAAAGTGCTCATACCCTTATAAACATTGAGCCTCTGTTAGTAAGGTAAATAAGGGTATAATAATACTAATACTACTGTTTCTGATGTTACTAATGAAAGCAGTTGTTTGGTTTTGGCCAACTCCATCAATAATATTTTGTAGGCATGTTTCATGTCCCCAATTTCTTCCCATAATAAATGGGCAAAGGGATAGGAAGATCCTTCTAATTGATCAATTAAACAAATAAATTTAATACAAATCTCACCCACATATTTACATTGCGTTCTTATCAAAATAGGGTTCAATAATTTTATCTTTATTTGCATTTTTTACTCGAGTGATTTGGGAAAAATTCTATTAATGGCTCAAAATATGTATCCAAATATTTCTCAAATTTAAACCATGACTTCCAACGAGTAATAACGGGACTTGGAAACAAAATTACTGTAAAATTAGGATAATTTTTCTTCAAAAATGTAACATATTCTGATTTCAATTTTCTTGAATGCAAAAATGATATTTTTATTTTGGTTATTAGCTCATTAAGAGTAGTCAACTCTTTCATGAATATATTACCCACTAAACTTATTTTATGTGCCCAGCACTGAAAATGCAATATATTATTTCCAATCAAAATTTTAAAACTATTGAAACATGAAATCATGTATGGCGCTAAAAAAAAAATTTTACGTTTTAATAAATTTCTGAACATTGATACTTTAATCAAATTTAGTATTAAATTACGGTCGGTAATTTTCGTGAATTTTATAGTTAAACCAAATTATGAAAATGATAGGCATACGTTAAGTAAATAAATACTAACCTTTTTAATCCATTCATACAACTACTTTGGGTAAACCATCTCAATTTTTACCTCGAGGTAAAAAAAATTATTTTGGTAAAATTTTCGTATGGGTTTTTTCGTTAACTCGTCATTTTCGACCCAGATGTTCACAACCAGGTGTTGACGATCCAACGGTTAGTGTCAATATGGACACGACTGTTCTAAGAACTCAAAAACAATCTTTGAATTTAACTTTCAGTTGTAAGTTCACTAGTTAGCGTGTACAAACAAATCTCAACGTTGTTTTAGTAATATTTTTCTTTAAAAATAATTAATTTTGTATATTTTTTGTGATTTTTAGCATCTATTCGCATATTTTAGGATTTTAGCATAAATTCGCATATATCCTGAATTTTAGCATATATTTCGCATTTATCGCAAAATGCGAAAAACACGGTACACATGTACAAGTAAATGTCAGTTAAAATATTTGAAATGTTAACTTTAGTCCTTTTAGAAATAGGTCACAAATATAAATTATAGACGTTTATGTGCGTGCTTGCTTGCCTGAGCGCTTCGAGGCATTTCGCAAGAAAATGAAATTTTTTTTTGCCCATCTCGATCAATCATCGCCAATATCACTTTTATTTCGCCAACGGAAAATCTACCGATTTGTGCTACAAAATCGATGGCGTACACGTATACAATTACAATTTCAAATATTTTGCCAATATAGTGAATAAGTATTGAATAACGACCGTATTATTTAGTAAATTGTACCGACGAGTCATAGATAGATGTATTGTAATAGAGAGCTTCATAATAATTGATTTCAACCATTTCTACAGGACAAGACTTGACAATAGGGGTGACGTCACACAGATTTAAATCCGAATATGTACTTTTCAACGTGACCCAGAATGCGAAATGCAGTTCCCACCGTGACCCAATTTTTTAAAATTAAATTCTTCTGTTCGGGTACTAAAATTAACAATTTCCACCGCTGCCTCGCGTAAGATTTCATTAAAAGGTGGTAACACACAGTTTACATTGGTAGACATCAAGATATGCAGGTTTATTCGACCTTTATAATGTTACACCATGCGAAATATTGTCAAGATTTTCCATATAAAAGGAGCTGTTGGACACTGTGAGCTCCATTGAATGAACGAATCGAACTTTTTATCTCGAGCTTTTGCATATGTGTGTAGATGATTGAACGGTTTTTAAAATTTGATTGACGAAGAATGAGGTTTTCCAATACCCATACAGTTATGTGCGTACATATGAAATCAATTATTTAAAATGTCCATCACGCGCTTGAAGATGAACGATCGAAAGCAATGCTTCAGTTTTTCGAACAATGGCTCTCGTGCTAAATATTCATGAGAGATTTTCACACCATCCATCCATTACCGACTCAATACGACGGAAACGAGACCAGATGCTAAACACACACCTACCTACAACGTAATAGACCGAATGATTTATTGTTAATATTCTATGTACATATGTACGTAGATCGCTCACGAGGTAGAATCTAACCGCACATAGAAATTGGACTACACTCGCATAAAATGGAAATAGTTCGGAGCTGCAGTCGATCTATGTATCTACATATAAGTATATATATATTATCTATCTATCTATCAGAATTACTCTGGCGTAATAAAACATGGCACGGACACATTGATCAAAGCGAAAGAGACCGTTCGAATAGAGTCAAAGCTAGAGCGATTGATGGATGAACGGCTTATTTCATGTATGTACATACATATGTAGGTATAACCGGGATGAGAAAGAGGCTTACGTGCAAGAAAAAAAGCACATTACATAAAATTTTAGCCGAATCTTCGTTACGTAAAGTGAAAAAGCTATTCCGGGTGGAGACGATCAGCAGCAATGGCGTGTTAAATAGATTTCACGGATCATGTGAAAACAGACGTATCATATTCAATATGTGGTTTTGCATTGATAATAATGCGTGATTGATTATATTGTACGCAGACAAAATCGTAAACGACCGAATTTAATGCTAGAATAAACAGCGCCTTTTGATTCGTGGAAATTTGTGTAAATCACACGCTATAAGCATGTTTTCAGTGTTTCGGGAAAAGACAGGCATACCTATTATCCGGTTCATAGAACTTTCAGCTCGTTGCGTTCGATTTTTTTTTTGTTCTCCCCAAAACAAGGGCTATTTTAAAGTATCAAGATGAGAATATAAAAAAATTATATCTACAGTGAATTTATGAGTAGCGAAGGGCGTAAGTTGGGAGCAGCCGAAAGCTTTCGGGAAAAATACGTGTCGGCAAAAAATGTATGATATGGAAATAAATGTGCGAAAAAGTTACACTCGCGTCAACATTCATATTGTGCGACAAGCTTTCACGAAAAGCGTATAGCATAATGGACGAGTGCCACTTTTTTCTGGCATTATTTCGCTACAGTATATCGATGACAATCGAACGTCCACAAATACATGTATGTATTTCGCTATTGAGATGTAAATATTATATGAGACGCTACCCAGTTGATAATAGCTCAAGCGAGGATTACCAAGCCCAAGCTGGGTGAGTGTATGACATGGGTAGACCAACGACAGTGGGTCTAGTTACGCTCTGACAATTTTACACGTGCGATATATGTAATTTGTACTGAATTTTTGAAATATTGATAAATTTTGTGTAACCGTAAATATTGACGGTGTTGCGTAAATATTTGAACGGTGAATAAAAATTGAGGGGAATTGCCATTTTAATGGATTTCTACATATAGTGTTTATGAAATTTTAGATATCGCCTGTTTACTTTGCGACTATTTGGACGGGATTGTTAAAAACCTCGCGACGCGTTCATCTCTCTTTTTTTTTTGGCACAAGAACTGAAAATCCAGTTTGCACATCTGCAAAGTGGGTTTGTCTCGAGATTTCCCGCGAGATTTGTCTCCTTTCGAGAATTGACAGAATTTATCTCCAGCGACAAAAAGCACAGTCTACTCTCACTATTATTAGACAGAAAATAAAATATCATTCATTATGATAAGTAATTACATTGAAAATAAATAATAAAAAACAAAAAAAAAACAGAAAGAATCCTAGAATATGAAATTTTATAAATTATTAAAAATATCAAAACGTAATATGAACATTTCTGTGGTTTGATTTTTAAAAGGCCAATGAATATTTTAGAACGAATCGAGTAACACATGGGGCGATCAGTGGAGCTTAGCCCCGCTATAAATTCTAACATTTAATGCAAATAAATTTCAAATGTGACATTCTTAAAATCAAAATTGACATTAAAAACCGATTTTCCATCGGAATACTTGAAAGTGCACGATACTTGAAATAAAATAAGAATCTATATTATGGATTACGCCACTGTTCCACTGACCGACTCGTTCGCCAAAAATCCTGTTAATATTTAAATGTCCACTTTATGCAATTTAAAACAGGCCAAAAGTTCGATTCGCATTCCAAAAGGAAAGACGATTATCAAATGAACATATTGCGAATGAAAAAAAAAAAAAGCAACTTTCACACAAAATTTTACAAGACATTGACCTAGCCACAGATTTTAATTGAATAAATTTAAATTGATCAAAGTGCATGCATTTTGCTAGAATACGCACCACAAGAGACGACACCACAAGAGACAATATTAGACGGAATTATTCAGTAGTTTGTGTGTTGTATACATTTTTCGTTGCATACAAAGGAGCGTGTCCGTGTGCATTATAGTGCGTGTGTGCATATGTGTGAATGGGTACGTACGCGCGATGTGACCCGAGGGGTAGCACGTGCACGTTTTTTTATGTACAACGCGCGCTGACGCGTGCTCGGTGCACGCGATATTAGGCCGTGCGTGGTCTAGCGCGCTCAGTGGCCCGGTCGATATTCGCGTGCCGAGCCGAGCGGCTGCCGGACACTGGCTGTGGTGTGCACGTGCCCGACAACGCGCCGACGCGGACTCCCTCGCTGCTGACACCATACGATCGCACTGTGGAACATTTCAACCCTCTACCGAGAATAAACTCTATTTTGTCCCCGGTATGAATAGTTCAAATACAACAAATACAGCAGTCGAGGCTACTTTCGAGGCCTTCACAAACCGGAGCGGATTCCGCGACGTGCTGTCAAAAATTTATAAATTCTTTCATCATCATCATTTTCAGTTGTTTACCATCCACTGCTGGACCTCTCCAATCCTCTACCATTCCCGTCTGTCTCGAGCAATCTGCATCAACCTGACATTCTTCTCAAATTCATCGACCCATCGTCCACTCGTTATGTCAAGTTATGTAAAATAAATTAAGACGAGATAAATTACCGATAACATTAGGTGTAGGTAAAGTACATGATTTGATGATTTAAAATAGCAATGGGGCGCTAATATTTTGGTTTCACGTATGTAACGATAGATATGGGGTCGTCCGTAAATGACACGTCACACGATTTTGGT
Source organism: Parapsyche elsis (assembly GCA_022651745.1). NCBI lineage: Eukaryota > Metazoa > Arthropoda > Insecta > Trichoptera > Hydropsychidae > Parapsyche > Parapsyche elsis. The sequence goes on from JAGVSN010000016.1 coordinate 3,315,984, forward strand.
TTTTTTTTTAAGAACAGTTGAGAAAATCAAAAATGAGGTCGTCTGCAGTCGTCGAAGACGCAAGACGCAAAATTTAATTAAAATAATTGATTTGCAATCAATTAATATTGAATGCATCAATTTGTCTTATCCATATAATAAGCAATAAAATTATTTATTATATATATATATATAAATATAACCATATATTATAACCCCCACCGCTACTCACAATAGAAGTAAAACTTCTTTGCAATTTAAAGCGAGTGCAATGTACAAGAAGGAATACAGATGTGAATGTGAAAGAATTGTGTACACAAATGTGGTTCTAAACGCTCACCCAATGACGCACTGTTCTCACTGCTACCTGACGTCTAGCCGAAGAGTGCGGGTACCCGCTGACCGCTGGCCGTGACTGGTTTTTGTGTCCTGCCACGCTTCGATGACACGTTTTTACTAAACTGAGGGGCGGGGCGCAGAGGGATCTCTCTCTCGCACGAACGCGAAAGAGCAAGAGAGAGGGCAATAGCCGATGTACCTCCAAACTGGAAGAGTGGGGATATGCGTGACCACTTATCGCTCGCTCCGTTTGTATGGAACGTTGGATGAACCGTTTTTACTCTACTGAGCGAAAAGAAGATTTAATTAAAAATAAATGATAATAGTGATGGATGGAAATTTTTGGTTTTCTCGACTTGACCATTTCAACCCTTCAATTTGGAAACGTCAATACAAATTCTAGCAAAGGGAGTACTAAAAATTAGTAGGCCACACCAGCGTCTACTAGGTCAGAGGTATTGCATGGTCACCCTCGTGTTTGTCATTGGGGGTGTGTGTGTATGTCGCAGAATCCAGGGGCTGCGGCCACTGGACCAAACCCCTCCCGTTCGGCCTTCTTCGCGCACGCTCGACACTCTTCGGCAAAGGAAAATTCGAGGAAAATTTAAAGAATAAACGGAAAAGCGGTTCAAACAATCGGCACATTTTCCAAATTTCAATAACAATGAGAAAACACAGCTGGGAATATATTTAATTTATTCTACACTTTGCTATATTGTAAGCAGCGACATATAAAGTAAACAAAAATATACATACATACATTCATATCAAAATTAAATTTTACACATTGCTTCGTATTAGCAAAGATTTATGAAATTTCCCATTCTACATACATATATTATAAAAATGAAATTACATACTCGCACGTGTGAAATAAGAACGTGTGTATTTGCACGGGCGAGCGTGAGAATGTGTATTATAGAAACAAGGTTTGCTTATTTACTAAGCAAATAGTAAATTTTTAAACATTCTGTAGATGTCTTTTATGTCTCATTTTTATATCTACATACATACATATACACTAAGATGAAATTCACAATTTTGGCTTATCGTGCAACCGGTCAAAGTTGGTTCAACTTTCGCACACATGCAACTTTAACGATCGCATTAAATATTAATCCGGTATTAGCTATCGAACTGGTCTTATACGAAAATATAACAATATACATACATACATACTATGTATATGTAAGTAGAGAAAATAATGTCGAAATTAATATACATACATAGCGCGTATCAGAGATCTTTACATGGGTTAATATAGGTACAATTACTTGTTTATTTAAATTATTTACACGATGATTTTAAATTCAACATCCCGCTATGCTTAATAAAATGAGGCATGCGAACAATGCGTACTGCCAGTTATGAAACTTGGATACTGAATTCAAAAATGCTACGTAAGATCCAGTGCACACAGATAAGCATGGAAATATGTATACTTGGTATAACAAGAAGAGATCGTAAGAGTAATACATGGGTGAGAAGTATGACCAAAGTGGCAGATATAGCGGAACGTGTGAAAAACTTAAAGTGGATACATAGCGAGAAGAATGGATGGCAGATGGACGCGACAAATACTGGAATGGAATCCGAGAGGATGTGAAAGAAAGCAAGGTAAACCGAGTGGAAGATGGGTTGATGAATTGAGAAGAATGTGCAGAGTCAAGTGGATGCAGATTGCTCAAGACAGACAGGAGTGGAAGAGGATCGGAGAGGCCTTCATCCAGCAGTGTACGGCGAACGGCTGAAAATTGATGATTATGTCGCGTTTATATTTGTAGATGAAAATACATTTAAATTTTGCGCTTCTCATTTTCCGAACGGACCCTTCTTTCTACCTTGTCGGAAAATATATTTGCTAGCAATCCTATGGCTTCGTTGCGAAATTCGAAAAACATATTCTGTACTTCTACAGAATTGTTATTTACGAGGTCGAATACAAAATTCAATATTCGAAGCGAACTAAACTGTGAAATAAGCAATGTTATTTTATATGTTTTACAGATTGTATGTACATTGCGAGTGTGGTACGAGACCGTGGTGCCAATATTGAACTTACTGCCCCATTTGTAGAATGTGTATTTGAATAGTTAGCGTGGTTCAATACCGCATTATGATGGCGATACGTCAGACTAACAATCCGATGTCATTTAAAACGTGAGATAAATCTTGCAAGCTTTACTAGATTAAAAATTTAACAATATTACTGTTGTCAAATGCACTGTAATATCTTGGAAGCATTACAGGCGGATTGTTCATGTCATTTCACATGCCTAAAATTATAAAGGTAATATATATATATTTAACCGTGGATTTAGTTTTGTTTTCCCATCACTCACACTCAAAGTACATATACGTACGTACATATGTACATAGATACATATAATATACTCAAAGTCGTGACAGAATGTGCTTTTTTCTTGAGTAAATGTGTCTTTTGCTTTGGTCTCGACCCTCAACGGTAATAAATGCCTCCCTCCCAGTTCAGTATATTTCGTCTCAGAGGACGAAAGGAATTCGTGCTCGAAGCTTCAGCATTTATTAAACGGCGAAGGAACTCCGTTCAAAGGGAAATTATTAAATGCTCGTGCAGATGTTTCGAATTGACACTGTCGAAACGAAACGTTTGCATGGCGAAAGCCCTTCGGAAAGCTTAAGCTAAAGCGCGGCGTATAAAATCCACAAGCTACATATATGAAAATAATATGTACAACTGTCAAATATTATGAACGGGCTCTCACTCCATTTATTTAAATAATAGGAGAAAGTTTTAAGACATACCTGTGATACATCAAGCCTATATATGTACGGCAGTTTATTTTCATAATACACGTTCAAAGTTTAAGGGTTGCTAGCCCGAACGTATGAAATTAAACGTTACGTTTGCTTACACGATGTGAAAAGTTTTCGGTAGGTATCTAATTATAGCGAAACATTTCTCCAAGGAAAATAATATTGCCTTTTATCGTACGTTCGATCGATGATAGTCGCAATAAATCTGGCTTTTAGGCAATTCGTCGGTTTATCTTTCGGTTATTATGTGCTGTATTTGTGTAGTTTGCAACCCACGTGTTTTTCCGCAGACCGGAAAAATGTCACATAAAACAGATTTAGTGAATTATTGAAGGGACACAAGAGCCGGTAAATCAACACGCTATAATCGCCGCACTAAATTATTATTATTAAAAAATATATATATGTATTTGAATTGTTCGTCGTAAAGCAGTCATACTTTAATACGATACTTTATTATGAATTAAAATTTTAGCAGCAGTTAAAAAAAAAAAAAAAAAAACATTGATAACATCTGGCGTATCTAATTCGAGCGAAAATAAATACTGCATACTTAAAAGTACGCATATCTATATTCCCTAAGTTGAATGCGATTAGAGAGTGAAACCTAAACATGTGGACACTTTGTAAATGTATCCGACTTAAATAAATACCGTGGGTTTCGAAAGTATTCGACGCAAAAATCACACGTCACAGGGTTGCTGAAATTGGATTTATAAATTAATTATTAATAATAATTAAATAAATCTTTCTGGAATTTAAATTACGAAGTCTATTCTTGTACACACAAAGAAGACAATACACATACACATTATGACATTACACATAATCTTCAATGGGATTTTAAATCAAAAGATTTCAAAGAATCTTATATGGGTATTATTTATTTTTAGAATAATCTCAAAGATTTCGTTTATTCGATAAATATTTGACGCTTACAAAGAAAGTGATTTGACCCTCGTTTTTTACGTTCTTTTTCATCATTTGTATTAGGATTCGTTCAGATTTTGATTTCCGCATTTTTTCTTTAATATTTAAATGTATAAATGGGCTCATCGCGTTCGTGAAACGACTCTAGGCGCGTTAAGCGCTATTCGCAAATAGATCGCGGGCAACTTTTCCATTGTTAGCGTATCCGCAGCGGTAAAGTGTCCCATTTTATGGATAAATAGATTATACTGGATCTTCGTTCATCCCGTGGGAGAAGAGGGAGGACAAGAAACGAGGCAAAAACACCAACCAGTCCCGAATAAAAGTCGAGATCAAGGCTTCGAACAGTCTCGGCCAGAACAGAGTCTCCATAAAGAGCACCTCTTTATACGAGCGTGGAACCTTTTATACAATAATTTCCGTGACGCGAAAAAAATTTCACGACTCCTATATAAATAAATTGTTAACGAATTCAATTTGCGTGACAGTCACTTTGCGGTGACACTGTCCTCCTCGCTGAGCTTTCTCGGTGAGAAGCTCCGTGTTTTAATATTAACTCTACACGCACTTAATGCTTCCCTGTCACCGAAAACAACTTATGATACGCAGTTCGACAACCGTCGGCTTTCGAAACTCAAATTTGGCACATTCCGTTGTAATTTTTGCGGGGCAAGGTGTTCATCGATTTTCGATTTGTGAACTGTAGAAATTAACTAACGTTAAGGAGAGGTTACTGAATTGTGCGGCTAACCATCGCTAACGACTCGTGTAGTGGATAGTTATCCATACAACCGGTACATTTAATATGCTCATATATTTCCTCCATTGTTTCATTTGAATCCTTTGTTCCACTAATTATTCGCAAAACTCCTTCATTTATAGATCCTGCTATTTCGAAATTCCGGCACATATTGATCCTTTTCACTATTCTTTGCCCTCCTTCAGATTATCTTTACTTAAGTTCCTTTCCAGCCCTAACTCCCAAGTTCCTTTCTTGTTATGATCTGTTGTTCGTTTGTAAGCTGTAGTGTATTATGTGAAATTAATATTATTTTGTATTTTATATTGTACTCTATGATCTGTTTGTTATGTAATATTAAATAAATAAATAAATCTATCCAACTTAAGAAACGACCCAGTCATGACCGATTTAAAATCGATCTACGCAGACTACCCGGGTCTGAACCAATAAGCTTCATTACCATCTCGGCTTCTTGGAATAAACATTAAGGGCTCACCCAAACTTATCACACGCTATTTCTATTGATTGTGACGTGGAGTGGGATGTTACATGTATGCTTCTACGCCATATAAAACTATAGAAGTTCATGAGTTAAGGATTTCGTCAGAAGACGTTTGTGGCGTAGCGTATGGCAAGTTTGTGTCTTTGAGTCTTAACCCTTTTTTTTAGTTGCGCGACAGCTAGGTGCTTCTTAAGTTGGATAGACTATATAAATATAACAAGTTTAATGATTTAATTAAAAGTTGACTAGAGGGTGATTTCATTTAATTAAAACAATTTCAATTAAAAATAATTTTAATCAATATGAGGCAAAGCTATCTACGGTGCCATTTATTCGATCTTTAAACGAACAAAACTGAAGATTTAATATTTTGAATGCACTTTTGACTCGTTGACTTAATTAAAAAAATGTTTTCGACTCATTAGACACCGTGGGTAGACATCGTGTGTATGTTTAGTAGGTGCGAACATAGGATTCAGCAGTTTGGCAGTCTGTCGGCCGCGACGGGACACATTATAGCGTTTTCACTACCAGTATTGTTTTCGTTATCAAATCGAAAAAAATATTAAATCATCGTCACTCTGACGTATTCGTAAAAATATTAAATTTTGACAACCATTCAGAAAATTAAACAAATAAAAAATAAAATACTAAAAGTGTCATGCACTCGAAACAAATTTCGATCGCTGTGGTAAAATGAAAGTAATTTTTGTGTATTGAGTAATTAACAATGGAAACTGTGGAAACTTCCCGTGTGAATAATGATTAACACTGTTAAAACAATAAAAAAAAATGTGCAATATTAAAATATGGATTCTATGAATATCGGTAAGCTTACCAAGTCCTGTGATGTCTTAGAGAATAGTGCTTGTTCGAAGGGAAAATTTGCAATGCAAAGCTACTCCAACTACGCTCAATATCAAAACTATCAAAATCAATACGACTACAACCAACTGTCGTCCAAGTATATCAATCAAAACGTGTTCAGAAATTACAATAACGGTGCGGATTATTTGTACAACGGCAACGATGCAAAAGCAACGGACAGCGAACACGTTCAAAGCGATTACGACAATGCAAAATGTCTCCAAAACGACACTTCAAAAGGCAGCAAAACCGATAACGGCTTTCGCGCTCACAACAATTGCACTCAAATTCAAAACAAAAACAACGATCACTCAAAAACAGACTGCGGCGGCGAATCGACCGCCGCAAAATCGTCCGAAGAGTGTCCAGATGTTGCGAAAATGTCGAGCTTTGATATTAAAAAGACCATCAATTCGGCAGTGAGGAGAAGACGAAAGCAAAACGATGCGAAACAATCAAAAGTCGAGTTGAGTGCCAACGCGGAAAAGGGGAAAGAAAGAACCGAACCGAAGAAAGGGGGTAAGAAAAGGAAGGACGCTGAAAATAAAAGAAAAAACAACAACGATAAATTTTTCGTAGACGGTGCGAATACACTTGAAAGTTTTGGTGTAAGCGTTGAAAAGTCTAAGCATTGTGCGAAAAATAAAAAAAATGGACACAGTTGCAAGATAGACGAGGAAAAGATTGCGGAGAACGACCGAGACGACCAATTCGACTTTTTGGACGATGAGGAAAGTATGAGTTCGTCTGAAGAGCATATTCCACACGTTTTAGCACCGTTCTCGTCGGCATCAGATAGGGGATCTCCCGACGAAGATGGTCTATGCTTTGATAGTTCTGGCCACGGTAGAAAATGTCTCACTTGGGCATGCAAGGCGTGCAAAAGGAAAAACGTGACAGTCGACAGAAGAAAAGCGGCCACGCTCAGAGAAAGGAGAAGATTGAGAAAGGTAAAAAAAAAAAAAACCAATTTTACTATAGCGCAATTCCGAATTGCTTCCACGTGAAAGATTGTGCCCAATCAAACATACGAAGTGTTGAAATAAATACGAGTTTGAATTCGCCGACGAATTAAACGCTCGGACGAAGACACATGGACCGTCCCCCGGTTTACGGTTACTCTTTTAATGTCGCACCATCTCAAAGAAAGATTTATAATGGTTTAAAATAAATACATTTCACTCGTCTAGTCCGCGAAGCGATCTAGTTTGTCCTTACGATGAATTCGAATTCGAGCGACGCGATGCCAACTAAATAATAACGCACGTGTACAAATGTTACAGAATACGCGATAAATTAAAAACAAACATAAATCTCGATGAATATTGAAAGATTTCGAGCTACTTCACATTCGCGAAAAGCGAACGCGCCATTGCGAATTCTAAAAAGGAATATTATAATATTTCATTTCGGGGCACACACTATGTAGGCTAGCGTTTACATCACAGCGGACTCTAAACGTGAGCTTTTTTATCTATTAAATATGCAAGACTCTCAAGGACCACACGCGCTGTACTTTGAATTCGCCACGCCAAAATATGCCTGGTATTCTTAATGTACATATAATATTATTCAGCCGGAACGCTTTTATTTATTTTGTATTTGTATTATTTTTAAATCTAAATTCAGAAACGATTCGGGAGTGGTATAGAATTTAAAAAGAAATGACACGTGTCCCCGGCATGTGAACGGATAGCCCTAATTTTGAATGTAGTAGCAAAAACAACAAAAAAAAAAAACGCATAAAAAACATCCAGTAACATGTGACTTAAGAAATGCATTATGTTACATCGTACTATAACTGTCAAATTTCGCTCGCGGCTTTAAAATTTTAACTCGCACACGCGTAGCCATACTTCCATAGGTACAATATTTCGAATATGTATTTACAACACTTAATTAACTGAAATACGAGCTGGGGAAAAAAAAAAAATGAAATTACAAATAACACGTTTTCACCGTAATAAAATATGGTTAAAATGAATCCGTTGAGACACACTTTTCAGTACACGGTACTGGAGAATACAACGGTTAAAAGTGTTAAATACGAGACACGTGACTCGCATTATTCGTGTACGTTGCGACACGTTACAATTTCGGAAGCGGATATTAAATTTTTTAATATCGTATCTTGTTGTTGAAGTTAGTGTGCACAATCCAACTTTGACAACAAACCAAGAAGATAATGGCACCGCATAGTCTGAGAACTACATAGATAGAAAGTCGTATAAACTTTTAATTGACTTGTAGCTCGACCGTTCCATTAGCGGCACGCAGACGCAATTTAAAATCTATTTAATTGATACAATTCAATTTAATCATTGCCCAATAATATTGTGAATACTATTCCGATGTACATATTTTATTTGTGCACAATCAATTAATACATCTACAATGTAAGGTAATTTTGATACGATAAGTTTGCATGTAAGTTACGTGTAAGCCGAAAGCCACGAGTGTTAATTAAATATTTCTAGAGAAGAGACTTCGCATTATTAACGGAAATGCTTTATGAATCCCTTGAGACACTGAGTCTGCTAATAGAAACTTGTTGTGCGTAGACAGATGCTTTAAGCACACCTAAACTTACATTTTAAAATAGTGAAAAATATACATCGCCAGTACAACTTTTACATTTTATATTACAATTGAAATAATTGTGTGACTATAATTAGGTATGCAAAACGTAATCACAGTAGACAACTATATTGTAGAGGTAGTTGATAATTATTTATACCTAGGACAATTGGTGAACGTGACTGGAAGATAAAACGAAGAATGAAACTAGGATGGAGCGATTTTGGAAGAATGAACATAGTTTTTAAATCCAACATTCCGCTATGCTCAAAAAGACGGTATACGACCAATGCGTACTGCCAGTTATGACGTACGGATGTGAAACGTGTATGCTAAATTCGAGAATGTTACGTAAGATCCACTGCACACAGAGAAGCATGGAAAGATGTATGCTCGGTATAACAAGAAGAGATCGTAAGAGGAATACATGGGTGAGAAGTGGCGATGGGCTGGACAAATAGCGAGAAGAATGGATGGCAGATGGACGCGAGAAATACTGGAATGGTATCGAAGAGGATGTGAAAGAAAGCAAGGTAGAACGAGTGGAAGATGGAAGATTGCTCAAGACAGATAGGAATGGAAGAAGATTGGAGAGGTCTACATCCAGCAGTGGATGGTGAACGGCTGAAAATGATGATGATGAATTAGGTATATCCTCGAAATTTTCTAAAGCTAAAGAAACAAGTCTAAAGCTCTATTCGAAGCTATTGAATCCACAACCAATCAAAATTTATTATGAAAATTGATCTGAAAGCTTGCGGAGCGGCAGGACGCACAGCATATTTATCGGCGTATTAGGACAAGAAATATCGTCTCCGAACGGGATAAATGCACTCCCCGAGGACTCGTTTTTTTTTTTTTTGCCCAGCTCATTTAGTATGTAGCAGAGTAAATGTTTTCAACTCCGAGCAGGATACACAAGTCAAAACAAAGCGCGCGAGAGCGGTTTACGAGCCAAGGGAAACGCGATTTATGGAAAGCTCAACTAGCGGCTCGCAGACGCCATCTTCATTCAACCCCTCGGACTCGCGTACTTTTAAAGAATATTTTTTGCATTTTAGTATTACTAAAGATAATAAATCAAATATTATATCTTTGAATGTATTACGCGCGTGTCCTTTATATTATGCTAACAACATACCCATCGAGTAACTAGGTAGGTATTGTATGCATGTATGTACATACATATGTATGTACATTAGGGTGGAACAACATTCCAAAAATTAAAAATCGGCATTGTAATACCTACCAAAAGTTTCGTTGTATCATCCGTATTCTCGTAAAAATACTGAAAAAATCTGTGAATATATCTTCAGGCCTCTACTTGAAGGCGAAAAATGAAAATTTGCCTATTTATTTCTAAATCTGAACACAGAATACAAAATTTTAGATAACATGACATAAACATAAGTACTTTTTGTAAAAATCTAATTTATTTACGTATTCCTAGAATTATTTAAATAACTGTGAATTTGTGAGCGTGGTGGAGGGAGGCATACGAGTATATATAAGTATATACGAGTAAAGTAATTATGTATAGTAAAAATAAATACTAATTTTCCAATTAAAATTGCTATTTATAGAGATTGGAAATTTTCATACAAGTAAAAGTATTAATATAAAAGTGCTGGTAGAGACCAGAAAAACTTTTTAAATCTAGCAGATATTTTTGGACAGAAGAGGTATGATGTAGAGGTACCTTTTTATAACTATTTCAAAACGAATATCCCAAAAAAAAAGTTCTATACATCGACGCTCCACCCTAATGTATGTACATACATATGTATGTATGTAAGTAGGTACCTACTTTTACTACCCTTTTACTACATTTTAAATCAAATTCAAACGATTAAGTCAAAATTGATCGAAAGTAGTAAAATTGATATACCTAGAATTTTATTGTACATTGTATTTCGTAAGAAATACATATGTGAAAGATAAGGATAAATTATCAAAATAGTCGTAGAATTATGGTTTCCGCAGTTTGATCTCGGGAATGTCACATCTGATTTGTCAGAACAGTGCAATCCAGAAATAAATAGGGATTCACTCTCGCTTTATATATTCGATTCGGACGTGTCTGGTTCTAATCCACTAGGATTTAGTAGAAGCGCAGGTTCACATGCCTGGTAAAGTAGTCGTCCTCAAATATTAAAAGTTTTAACATTTTAAATAGCATACGGTGGTATAAATCGTTGAAAATTTCACCGTCGCATCTTTTTTGATGGAAAAAGTAGGGGTAATTCGGAATTAAATTGATTCAATTTTTCACCAAGCGACCCTTTTGAGATTTGCAATTTATTTAGGAGACAGGGGGGGGTGGTATAAAAGTAGAAAATCCTTTCACTTTCGTATGTAAATTGAATGGAACGCGAGAAGAGGATAGACGAAATGACTTTCGTTTTAATGACAAAGAAAATCATTTAATACAGTTAAATCAGATTTGTGCGAAAACACATCAAACGTAACGACGCGAAGAGCCGCAACGATTAGTTATCCCAAATTGGCCGTGCAGAATTCAAATTATTTAAAGTGTCGCGTGTTGTTGTGTAAGAGGGAAGTGTGCACGTTTCGTAACGATTTTCCGATTTTATTTTTCAGGTGAACGAAGCGTTCGAAGTGTTGAAGAAGAGAACTTGCACGAATCCGAATCAAAGACTGCCAAAAGTGGAGATATTGAGAAACGCCATAGAATACATAGAGAGTTTAGAAGAAATACTTCACGGTGCACAAAATCAAGCCAGTTTGAAAAGTTTAGAAGACCCTCCGAAATATCTGGTAAGTGCACTGACATTTTCCACTGTCGAAGGAAAAACTCTTCATAAATAATGTGCATATATTTTCTTCGTTCAGAGTCTCCCTCGAATGCGAACGTTTCGGACGAAAATTGATTATGCATCAATACGAAAAGTTGTCCAATCAGCGTTTTACCTTTTGAATACGAATGTTTAATATTGATTTGTATAAATTACTTTTTCAATCAATTAAACAAGAAAGATAATAAAACACAAATACTTAATATATGCATACATATTATTATATATACCTATGTATATAACAGCCAAAATCCGTCTGTCTGTCTGCTGATAACGCTCACCGACGTAAATAATTAAAAAACCAGAACGTGGCACGAGTGAGATTTGAACCCGGTATCGCTGATTCGGAACAGAGCGCTTACGCGGTGAGCCAAACCAGATGATAATAGGCAGGCTTCAACGTGACTATTTATATAATAAAAAATAGGCTCGCGACTTTGTTAAATTGTTACGTTGTTATTATAACGCGCCCTAGATGGCGCAACATATTGTTGCATAGGTAACAACTATAAAAACTATTAAATTTAATATTATTTTTTAGTACGGGTGATGAGAACGCTCCGTTGATATTCAACAGGCTTACACTACATAGTACCTATATATTGAAAAAGCGTACTTTTTATGAATTGACACGAAGAAGAAATGATCAAACGGTTATTTTAAACAGACGCATTACCTAGTTGTTTTTCATGCGAGCAAGAATTTTTCGGCTATTAGGTCTCTTCGTAGATAACGATCGTATACATTTTTCTAATTGGGTTGACTTCAAAAAAACAAAAAAAACGACACGACTTCTTCTTTGCGTTCACTCGATTTTTTTTTGTGTAGAAAACTCGCGAGATAGTTTTTATATCCAATTAGTATAAGAATCGGACTAACTAAGCCACCTACGCGACTCTCGTAAATTATTTTTTATTATTTAGGATAAATAAACCCAGGGGATCTCGAGGATGAATACTTCAGTTGCAAACTGTGAGGGAACCGTTTCTTAAGGCATTGATCATCAAGTGCAGTTTGTCTAGCATTATTGATATATTGTTTGTTGTGTCTCACGTCATGAGATTTCAACGCAAGTCTGCCGAAACGACCAGTATCATTTATCATGTTGTTTTTTCTTCGCACATTCGCATACGTTGGGAAAATAACATAAGTGGGTTAATGGTATTTTTATAGTTCGGAAACGGACGCTAGATCGTCCCAAGACATATTGTATATTTTAAAAGTAGATGCCGTCATTATAACCACGAATTTACTGGAGTTGTATCAATCCGCGCTCGAATTCGAAGAATGCAGTGCCAAAATATTTCTTCCACGCTTAAATTTTTTTAAAAAATACACTATAACCTTACGAAAAAAATAAAATAAATGCAAAATACATAATATGGAAGAACGTCATTTTAGTTTTAGTGACGTGGAGACATTTTTTACTGTCAACTAGTATTACGTCCTCTAAAATTAAAGTTAAATCTTTACATATCTACCGTACTCTATACCTATATATTATAATATATGTATGTATAAGGACGACTTGGAAATTTAAAATTTAAATGTTGCGTCGTATTCAATTTAACGAATCTGCGATGATCCTGCTTTGAAGGGGAGGAATGGGGAGATTTTTCCTTAGTTCGCATTGTTGGCAGCACTAGTCTGATAGCGTTTGATTTATGGCGGCAACGAGAAAATGTCGCGTCTATTTTTGATTTTGATATATAAATTATTTTCGAGCTCGATGTCGGGTCCCCCCCTATAAAACACCGTGGTTTAATGGCCGACACGAACATTTCCTAAATTCTATTCATAAAAATAAAAGTCCGATTGCATCTCTGGACGCTCGGTCGAACGGTTGCATACACTATCCCCAAAACATTATACCTACCGAATTAAATTCATATCTATTTTAGAATTAAGCTATGTTGATATCGCAACGCAAACAAGACTATGCAGTTTATGTATAATATATTTCCGAAGCGTATTCAAGTATTTGAAACTCATCGGAACGATTCTCATTCGAGTGCTCGTTGGTTAATTAAAATTGGGGTACGAAAACGTGTACCGCATTGAGTTCAAAATTAGGCAACATATTACTTACAATGTATTGACGCAAATACAATTTAATTTTTACACAAACACAAAGGATAACGGATTGTTAAACGCCGTTCCGTCCTACGTAACGGATCCACTTTGAGTCGAAACGCTTATAAAGTACATTGTAATGTTACGTTTCCGACAGACGATGAATATTCAAGACTTTGCAAAAAGATGCAAATTAATATATGTACGTTAACAATTTGACACCATATAATAGGTATGTACATATATACATAGTCTGAGTGCGTATCTCTACAATGTAGCATCGAAAATACGAATAATTAAATGAATAAATATTGCTAATTAATAAATTTATATTAATATTATTTCGGTGCGAATTCGGCGTGGTAGAATTCGTTGTGAAACACAACAGCTGTCGGTACGGGCGTCGGAAAATGAGTAATAAATTTTGATGGGAATCTCCAGATGATTTTCTTTTGATGAGAAAAGTTCATCCATAAATCTACGCCGAGGTTTTCACGAATTAAATAAGTGCCGCTCAATCAGTGAGTGTAACTAACTAAAGTTCTGGGTCTCCTCGTTAAATAAGCGGCGGAGACTTCACCGAGAGACTGTAAAAAGAGAGAAAAAAAAAAGTTGACGAAGAGAAATTATCTCGGGGAAAAATCGACAGAGCTTTCGTCAAATTTTATTTGTGATTTAAAATACGGCCGTAAAATACGTGAAAAAGTTCGATCGTATTTCCGAGTGTGTGGATCGGAATCGAAACAATGCTAGGCATTGTGAAAATGCAGACTTCGGGGACTCGAACTCTGGCACTTTGGCCGTTGGCCAGGTTATCTATTCACTGAGATGCCGCTCTAATTAGTTAGGTCATATACCTATAAAAGAACAAAACGTTGCGAATCTAGGAATTGTCTATTTCGAGATTGTAATTTGTATGTAGAGTGTAGGTACACTCGTCGCGGTCGCGTTGCAAATGAACAGTCGAATTGTTTCATTTCGTAAAGATTCAAGACGTTGCTGCAGCTTAGCTTGATTGAAAATACCTGGAAATAGAAACAAGAATGTTAATCAGTACCTGTACAGAATGAAGATCTTGAGATAACAACCGAAGACACCGGAGCGCTTAGAATATTATCTTGGATTTTCGTTTCCTGTAGAAATTGTGTTGACTTCAAGCGTCTGGAATAAATTTAGCACAGTATTAAAAATGCACGATTTTATTCGTTTAATACAGTATTTGAAACAAAATATATAATATAATAAAAAAATACGATGAAATAGATATGTTAATTTACGCATTTGTACCTATGTGTATGAAAATATTGAATTTCATACGAATATTTCGTTATTTATTTAAATTTAAGAATATTACATTTCATTTTGGATCATAATATTGGATCAAATTTTCGTATACATAAATAATATATTCTGAAAAATAATACGTGCCACAACGAAAGGTTATTTTTATCGAAAAATCAGCGTTTGGTTTCAGTGAGGGTAAAATAATATTTATATAAAAAAATCGTTTATTTTTTACAGGTAGATCAAACGTCATCATATACTTCAGGATCGAATGCACAAAGTAACCACAAATCCAACATCGGAAGTGTAGATGACTTAGATAAATTTCAACCGATACAAGATAAACGTAAGACCAATTATATTTATACATACATAAATGATACTCTTATTCAACATCAAAATCTTAAAATCAACACTTGCAAGAAGTGAAAAGCCTCGTACAATCTACTTATGTACATATGGTATGCGTGTATAATATAGAATAGAGTAGAATACAAATATACCCAATAAGAAAGTGTAGTGTTGAAATTCCAATTATGCCATGTATGAAACTAAGCTATTCGCATGAAATTACATATGTATGTATGCAATATGATCACGACACATGATTTTCATTGCATTGTGTTTAGTGGGGCTTTCGTGAAACAAAATGCAACTGTATGCCACTTGTCGTTCTGAAACTTTGAAAAGTCTCAGAGTGCGCGTGTTGGGCAAAACAAATTTTCGCGGAAGTTCAGCCGAAGGAAATACAAAGGCCAAAGTTGTCTTAGTACGCACATACATACATACATACATAGATACACATGTTTCCGAATACAATACGCAAAGGAGAAGGAGTTTCTTTGTGTAAGAAAGGCGTAAGGTGGCTATATAGTTCAGAACGTGCAGGGAAAACGAAATATCTCTGTAGGAAACGGGCTTTCTGAGCGACGGAAACGTCCGCCGATAGCCGAAAAGACGGGCGAAAGGTCTAAACGCCAATTTTATTCGCACATTTTCAGATAGATGGTACGCTAAGATTACTTTTATGAATTTGTATAGGGCTAAAAATCAAAAAAAAAAAAAAAAAAATCGAACCGTAGTAATATAATCTTTTTTAAATCCAACATTCCGCTATGCTTAAAAAAAGAAGGTAACGGAAACGGAAGGAATTCAAGAATGTAACGTAAGATCCAGTGCACTCAGAGAAGCATGGAAAGATGTATGCTTGGTATGACAAGAAGAGATCGTAAGAGAAATACATGGGTAAGAAGCGTGATCAAAGTGGCAATATCCGGATATTACTAAGTCCAGATCAACCGTCTCCTGTATGGAATTTGTCAATTTATCTAACTTAGTTCGAAGAATGAAACGCTTTTGGAAGAAACGTAGTTTTTAAATCCAACATCCCCACTATGCTTAAAAAAGAAGGCATACGACCAATGCCAATGTACTGCCAGTTATGACGTATGGGTGTGAAACGTGGATGCTAAATTCAAGAATGTAACGTTATGTCCAGTGCACACAGCGAAGCATTGAAAGATGTATGCTCGGTATGACAAGAAGAGATCATAAAAGGAATACATGGGTGAGAAGCATGACCAAAGTGGCAAGATCCGGATATTACTAAATTCAGATCAGCCGTCTGCTGTTAGAATTTGCCAATTTATCTAACTTAGTTCGAAGAATGAAACGCATTTGGAAGAATGAACGTAGTTTTTAAATCCAACATCCCGCTATGCTTAAAAAATAAGGCATATGACATAATATGACCAATGCCAATGTACTGCCAGTTATGGCGTATGGGTGTGAAACGTGGATGCTAAATTCAAGAATGTAACGTTATGTTCACTGCACACAGCGAAGCATAGTAATATGTATGCTTGGTGTGACAAGAAGAGATCATAAAAGGAATACATGGGTGAGAAGCATGACCAAAGTGGCAGGATCCGGATATTACTAAGTCCAGATCAGCCGTCTCCTGTATGGAATTTGTCAATTTATCTAACTTAGTTCGAAGAATGAAACGCTTTTGGAAGAAACGTAGTTTTTTTTGGATGTTAAATTCAAAAATGTAACGTTATGTTCAGTGCACACAGTGAAGCATGGAAAGATGTATGCTTGGTATAACAATAAGAGATCGCAAGAGGAATACGTGGGTGAGAAGCGTAACCAAAGCGATAGATATAGCGGAACGTGAAAAAAAGTTGGAGTGGACACATAGCGTGAAGAATGGATGGCAGATGGACGCGAAAAATACTGGAATGGTATCCGAGAGGAAAGAAAGAAAGCAAGGTAGACCGAGTGGACGATGGGTTGATGAATTAAGAAGAATGTGTGGAATCAAGTGGATGCAGATTGTTCATGACAGACAGTAATGGAAGAGGATTGGAGAGGCCTTCATCCAGCAGTGGATGGTGAACGGCTGAAAATGATGATGAATATTTATATTATATTATATAAATTTTACCGTTAGACAGCTTCACATGATCGTGGTCCACATCTTGGTGTGGGTTGCGGTCAACGGAAGCGCCAATTAGGTGCGTTTCAGGACATGAAAGGGGATCACGCACCATTTGCTGCACACACACCTCTCTCGTGCCATTTAAAATAATGAGACGAGATGTAAAATTAACACCGGTCCTTCGAGAAGACCACGCGTTTATACACATTCGATAAATCATCTCGACTTAATGACGCGTTGCATCGGTTGCACCTACTGCTGTGCACAAAGAGCTGTCGTCGAAATCAAAAAGTTAATGGGTTGTAGGTAAACGCATAATATGAAAAGGATCTGAAAGCGACACACAATGAACACTGTGTTACTGTTTGCATACTGGAAAATATCCTTGGCTTGTTTTTAAAAGGATATATGTATGTATGTCAAATAGATTAATATAATTAAGCAACGAGAGTATGAAAGTAGGCTTAAAAATTAATTTTAATAAAACAAAAATTATGTTTAATGAATTTTGCACAGTAGTATAATTTTAACGTAGTCACAGTAGATAATCATATTGTAGAGATAGTTGATAGTTATTTATACCTAGGACAATTGGTGAATATGACTGGATGTAAAGAAGAAGAAATAAAACGAAGAATGAAACTAGGATGGAGAGATTTTGGAAGAATGAACATAGTTTTTAAATCCAACATTCCGCCATGCTTAAAAAAGAAGGCGTACGACCAATGCATACTGCCAGTTATGACGTATGGATGTGAAACTTGGACGCTAAATTCAAGAATGCTACGAAAGATCCAGTGCACACAGAGAAGCGTGGAAAGATGTATGCTTGGCATAACAAGAAGAGATCGCAAAAGAGATACATGGGTAAGAAGTATGACCAAAGTGGCAGATATAGTGGAACGTGTGAAATAGTTGAAGTGGACAGATATCTAGCGAGAAGAATGGATGGCAGATGGACGCGAGTAGTACTGGAATGGTATCCGAGAGGATGCGAAAGAAAGCAAGGTAGACCGAGTGGAAGATGGGCTGATGAATTGAGAAGAATGTGTGGAGTCAAGTGGATGCAGATTGCTCAAGACAGACAGGAATGGAAGAGGATTGGAGAGGCCTTCATCCAGCAGTGGATGGTGAACGGCTGAAAATGATGATGATATGTATGTCAAACATTTGATGAACTGCAACTGAATTATGTATGTATGTATGTATGTTATCTAGCAAGAGTTAAAATACCACAAGCTTAAAATATTGAACACATTTTGCATGAATACAAGTTCCGAATGAAATAAAAGCATCGACTATCTAATCATTTTATTTATTTAGACGTTGTATGTATGTATTTGAAAATATGTATGTTACCGTTTCAGGATATTCCCCGTCGTCAGGATCGAGCTTGGATTGTCTCAGTCTCATCGTTGAAAGTTTGAACGATCGCACCATATGCCGTCCCAAAGATGACATGTTATAGTTGAACGTTTCTGATATAACATTGTATATATGTAAATAGGCATATTAAATTAAATTGTAACTCAATACTTAAATAATAAGATAATCATAGATAGTCTAAAATATATTTTGATAAAAAGTATGAGAGTAAAAATAATGTACCTGCTCATTTTTTAAATAGAATAATAAATTTGTTTTAAATGAAACATTTATACATTTAGATCCCATTAGACAAATTTTTGGTATCCTTTCAAATGACGATTGAAAACAATCAATTTAATTCAACGCCGGTAGCACAATAAAGTGCGCCTAGTTTCTTTTAAACTGATTTTATGTTGATTGACGCCCATTCCTGCGATGCTGATGCTGACGACCAATAGCATTCAGATGTGACGGTGGACTTGTGCCAATAAATAGGACCACGTCTCGAAACTGACCAATAATAATGCATCTATGTCGTAAACCGGTGGACGCTCAATGCCAACTTTCCTCTGGATATAATCCAAATCATTTAATATGTCAGATTCACTTTCATTTAATACTATTTCAAAGTGATAAACATCTTAAATTTTACAAATTAAAATTGTCATTGTGTGAAATAGAAGACAGTCAAATCGATTCAGGTATAATAATTTATAAAAGAATACATTGAATTGATTATAAAACTGATGAGGAACATATTCAAAAGACAATATCCACAATTTAAATCTCTTCAACGTTTATTAAATATACATTGCATTTACTTTGAGACAAACAACAAATACATCTAATAAGTTAATTTCATTGTACATATAATGTCTAATGTGCATGAGCTTGTTTGAGATTGTTCAGTGACACTCCAGTAAAGACTTGAGAAAAATTAAATAAAATAGTTTATTTATTTACACCTTATGTTGGTGGACAATAACACAATAATTTTAATACATAAATGAAATATTTAGACATTTTTCATGAAGCTTTTTAAAATCAATAAATTCCAATGGAAGTCAAAAATTTTGCTCGGAGCTCGAACACACCTAATAAAGGAATATGGATGGGTATGTAAAAAAACTTTATATTTTCTCAAGTGGAGGACAAAAATAGTGCCGTATATCTCTAGGCATAAACATGTCGCATTGATCTGTCGCAGTTTCACGAACATATTTCAAGAATTCGTCGGCCATGATATCGTCGACGGCGGGTCCAATACCGGGAATCCGGGGCACGACGATTGTCTGTAAGCATTTTTGAAATATTAAATATTTATGTCATGCTATGTATTCTTCAAAGTAGTATAATCAATCACCTCATGATCCTTTTCCTTGAAAGCGTTGACGACACACATTTTGTCAACGACGTTATCAAACAAACCTTTGAATATCGGGTTGATGACTCCTTTAGCATTTGGATTAACCTGTTATTGGAATCAAAAATTACCCAAATCTATTATAAATTATATATAAAATAATTCTTAAGTTTATTACGTCAACTTTTTCTTCCACGCTGATACTTTTCTTTGGTTGTTCAATACTTTTCTTTTCACTTTCAATGAATTCTTCACTGGACGTAGTCTGATTTTCTATAATATTAATAAAAGCAATATTTATATACTATTAGAATCGTATTTAATAATTAAACCAATGTGTAAAATTTTCATATTTACCGAAAGACACTTGCGATTTTTCTGCTAAATCATCTATAGAGTTCATAATCTCTTCCATATCTTTGATTTTTTCATCTTTATTTCTTTGCAATTCATCTATTATAGCTTGTCTCTCTTCAATGGATACGTCTTTCTTTTCATCAATCAATTCATCACCGTTGTTGGATTGACTTTGCGATGACGGAACTTCTCCTGAAAAATTGATTACTTTCAAGTACAAAAATATATATTACAAAAAAACAAACATGCATCTCTAAGCTAATGTGTCAGATTCCACCTTTTTGTGTCATAATAAATACATTATTCCTTAACAAGGCTTCTCAAACTGTTCCAGAGCAAGTTTCATTAGAGTGCTTTTACAAATTGGATGCTAGAAATCAAAAAGTCTTATTCTCAATTTGAAAATTGCGAAACATAAAAGGTTTCCGGGTAAGAAAAATAAAAATTAGTAACATTCAAAAATTATTTAGAGCATAATAAGATACTGTTCTATGTATAATTGCGACTAAACTAATACCAGTGTATGTATGTATTTCTAAAAAACTATGGCATTAACTAAAATAAAACATGCTGATAAACTTCATAAAAAGATTAAGTGTTGACGATTAAGTGAACCTTCACGCATCGACATAGCACTAAGCGAATCGATCTTCTCTCCATCTTCAGAAAAAACTCGCAGGACTACCGTGCGATTTCTTGAAGCAGACGTAGTTGACTCTGAACATGGGGTTCACAAGTAACTATGAGTACTCAAATATAAATATCTTTCTTTGTCTATTTAATTGTATGTATATACATAATTTGCCAAACAAATATAAATAAAGTAAAAAGTCTACTCAATTTGGAACACGCGATTGATGCAATACCTGTTGGACTATCGGAAGTTTCAAATTCTTCCTGAGAATATTTGTATCCATCGTCGAAAGACATTGATTCTTGTTCGGTTATTTCGTGAAACTTGACTGACGATCTGATGAATTTTTTTGCAGTACTGGAGTGAGTGCTCTCCGTTTCAGATTGAGTGCTAACTCCGGTGTCGTATACGCAAGCATCGTCAGTATCCATGGATGTGATGGGATTGTTATCTGACGATTCTACGATTTCATCGCTTTCATTTTGAGAACTACTTAAATTCTTACTTTCGGCGAATTCTTTCAAATCATCGAATATTGCAGTCTCGTCCGATGTCTCTTCCATGTCTTCTAGCACATTGGCTATGGAGAACGATTTTTTTTCTACACTTTCGATCTCATCCTGTCAAATAAGAGTCTGAATAAAATAATACATTTAAATTAAAGTTGCACAGTAATTGATTGTAAACTTACAGTTATTGGAGTACTTTCAGAATTTTGATCATTTTTAGTAGTCTCAATCTGATTTTCTAAATTGATCCTTCCTAAAGATACGATATTTACATTTTCCAAATATTATATTATATTAATATTATATTAGTTTACCTTCCAAATATCCATTGATGAATTTGTTTTCTTTTGAAGCATCAATGGCTGCCAAAAAAGTGTATAAAACCACAAACAAAGCAGATGATATAGCTGCACTTCCACCGTCAGGTTCAATGGTGAAAAGTTCACATAGCATTATCATCGTGTGTGTTAAACTCTGGAATACAGTATACAATATACTAATATAAAATTGCATGTAAATGAAAAATAGAAAATATTTGTTCAACCTTTGTTAGAAAACCAGCTGCAACGGCTACAAACTTGTATAATGCAAAATTGGATTCTTTATAAATTCCAGCAAGGCATAAAATTTGCTTTAGCTCATTTTCATTGAGACATATTCCAGTCCAAGTTTTTTCAAGTGACAATTTTTCAACTTCTGCTGAGCCAGAAAACTAAAAAAAAAAACACAATAGTCAGAAATAAAATTGAAAATATCTATTCAAAGTACAATACGGTATACAAATTGGTTTTGATACATACTTGTTGTATTAAAAGTTTGAGATAACCCTGACTTAGACCACCATTGCTTCTTATGATCGGGTATTCTAAACGTGTCTTAACCGGTGGCAATTTTCCATCAGCTAAAGCTCTAAAATAAGACGCCGACCAAGTCAACAGATCGTAGGGTTGGGTTCTGATGGCAGCTAAAATTTGAATAAGATTAGATATATTTTGTAGTAAAATTTTAAAAAATCAAAATTGTACTCAAATGCTAAATTAAATACCTTTTGCGTAAACTTTAAGTAAATGGGGAAAATTTGGTGGAATAAAAATTTGATGATTATTGTAAAATGGCTCCACATGTTCCTTCATCTGCACGATGTTAAGCTAATATTGATTTGTTAAGAAATTACGTTTTTATAATGAAATAAGGTATTGACATTATTAGTATCAACAGTATTGAAGAAAATGGCATGTCTGTATTAAGCAGAAATGTGTTACCATAGTAACCGGAAAATTCAATACAATGAGTTTTTCATCGTAGGTCTAAAAATCGATATTTTCAATTTTCAGATAGAAAAAATGTATTCTGTGTATGCTAAATCCTATTGTCGACTCGCATTGACAATATTAGTCATTAGAATGATTTAACATGTTTATCATTCAGAATTAATTAATGTATTGAAATATATTCACAATCAATGATTGGAATAATCAAATTTTAGTGCATTTACCTTCGACTAACAGATTTGTATCGAAAATTCTAGTGCAAGTCAGCAAATTTTTTAAATATGTCACATTTATGATCATAATATGTAAAAACAATACGTTATCCAATATGGATAAAGTAAAAAAATATCTATTAGTAACTAGTATTAAATTGTAAAAAAGCTAATTTATCTAGTTTTTTTTAAATATTTTGTATAATAAAATGAAAAATCTATTAAATCGAAGAAAATTAATATTATTAACAATAGTTTTAGAATTATATAGCTTTATAAATTAATGCAAAATACACTTTGAATATGTATGTGCATATTGAATTGAATTTAAATTTGAATAACAATTTAGTAAATCACCATTGTCATTAATTTTTATGTATGTACAATGCAAAGAAAAGGATTGTAATCACTTTTCGTGAGTGTTTCGATTAATACTACGATAGATAGAAAACCAATCCTCATAAACGTGGTGAAAAAAAAAAACTCGCCAAATAAACGCCAAATAGCACAGGAAAAAAATGTGTAAAAAAAAAAAAATTTTTGACTTTAAAAATTCGCTAGATAATTAATTATAAGTATTTTAAAGCAATAAAAAATCACAATCAATTGGAGAAATATCTGACTATTGATTTCAATACTCACTTTGAGCACAGCAATACTATATTTTGAGCTATAGACAGCAAAAGCCAAAAAAATGGATATTTTTACATTTTTTAAATCGCAAATATCTCATAAACGCGAGTATATCAATAAAAATCATTATCGGATTCGAATTCAGTGGGTCAAACTTAGTAAAGATTGACCAATCTCCGCTCTGGGTATTTTTTTGTTGCTCAGTTTTATTACTTTATTTTTTCTTTACCTACATACATACGTACATACCTATGTATATGTATATAAACAAAAATATGTTGTCCTGAAAAAACTCAAACTTGGGATTTTATAAAAAAAGAAAAATAAATCTGAATGAAAGATATTGGTTCAACTACATGTTTTGAGTATTCAATTGTGTTTTATGTAAAATTTCCGAAAATTTGCTTTAGACAGTTGCGGTTCTGTATTGCTTGAATACATATGTATGCAAAGTAGATAAATTTAAGCTGATAATTATAATACATTTATGCTTAGAAAGAAAAATAAGAAATCAGGGTCATTTTTCAACTATATATATTCAAGTGAATTTGAAAAAATTACATCAAACCTCGCCTTTCCAATAAAACAGTATAAGAGTTCTGGCATAATACATAACAGGTTAGTCATGCAATATGAATTCTATTTTGGATAATTAATATTATGTATAATTAATTAAAAAATACATCATTTTTTGTAGCAATGAGTTACGCCAGATCACCGGTCATTGAATGTGAAAATCTCAAAAGATGGAGAGAAACACTTTTCGAAGATGCACAAGAGAACCGAAGATACCACTGTGCATCAATGAAAGGTACAGTTGTCGACTTGGAGTATCTTAAAACTGTGAAGAAAATTAGCGACGATTTGTCCAAACAAGCAGAGCAACAAACGATGACTGCAATGGTTAATATCAAAACGATCCAAATGAGGAATAAGAAATTGTAGAAGAGCTAAAACGATCTTTTGGGAATTAAGTGGGTAAAAATAATGACTTTTTGCAACAGATGTTTAAAATTGTACAAGAAAGAAATACATACATATGTATGTATATAATTTTATGCGGTGATGTTCCATTCATGAGCAACTGATTTCAAATTGTTGAGAGAAAAGAATTTTACATTAAAAATATTTTGTAATATGATATGTACATACATACATACATATGTAAGTTGATTAGTTGTAAGAATTCAATTATTATGTGATACTTTCTACAAAAATAAAGCAATTGATTTTAAAATATAGTAAGAGAATATTATTAAAAGTACCTTTTTGTTGCTGAAGAATTCATTAATTTAATTTTATGATGGAAAATTAGTTGAAAATAAATTCTGAATATACCTCATGATCCTTTTCCCAGAAAACGTTAGACACATTTTGTCAACGATATCATCAAACAAACATTTGAATATCAAATTGATGACTCCTTTATATTAATAAAAGCAATATTTATATACTCCTAGAGTAGTATTTACTAATAAAACCAAACTGTTCCAGAGCAAGTTTGATTAACGCGCATTTACAAATTGAATGTGAAACATAAAAGGTTTTCCGGGTAAGAGAAGTAAAACTTAGTGACATTCAAAAATAGTTTAGAGCATTATAAGATACTGTTCATTGTATAATTCCGACTAAACTAAGACCAGTGTATGTATTTCTAAAAAACTAAGAAATTAACTAAAAAAATTCGGGTGTAACCTATGACTTTATCCATCACTGTGTTGAGTGCGCGCGCGTATGTAAAATACGGTCTTTGGCATATATTCAAATAGGAAAAACTACCACTTCCGGTAGGCGGATTTTGATCAAAACCTTATCAACTCTTAAATTTTATATGGAAATTATAAATATAAATTTTCGACTTGATCGCCGGATAAATTTTCAGTTTGATCGGTTAAGTAGTTTCAGAAATATTTCGTGGTAACAGGATTTTTGACTTTTCTACAAGAAAAAAACCCAACTTCCGGTTGACTGATTTTATTGATTTATTTTTTCATAACGAGGTATTTACCTCAGGATTACAATATTACAATATTATGAGGATACTAAATATTTAAAAGGCCGAAAAAAATAAAAAAACAAAAAATTATTTTAGAGCAAACTGCCATTTCCGGTTGGCGCATGTTGACCAAAATCATAATATCTTCTACACCCTACATGAAAATAATAGATATGAAATTTCAGCTTGATAAACTTGATAGTTTCGGAGAAAAAGTTAAAAACTCCAAAAACCAAGAGTAAAAGTACTACTTGCGGTTGGAAAAAAATGTTAAAAGAGTATATTATTTTGAAGGTCGTTACACATACTTCATATGAAAAATTTTAGCTTAATATGTATGATAGTTTTGCTGGAAAAACCTTCCAAAAATTAGGTGGTTTTCCAAAGGAAGTACCCTTCCGGTTGACTTAAAATTTTTGAAAGCCTATTGGATTGTAATGGCTGGTAAAAACCATATAAGTATGAAGTTTCGGTGGAATAGGATAAACGGTTTTTGAGTTATTAGCGATTCTACACAAATATACACAGACACACAGGCCTACAGACATTTTCCAGAAATCATGAAAACGTGATCAGGGGACGATACCTGATACAAATCAGTCAAAATCTCAAGGTCGAATTTTTGCACGATCACAATACTTTATCCGATCAGGATAAATTAAAAAATTCGGGTGAGGCCAACCCATGACTTTATCCATATATTTGAGGAATATGAAGAGTAACCAAACACTGAAAAAGTCAAAAACTGTGTACAAAGAAAAATATCAGGATTTTTTACAAGAAATAAAGCCCACTTCCGGTTGAGCAATTTTGATGATTTTTTTTTCACAGATTGTAATTAGCATAATGTTTATAGTACTACAATATTATGAAGATTCTAAATATTTAAAAGGCCGAAAAAATAAAAAAAACGAAAAATCGTTCAAGATTAAACTGACACTTCCGGTTGGCGGATTTTGACCATAATCACAGTATTTCTCTAACCTTACGAAAAAAAAATAGATATGAAATTTCAACTTGATTGGCTAAGTAGTTTCGGAAATATTCCGTGGTAACAGGATTTTTGTCTTTTCTACAAGAAAACAAAAGAAAACCAACTTCCGGTTGACTGATTATAATGATTTATTTTTTGTGACTAGGTATAGCTTTAAGGATTATAATATTACAACATTATGAAGATACGAAATATTTAAAAGGCCGAAAAAAAAAAAAAAAAAACGAAATATCGTTCAAGAGTAAACTGTCACTTCCGGTCAGCGGATATTGACCAAAATCATAACTGCCCTTACGGTGCGGCGACATTAGCGCGCGAACATTAGCGCGCCAACGTTAGCGCGCAATTTATAATTTTTATATTTGATAAAAAAAAATAGAAAACAATTATTCTAAAAACTAAAAACACATACACGAAATAAGAACCATAACAATCAATGTTTGTTGATTTTATAACAATTGACTTATGTACATATAATGGTTTAAGAAGAAAAAAAGCGGCACGAGTTTTTTCAATGAGTCTTTGGTTTCGCAAAAATTGATAACATTTAAATATATAATAATAAGTCTTTGTCGGTTTCACAACAATTGGCTTTTAGTCGCAATGACCTTTACTTTGTGCATAAAGGGACCGAAACTGTTTCATTTCGCTGCCGCTGCCGCTGGATACAAAGCTCAAATTTTATTGCTAAATATTATTTATACCCTTTCGGCAAAATCGCCGTCGTCCTCAAACGGTTAACTCTATTTTCTATCGATAAACATTTTGGAAAACAAAAATTTATGGGTTAAGCGATTAACTAATAAAAACAAAGTGGAGAAATGCTCATATACATTAAATGATGTTTGGAAATTTCACATGGTGGAATGTTCATATCTTATTATTATTTTTTCCAATTGATAAAATTTTCATAGGTAGGTTTGTAAAAGTAGCAATTAATTTTAAATAAGATGTAATTTTGACAGAAAAGCTATCTTGGATAAGTAAATTTCTTTAAATGAGCAGTCAACAATACAAAATAATCTACTGTCGGCGCGCTAAAGTCCCACGCGCTTATGTCGGGGTTGTACTGCGCGCTAATGTCAGCGCGCTTATGTCGGCGCGCTAACGTCGGCGCGCTAATGTCGGGGTGCCATCTCTTACACCTTACGTGAAAATAATAGATATGAAATTTCAGCTTGATAGACTTGATAGTTTCGGAGAAAAAGTTAAAGTTAAAAAGTACACCGACACACAGCCATACAGACATTTTCCAGAAATCATGAAAACGTGATCAGGGGATGATACCTGATACAAATCAGTCAAAATCTCGAGGTCGAATTTTCGCACTATCACAATATTTTATCCGATTAGGATAAAGTAAAGTATGTATATAACTCCGGTCTCATGTGCGTAAGCATCATCGGTATCAGTGGATGTGATGGGATTGTCATGTGACGATTTTACGATTTCATAGCTTTCATTTTGAGAATTATGTACATACTTAAATTCTTACTTTCGGCGAATTCTTTAAAATCATCAAATATTGCAGTCTCGTCTCTTCCATGTCTCTTCCATGGCTTCTGGCACATCGGCTATGGAAAACGATTTTTTTTCTACACTTTCGATCTCACCCTGTAAAATAAGAGTTTGAATAAAATAATACATTTAAATTAAATTGTGCATAGTAATTGATTTTTATATTTTCATTTTCCTTATTTCATTTACATTTTCCAAATATTATATTATATTAACATTATATTAGTTTACCTTCCAAATATCCATTGATGAATTTGTTTTCTTTTGAAGCATCAATGCCAATTATATATATAATAGCCGAAATCCGTCTGTCTGTCTGTCTGTCTGCCTGTCTGCTGATAACGCTCGCTGAGGAAAAATTATTAAAAAACCACTAGAACGAGTGGGGGATGGAACCCACGACCTCAGGCTCGGGAAGAACGTCCTAAGACTAATCTGCCATCACCCTTGCTCAATTTAGTCCTGTTTTTTTTAAACATTACCTACAAAAGGGATCGTATGTAAGTCTGCTTTACCTATAACATAAAAACTCTGCTAATAATACATAGATGTCGATATAAAAAAATTTTTTTTTTTTTTTTTTTTTTTTTGATTTTTACAAAATCACTTACAAAATTATAATTATTATATATATAATAATTAATAATTATAATATAAATAGTAAAGTAAAAAAAAAAAATTTTCTAGTGGGTATCGGGGATCGATCGATTTGGGTAATGGGGATTTCTATTACGATATTACGATATTTAAAATTCAACGGGCGTTGATATTCAACGGGCTTACACTAGTAAGTGTATAAAACCACAAACAAATCAGATGATATATGTAGCTGCACTTCCACCGTCAGGTTCAATGGTGAAAAGTTCACATAGCATTATCATCGTGTGTGTTAAACTCTGGAATACAGTATACAATATACTAATATAAAATTGCATGTAAATGAAAAATAGAAAATATTTGTTCAACCTTTGTTAGAAAACCAGCTGCAACGGTTACAAACTTGTATAATGCAAAATTGGATTCTTTTTAAACTTCAGCAAGGCATAAAATTTGCTTTGGCTCATTTTCATTGAGATATATTCCAGTCCAAGTTTTTTCAAGTAACAATTTTTCAACTTCCGCTGAGCCTGAAAATAGAAATACAATTGACACAATAGAAATACAATAGAGACACAATAGAAATACTATTGAAAATATGTAAAGTACAATATGGTATACAAATTTGTTTTGATACATACTTGTTGTATTAAAAGTTTGAGATAACTCGGGCTTAGACCAATATGTCACATATTTAAGATCATAATATCTAAAAACAATACTTTATCCGATATGGATAAAGAAAAAAACTATCTATGAACTAGCTTATTGCTAGTCCATAGTATGTACATATGTGTTACGTCGAATTATTGTAACCTGCTCTTACGCGAAAAAAGTAATATTTTACTGAATTCGTGAAATAGATAATAAATAATTTAACATTTCTGATGCACATCTCATAGTTGGATGGTTTTTTAACGCCCGTTTTGATAAAAAAAAGTTTGATTCATAGTTATTTCAATTATAATATTATTATTATTGAAGTTACTACTTATACTACGGCTATACTTTTATTTGACTTTGAATTTAAATATTTTCGTTTTTTTTTTTTTTTTTTTTTTTTTCTATTGCCACCAAATGAAAAAAAAATTAGGAAGTACTGGGGATCTCTATTAAAAAGGCGCCTTACGATATTGAAAAATCAGGGGGCATTGATTATCTATGGGCAATAAGCTAGTAGTATAATAGTAATAATTTTTGGGTCTCCGTGACTCAACTTCTCAACAACTCAACAACGTGATTATTTGTTGCACAGTGATATTATGATG
This sequence comes from Parapsyche elsis, assembly GCA_022651745.1. Classification (NCBI taxonomy): domain Eukaryota; kingdom Metazoa; phylum Arthropoda; class Insecta; order Trichoptera; family Hydropsychidae; genus Parapsyche; species Parapsyche elsis. The sequence continues at coordinate 3,346,052 of JAGVSN010000016.1, forward strand.
TTAGTAAAATTAGTGCAAAATGCATTTTGAATATGTATGTGCATATTGAATTAAATGAAAAATATTAGTAAATCACTATTGTCATTGAGTTTGTGATTTTCATGTACAATTGCAAAGAAAAGGATTGTAATCACTTTTCGTGAGAGTTACAAATTTTCAAGCACCTGTTTGAAAAGTCTTCAAAACTATTTTTTCTCACAATTTGAAATTCATAAATACTTAAATATTTATTGTTTCATCATCATCATCATTATTTTAGGCCGTTTACCATCCACTGCTGGATCAAGGTCTCTCCAATCCTCCTCCATTCCTGTCTGTTTTGAGCAATCTGCATCCAGTTGACTCCACACATTCAGCTCATCATCCACTACCTCGCTTTCTTTCAAATCCTATCGAATACCATTCTAGTATTTCTCGCGTCCATCTGCCATCCATTCTTCTCGCTATTTATAGTTTATATAAACAAAAATATGTCAAATTTGAGATTTTTTATAAAAAAAATAATAAATTTTATATGAAAATTACATGTTTTGAGCTTTCAATTTTGGGGCTTATGCGAAATTTACGAAAATCTGCTTTAGAAGGCTGCGGTTCTGCATTACTTGAATACATATGCAAAGTAGATCAATTTAAGCTAGTAATTATAATGCATTTATGCTTAGTATGAAGAATGAGAAATTGAGGTCATTTTTCAACTATATATATGCAAGTGAATTTGAGAAAATTACATCAAACCTCGCCTTTGCAATAAAACAGTAAGAGAGTCCTAGCACAATACATAACAGGTTAGTCGTGCAATATTAATTCTATTTTAGATAATTCATATTATGTATAATTAATTAAAAAATAGATATTTTTTTTGCAGCAATGAGTTACGTCAGACCACCAGTCATTGAATGTGAAAATCTCAAAAGATGGAGAGAAACACTTTTCGGAGATGCACAAGAGAACCGAAGATACCACTGTGCATCTTTGAAAGGTGCAGTTCTCGACTTGGAGTATCTTAAAAATGTGAAGAAAATTAGCGACGATTTGACCAAACTAGCAGAGCAACAAACGATGGCTGCGATGGTTGTGAAACCACAACAAAAAACCACTAACGACCTGGATGAGGAGAAAGAATATTTGAACAAACACTCAAAAATGATACAGAAAATAAAGGTGCGAAAAGAAATTATAGAAGAGCTAAAACGATCAGTTGGGAATTAAGTGGGTAAAAGTAATGGCTTGTTGCAACAGATGTTTAAAATTGTACAAGAAAGAAATACATACATATATACTTTTATGCGGTGATGTTCCATTCATGAGCAACAGATTTCAAATTGTTGAGAGAAAAGAATTTTACATTAAAATATTTTATAATATGATATGTATGTAAGTTGATTAGTTGTAAGAATTCAATTATTATGTGATACTTTCAGCAAAAATAAAGCATTTGTTTTTAAAATATAGTAAGAGAATATTATTAAAAGTACCTTTTTGTTGCAAATATTTTATAGCACTGAAGAATTCATTAATTTAATTTTATGATGGAAAATTAGTTGAAAATATATTCTCACGATCTTTTTTCTTGAAAGCATTGCCGACACACATTTTGTCAACGACATTATCAAATGATGACTCTTTTAGCGTTTGGATTAACCTGTTATTAAAAAAAAAAATTACCAAAACCTATTACAAAATATGTATAAAATAATTCTTAGGTTTATTACGTCAACTTTTTCTTCCACACTGATACTTTTCTTTGGTTGTTCAATACTTTTCATTTCACTTTCAATGAATTTTTCACTGGTTGTAGTCTGATTTTCTATAATATTAATAAAAGCAATATTTATATACACACTCCTAGAATAGTATTTGCAAATAAAACAAATGTGTAATTTCCGCTAAATCATCTATAGAGTTCATAATCTCTTCCATATTTTAGATATTTTCACTTTATTTCTTTGCAATATATACATATATTATAGCTTTTCTCTCTTCAATGGACACGTCTTTCTTTTCTTTAATCAATTCATCATCGTTGGATTGGTGTTGAGATGACGGAACTTCTCCTGAAAAATTGATAACTTTCAAATACAAAATTATATATTACAAAAAAACAGCATGCATCTCTAAGCTAATGTGTCAGATTCCACCTTTTTGTGTCATAATAAATACATTATTCCTTAACAAGGCTTCTCACATTGTTCCAGAGCAAGTTTCACTGGAGTGCTTTTACAAATTGGATGCTAGAAATCAAAAAGTCTTATTCTCAATTTAAAAATTGCGAAACATAAAAGGTTTCCAGGTAAGAGTAGTAAAAATTAGTTACATTCAAAAATTATTTAACAGCATAATAAGATACTGTTCTATGTATAATTGCGACTAAACTAATACCAGTGTATGTATGTATGTGTTTCTAAAAAAACTATGAAATTAACTAAAAAAAAAGTGAAGTGAAAAAATTAAGTGAACCTTCACGCATCGACACTGCACTAAGCGAATCGATCTTCTCTCCATCTTCAGAAAAAACTCGCAGGACTTCCGTGCGATTTCTTGAAGCAGACATAGTCGACTCTGAACATGGCGTACACATGTAACTACTATGAGTACTCACATATACATAAATACCTTTCTTTGTCTATTTGATGAGCCGTTATAAATTCATTTTTTTGTGTTTTGAGATATTGATTAAAATAAATAGATCACAAATGAAGGGCTCGGGGCAAGATAGTGTCAACCGTCATTTTGGTCAAAATTGAACTGAATATGTCATTTATGCAAATTAATCATAAGCTATGTTTTGAACCAAAAATAGTTTATTTTTGACTAATAGATGACTATATAAGCCTTTATGCATTTCTTTACGGGATGAAAATTTTTTGAAAAACTTGCGACAAAATAGTATCATCTTTTGTCATAATAATGGTGAATAATTTTACTCATTTCGGAGTTATTTTATTTCCCTCTTCATATAAAAAAATGTCATATTTTTTTGTGAAGTGTGTAATTATTAAAAAAAATTGGTGGAAAATAGTGTCAACCCACAATTTTTGATATGCACCATTTTATTTTTTCATTTTATGTTTAATATATTAATGTTTTGATATTTTTTTGTTACTGGTATTATTAAGGATATATCATTAAAGCAAATAAAAATAAAAAGTATTCAAAAAAGTACGTGTTTTGATTTATGGATTTGAACAAAGTTTAAAATTGATATATCTCAAAATTATCAAAGTGAGGGTTGGCACTATCTTGCCCCGAGGCCTTCATATTATGTTTGTAGCCAAAACTATCATTAACTCATTTTTTTTTCAAAATTGGACAAACCACTTTCTCATATATAATTTGTCATACAATGAAAATAAAGTAAAAAGTCTACTCAATTTGGAACACGCGATTGATGAAAATATTTGTATCCATCATCGAAAGGCATTGATTGATTCTTGTTCGGTTTTTTCGTGAATTTTATTTATTTTTTCTATATTGAAAAAAAAAAATTACGAATTAGGGATCCTAAAAGAAAAAAAAATTTGAGGAATATCCATATATTTGAAAAAGAGTAACGAAAATAATTTTTTAAACTGAAAAAGTCCAAAAACAAAATTTTGCTTATCAGTGCAGAGTAGGTAAATAAATAAAACGCACGCACACATACACATACATTTCATGAAATCACTGTGTTGTGTGCACGCACGTATGTATTTATAAACCAGTGGTCTTCAACCTGGGCGATACCGCCCACCTCTGGGCGATTCTTGATTCTTAGTGGGCGCTACGACAATATTGAAGAAATCCGAAAGAAATTAAAAAAAAAAGAAATTAAACTTCTTCGCAGAGGGCGAAAAACGATATTTTTTACTTGGCTGTTATATTTTTGAAGTTCAATGATATTAATCTGCGTCTTCAGGGTATATTAGTGACACTTATTGATTGTAAAAAGGCTATAACTATATTTATCGATAAATTGCACTGTTCAAGCAAAATATCTTGCAGAAAGAATTTCATTAATTTCCAGACTTATTATCAATAAAAGATGACCTTACAACTGCTGATATAAATGCATTTGCAGATCATTTACATGGTCTGAGAACTGACATGATCACTCGATTCAGTGATCAGTGTCCTGATAAATTTGAAGATCGATTCATGGATGATGGATCAATTCAAAGTAAATGTGTCTGATGTAGATTTTACATGTCAAGAATAAATTTTTGAATTGAATCATGATGACGAATGCAAGTATGATTTTAATCTGGGAGGATATTTATAACTCTGGCAGAATAAGAAGATATCTTCTATTTATCCTAAATTGTGGAGTAAAGATTCATTGGCGCTACTGGCTTTTACAACTACGTATTTAGTTGAATCGGGTTTCAGCGCAGTTAATCGTCTTCTCACAAAACAGAAAAATCATTTGTGCGTATCAGAAGAGGAGATCTTCGCCAAACTGTATCAAGTTTACAGCCTGATATTGAAAGTCTTGTCAAATCTCACCAGGCACATATGTCGCATTAAATAACTTGTATTATTAATCAATTATTAATAATTTATCTTTTTGTATTTATCCTTCAATAAATGTTTGATACCGAAAATATTTGGGTTTGATTTTTTAAATGGTTTTTCCTATAATCTCGACTAGCAGAATGGGTGGTCATTGTCATTGCTGTATTCATTTTTTTAGGTGTTATATGCAGGTGGGCGGTTAACATATTACAAATTAAATAGTATTGAAAAACTGGGCGATGACCGAAAAGTTGAAGACCACTGGTATAAACGATCTTCAGCATGTATTCAAATAGGAAAAACTACCATTTCCAGTAGGCCGATTTTGATGATATTTTTTTTATAACTCATCTATGCAAAAGAAATTAAATTTTTATAATCTCATGAAGATAAAAAATATTTAAAAGGCCGAAAAAACAACAAAAAATCTTAAATTTTACATGAAAATTATAAATATGAATTTTCATATTGATGGGTGTAATAGTTTTGGAAATATGGCTTGCTTACAATATTTTTGGCTATTCTACGATTAAAAAAGTCCCACTTCCGGTTAACCGATTTGGATAATTAATTTTTTTGTAATATTACTACAAGAGTTAAAATATTACAATAATATGAAGATACAAAATATTTAAAGGCCCCAAAAAAAAAAAAAAAACAATACTGCGCCCAAGAGTAAACACCCACTTCCGGTTAACAAATTTTAACAAAAATTATATGTTTTATATATTAAATTTTACATGAAAACTATATATATGAAATAACAGTTTGATAGACTTAATAGTGTCGGAGAAAAAGCTGAAAAACACCGAAAACCAAGAGTAAAAGTACTACTTCCGGTTGGAAAAATTATTTAAAAATTCAGCTTAGTAAATATGATAGTTTTGCTAGAAAAAACCTCTCAAAGATAACAAAATTAGGTGACTCTCCAAGGGAAGTACCACTTACGGTTGACGAAAAATTTTGAAAGTCTTATATATATGTAACATCTCACCAACTGATAAAACGTCCAACGAGTGTATTAGCTCTTCAAATAAAAGAGCTAAATTAGATCATCAGATAAACTCAAAAAAACTACACAACAAAAATTCAAAGTCACAGAAATTCAAATCGATAATTTTGTAGATTTACCATCATGCTGGACTCGGACATGATTTGATCATTTTAAAAACATTAATGAATGGTTAATTGTAGAAAATAAAGGTTTAGGTTGCTTTTCTTGTAGATCAGTTAAAAATTTAGGAATCGATTCTGATAAAAATTTACAACTGTCAAAATCATGGCAAAACTACTGTTTCCCAGGCAGTACGAAAGAAAATCAACAATCTTGTCTAAGGAAAAAAATACACCTACATAAAATTTCTGACGCCCATATAAAATCGTTGAATATAATAAAATCGGCCAATAATAATGAAATCGATAAATTTGTACAAAACAGTGAGAATGCTCATATTTTAACCACCGAAAGAGATTTCAGAACAGTGTATAAGATAGTAAAAAATCAGAGACCATTTTTAGATCTACCTGTTGAAGTTGACTTGCAGACATTAAACGGTATTAATCTCGGTAAGATTTTGCATTTCGATAAATACATCTATACATATGTATGTATGTATACATAGGTACCTATGTACATATGTACATATAATTAACAAAAAAGGTCGTTTGATATTTTTTGAAAATTATTGAGCGCTCCCATTCGTGAAAATTTCCATTTCGAGCCCCGGATGGAATCGATTTGTTTGTACGCGATTCTTTGTTGCAGTGTTATTATGATGTTAGTAAAATTAGTGCAAAATGCATTTTGAATATGTATGTGCTTATTGAATTAAATTAATAATATTAGTAAATCACTATTGTCATTGATTTTTTGATTTTCATGTAAATTGCAAAGAAAAGGATTGTAATCACTTTTCGTGAGTGTTGCGATCAATTCTTAGATATTAATTTATTGAAATCGGATTTATTTTTACTTTATATAAAAATATATGCCGAAAAAAACTAAAACTTGAGATTTTATAAAAAAAGAAAAATAAATTTGTATGAAAGATATTTGTTAAACTACATACATGTTTTGTGCATTCATTGTGTTTTATCTGATTTTATGTAAAATTTCCGAAAATGTGCTTTAAACAGCTGCGGTTCTGTATTGATTGAATACATATGTAAAGTAGATAAATTTAAGCTGATAATTATAATACATTTATGCTTAGTATGAAGAATGAGAAATTAAGGTCATTTTTCAATTAGGGCGCGTTCGCGACAGCACGCACTTGGTGTCGCTCTTCGAAAATCGCTCAAAATTTGAAACCTCTACATCCATAGTCAATTAAAACTTATCAAACAGCTCACATACCACCCGCATCCCAGTGTAATTTTTCAGTAAAATTAGTTGGCGTTTTTATCGTAAAACGCATTTAAATGTACAACCCTCGCGTGAGTCTCTCTCAATCTGGGTGTAACGAAATTCACAAAACCTATCATTTACGACTAAACGATCTTTCTGTCCCAAGCTACTAGTGCAAAAACGCGTTGTACGACCCACCTAACTTTAACAAGTGTTGTCAATTTTTAATAATAATAATAACAACTCATAATTAGTTATAACAGCTAGTGTTTATAAAGTGTACCCATACAATGTGCACTCAAAGTGATAGCCTGTGATAATGTCATATAAATTTAATATATAACCAAACAAAGAGAAGTGAATATTAGTATGCTCTACCGACTCTCATAATTCTACAAGAAGGACCTACTGGACGGTATAACCGGCCATCAGGTATGTCCTCAAGCTCGCAATGGTCTACGTCCTTGCATCATAACGTACTGGGCCCACGTGATGTGAACTCTGTCCAACCCTCCAATCAGGTATGTATGTACATGTATGTGGTGATGAATGAATGTGTAGGAAACCGAAATCCTCTTTATTTGGGTACCTACAATGTGAGAACATGATCGTGTGAAGGCAGCGAAATTGCGTTAGAAAACGACTAAATGGGATGTCGTTGAACGAGACGAGAACCAAATCATCCTCAAAACTGGTAACTGTCTGTATTGGTGCGGCACCAATAATGACAGATTCGGCAGAGTAGGATTTATTATAAATAAGAAAATAGAAAATAAGGTCTTAGAAATGAATAGCATATCGGTACGAATATGCTACCTAACACTAAGAATCTTTCAGGTATACGCGCCTACATCGAGTTATTCTGACGATGACAACACTTCTACGAGAAACTTCAGGATGCAATGAATTCCAGCCGTCATCACTTCAAAATTATAATGGGATATATCAATGCTAAAATAGGATTAAGAGCAAACTCGGAGAAAGTAGTCGGTCACTTTGGTGACCGACCACTTCCACCGAATTTGGTTCATTCCTTTGGTTCATTCCACGTTCATTCCTTTGGCCAAAGGAATGAACGTGGTTGATTGATTGGTTGAGTTTGCGAAACGGAAAAATGTATATATAATTTAAGGTCAACACTCAACAGACTATATTCGATGGAGGGGAAGGGGAAGTTGCCTCATGTGAGGGTATTGGGGCGAAAGGGTGTGGAGGTTTTTCTCTTCAAAGCGGCTTATATATAATATTGAATTAGTGAATTTGAATTTGAATTTGAATAGTGAGAAAATTACATCAAACCTAACCTTTGCAATAAAACAATACGAGAGTCTTAGCACAATACATAACAGGTTAGTCGTGCAATATTAATTCTATTTTAGATAATTCATATTATGTATGTATAATTAATTAAAAAATTGATAATTTTTTTGTAGAAATGTGGTACGTCAAACCACCAGTCATTGAATGTGAAAATCTCAAAAGATTGAAAGAAACACTTTTCGGAGATGCACAAGAGAACCGAAGATACCCCCTTGTATTTATGAAAGATGCTGTTCTCGACTTGGAGTATCTTAACGACGAAACTAGCAGAGCAACAAGCGATGGCTGCAATGGTTATGATACCAAAAAAATATGTATAATATGATTCTTAGGTTTATTACATCAACTTTTTCTTCCACACTGATACTTTTCTTTGGTTGTTCAATACTTCTTTTCACGTTCAATGAATTGTCCTTCACTGTTCATAGTTTGATTTTCTATAATATTAATAAAAGCAATATTTATATACTATTAGAATAGTATTTAATAATAAAACCAATGTGTAAAATTTTCATATTTACCGAAAGACACTTGAGATTTTCCCGCTAAATCATCTAGGTACATATATAGTTCACAATCTCTTCCATATTTGTGATTTTTTTCATCTTTATTTCTTTGCAATTCATCTATTATAGCTTGTCTCTCTTTAATGGATACGTCTTTCTTTTCATCAATCAATTCATCACCGTTGTTGGATTGACTTTACGATGATGGAACTTCTCCTGAAAAATTGATTACTTTCAAGTACAAAAATATATATTACAAAAAAACAAACATGCATCTCTAAGTTAATGTGTCAGATTTATTTGTCATAATAAATACATTATTCCTTAACAAGGCTTCTCGAACTGTTCCAGAGCAAGTTTGATTAAATCGTTTTTAAAAATTGTATGCTAGAAATCAAAATGTTTTATTCTCGATGCGAAATGCGAAACATAAAGGTTTCCAAATAAGAGAATTATAAATTAGTGACATTCAAAAATTATTGAGCATAATAAAATGCTGTTCTATGTATAATTGCGACTAAACTAATACCAGTGTTTGTATAAAAAATAAAACATGCTGAAAAACTATAGGTTGTTCATAAAAATATTAAGTTTTGATGATTAAGTGAACCTTCACGCATCGACATAGCACTAAGTGAATCAATCTTCTCTCCATCTTCAGAAAAAACAGTGCAATTTCTTAAAGCAGATGTAGTTGACTCTGAACATGGGGTTCACAAGTAACTATGAGTACTCAAATATAAATACCCTTCCTTGTCTATTTGATTGTATATAATTTGTCATACAATGAAAATAAAGTAAAGTCTACTCGATTTGAAACACGCGATTGATGCAATACCTATCGATGTGGACTATCGGAAGTTTCAAATTCTTCCTTGGAATATTTGTATCCGTCATCGAAAGACATTGATTGTTGTTCGGTTATTTCGTGAAAAGCCACCCCTGGAAAAAATTTAGGAAGTAGCGGGGATCTCTATTAAAAATGCGCTTTACGATATTGAAAATTCAGCGAGCGTTGATTATCAACGGGTAATACGCTAGTACTAATATAAAATTGCATGTAAATGAAAAAAAGAAAATCTTTCAATCTTTGTTAGAAAACTAGCTGCAACGGCTAAAAACTTGTATAATGCAAAATTGGATTCTCTATAAACTCATAAAATGACATAAAATTTGGTTTGCCTCATTTTCATTGAGACATATTCCAGTCCAAGCTCTTTCAAATGACAATTTTTCAACGTCTGCTGAGCCAGAAAAAAAAAAAAAAAGACAATAGAAATACAATTGAAAATATGTATGTACCTAAAGTACAATATGGTATAAAAATTGGTTTTGATACATACATACTTATTGTATTAAAAGTTTAAGATAATTCGGGTTTAGACCAATATGCCACATAATTATGATCATAATATCTGAAAACAATTCTTTATCCGATATGGATAAAGTAATAAATTATCTATGAATAGCTTATTGCTAGTTCATAGTATGTATGTGTTACGCCGAATTATTTTAACTGGCTCTTACGTGAGAAAAGCAATATTTTGCTATATTCGTGATATATGTAGATACTGAAGCGAATTCCGACGATTTTTATATTCGCGGGCATGTCAAAAGCATCGAAACTAGGATATGGTATTGATACAGAAAACATCTATGAAGTTTTATAGCTCTGCTAGAAGAAAAAAACCGATAAATGTCGTTAAGAAGGACTTCTAACATTTTTCATATTGTAACATGTTTACAACAGAACGTTTGGTTATACATACATACGTCACTAAACAAGTTTTGTTTGCTTAAAGTTAGTTTTATTAGTAGCACGGTATAATGCTTAAAACGTATAACATAGTGGAAACCACAAAAGCGGCGATTGACAGTATTACAGTAGAAGATTGGAAAAATAATGCAAACACTTTAATTTGGAAGAGCAAAATATCCTAAAGGAAAAAAAAGATCGATCTTGAAATGAGTGATTTATCTTTTTGTGTAATATTTATGCAATTAATATTTAATTCCTAGTTACAATAATTCGGCGTAACAATCTATGGGCAATAAGCTGGTATTATAATAATTTTAGAATTAATAAATTTTTTTTATTTATTTATTTATTTTATAACTACATGGAGAGGTTTGGTATCAGTATAATATGTTTGTAAAATTAGTGCAAAATACACTTTGAATATGTATGTGCTTATTGAATTGAATGAAAAATATTAGTAAATCACCATTGTCATTGATTTGATTTTCATGTACAATTGCAAAGAAAAGGATTGTATCAATGAAAAATCAAATAATTTTTCGTGTGTTGCAAATATTAAAGCACCTATTTGAAAAGTCTTCAAAACTATTTTTTCATCAATTTGACATTCATAAATACAGACATTTTCCAAAAATCACAAAAACGTGATCAGTAGTTTTTCGCATTTTGCGATAAATGCTATATATATGATATTTTGGATATATGCGATTTTATGCTAAAATCCTAAAATATGCAAATAGATGCTAAAAATCACAAAAATTATTTTTTTTTTTAAAGAAAAATATTACTAAAACAACGTTGAGACTTGTTTGTACACACTAACTAGCGAACTAATAACTGAAAGTTAAATTCAAATATTATTTTTGAGTTCTTAAAACAATCGTGTCCATATTGGCACGTTGGGTTGTGAACACCTGGGTCGGCAATGATGAGTTAAAGAAAAACCAATACGAAAATTGTAGCCAAATAAGTTTTTTTACCTGGAGGTAAAAAATGGTTTTAAAAACCCAAAGTTGATGGGAAATATCGAAAACTATGCAGAACGCAGAATTATTTTTTAAAAATTGCAAATAAAAATCAGTTCGTCGTTTGACTTCAACAAAAATCGTTCTTCTTGTCTCGCGATCGGTCTTTTACGTGAAGTCCTGAACTTTTGAAGATTCGTGAACGTGAAAGATTTTTGACTTTTTTGGATTTGGACAGATTTAAAAGGCTAGTATTTATTTACTTTACGAATTTATCATTTTCATAATTTGGTTTCAACTATAAAATTCACGAAAATCGACAGTATTTTAATACTAAATTTTATTAAATTATCAATGTTCAGAAATTTATTAAAATGTAAAATAATTTTTTTTAGTTTCAGTATGGGGCGTACTAATATTAATATTCGTGACAGAGCAAATCCATACAAAGCCCGCGGAATTTATATAAATTATGCTAACATTTTAATGTGCAGATATTGTAATTGTCGAGTAGAGTGGCAGAAAAAAGAATAACTTGGAAAAACATCTGAAATCTATAAATCATCGGAATGCAATTTCAAAACTTACTACGAACAATACCATTCAAGCATTTTTTAAAACAACTGTAAAAATAGGGTTAAAACCTGATATACTGCAATTGTTAAATGGCCACAAAAATTAAATATGAAGAGTTTGGTTCTGCTGCAATAAAATCAATTTGGTGTCCTGTAAATAGTGTGGATGCAGAAAGATTTCTTAGTAAATATAATTTAAGTAACTGATCGTCATGCTAACTAAAAAGAGTCGTCTGTGGAAATATGTTCCATGCTTAGTTATAATAAATTTTAAATTAATGTTATATTTTATTTTTTAATTCATGATTTTTATCTCTGCATTTCTCCATATTGCTATTTCTTAATAATTTTCTACTATTTTTTATTTGTCACGTTAGTTTTAAATTGTTTTATATAATAAATTGTGTTAGAGTATTGAAATTGATCTGTATTAAAAAATTATCTAATAAAAATAAATGCTAAAGATATGCTAAAATCAAACACTTTATTCGCTACAAAACGCTAAAATGACAAATCAAAATGCTAAAATCGATAAAAAATATATGCGAAAAACACGGGTCTCTAGTGATCAGGTGATGATATCTGACATTAATCAGTCAAATTTTCGCCAATCACAATAATCGTAAAGCGCTTTTTACTTTATCCATATCGGATAAAGTAAAAAGCGCTTTACGATATTGAAAATTCAGGGGGCGTTGATTATTATTTATGGGCAATAAACTAGTATTATAATGTTTTAGAATTATTAAGGTGTTAGTAAAATTAGTGCAAAATGCATTTTGAATATGTGCATTTTGAATGAAAAATATTAGTAAATCACAATTATCATTGATTTTTTGATTTTCATGTAGGTACAATGCAAAGAAAAAAATTGTAATCACTTTTCGTGAGTGTTTCCATCAATACTTAGATATTCAAATTTATTTATACTTTACATATATAAACAAAAATATGTTGTCCTGAAAAAACTTGAGATTTTTTATAAAAGAAAAAATAAATTTGTATGAAAATTATTTGTTTAATTACATGTTTTTAGCTTTCAATTGTGTTTAGTCTTATCTTATGCAAAATTTCCGAAAATGTTCTTAAGACTGTTACGGTTCTGTATTGCTTGAATACATACATATGTATGCAAAGTAGATAAATTTAAGCTGATAATTATAATACATTTATGCTTAGAAAGAAAAATAAGAAATCAGGGTCATTTTTCAACTATATATATTCAAGTGAATTTGAAAAAATTACATCAAACCTCGCCTTTCCAATAAAACAGTATAAGAGTTCTGGCATAATACATAACAGGTTAGTCATGCAATATGAATTCTATTTTGGATAATTAATATTATGTATAATTAATTAAAAAATACGTATTTTTTTGTAGCAATGAGTTACGTCAGACCACCAGTCATTGAATGTGAAAATCTCAAAAGATGGAGAGAAACACTTTATGAAGATGAAGAAGAGAACCGAAGATATCACCGTGCATGTATGAATGGTGTAGTTTTCGACTTGGAGTATCTGAAAAATGTGAAGAAAATAAGCGACCATTTGACCAAAGTAGCAGAGCGACAATCGATGGCTACGGTAATTGTGGTACCAGAACTAAAATTGCAAAACGAACCGAATAAGGAGAGAGACTTTCTGAACAGACACAAAAAAATGATGCAGAAACTCAAAGTACGAAAGGAAATTATAGAAGAGTTAAGACGATCAGTTGGGAATTAAGTAATTAGTAATTAGGGAAAGGTAAAAAGAATGGTCGGTTGCAAAACATATTTAAAATTGCAAAATAAATAAATACATATATAATTCTATGCGGTGATGTTCCATTCATGAGCAACAGATTTCAAATTGTTGAGTGAAAAGAATTTTACATTTAAAATATTTTGTAATATGATATGTACATAATATGTAAGTTCATTAGTTGTAAGAATTCAATTATTATATGATACTTCCAAAAAAATAAAGCAATTGTTTTTAAAATATAGTAAGAGAATATTATTAAAAGTACCTTTTTGTTGTAAATATTTTACAGCACTGAAGAATTCATTAATTTAATTTTATGATAAAATTAGTTGAAAATACATTCTGAATATGCATGTGTACATAAATGAAAGTTCAATGCAGGAAATCGAATTGAAATTGATAATTTGATTTTTATGCCCAGTTATGAGGAAAAATATTATAACAGCAAAAAGAAAATGATATTAGTATAATAAATATATTTAAAAAATATTTAGAATAACTTACTTCGAATTTTAAGAAATAATTTTTTTTTATAATCAATATTTTATAGTCAAGTAAAAAAGATTATGTACGTATTTATTTTGAGCATTCAATGAATTATATTAATTTAAATATTTCATTCAAAAATTATTTTTCTAATCACCTTTCTAATCAATAAATGAGTTACAGAGTACAGGATTCATTATTGTTTGAATTTTTATTCAGGTAAAACATTTTTAAATTATTAATTACAATGCTTTCATTCTCAGTCTGAAGTATGTAAAATGAAATTCATCATGCAACTATATATACGTAAGTGCATTCGAGAAAATAGCATTGAAGTTCACATTTTCAGTAAAAAAACAATAGTGGAGTCTCATCATTTTAAAAGGTTAGTCGTTGGCTTATATTAACTTTGATATATTTGAGCGATATTTCAAGTAATTTTTTAAAACATTAATTCTTTGTAGAAATGAATTACATTAAAAAACCATGTGTAGAATATGGAAAGCTCCAAAAATGGAAAGACACACTTCACGAGAATGAACGAGAGAGCCTAAAACTTTATCGCGAATTGATGAAGGATGCGATTGTAGATATAAATTATTTAAAAATAGTAAGGAAGATTAGCGAAGACTTGACTAAAAAAGCGATGGAGCAATCAGTCAATATGTCTCCGGAGAATACACCACTTTGATTTTAGTTGTAATTAAAGTAATATATTAATTCCACACATAAATTGTATTGAACACCTTATAGGATAATTAATTGTAATAAATCAATCATGTACTACTTTAAATAACAATAAATCAATAAGAAATATAATTTTGCTTGTATTCATACAATTTTTTGTACACCCATGAAATATGACAGGTTAGGGTAAAATTAGAAAATAAAGTAAAAACTGTAATAATACAATATTTTCATATTTGCGAAATGTATTTAATAAATAAGTTACACGTTTTTCAAATTTACAAGTCATATGTCATGGACTAAGGCAGGATTTTTTTACAATGTGTATAAATAAATAATATATGAATTGATAAATACTCGAGATTTGTACTAAATAAACATTGGTTTCGAAAAAATATATTATCACTTTGTAACTTAAAAAAAAAAAATCAATGTATAAATAAATAAAAAAAGTATTATAAAGACAGGTTTAACAATAAATAATGTAAAAATAATAATGAAAGCAAACATATCGTTGCAAAGTACTTATATTATAATATGTACTTATAGTGCAAAAAATGCATGCATACATATATAGTTGCATTATCGGACCAACGCCAAAAAAAAAAAATCATTGCATTGGAACTGATGCGAATTTATTCAACAATTCTTTTGGGTGTTCTGTATTGCAAAATTACGGTCGACGTTATTAAGTGTCCGATCTTTAGCTTTAATTATAATACACAAATCTCCCAAAATACATATTATACATACAATATCAAATATTATAATAATCTCAAAATTTTCTCAAGCCTATTGTCATTTTAATTGCATTGTCTTTGCTCATTTAAACAAAATAATTAAAAGATCAAACGAAATTTTTTAAGTATTTATGTATAAAATGTCAAAGGTAATTAATTCTCTATCGAGAATCTATTGTATGGTAATCCTTTAATTATGCCAAAAATACGTACGAATGATATTGCAATATAATTTTATCATAACAAAAATAAAAATATGCAACACAACAGAAATAAATTTATAAAAAAACAACGTTTGGAATGCGTGATAACAGTCTTGTTACAAATTTTGGAGTATGTTTATTGCGTTAATGTTAATTTTTGGGACGGAAATCCAACTAATACGACTTTACTAATCCACTGTGCAATCACACTTTTGCCATTCAGAAATGCAATAAAAATAAAGAATAGAGTGAAACATGAAAATATTTAAAATTACATATGTGGTAAAAGTCAACAAAAAGATTATAAATTTATAGATTTTCGAAATTCACAATGAGAATATCCTTAATCATAAATCAAATTTGAGATATTTACCACAAAAATAGCATTGAGTTAACAGATTCAGATCTAAGTATTATATTTTCATCTTATATATGTAAATCAGTTAAAATCGCAAAACAAAAATTCAAACTTTCAGCACTTCATATATGTATATAGGTACATATATATATGTATAATAACTAAAATACCTACTTAGTAAATAGAGTAAAAAATTGGAAATCTAATACATATACATACATACATAGCTGTGTAGGTACATACTCCAAAACTTCGAAATTATGATGCATAGTTATAGCATTGACTAGAAACAACAAAAGTTTTCAACAAAAGCCAGCTTTAAAATTAATATATAAATAATACAATAATATAAATGCATTAAAAAAAACAGTAGAATAAATATTTAAATTATTCAATATTTTCCCAATCGGTGCCTTCGTTGGATTGGTTCGCCGATATGTGAGATGCATCTCTCGAATCGTGACATGAGAAATTACTCAATGGTGAAAATGAATGGTTGCTATGATTGATCGACATGAGCAAATTGGGATCAGTCAGCATTTTATACGCTGATTGATTCGGTAGAACTGTCTCCCACGATGTTAAAGATTTCTCATAAAATTCAATGTGTTTCCTCGCCATCTCCACCAATAACATCTTGAGATCGGTTTTCTTCTGCCTTTGCCATCCATAAAGATCACTTCTGAGCGCTTCCGATGCACACTGCAATCTGAAAGTTAATAAAAACATTAAGTTACGATAGATTGTGTGGAAAAAATGTGCGTAAACAAACAGGTATTTGAAAATACCGATCGTGACAATCTTCAACTTCTTTTGCAAGCTTTGGTAATTGGGGACTCATTTGTTGCGATGGCACTCCACCGTTTGAGATTTTTTCCCGCTTCTTAGTCATTTTTTCTTGTGCTCCCTCTAAAGAAGCCTGTAAAGCGTCTCTTCTGGACAATTTCTCTTTGACAGCTTGTATATATAAAAGGTATTCCTTTATAGGATTAGAAATAACGTACGGATATTCTTTCGTTAGTTTAGTTTGTTCAGTGGATATGATATGGAACGGTTTAGCCATCCTTTTCAATATATTTCCCAGTGGGAAATCTTCGTCCGTTTGTTGGGTAGCATCCGGGTTCTTTTGCGGATTAATTTTCAACGTGTCTCTGTTGAAACGTTCCGTTTGCGACCAACTTTCTAGAATAGGCCGTATCACCTGCATCTCCGCAGATATATCAGACCGTTCTTTTACGATACGAGACGACACCGAATTGAAGTAACCGAGCTTCTCGTGGAGACTGTTCATGTAGTCGATGACGGCTGAAAATTCCGGATCTCGAACGCGACACGTAATACCACTTAGATTCGGCGTGCCGTTAGGTGACGCGAGACTGTACAGAGAATCAGAGATGCTGGCGAGATATCCGATTTTGGATTTGAAATGATGACTGAACTCGATGGGAGTCGCCGTTAGGAAAACTTTCAGATCGTCGTTGTGAGTTAAAATTGAATGCGACACTAAACGCTCTGAAATAAACGATCATAAATTAGATTCAATCGACGTTGTTTTGTATAATTAGACGAATTCAATTGATATATTCTCACTAATGAATATATTTAAAAGTGCCATCCGTTGCAGGACGAAATCTCTGGAATAGCGATCCAGTTGGGCTATGAATGTGTGACGACTGGGCAACGGAGGAACAACTTGCAAGCTTACATCCACCAATCTTTCCCGTAGAGCCTGAAAATAATTAAAACATATATCAAAGTAAGTTACAACTTATGACTGTTGGCGAATATTAAATAAAATTTATACCTTAAAATCATTGTATCTTCTTCGAACAGTATATTCTCGCACTTCTGCGTCCCATCGTGTAGTCATAGTCCTGATACGAAACGTTACATAAGTACCCCACGGTTCGACTACTTTCTGAGGTTCGTCCACTTTGGCTACAATGTCGACATTATTCTCCAATACCAGATCGACTGTCTTGTCCATGTCGTGGAACGTCGATATGCTCTCGGCAGACGGTGATTGAAGTGTAGCATCATCTTCAACGAGAGAACTACTGTTTGAATTGTTCGAACCATGCAGGTTATTGACCGACAAGGAGTTGACTTTCTTCGATTTTGACGTGACTTCTAAGATGGCACACTGATCGTCCACGTCGGAAGATGCCATTGTTGATAAGAACAAACGGAAAATTGATAAACGGTCATATAACGACAATCATATTTCCATTCGGAAAATGATATCTGAAATTAAAAGTTCGGACAAATTTATTTATTTGTTAAACGCCTATTAGGGATTTTACACAAATAAAATACGTAATATATTAAATTAGAAAAAAACACAAAGGGAAAAAAAACTAATAAATAAATTATGTTGAGTTAATAAAAGAAAAGTCTTAGGGACAAAAGATAACATAAAAAAATCAATAAATTCTGAGCATTTATTGCCATATCTGATCATTCTGGGAATGGGAGGATGAAGATAACAATTATTACGTGAAATATTATCACAATCTGATAAAAAATAAGAACGGGTAACAAGCACCGGTACCTTTAAGCGAAAAGTGGAAAAAAGTTATAGGTAGGTATTATATTAGAGTAGTAACGGCCCGTTGACAGTGTCATCGAGTGGTTAGCAACCCGTGTTGTGTGAGTGAGTATGTGTACGTACCGTGCTGTGGTATGCGAGTTCCGCCGCTATCCACGCCGAGTGTTTGTGAGTTAGTGAGGTTATGTAGCGTGAGCACTTCACGCAACCTGTGTCGTGTGTGTGAGAGTGTAGAGAATATGCCTGGCTGCCCAGCTAGCCAGGCATATTCCCGCGCTGCTATGTATATGTAGTAATTAGATGGTATTGAGTATATGTATACTGCCGTCCTAAGCCCACTGACAAAACTGACAAAAATTACGAAAATGAGTTAGATGTGTTTTAGGGGTTATGGGAGTGTATTCTTGCGATTTTTCAATTCAAAATTAATGTATCTTCATCCAAGGTGACTTTTTTAAGCTATTAAATCTAACTTATCTGCATGCGCAGAGAAATAGTATCACCAATACTTAGTGAAAATAACGTATTCAATATTTACTTCGATCACTACCTTATCATGAAAGATTGAAAAGACTGAATCTCTCCACATTGGAGACGAGGAGGTTAAGATGTGATTTAATTGAGGTATTCAAAATAATAAATAATCATTATTCAGGTGAAATGAACAACCTCATTATGTTCAATGAGAACCCTCATCTAAGAGGTCATACTCTTAGACTCCGAAAAGAAAAATCAAATAAGATTGTTAGAGATTCATTCTTTTCAAATAGAGTGGTTGAAGTTTGGAATAGTCATATGTATACATTAATAATGAATAATGAAGTGACGTAACTACTAAAGTATTCATTTTTTTTTAAATTTTTCTTTAGAATTATCAAAACACAATAGAAAATAACCTCATGCACAAAAAAAAAGTTATAATTAATCAGTAATATATGAAGAAAAACACAAATTTCTCGATAAAAAATCTCGATATTGTTGTTTTGTCAGTTACGTTAAGTGGGCTTAGGACGGCAATGTAGTCTCGATTGAATGGACAACAAAATTTGACAGTTCGATCCCACATACATTTATTTGAAAGTGTCATGTGTGTCCGTGTCAAATGAGTAATATTTATACTACAATGTAAAAGTGTATGTAAACAATGCAAATAGTACACTTTGGGAAGGTAGACATGAATTTGAAGTTCAGAAGATGCAAAATGAAAATCGTACCGTTGCTCCTGGAGACAGAAGATAGAACACATCGCCATTTTGGTCCTAAGCTCCTAATACTCGACCAGCCTTAATTGAGATTGTAAGAAAACCTTAAATCTTTTTATACTGTACACTGTAGCTAAAACTTATTTTGTTAGGTTACAATATTCAAAATGGTGTCTCGATACATTTTGATCCGATTATACCAGTCACACTTTCAATTTAAATTCTTTAAGGGAGAAGGAGAGGTACGGGAACGATCGACAGTTTTTGTGCGGTTGAACAAACTATGAACTGTTTTGAGTAGTGGTCGGGAACCGGCTGCTTCGGAGCCTCATGCGGTTCTTTGTGTGAAAACTTGCGGCTCTCGCTGTCATTCAACGTTTTGCGCGTAACACAAAACGTCGACACACAATTTATTCAAAATCAAAATGAATCCTACTTCTACACATAACTTCATGGCTATAAAAAGCATTAAATCTTTTTCCAATAATACTTTTTGGTATTAAACTGTCGAACATTAAGAAATATCACGAATAATACTGCTATCCATTTCATAAATGAGCACCGTTTAGTTTCATTTTGAATATTATAGAATCCTCACCAATCTTCTTCCATTCCTGTCTGTCTTGAGCAATCTGCATCCACTCTTAATTCCACACATTCTTCTCAATTAATCAGCTCTTCGTCCACTCGGTCTACCTTGCTTTCTTTCACATCCTCTCGGATACCATTTCAGTATTTCTCGCGTCCATCTGCGATCCATTCTTTTCGCTATGTGTCCACTTCAACTTTTTCACACGTTCTGCTATATCTGTCACACTTCTTACCTATGTATTCCTTTTACGATCTCTTCTTGTTTCCATGCATACATATTTCCATGCTTCTCTGTGTGCACTGGATCCTACGTCCGTCGTAAATACACGTAAAACTATGGTTTAATCAGATTTTATCGATCGCGTAAATCGTACTCGCCACAGTTCAAATAAAAATTTTGTTGTACATTGGATAAAAGTGTCTATTTCGAAAGGATAGCACTAGCATCAATGCTTGTATTCAATTTAAAAATTAATAATCTCTTGTTATTATATATTATTTTTTTATACTGGCAACTAAAATGAACTAACTGACAGAAGCAAAAAGCTGGGTGTGTTCTTCGCCACGCCCTCTCGCCGAACTATTCAACTGTTGTTTACACTCTTATTTTGACACATTTTTACAATTTAAACGGTAAGTACGCCTTAAATATCGTATTATCATAAAGAATACGGTCGAATATTAATAAATATAAGCATTTTATAACGAATAATTAAAAAGTTTAGTATCTGTCAGTGTTTAAGATTTGCTCCATATCTGTCGTCGTATATAGTTTATCTCTAATGGATGTAGATAACCTCCGGTGGTTATAGTCATAGTGTACCGTATAGTTGTTATTTTGATTTGTATTGAATAAATTGACATTTGATTCATAAGTGATGAGTCAACTCAACTCGCATAACCTCAATTTCTCAAAGCGTCGAATGTATGTAATTGATGGTCGCTTAGCAGATAACCGATTGTGTTACATACGACATTGAATTTTTTAATTTTATTCATGTTTCAGACCGAAAATGAATTACGGAAGGAAAACACCTTCGACCTACAGGTCAACACCATCAGTTTATTCCCATTATACTGGAAGGTGAGCATAAATTTATTGTTTTCTACAGTTTAATTATAATTTTTAATTTCATTGTATTTGCTATTGTTTTTCTATTTCTGTGACCTGTGGTATTTTAAGTTATGCAATGATTTTTAATTAGGTTCATCGTTTGATTCTCGATACGATCGATTTTGTTGTTGGCTTCGAGCGTTTAATAATGTCTTACGACAATTTTTGATTTTAGGTCTTCGACGAATCTGAGGTCTTCAAAGTCTATGCGCTCAGTTAAAATACCATGGTATCAACGTCCAATATTACACGATGCTGTTGTACTCGATATTCAACGAGGATCGCTTTTGACCGGAGTTTTGGCTATTGTAATATGATAATATATGTGTATATATAATATATAATATATGTGTATTCCAAATTATTTCCTAGTTGTATTGAATTCCTATTTTCTTTACAGTTTATTTCACTTTTCACCATGGCAGAGTCAATCTTTGATATTTATTGTCTATCCATGGCAGCTCCGGGATCCACTCACTATGGCTACTATATAATTTCATTTGAATTTGTCTATATTGGAAATATGCACGGTAATGAATTCCACGGTTAAATTTATTTAGATTTGTTAAAAGTTTTTAAATTTGTACTAATAATTTTACCGTTTCTTTATTTTTTAGTGAGGAACGCATTGATAATATTTGCATTGTTCTCTTTGATTGGTGCAATGTGCGTTCTTGTTACCAGTGTAATGTTAATCAATGCACTACGAAAAGTAAGTAACTATTTCGATTGCTCGTAATTTTTTGTCATGTTATTATTTAATCAAAAGAAGAAAACAATCATGTGCACCATTTCTATGATCATCTTTGTGGTGCTTTTCATTCATTGTTTAAATCTATTTTTTCTTTGATTGTACATCATAACGTATGTTCTCTTTTTTTTTTCTCATTTCGCACTCTTTCATTTTTGGAAGTGTTTATCTCCAGAAGGTAGAAGAAAAATGAAGGTATACCCATACAAAAAGCGTGTTTCATATTGGTTTATACAAAAGACTATGTTTACCGTTTTTAATAAGTTTTGTAATAAAAATCACACACTAATCAAATTGTTGACGTATTTTACAGGAGCATGAAAAGAAAATCGTCCCTTGGATCTATTGTTTTGCCGTTTTCACGCTGTTCCGGACTTTCGCATTCATTTTCGCCGCCATTGTGAACGACCTCTTTTTCGCCTACAATGTGCTCATGTTGCTCTTTTGGATTCTATTCATAGTCTCCAGCGCTTACGGGTGGCTCCTCGTATACAGTTTATACATCGAATTATCCGATCTCACTAAATTGGAGGACTTGGCACAGCTCCGCGTACGTAAACTCTGCCAACTGGATAATTATATCGCTTTGAAGGATGTTATCGTTAATTTACTGTTTTCCAGATGGGAACGATGGCTTCTTTGAATGCTTCTACCACTCATTCATTGGCTGGCTCACGTCCTACGACTCCACATAGCACAGTATCAACAATGCCCGTTGGTTAATTATAGGCTAAGAATGATCTGATTTTTTTAAAATAAGAATTTTTGTATATTATTTTTACAAGAGTTTTATGCCATTGAATACTTTGAGAGTAATAATTACTTTTTATCGTTATTTTTTTTTTTTTTTACAACAATTTTTGATATTAATTTGCATATTTTATACATTCCTCGACAATTGCACCACAAATAAAATTTTATATTTGATGAACTGATTATGTACTATTTATTAGTTCCATTATGTTCGCTATATTTGACAACATGGTCGATGAGATTCTACTATTCCTAGCATAATATTTACTCGTCGATTAATGTGTTCATTGTACTCGATCGATTTGTAATATTAAAAAAAAGCTACCATTTATTTTGTATTCAAACTGCAATACAGTTGTAATGTAAAACAACTTTTGTTAGTTAGTATTATTTTTGTAAGAATTGCTTATTTTTTTAGTATCTAAATATGTATGTATGTATGTATAATATTATATTACGCACACGATATTCATAATTTATGTATTTCGAAATTTTTGGCTAACTTGTATAATGTAATATGAGAAATTGTGACATTGTATCATTGAAAATATTGTGCCTTTTTAATGTGACTTTAAATCGATATATTTACAAATAGTTTTTGTCGACAGTTATAGATCTGATCTACTTTTAATATACATATTATATTGTTTGTGAGCATACTTTTTGAGATTTTAATGCTCGATTTGTAAATATGCTATGTCTCTTACTTTAATTTAATTTAATTATGTTGAAATCCGTCCTTTTTTTTAAAATAATAAATATATAGTACAAATTAGGCATTGACTTTTTTTTTCTTATTTATTATAGACCTGTAGATAAACTATATATATATATATATATATGTATGTACATACAAGTTAATTAGATCAATACTTTGTCCTGCTGGGTATACATATACATACATAAATATATTGAATAGTTGTAGTGTGTGTTTACAGACTGATGCTGGCTTGTACATCAATCTAAAAATGGTGCAATTCAATTGAAGAACATTTCGCAACCAGTGCATGGAGCAGTCTTTTTGAATAGGAGGTTCGTTTGGAAATTTAAAGCAATTACAGAATAAAGAACGACGTCTGCTACAAGAGTGTAATTTGAATTTGTTCTACGGGCACCTCTTAACTAACCTAACCGAAAAACTAAAGTTTTGAAAGGCACTTCTACACAATGGACTTACATTAGCAAAACGGTCGACCCTTTGACAGGAAGTTTGCCAATTAGCCAAGTTTTTCCGTCTGGGTTATCGACTCCCTCGCCTACTATGGTATGATAGGCTATTTCATTAGCGTTCGTGTGAAATTCTTGCGAATTTAGCTTCATAATTATTTGAATTCGGTGCGAGTTATATCAGCGGTTAATCTAACGAAATTTTGAATATTCATTGTTTACCGTAGAACCGTCAGTTTTGTGTGGAATTTTCCATACACATTAAACCTATTGTTTGTTTCGAGAATTTTCCATGTGGCGTATTTAGTCCTTAAAGTAATTAAGGAATTTCTAGTTTGAGACAATGCTAATGACTGCCGTAGCCGAAAACTTAAACAACACATCGAAACATCACTTTATTCCCTCGCTAGCGAACTATAGTTACAAAGTTCGCTGTTTCAGATGAACGTGTAATAACTTTTTCCGCTGTGTCGCTGGCTGAAGCTTTTTTTTGTGTGATGGAAAATTTATTTTCACTGTGAGGGACAATTTTCAATATGAGATTAGCGCGCTCGCCGACGAGCTTTATTCTAAAAGGTGAATTTTAGAGTAAGTGTAGGTCTAAATATAAAAACGTTGACTGTATAAAGCGGTCATGTCTGGTGGCCCGGAAAATCCATTCGAGATTATTTATTGAAATGAGGGAAATTCTAAAATAGAAAAATCTCACTGCTGTCCTTTCGAAATATAGTACAACAAATTTTTAATTTTAACTGTGGCGAGTACGATTTACGCGATCGATAAAATCTACTGAAATCGTTTCAACCATAGTTTTACGTTTATTTAGATCGGCGGTCGTAAGATCCAGTGCACACAGAGAAGCATGGAAAGATGTATGCTTGGTATAACAAGAAGAGATCGTAAGAGGACTACATAGGTAAGAAGTGTGACAGATATAGCAGATCGAGTGAAAAAGTTGAAATGGCAATGGGCTGGACACATAGCCAGAATAATGGATGGCAGATGGACCCGACAAATACTGGAATGGTATTCGAGAGGATGTGAAAGAAAGCAAGGTAGACTGAGTGGAAGATGGGCTGATAAATTGAGAAGAATGTGTTTAGTCAAGTAGATGCAGATTGCTCAAGACAGACATGAAGAGGATTGGAAAGGTCTTCATCCAGCACTGGATGGTGAACGGCTGAAAATGATGATGATGATATCAGCGGTCGGGAACCGGCGGCTACGGAGCCGCGTGCGGCTCTTTGTATGAAAATCTGCGGCTCTCACTGTCATCCAATATTTTGCGTGTAACAAAAATCGTTGACGCACAATTTACACAAAATCAAAACAAATCCTATTTCCGTAACTTGATGGCTATAAAAAGCATTAAGATCATTTTTCAGATTAAACTTTATAATACTTTTTAGTAATAAAACGTCGATCGTTAAGTAATATCACGAAGATAACTTATTGCTTTATCCATATCGGATAAAGTATTGTGATCGTGCGAAAACTCGATTTGGAAATTTTGACTGATTTGTATCAGGTATCGTCACCTGATCACGTTTTTATGATTTTTTGAAAATTTCTATTTGTGAAATCGCTATATTTCAAAGATCGTTAATCCTATCTTACCGAAACTTCATATTTATAAGTTTATTTTTAATTTACAATATTTGCAATTCGTAAGATTTTCAATCATTTTTGTCAATCGGAAGTGGTATTTCCTCTTGTAAGTCACTTAATTTTTTTACAGCTATCCATTTTATTGATGAGTAACATTTAATTTTATTTTGCATATATAATTCGAAAATAATATGTTGTGGCTGCCAAACGTACCAATTTTACAAGGTTTTCCCCAATTTGGCTCTTACTTCGAGAAAGGTTCCCGACCACTGATTTAGATACCAAGTAGGTAATATTTTCTGTTGAATTATATACCTATTGTATGCAAATGTAATATGATAATGCTTACAATGATACTAGTATCAATGCTATGGAATTATGAAACACTTGATTTAATCGTACATACATATGTACATATGTGTGAGTATAATCTATATATATATAAATCAATGTCTGTCTGTTTGTCTGTCTGTCTCTTATAGGCTCCTAAACCACTCAACCGATCGCGATGAAACTTTCAGGACTTATTGTGATCATGCCGGGGATGGTTCCTGTGAAAAAAAATCGGGATAAAACGGGAACGGGAACAGGAACGGGCCTACTCACGCGTCAGATAACGTACTAGGAACGGGAACGGGATCGGGATCGGGATCGGGAACGGGATCGGGAACGGATCGGGACCGGGATCGGGATCGGGAACGGGAACGGGATCTGGAACGGGAACGGGCATTGCAACGCATGCCGGGTCAGCTAGTAGCTAATAAATGTATTGTTTTGATGCATTGGTAATTGTAAGCTTAAATTTATACTTAAAATATATGTGTCCATAAAAATATTAAATTGAGTTGTCTTATATTACTAGTCAATGCTCGTTGACAGTGTCATCGGGTGGTCATAACTTATGTAAATATCTATGTATAGTGCATTTCGTAGTTCAACATGTAGTAGGTAGTTGAAAAATGCGAGCAGTTTGCGCTACCCGTGCCATGAGTGTATGCGAGGGTATTTTGCGCTAGTCATTATCATCATCATCATTTTCAGCCGTTCACCATCCACTGCTGGATGAAGGCCTCTCCAATCCTCTTCGATTCCTGTCTGTCTTGATCAATCTGCATCCAGTTGACTCCCCATATTCTTTTTAATTCATCAGCACATCGTCCACCCGGTCTACCTTGCTTTCTTTCACATCCTCTCGGATACCATTTCTCGCGTTCATCTGCCATCCATTCTTCTCGCTATGTGTCCAGCCTATTGCACCTTTAACTTTTTCACACGTTCCGCTATATCTGCCACTTTGATCACGCTTCTTACCCATGTATTTCTCTTACGATCTCTTCTTGTTATATCAAGCATACACCTTTCCATGCTTCTCTGTGTGCACTGGATCTTACGTAATATTTCGTTTCACATCCATACTGGTAGTACGCATTGGTCGTATACCTTATTTTTTAAGCATGACCTAGTATGATTTAGTAAAGTGGTCGGGAACCTTTTTTGAACTAAGAGCCAAATTAGGGATAAAATTGCTAGATTGGTTAACTTTGCGAGCTGCAACATATTATTTCCAGATTCCATATAGGTACATACATACATATGTATATTTAAAATGAAATTCTATGTTGATCATGTATGAAATGGATAGCTGTAAGAAATAAGTTATCCAAATGATATTTCTTAATGTCCGACAGTTTATTACTAAAAAGAATTATAAAGTTTAATCTGAAAAACGATCTTAAAGCTTTTTATAGCCATAAATTTATGTAAATAGGATTCATTTTGAATTTGTGCAACGCTTTGTGTTTCACGCAAAAGCGAGAGCCGCAGGTTTTCATACAAAGAGCCGCATGCGGTCTCGAAGCCACCGGTTTCCGACCGCTGATTGTAGTAAAATAATTTTACCGTGCGCATAAGCTTCGCCAATTTATTTTGAATAGAATTTAGATGCCTATAGACTGTTGGCGGAGTAAATTTTACTGTGTATAAAAATGAAAACGAAACAATTCGACACTTTTGTTACGACATTTGGCGAAAATGACAAATTGCGCACAAGCCAACGAACATGTCGCAATCGACGTACACTATTGTGAAAGGTGATTTTATTGTTTACCGAATCTTTCTCGAGTGTACGAATCACAATGCCTTTGTTAAGCGAAATGGGGAGGCGGGGGTGGAATCGTGGGGTGGTAAAAAAAAATGAAAAGAAAAGCGCGAAATAAAATTGACATAAAGGGAGGTGAAAAGTAGCGTTCGATCAAACAGTTTTCGCTCGAATAAAAGGACACTTAGTTTTTCTATTGTTCGGCCGCCAACAAAGAACTGTCGCGTGACGGCAATACAATTTGTAACGGTTGACGACTCCTCACTGATAACTGTGTGCCATTGCGTGACGGAAACACCATTCAAGATGACAACGCCCTACATCTACAGGAACAGTCGAACGGTACGAAAACCTCTTTTGGGTAGTTCAAAATACGCACAATGGCCGAGTGGTACCACTCAAACGCGAACTTGTATTCGGAAGCGACCTGAAAATAATTGTTTTAGGCGAAAAAAAAGTTTTTTTATCACCCACCCATAAGTAATAGAGTTCTATTCGTACTTGAGATTGAGAACAATCTACGATCACCGACTAGGTACGTGAACATGTCTTCCGATGACGAAAATCGTACGTTCGAATTCGGTCGTTTACTCGTTCGATGTAAGTTTAATACGGTGCAATTTATGGGGTCAATTGTAAGCTATTCGATTGAAGATAATAATTTCGCTAAAAGTGATCTTTATTGCCACTGTGTAGGTGCGTTTGCGAGTTAACTTTACGACGTTCTATCGCTAGCAGTTTAGTACAAACAGGGAAATGCGCAAGTGGCCCACTTTCAGAAAAATCGCCCGTGTAATCCTCTCATGTCTTCTCAAATTCAATTACTGATTTACAGTGGACCAATTTAAGTTCCACGATAAATATCGCTAAGGTTCCAGGTTCCAGTTCGGAAGTTTTTGCACTGTAGTTGAATTGGAATTTGGACGGGACACTTCACGCCATGCAAAATATTCTTGGCTCGATTTTCGCAAAGTTTCGCAAGTTTATGACCGAGTGTGCTATCTTAGTTTACTGGAAGGTATTAACCTTTTAAGTTGCACCTTTTTAAACTGCTTTTCGCGACACGACGCCTGTGAAAATTTACCGTTCTTCACACGAGTAAATAATAGCGTCGCGAGCAGATGAGTTTCTTTCAGGTATTTTCAAGACATGTCTCACAATCCGAATTTCTAACAAATCAATAATATTATGTAGTAGACTAGCTTCACTAGATAAGTATGTAGGTACATTGTACATGATATACATATACTCGCAGACGAATTAAAATATTAAATGAGTTGGACATAGTTAGCTAGCTGAGTTTAGTACATGATTGTATTTTCCTTATTTAAAATTTTTATTTTATTTTGTCGTTTCAGTTTAGTGACTTTTAGCACCCCTGTGGGTACTAGAATAAATACGCCTTATGCGAGAACGACGTATACCTAGCAGATGTCTTTCGCAAGTGAAAATTTTGCGCTAATTTACGGGACGCCTGCCTGGGGGTTGAAAAAAAAGGGTTGCTCGGACGAAAAATAAATTTTCGCAGTTTAATACGCACAATAAATAAGTATAGTAAGCATCAATTCGACGTTTATTATTAAGGTTGTTCTACTATACTGTGGCACATACTACAGGTATGCATGTTCAAATTATACGTACATACATACATATGTGTGGTGTGATAATTCGAGTAATGTGATATGTTTGATGAAATGTAACGTAAACTCGATCTGTGATTCGACATACATACGTTTAGTATACGAATGCAATCGGTATTCAATTAATGCTAAGATCACGATAGAAATATTTTAAACTTAATTAAAAATATTAATCAAACGTTGAATTAAATTCTAACATAAAAATTTATGGCAGTTTTGCTCATTCTTATAAACCGTTATTTTAAATTAAAAATACATTATGTTTTACCGAACGAATATTGACCATAAATAAACCACTTTCAGGATAAAAAACTTTATCTTAAAAATTCTACATAAATAAAGAGGCTGTGTGATGGATTATACCTATGCCAAAATACCTGGAAAATTGAAATACAAAGTACATTTTTAGGATCTCTTATAATTATTTTGAGCAAACCAATTAAGTTGAATTTACCTTATACTAAGCATAATAAGCCTATTTCCGTTATTTTATGACTGTTACGCCGCTTTGGCCGTCCATTAAATATATAATATTTCAGCGAGTGCAAACAGAATTCCTGTGATATAACTATGTACACGGAGCATTTTAATACCAATTCAACTTAAATGGTGTTGATAAGGTTTTATGTGCATTATAAACCAAAGTCATATAGTGAAAATTATTATACCAACACAATTATTGTGTTTCATTAACGCATACACTTAAAAAGCAAATTGTTCTTAACGATTCAATTATTATAAATTAACCAACGTGGAAGGGGGAGTATTAGACAGTTTGTGAATCAATCGTATTGTGTATGACGCGAGTAGTCAGCTAGTGTTGTATATTTATATATTTATTAAACGCCTGTTAGGGTTTTTACATAAAAAATATATATAGAAAAAAAAAATTAGTCGTTGCCTTAGCGACAATAGATTAATATAAAAAAATCAGAATATTTATTATCATATCTAATCATTCTGGGGATGGGAGAATGAAGATAATAATTAAAACGCGAAATAATTTCATCATAAATATAATAGCCCTATTCCGTCTGTCCGGCTGTATGCCTGTGTGTGTGTGTGTGTGTGTCTGTCTGCTGATAACGCTCGCCAAGGTAAATAATTAAAAAAAACCAGAACGTCGCGCGAGTGGGATTTGAACCCGAGATCATCGGTTCAGGACAGTGAACGCTTACGCTATGATCCAAACAGAGGTGATGCGGAGCCTGCTACGATTTGACAATATTGTCAATAGGCTCACGACTTTGCTAAATTGTTACGTTGTTGTATTATAACGCGCCATTAGATGGTTAACTATTAAATTTAATATTATTTTTCAGTACAGGTGATGAGATCGCTCCGTTGATATTCAACGGGCTTACACTAGTAATCTAATAAAAATCGAGAACGGGTAAAATGTACTGGAATTTTTAAGTGAAGAGTCGAACGAATAAGAATGGGACTATCTATTAAAGAGTTTAATATTCTATACAAAAAAACTACATCAAATATGACTCTTCTATTACTTTTTAATTTTGATAGAAGAGAATCATAATATACGTACATATGTACATCTTTAGCAGGTTATAAAAAATAAAATTGATGTTTCTCAATATATTTCTTTATATTGTATTTTTTCAGTAGAACACGAATGAATGGCAAAATGAGGTGACCAAACTACAGAATTATATTCTAATTTACTTCTAACTAGCAAACAGAATAATAATATAAAAGTATTAAGATTGTGAAAACGCTTTACAGTTCTGATATGGCGCGAGTTCGCAGCTTTACCGTACACTATCTTCGTAACTCGCTATTATATGTTAATTTTAACACTTTCGCATAAGTTATTGGATTGTGGTGATATTAATGGACTTAATTATACTTTATATGTAAATGAAAAGTGAAAAATAAAAATAATAAACGTATAAATAGGAGCAGGGCGTATAAATTGCGGTTTTGTCGAGCGGTGATTATGGTTTTAACGAGCCGGCTGACGAAACTGGTCGCGTCCGCTCTAATTGCGTTCGTACAATTAAATTAAATCCATTATCCGAGGAAAGCGGTTGTTATTAATTTAAAAATTCATCAGAATATCGTCTAACGCCCGCTGAATGGAAAAAAGGCGTATAATTTTGTTTAAAAAATCATTGTCATTATTCAAAGCCCTCGTTTTTGCGTCGATTTGGATCTTTGTAAGCCGTACTTTTGCCGAGAGTCAAAATTCAATATAAAATACATCTAATAGAACTGTTTTCGCAATATGATATTGTCTAAAGCGCCTCCACGATGCGTATCGTAACATTTTCATAAATAAAATCTCTGAGCTTGTTATAATAAAATTTTCCGTGACGTTTCACCGTCATCGTTTAAATCTTGAATATTGTACAGATTTCTTGAGAATGACAAACGCGCCACAATAATACAGCAACCCGTTCTTTGACAGTCTCATTAATCAAGCGGGTGAAAATAGGAAAACTTAATTGATGAAAATGTCCGCTGCGATTTATAAGATGTGCCTCGTGTTAAACGATGCCTTATTTATTATGATCGAAAATTTCCGGCCGCATTGTGCGAGGAAAATTGTATGAAATTTTTCATTTCCGGCTAAGTTTCCAACAATAAAAACACAGCTTTGAAATGCTTCGTTATATTTATACCATATTTATATGCGTATTACATATATTGCAGAAATATTTTCGATTAATAATAACAAAAAAAGCAAAGTATTACTTTTATTGGTGGAAAATTATGAAAAACTCATCAACTCAAACTCATCTTTTCTCTTGTTCGCTGATGATATAAAAATTTATAGTAAAATTTCTTCCCTCGAAGACTGGCTTGATATTCAAAACGATCTTTACTCGTTTTCGAGCTACTGTGATATTAATCAGTTGCTCATTAATATACCTATAGATAAATGTTTTCATATCACTTTCTCCAGACTTGCTTCCCCTGTATTGTTTCATTTCTTTATTGGGCAGACGCGAGTATTGAGAGTTAATTCTCACATTGATGCGGCTGTCAATAAGGCTTATAAGAGTTTGGGATTCATAATGAGAGTATTCAGACCCTTTAAGTCCTTTGATACCGTGTCTCTACTATATAGTGTATTTGTGAGAAGACACCTGGAATTTTCTAGTACTGTATGGAACCCGTTTTACCAAGATTCCATTACTAAATTGGAAAAAATCAATAAGAACTTTCATACGTACTCCATTTCCAGGTTTCGTCTTTCTTCTTCTTCTGCAAATTCCCGTGATTACTCTGCTTTGTATTTAAGCTTTTAAATAATTTATCTGATAGCTCTTATCTACTAAGTAGGATCCTTCTGCATTGTCCCCATAGATCTGTCAGAAATCCTCCATTGTTTCATTTGAATCTTTGTTCCACTAATTAATTATTATCCTGCTCGTCATTCAACGAAATCCTGTCACATATTGATCCTTTTCACTATTCTTTGCCCTCCTTCAGATTATCTATACTTAAGTTCCTTTCCAGCCCTAACTCTAAGTTCCTTTCTTATTTTGATCTGTTGTTCGTTTGTAACTATTTTGGCTGTAGTGTATTATGTGAAATTAATATTATTTTGTATTTTATATTGTACTCTATGAGCTGTTTGTTACGTAATATTAAATAAATAAATAAATATTGATCCTTTTCACTATTCTTTGCCCTTCTTCAGATTATCTCTACTCAAGTTCCTTTCCAGCCCTAACTTCTAAGTTCCTTATTTTGATCTGTTGTTCGTTTGTAACTACATATTTTGGCTGTAGTGTATTATGTGAAATTAATATTATTTTGTATTTTATATTGTACTCTATGAACTGTTTGTAACCTAATATTAAATAAATAAATAAATCAATCTATCATTGGATGTATGTACATATATACAATGTACATACATATGTATGTAGTGCCAACAGTGATAGAAGTTTGTGGTTTTTGAGATGAAAGGGGATATACCTGATACAAATTAATTATGATCTCGTTCAACACAACTTTATTATAACATATGTAACATTATACATAAAAGTAAAACGTCTATTTAGTACAAATAACATTTTGCTCTTACATTTTATTATATACACGTTATAACCGAAAGCGGGAAATGTACGCTTTAAAGGAAAATTGACGCACGAAATCCTGAGCCGCATTTTGCGGTAAAAAAGGGAGACACGCTGTTGTCGTAAAAGTCGTCAAGGACGTCGAATTTTCCTGGAAAATCTTTTTTTTATCCGACGTTCACTCTTCCTGTTTTAGTTTGTTCTTCGAACATTTTCCCTCCGACTGACGTATAGTGTAATTTTAGATGAGCGAACACGTAATAAAATTAGGTCATTTGGTTCAATGGTGTTGAGATTTGAACTTGGAAAAGTGGATCACGTCTCGTCGCCTCGTTTATTATTGGATGTGGATGTATGTGACTTGCTCGGAACGAGAAGTATCTGATACGAAAATAAATACATTAAATTTTATCACACAGTATATTCGAAATCCTCTCATAACATAAAACCGTAATTATACGGCTTTTTAATTAAGAGACCATTTTTCAATTAACAACGAGATTTTTCATTAAATAACTCCGGGAAAACTTATCAAGAGTGTCATAAACACTGCGAAACGCAATTTTTTTTCCCATTTTCTTTTCATACAATGTCGCTCGTAAGTAATTTGTTTTTCTTCCGTTCTAGTGCATTTATTATTTTGCGTTCTTTTCCATTTTCCAGTGTGCAAAACTTCAACGGTTGCTTCGATCAATGTAATCAATTCTGCATTAGGTTTTCATTTCATTACGAGCACAATTCAATGAAGCCATTTACACGCACGAGTAATCATCCATTAATTTAACATTATCTTCGTTTCAATTGAATTAGTTTCCACTGATGTATTCTTATGTGATATTGATCGTGACATTTTTTCAATTTATTATTTTTTATTTCCATTTAAAGTTCTTCTACATTGTTGTACGTTTTTGAATGTGATATTCATGGTTTCAATAGTTCTTTGAAAGTGCGCGGAAAAAGAGCTAGTGAAATTCTATAAATAATTTTCTTTGTGAACACGTACAAAAGACCTGTCTGATGGATGATCGGAAAAAAACTAAAATTACACAGACGAACAGACCTAATAAACAAACATGAAAAATCTTTCTTTTTCATCACATTTTTTTTTGTTCTTAAAAAGAAAATGAACGATTTTTCACGCGCTCACAGCCCTTTTGATTTTTCTTAAGATTCTTAGGCTTATATTGGAGAAATCCAAATGAATTGAATCACGGAAAATAATCGAGAACCGCAGCCAGTAATCCGAATTCAGAACGGAGCGTGTATTTTGCATATTTACAACATTACATTCGAACAGTAAATCACGTTGAAAACAAAGAGAACAACTCAATATTATACAATAGCGATAAAAGCACCTCACAATGCACTCTCAACGAATCTAAAAATTTATATACTTTCATTAATATTAACGTGGCAAACTCTATTTCGTACTACGTACACGAATAAGTGCTATATCTTACTTTTAATAAAACGTGTATATGTATGTATGTATGTACATATAAACAGTTGGTTATACATATTGACTAAAAGTAAATCTATTATGATTATGTTGACGATGAGTTTTTATTAAAATATAAATTCTTGTAAATTATAGGTATACCTACTACGCGAATGTAATTTAAAATTATTTTCCATTGATGTATGGGAAATGTGTGCTGTTTGTGATAGAAGCTCTACCTACATAAATACTTCAAAAGCTTATTTGTAAGCGGATATTACTTGCAAAAGTTTGTTTTGAGATCTCTCAGTTAGTGCAAAAGTTTACGTGTATCATTTTATGTACGTGGCACGTAGCTGAAGATTTAAAAGTTATTCAGCACGCTTTTGTACTGTTGTTAGTATAACGTATTTGAATACTCGAACTATGTAAAGCCCCCGAGGAAATTAACGTCTTTTTATTTTGTGATGAATGATACAAATTCGACAAACAGATTATGATTGATTGATTAACGACCACCGCTTTCAAATTTTTGAACGAGCATTGAAAAGTTTTAAAAGTCGTTTTCTCCCACCGAGACAGGGCCACGCTCTCTCATTGTGTGCGAATTTCTCGGCGACTTTGATCGTTATTAATTGTTCGTTGCGTGTCGATGGCAGCTGTAATACGAACGTCATTATCCAGGCGTAATAGTATTCATCGACAGGTCTACTATATACATATATCTAAGTACAAAAGGCGTTTAAACAAGATGTCTGTCACCGGTCTTTGTTTGTTTTCGATATTCATTCTACACACGTGTCTGGATGGGTGAGCTAGCATAAATGCACTCGTACGAGTATGTGTATGTGTGTTTAGTCTCCCCATGTTTCCACAGAGGAAAAGTGATGGATATTGATCGTAAAATTGAGAAAGTTCCACTTGTGCTGTCTTCGTATGTATGTTATCTATTATTATACATATTTATAGACGTTGACGCTAATATATTACTCTGATATGTCCATATGTTTATTCTTTTTTTCCGGTTTTCTTGAGTCGTAAGTTGATATGTTTTCAAATGTCATCGGAGTGTTTTATATTGCTAAAGGATGTCCCAGCATTTACGCAAGAAGTAATTTTGATAGAAAACACAGATTTTTAATTAAAAATTATAATTTTTTATTGATTCATAAAGTATACAGTATAGGGTCATGTACAAAGTAGCATATTGGGTTGAAGTAGCATATCTGGGTTCATTCCCAACAAGAAGCGTCGTACAGTGGAATGTAACTACTGTCATGAACCGTATGCCGTGTGAAGTACCGTACCGTATTCCAGTCATTTGATAAATTCAAAAATACTCACTAGTGCACATTGTCACGAAAAAGCATAATTTGTGAATAAAAAAAAAGAGCAGCAATTTTATTTTGTTCAATTCAAGAGTTGTAAAAGTGTGATTAACTTTCGAATACATGTGAACTTTCGGGATGTGTAAATTGTTTTTTTTTATTTATGCTACTACATACATAATCTTATACTGTATACTTTATGAATGAATAAAAAAATTACAATTTTTAATTAAAAACCTGTGTTTTCTACCAAAACTATTTCTTGCGTAAATGCTGGGACACCTTTACATTTGTGTGATGTAAAGGCGACGATTGTAAATGCTTGTCGTTTGAAAACGTTTCATGTTAATAAATTATGTTAGATATACGAGTAAATGTTTTATCGTATGAGAATAGTGGAGTATATGTACATATGTAAGTTAAATTTGAGGTGCTTACGGATAAAGCATTGATATCCATAGGTGGATATACATACATATCTATTACAATGGATTCTTTGACGTACGAATACGATTTATGTGAATGATTTTGTATGGACTATTTATTATAATATTTTATTTTTATTTCACTTTCTAGAATATGTACGTTTCATCGCAAGGATTTGTGTATATTATTGTTACAGAATGCATAGTACATATTTTAATTTCTATAAAGTGGGGTAAACACAAGTCAATAAATAAAATAGTAGGTCAAAAATTGAGATACTATTTTTAGCATTTTTACCAAGTACAGAAAAGCCATTTCTTAAATTTACAATTTTCTCTGAGAAAACTGTTCTATTTTTATTTCAACAATAACTAAATACATACATACATATATGCATGTAGCTGACGACATAGTCAAAGTTGCATGCGAATCATAGATTTACAAAACAGATTAACACAATTAAGCAATGAAAGCATGAAATTAGGCTTAAAAATTAATTTAAATACAACTAAAATTACGTTTAATGAATTTTGCATGCAAAACGTAGTTACACTAGAAAATCATATTGTAGAGATAGTTATTTATATCTAGGACAATTGGTGAATATGACTGGATGTAAGAAATAAAACTAGGATGGAGCGCTTTTAGAAGAATGAATATAGTTTTTAAATTCAACATTCACTATGCTTAAAAAATAATGCATACGACCAATGCGTACTGCCAGTTATGACGTATGGATGCGAAACGTGGATGCTGAATTCAAGAATGTTACGCAAGATCTAGTGCACACAGAGAAGCATGGATAAATGTATGCTTGGTATGACAAGAAGAGATCGTAAGAGAAATACATGGGTAAGAAGCGTGATCAAAGTGGCAGATATAGCGGAATGTGTAAAATAGTTGAAGTGGACATATAGCGAGAAGAATGGATGGCAGATGGACGTGAGAAATACTGGAATGCTATCCGAGAGGATGTGAAAGAAAGCAAGGTAGACCGAGCGGACGAGGGGGTGATGAATTGAGTAGAATGTGTGGATGCAGATTGATCAAGATATACAGGAATGGAAGAGGATTGGAGAGAACTTCATCCAGCAGTGGATGGTGAACGGCTAAAAACGATGAACTAAATATACATATACATATAACTATTAATTGACTTTTTAAACCATTTAATTGTTTAACTATCTATTCAATTTTAACACATTAAAGTTAATGAACACTGAAAATACAATATGTATAATAAATAGCATATAGACAGAATGCAAGTAAGTACATATGTATGTATGGTAACTACATACATGCATACATATGTACATACATACATATGTATGTATTCTAATAAAAAGCTTTAGCGATTCGAACGCACGTCGGTCAAAAGCTTCAATACGTTCGACATCCATTAATCTCCGAGCGTTTCGAATCGCAACGACAAAAAATATACAATTGTAAATAGTAAATCAACGTCGCCCAAATGTATAATATTAATCGCGTACGTGGTCTGGCACCTCCTTAAATATTTATTTATTACGTTGTGAAGTACCTACTACAAGTTTTCGCAGTTATTCGTCACTTTCGCTATTCGAATATCCCACAGGGCGGTCTGTCTATCTTCTTTGTCTTGAATTATTCATCGGAAAACACAAGTCACACCGCCACTTTCGGTTTATATTCATACGAGATTCGTCGTGGTGAAAAATTTCGAATAGCAACGTCACATCAAGAGACGCTCCGGCGAAATTTAATGTGGCAAATGTCCACTTTGACGCGGGACAGGAAAAACCGAAACGACGCAGCTGATAAACGTGAAATTTTCCGGAAAATTAAGAAACGCTTTTTTGCGCTCTTCGCAATGGATATACAAACGCTAAACTATTAATTTGACGGCTCATTCATTTTTTTACCATAACCAGAAAGTAACTAATGGGAATTGAACGAGTATATCATATCGAACGATTCAAGTCGAAATGTAATAGGACTTATATATTTATAACGAAAAAGATTGAACGTCCACAATTATATAATTTCAAACATAGTATACTTGCTTTGTAACACACTTAGTTCAGACATGCACAGCATTCTCTGAGATGCAGTCATAAATATAGAGTATCCTTTAGTTTGTTCACACGTTGTTACATCCATACGTAAAATATAAATTTAAACACAATGAAAAAATCGTCGAATCGTACGTTAAGCTGAGTATTCCGCAAATAAAGTGCAAGCCAACAGCATAAGAAGTCATATTTTTGACAAATTACACTGTTCGACAAATGACCACATGAAAAATGTGTTGGATATATCGTAAAAAATTTCTTATGGATTTAAGCCCAGTGAAGACGAATTCGGCAAAAAAACGCTCGATTTACCTATTTTTTGATGTTGTACGACCGATTTTTTCAAAGTGAGTGTGGGCATGTATAGTCTATGATTTTCTCTAATTAGATGTATGTAGTTTAAAGCTGAAGAGTACTATAAATGAATGAGAAAATACCTGACTATAATTGTCGTGTCATCCTAGTATAAATTATGAATTTTTAAATGTCGAATTTTCAACGTTACGAAATTTATCCGGAGATTACATAGATAGTAGCCGGACACGTGAGGTGATGGTTGCTGTTTAATCACAATGTTGGACAAACGGTCTATCTCAAATTTGACCCAGTTGACTATAAATACAAGTATTCATACACGCTCAAATTCTATTGCGTTTTATACAAATGTACATTATGTAGGTGTGCATACAAAGCTATGCAGCAAAGTTATACCTTTATCTGTACTCACGGTACAAAGGTATAAAGGTACTCACGCTCGTCACATTATATTAGACATGTTTATAATCTCGATCGCCGATCTTCGAATATTAAGCTCGACGGTTTATATCGACGACTGTGCATCAAATTTGGATATTACAATGGAATCTAAGAATTGGTTTTCCCCTTGCGATGCCGTAGAATGCGATAAATTTCTAATATTTTATATATTCTCGTACATAAGGCTATATTTGTATGCTTTTACTCTTCGATGGAAGCTTTTAAAACGCGTGAAACTCTTTCGGGGAGCCTCAACCGCGATTCCTTAAAGATAAATTATCCAATTCGTCTCTCTCACAAGAGGGACTTCAGTTTCTAAGAATTTCATTCTTTCGTCTACGGCCGGCTCTCACCCTTCTCTGAACTGTGAATATTTATCACAATGATTTTATCTCATCAAAAGGGAATCTTTTGACTTTCGTTTTCTCTTTAGCATTAATAATTTTGGTGTAGCAGTTGAAACAATCCCTTTCGTTTAAATTTCAATAATAATAATAATAATAATAACGTAAAACAGTTATCTCTTGAAGTTTTAATAATAAAAAATGCCGTTGAAAATACATATAAAAAAAATTAGCGCAAATAGCATTTCAATTAGGGTGATGAGCTTCTCGAAGCACACAAAAGCTTTTTTTTGCTATTATGCAAAGAATAAGTTTGTTTCATTACTTAAACGGAAGATCAAAATGAGACTGTTAAAATATACATAGCTATGTAAAACAGTACGTAATGAAACACAATGTTTGAAAGTTCTTTTATAAAGCGATTCTCAATTGAAAATTATAATTTGTGCTATTAATTTATAATAAATTATACTCTAATTAAAAATATGTCAAATTATAATACTAAGTTTGAGCCTGAATTAAATATAGATTTCATATAATTTTATTTAATTTTAAAAACTTTTATTTATCTATATAATGTTCATAATACAAGTGGCCATTATCTATATTACAATAAATGTGTGTTAGTAATAATAAGGAAAATTATCTTACTTTACCGTTAGTGTTTGTTTTTATAATAGGAAAGTTTAAGCTAAATAACCTATTTACAATTTTAGATTTCATATAAGAGCATATCATCATATAATAGACCTATTCCATCTGTCTGTCTGTCTGTCTGTCTGTCTGCTGATAATGCTCACTGAGGTAAATTATTAAAAGACACGAACCGTCCGCGCGCGAGTGGGATTTGAACCCGAGATCACCAGTTCGGAAGAAGGTGCGCTTATACATTCATCCAAACTAGGTAATGACGGGCCTGCTACAATTTGACAATATTAAACCTCAAGAGGTTTGCTACTTTGATAAATTGTTACATTGTTGTATTACAACGCGTCATCTAAGCAACAACTATAAAAACTATTAAATAAACATATACTCACCACACAAACACTCAAAGCATAGGTGATGAGAAACCGCTCCGTTGATATTCAACGGGCTTACACTACATAGTAATATATGTATGTATGTATGTAGGTGGTAGAAAAAATCATGCAGTCAATTTCAGAACACTATACAACAGTTTAATTGGGTTAGGTTCAGAGAAGCGCATCGAAAGTATCGAATTAAGTACCTGTACATTTTCAACAGATTTATAATGTACATATATTCATGTATTAAATAAATTTTTCTAGACAAAACTTATGTAAGGCTTGAAAATCACTGCTCCAATCGATTGTATACCAGTTCATTTGCTTCCACGCAAACTGAAACTCAATGGCACAACTCCTGATGAGAGTATAGTTTAACTTTGTATTGCATTGAAACTTTTAAAGAGTTGAACTTCCTAGTGTTAGAATGTGATGAAAATTTATAGGCATTGTATGACTGTACAGGTCGCGCACCCAAAGTTGAAGCGAACCAACACACACAAATTGTGTGTCTGTGAATAGTGAATAATATGAATTTTCACTAAATGTAACAATAAAAACGCCCTGTTTCTTTACGAGTGTAACAGAGACACCATTGTTTTGTATATTTTGTATTTTGTGAAATACAGCACGTTCATTCAGTCTTCGATTTTTATATCGTTTGTTGGTTTAGTTAGAGTAGTTAGTTTGAATATACCGTATCCAGGGAAAAACACAAAACCCATTTTATATGACATAATACTAAAGAATAAGCCAAATTACCAAAAAAATTGTAGGTACTTGACAAAATCCTGGAAGATCGCGGTCATAGTGTACTACACCTACCACCCTACCACCCAGAACTAAACCCTATAGAGTTACGGTGGGGTATTATTAGGGGTAAAGTTAAAATTAAATATTAAAAAAAAAATTTGCATCAGTCTGTATACTAAAAATGCATATGTGTTTGTGTGTGGTTGGCTTCAACTCTGGCTGCGCGATCTATACGTAGTAGGGTTTTGATGATTTTTCTGTGCAAATATTAAGATGAGCCCGCTTATCTGCGGCTTTCATTCGGACCAGTCAATCGCGGGAAAATCGTCCAAAGACCTTTGTGGCGCGCTTCGTTGACAAAGAGAAATATGTTACTGGAAAGAAAATGTAGGAAAAATCCGCGCGGGAAATCCCTTGTACGCACATGTGCGTGACGCGCCACTGCCACGTCATGCGTGAAATCTTCGTTTTTACGTGCCGAAGCTTTAATACACCACGGCTCTCTTATCTGTGCTCGGTGTCGAAAGCTGAAAAAAAAAAACGTCCAAAGCTTTTTCCGACAATATGGGTGTAAGGTCGGGCGATACGGGAAAATTGCTTACCAGTCGGTTTCAAATTTACACCGCGCGTAGATATTTTCCCAGAGCGACGTTTATCGTATCGAGCCTGTACGCAAAACCATGATATGATGTATTGCTGTAATGGATTTGGAAATCAATTTGAATTTTAATAGGTTGAAATAATAATAAAAAAAAGTGTACGCACCAAGTCGAAGAATCCGATTCAATGTCTGTCGTAAAGAAATTGGATTTTTTTCAACGGCTCCGAAATTCCGACCTAAGCTTAAAGATTTGGAACTCTTAACGAAGGTGGGGCGAATCAAGTTTTTTCTCATTAATTTTGTAATTTGGATCTAATTCGATCAGACCGACTTTCGAGTTCGCCTTCGGCTTTCGAATTTCCTAATTTAATAAGAAAATACTTGATTTTTTTATTGTATACTTTTAATTGACAAGTAATTTCTATGTTGTATTGAATTAAGATTTTTTCAATGGCGGTAGATACTGCTCACAATATCTAGAAAAGTTTCAAATGAATTCCTCCAACATTTATGTATGTAATATTTTCCTCTCACCACCCATGTATGTATGTATGTATTTACATATCTACGAGTACATACATAATTTTTGTATGAACGTAAGGAGTTCATCACACTACGCTGATTTCCGGAACGTAATTTTCACAGCGAAATTGAATCGCATTCGCGAAATTCTCATACCCAAGCTCATTCTCTTTTGGCAGATTCATACTGTAAAAATATTCACTACTTTGAAGCGGATATTATACAGGGATAGTTTACTCGCGAAGATCTCGCTGGTTTACTGACCGGCACGTAGAGCTGGCAGCGAGTAGCTAGTAAACCTATTACACGTGTCAAGTTTACTCGCTAAATGTTGCCACTCGCTGCCGCTAGAGGCGCTATCATCAACTTGTGACATGTCACCGTCAAAATGCCCGCTGAATTTTCAATATCGTAAATGTATCATGTCCGTTGAAGTGTACTGTGTGTGTTGCGAGCTGAAAATGAAACGCTTAACCTCAAACTGTTAATGAAGTGACGTCACACGAGTCAGTTAGTGCGAGTAAAGTTTAAACATTCGAACTTCACTCGCTCGGCCGAAAAAGCCAGCTAGTTTACTAACTTCGCCTATTACACGAGCTAGTTTACCGGCGACCAGCAAACCAGCGAGATTGTAGCGAGTAAACTAGCCATGTGTGTCATACCCGCTTGAGGATTTGAATCCATAAAATTTCAACATACATATGTACATATGTGAATATAAACGATTGCAGTCATTCGTATTTGAATTGCAGATTTTCGTTATGTAATATGTAGGAAATTTCTGACTTTACAAGCAATCATAATAAACCACACACACAAAGGTATCCATGGCAGTATTAACTGGTTAACCGCTAACCGTTAACCGATCGAGTTAATAAGAGTCACTTGTCCTATAATAGTATATACTTACATACCTACATTCATATATGGGGAACGAAACCTGTTCACGAGTTCACATACATTCATACACATTTTCCTTCGAAAAGAGCTGTCGCTTCTACTACTTGTGGAAAATTTTAATATCGTTTTCCACCCTCTTTCACTCTTCAATTTTTCAAGATAATGATATAAAACACCCACACGCACACATATAGGTACACACTCAATGAACTCGTATAATGATGTGCTTGTCATCTCGCGCTTCTGACAGGATATTCCCCTTTACGCAACTTCGCACCATATTTTTCCCCTCATCCGCCCACCATCGCTCTCACACCCCCCCAAACGAAAGATGTTCAAAGAGATGTCGACATACAAAGAGCGTCAAACCTTAAATATCTATGACCCTTTTCGAACAATCGATTCGGTCTTTTGATCCCCGACCTGGATTCCTGGCAATTCGAAATTTATGAGCCGCAACGTTAAACTAAGTTTCGTGAGATGTTCGAAAATCCAAGCATTACACCTCAGGTACATATGTATATACAGGGTAGCGCAGAGCCAATTGATACATTTGAAAATGCTCTTAGCTCTCAGGTAGTGGGGGTTTGGGGATGTGTCTACATGCCAAACAAGATACGATGATTACTAAATCCAGATCAGACATCTACTGTCAGAATTTTCCAGTTTTATCACATTAAAAAAATCGCAGTGTGTGGCCGCTACTCACTATAGAGGTAAAACTCCTTTGCATATTAAAGCAAGTGCAATGTACAAGAAGGAACACAGATGTGAATGTGAAAGAATTGTTTACACAAATGTGGTTTTAAACGCCCACACAATGACACACTGTTCTCACCTCTTAAG
The DNA here is from genome assembly GCA_022651745.1 of Parapsyche elsis. Lineage (NCBI taxonomy): Eukaryota > Metazoa > Arthropoda > Insecta > Trichoptera > Hydropsychidae > Parapsyche > Parapsyche elsis. The sequence continues at coordinate 3,390,749 of JAGVSN010000016.1, forward strand.
AGTTTGTGGAAATGACAAACGAGGTGAGCATCTCTTCTAAACTTTAAAGTTTTATATCCCAGTGCTCTCAGAACAAAAGCACTGGGATAGAGAAAGGGATAATAACCATACTCTCTCATATACAGATATCTCAAAAATTTCCTCTGGATCCTTTCAATCTGTATAGAGTATGTAATGCAAATGGGACTCCAAATAATGGAACCAGATTCCAATATGCTGCGGACTAATGTGTTGAAAAGGAGGCATAATAAAAAAATATTAAAATAGAAAACCAATCTTTATAAACGTGGTGAAATAAAACATTCTTAAACAAACGCCAAATAACACGGGAAAAAAATGTGTAAAAAAAAAATATATTTTTGACTTTGAAAATTCGTTAGATAATTAATTATAAGTATTTAAAAGCAATAAAAAATTGCAATCAATAGGAAAAATATCTGACTATCGATTTCAATACTCACTTTGAGCACAGCAATACTATATTTTGAATTATACTCCGCAAAAGCCAAAAAAATGGATATTTTTTACATTTTTTAAATCGTGAATATCTCATATATGAGAGCATTTCAATAAAAATCATTATCGGATTCGAATTTATTGGATCAAACTTAGTAAAGATTAACTAATCTCCACTCTGGGTTTTAAAAAACGTAATTTTTTGTTGCTCAGTGTTATATTATGTGCTATGTTATGCATACATCTATCTAATGTTTCTAAGTTTTTATTGTGGTTTTAGGATACTACATATACATATACCAGTGTTCGGGAACCTTTTTCGAGCAAAAAGGAAAACCTTGCAAAATTGGTAAGTTTGGGAGTCACAATATATTATTTTCGAATTATGTATATATTCAAAAAAACTGCCAGATACGACGTATGGATGTGAAACTTGGATGCTAAATTCAAGAATGCTACGTAAGATCCGGTGCACACAGAGAAGCATGGTAGACCGAGTGGAATATGGGCTGATGAATTGAGAAGAATGTGTGGAGTCAAGCGGATCCCGATTGCCCAAGATAGACAGGAATGGAAGAGGATTGGAGAGGCCTTCATCCAGCAGTGGATGGTGAACGTCTCAAAATGATGATGTACATACATACATTGTGGAAATAGGATTCATTTTGATTTTGTGTAAATTGTGTGTCAACATTTTGTATTTCATGCAAAACGTTGGATGAGAGCGAGAGCCGCAGGTTTTCATACAAAGAGCCGCATGCGGCTCCGGAGCCGCCAGTTCCCGACCACTGCTATATACATATATGTATTGTTTTCCCTGCATGGCGATCTGGATTTATATCTGTAATGTCTTGCAGGACGTTTTTGTAAATAAATAAATAAATAAAATAAAATTTGAGAATACATACTATGTAAGTGGCAAACGATTAGAGATGGACTAATACCATAACGACTCTAAATCACCCTGTGAAATAAGTGAGTCAGAGATCGTCCGGATGCACCGGAACATCTTCAAATCATCACCATAGAGCAAAAAATTTGAATTAGAATAAACATTATGAATGTCATTGACAAAAATGAGGAAAATAATCTTTTTTAATTTTCTTTTTTTATCTTTATTTAATTGGCGTGAAGCCATATCAGTTGTGTCAGTTGACTCAGCGCTACTATATTATATTTAGACATGTGTCCTTTGCAGTTGTGGGGTGCTACTGGGTGTCTAATTAGTGGCATGGGATTCGACTAATTGGTGCATCATTTTGCTTTGACGATGACGTGACGATGTCCGCCCACGCGTAAGCTCTGTCCGCCCATCGGGCCGATAAGGGCGGGTCGAGCTTTGGCTTGCGAGCTTTCGAGAGAGATGCGGCGGGTCGCCAGGGACAGAACGGACTGTTTAATAGCACCACGTTAGGGTAATGGAGCGAAAATATGGAGGCTGTAATACGACGAGTCTATTCGCTATTTGCGTGATATGAAACGGTAATAAAATAAATAATACAAAAAAAATGGGCCCCAATCGATTTATATACGTGCAATTCGTTGAATAACTGCAATATGTATTTATTTATTTACAGATACACCCAACCATAACATGAGAGATTAACCAAATCGTCATGGTGGGTAAATTACAAAAATAATACACATACATATGTACATACAAGCATAAAAATATAGTAAAAACACAATGATGTAATATTACATACATATATAAAGTAACATAGTGAATTGTTACATACTAAAAATATACATATATCGATGGGTTAGTGCACAGATATTGTATGTACATACACATGTCCAGTTTGAGTTATCATACCATATCATTTTAAGAATTATATCATTGGAAATAGTGATATCCACAATTATTGTACTAGAAATAAGAACCATTCGGTTGTACATATGTAGGTAGAGTAAGGAAAACGAAGACAGTTGGTGGTGTTTTTCACAGGGGTGTATTAATGTATAATGTCAAGTCTTCTAAGACGATAGATCCATTCTTGCAAAGTGTGAGGAGACACCTCTAATATTATTCAAATTATATTATTATATTATTATTAGCTAATATTATATAAAATAAATAATAAATAAAAATAAATACACAAAACAAAAGTATTGTATGTCCAAATAGTATATTTGAGAAGATATTGCCTTATTCAAATATATAATATGTCCATTTGGTCCATATTTTTCATGCAAAAAAGATGTACATATGTCACTTACAATATTTTAACACAAAACTGGACATGCAATATATGTGCACTGGACATGCAATACATGCAATACCCATCGATATAGTAACATATGTATGTATGTATGTAGTGCAAAAGATACAAATTCTACATATATGTACATATATAAAATTATTTAACCCTTAATATTATTTATTTATTTTATTTTATTATAAAAACACCCACCATGACATAACAAATTAACCAAATCGCCATTGTGGGTAAATCACAGAAATAAACATAATATAACACAGTAAAAACATAATAATAATAATTCAAAATGTACACAAAATCATTTGACCTCATAGTATCTGCCCAATCAAGCAGCTGTAACTTTCAAAGAAAATATCAAACGAGACAGCTACCCGATTGAGCAAATTGATTGCTCTAGCCACCGGAGAAGATGACACCATATTGGTTCGTGCCTCAGGTGGATAGAAAAGTAAATGCGAATGCAAATGTTTCCTGGAATTATGTAATTGACTTGGTACCCACAATTTCATTTACCGTAGGATCTGAGGATCTTGTGCACCAGAACAATCAGCAACTTGTAGAAATGCTTCCCTAAATATATGTATGTACATATGTAGTTATCGCTTAGACTCCAACGAGTAGAAGCCCAGGGTACCACGTAGGAAAACAGTTGGGTACATCAAAGGATAGCGCCCAAATTCCATAGAAACTTTTTTTGGACTATTTGTAGCATTAATATATGGGTCCTATCATTAGGACTCCATATAACAGAAGAAAATTCCAAAACTGTTTGCACTAGTGATTCATAAAGAATCCTTAGTACTACATATAACACATTGAACTCACCCTTAAAATGAAACCCAGAATTTTTTTTTATCAGCAGATATACAATTTTAAAAGATAAAACAAGTGATTTTATTTTAAGCTATTTTATGTACATATTATATATACATATGTATATTTCAACATTTTTTAAGCTCTAACTTTTAAAGTTTTAAAATTTGTGGTTAAAAATATGGAAAATTAGGATATCATGCCCGTTGACCACAAGTTGTACTTTATTTCGTTTTTCGGATGAATAAACTACATATACATACATATGAATGTATGATGAACATTTCGTTGATCCGCTTAACTCAAATCCTCAAAGCCCACAATAAGTGATTTTCCTCAGTCAAACAAATATTAATTAATTGCATGTTCGCCTTAAATCAAATGAGATTTAATCAGAGCCTATTATTGGATGAGAAGACTATTCGTTCCTTTGTGCTCAGCAAATCTTCAAACGGTTCGAGCATAAAAGCTTTTTTGAATATCGATACGAAAATATGTTGTGTTTGAGAATTTCGGTTTAATTGTTTGCCTTGAACGAAATGTGTTCTTCGCTTCCGAGTACGGTTGGAACTTTCCGGAAAGTATCTTTGGAGAGCTTTCGTCACCTTCGAAGGCGAAACCTCTCAGTTCAAGTATACAAAGATACAAAGAATCTCCCAGTATATGATTCTTTGGGCCTGTAACTTTTTGTCAGTCGAGGTAAATATTTGCAAAAAGGATCTAAAACGTGTAGGTCTGACATTTTTTTCGTTTTGAAATGTCAACCAAAAATATATTATATTCAGGTTTCACGAGTGAAATATATTTATTTTGAACCACAACAATCGATGTTTGACGAATTCTTTCACATTCAATGAAATGTGTAGATACAATAAGTATTTTCAAGTACAATTCCACGGTAAAATTTTATATGAACCATAGTGTATTGTTGTTTTTGAACAGTTTGTTTACACGTGAAAACAGAAGCCGTATGAATGTCAATATTATATTAAAATAATATTAATATCATGGAGAATTGAAAAAAAATGTTTATATTATGACTTTATACTTTTTTTGAATTTATTAAACGTAGTAAAAAAATCTCACTGATGCATACATTGGTTGAAGCGTATGCTAGAAATTAACAAACGCTCGTACGTTCGCAAAAAACTCGGTTAATTAAACGACACTTTTAATAAGCGCAGTTTCGCTTTATATTCGTTTTTTTTTTCGGCTTCATTTTTCGAGAAAAATCCTCACTTTGCGATATTTCACGTCGTAAAGCGTGGTTCAGGAAGTGCTGCGCGCGGGTTAAGTGGGCAAAACCGTGAAATGATTTAAGGCTTCGCGGCTAAGGTTATCTTTGTTCCGGGGAAAGTTGCAAACGAGTGAGAGAAAGCTTATTAATTTTTTAACGTGAAAATCCTTTGTCTCGCCCAGCCACCGTAACCAATTTTACGCTGTAAAAACACGACTGGATAACTGAGAAAATTCGCTTCCAAATTAAACCTGTGGCTGTTATTTGTCTAACTGTGCGTATTTGTTAATACTTTGCCGTAATTAATTTTTTTTTAATAATAAATGTTATAAAACTCAATTATTATACAAAAATTATATACTATTATATCGTACTTTTATATAAAAAGTCATTGTTGGGGAAATTTATCACTATAACTATTTAAAGTTTGAGTATTTTATGCAATGATTGATAAAAGCGTACATTACGGTTGTATCGAAGTTAAATATTCACATTGAAAAGCACGAAATGTACATATCTATTGTTATAGAGCAGCGGTCGGAAACCGGCGATTCCAGAGCCGCATGCGGCTCTTTGTATGAAAACCTGCGGCTCTCGCTTTTGTGTAATACACAAAATCTAAATGAATCCTATTTACATAGTTTCATGGCTATATGTACAAAGCTTTAAGATCGTTTTTCAGATTAAACTTTATAATACTGTCAGACATTAAGAAATATCATGACGATAACTCATTTTCTTAGAGCTATCCATTTTATAAATGAGCAACATTTAATTTGAAAATAATAACTCCCAACTCCCAAACTTTATCAATTTTGCAAGGTTTTCCCTAATATGGCTCTTAGCTCGAAAAAGGTTCCCGACCACTGTTATACCGTTATAGAGTATTCCCAATTGACTTTTATCGGAAATACTTTCTGGAAACGATTTTCCCCGCATGGCAGTCTGTAACATTTTCCTTTAACAATGAAATTCTATGTACATATTTTTTTTCAATATATTAATTGAGTTGCTTGGTTATTGACGATAGATAATGTATGGTGGAATTTTCAATATGAAAATTTCTTTCTCTTATGAAAGAGTGATTTAATTTTAAAGCGATTTTCCTTTTTTTAATTCGATCGTAAAATTTAACTAGGAAAATACCAAAATTCGGCAAAGTAGGCCACACTTTGCGACGGATTTGAAATTTTAATTGCACTCGCGGGACACTCCATTACCAATTCAAATTTGATTTTGAGCAAAAACAGTCCCATCAATCTTGCAATGCGTAGCAGAGAGATTCGCGAGAGTTACGAAAGGTCCTGGCGGCAATTTTTTTTTCCATTTCGGCATACAATTTATCTATATACTATAATAATAAAGATTTTCACGCGCGCGGCAAAAGCGAGCGAGAAAATCTGTGTGTATATAATATACATATTTTTCCCAGTTTGACGGTTCAATTTTAAGGTTTGCTCCGTTTCCGCCTTTCGGAGTTTTCCTTTTGCGTTAACTTCGGCCGCGTTCGGTGTGCTTGTTAACTGCTTTAGTCATTATTTACCGGCAACTTTGTTGTTGCGAGAGTCCAAAATTTTAAAGAGGTTCTCCCCCTCTCAAGCTGTATTTAGATAAATGATTTTTTTGGCGCCAAAGTAGTCTCGACATTTGTTTTAATAAGAAAGAAAAGGGAACGCTTATTTGTATCCATTACGTTTCGCATTAAAAATATATCTACGCAATACATTATACATTCTTTTGAATATTCTATTTATATCATTTGATCATTTTTGACCAATTAATTTAATATTGGTGGAGATTTATTGTCGCCGTGTTAACGTTTCATTCCGATCAAAATTAATAAATGATCCTCTTGGGTGCTATTTTCATTTCAACGTAAAAAGAGATTAATGATCATTTGAAATTTTCACGTTTAATTTATTATCTTTATTTCGTCAATAAAATATCACATTTACGAAGAAAAGAATAATAAAGCGAATAATTTGTCGTATCTACAGGCTTGTAAAAGTGTAATATAGCTGTAGGGACATAAAATTCTCAGAAATGTTTCTATTACAACATATAACTAATGAAATATAATATAATGTTAACGACATGAATTATGTTAATGTTAAAGGATGTTAATTACATGAAAGGTAAATATTAGTGTCGTTTGGCTATTGATTCAAATTACACAAAAAATTAAATTAGCTTCTTTGTTTGAAACAGGAAAGAATTATGATGATAACGGCCATTTACTTCCACAATATAAACTATTTTTTTTGCAAGGAGTAATGTACGCCTCGTATTTTCCCAAAACAATAAAAAATACCACTTTCAAACAATGGCTCTAATATTAGTAATGAATATGAAGACATTGTGATAATTTCCACTTCGGGGTATTTGAATGCACTTAAGAGCTTAAAGATAATTTAAATGTCACTCAACGGACTTGAAATTGATAAAAGCCAGTTATTAATTAAGGAGTGGTTTGGAATTTACCGATTTTCCCCAATCCCCAAGTTATTGGATATAGATTATATACAATCCATCTATCTAGCTATCTATGTATCTATGTATCTACTCGAATATTATACATTTGTTCAGGTGAAACTCGCATATCTTTGGTAAAGTCACGTGACCTTTCAAATATTAATATTTCAACGGCGTCATGCCGCCAGCATTATTGTGTCAAACAACGCTGCTATTTCTTAAAAACACAACAATCTTATTCGCAAGGTCTCGGAAACCATACAAAAGAGCTACCCAACCACTCACTTACCTACTAGAATTTCACTGAAAGAAATTCCCGTGGGTTGCTGTTACTGTGTCGATTTTTTTCATTCCCACTGAGACCTTTTGACTCAAATTGCGAACGTGAAAGCCGAACGTGTTGAGTTTCCTTTTTTTTTTTCAACTCAACTATGGCGTAGTTTTTTAATGTTTGTATGTAATTTAATTATTGTAATAATCAATATTTTTTAGTGTAAACTGTGTATACTATATTCCTTATTGAAATCAACTCGCAGCTTTACAGATGGATAGATGATGAAGTTCTATGGAATAGTAATGAGTATACGAAGCTTTACATTGAGTATTTCGTACTGACATTTATATCCTAAAAAAATATATATTATCTTGTATTATGTGTAGTATGTAAGTGAAAGTCTTTGAAGGTTTTTTATTTCCTTATATAGCATATCGATCAGATGTTTGTTTTCACAGTTAAGTTATATTTCGTGTGTTTAACGAACGAATATGAAGTTTATAAAATCAGCATATTTTATTACAAAGAACTTCTAAATTTGAAAAAAAAACAACGTGGTTGCAACGTGGTTTTTGAATATACTGAATACTAAAAAATACTCATTTTTCTGTATTGAACTTGATGGTTTGCTTTATAATAAAATATAAAAATTACTGAAAAATTGTTGAAAGCATTAATGTAATATTTGTGCGCATTTTTCCCACTTTCCAGATTAAGTTTTCTTCGTCGGAAGATGGAAAAGTTTTCTTGTTAGAACTTCACCGCAATCGAAATTGGAAAATTCTTGTTTTGTTTATTTTAAGAAAAAAATTTCTTATCAATTAACGTGAAAACAGTACCATTGGGATTATTTTTTAATACATTATTAGTATCAACAAAATTGCAAGTATCTACCACAAAGAGCTGATTAAACTTTTCAAGTGTCATTTTGTAATACATACTCAGTCTTAATCTTGTCTTTATAAGATGGCGAATACTTGCAAACCTACTTTTAAAATCCACTCGACCGGTTCAAGCACAAACTTTACCGATTCATTTCAAAAAGTCACTCTTCTAGTTGGCAAAAAAAAAATAGCTAAGAAGAATGCGACATATTGATAGTGTATTCAAGCTATTACATTGAGCAACAAAAAAAATACCCAGAGCGGAGATTGGTCAATCTTTACTAAGTTTGACCCACTAAATTCGAATCCAATAATGATTTTTGTTGATATGCTCTCGTTTATGAGATATTCGCGATTTAAAAAATGTCCATTTTTTGGCTTTTGCGGTCTATATCTCAAAATATAGTATCGCTGTGCTCAAAGTGAGTATTGAAATCAATAGTCAGATATTTTTCCTATTGGTTGTGATTTTTTATTGGTTTAAAATACTTAAAATGAATTATCTAGCGAATTTTTAAAGTCAAATAATTTAGATTACGGTGTTAGGTGTGTGCGATTTAGCAACGTTTCAATGTTTCAATTAACCCTTAACAGGCTCAAACTGGTGATCCGATTTGACCGAAATAATGGTTTCAATTACGCGGCCGGTTAGCAGTTTCGGGCAATGTCAAGTGTCCTCGAATAATTGAAGGACTCAAAGCCGGATTATCGGTAATTTCGATTCGGCGAATTTGTGCGTGTGTACCGGATTAAAAGGGATTGTCCCATTTTTTTTTTCGTAGGGGATGATTTACGGACACACCCCTGTCGAGAGATTGTGAAGAGAAAAGTGGTGGGTGAGAAAATTGAAACGAAGGCTTTTAATTTATTTAAGGTTGAAAGGCGAGCCACTGTGGAAAATTCAGGCATCCCACGTGAAAAACGACCACCGATTTTCCACCTCAGCAAACCTAAACTATTCGCAGACATTCCCACTCATTCGTTTTTACAATAAATTTTTCATTAGTTAAGTAAAGTACTTCGTCCATTTGAAAGAGTATTTAGTTTAGATAATTATTTTTTTATGTAACGTTTTCATTAATCAATGAATGTGATGAAAAAGCTACAAACCGACTAAGAAGTTGGTTAAAGTGACTAAGAAGTTATACATACATAGTTAAAGTGTTTTATAGGTTTTTATGCTAACCTACATAATCTATGTATGTATATATAATTGAAATGGGAAAATGTAACAAAGAGAAAATGGTAGAAAAATATCTAGACCACCTTTGAGTGATTTTTTATGGTATTTTATCAGAATATAAGAAAATAAATAAAGAAAGATTTTTGTTATAGAAATTCAATTTTTATAGTGTAAACATTCCCAAATCATACAGATTATAAAGTTTAGTTACAGTTATTTGGCCATAATAAAAAAAGATTAATTTATTAACTACAACTACAAGTTCAATAATATTTGTATGAAATTAATGTTTGGTTAAGCAGCATATATTTTTCTCTCTGAATATTTCAAAAGATTCAATTTTGTTTTATTGAAAAAAAATTAATATTATGTACATATGTATTTAGCCCGTTGAATATCCACGGGGCGTTCTCATCACCCGCACTGAAAAATAATATTAAATTTAATAGTTTTTATAGTTGTTGCATAGATGGCGCGTTATAATACAACAACGTAACAATTTAGCAAAGTCGCGAGCCTGTTGATAATTTATATTGTCAAATTGCAGCAGGCCCGTCATCGCCTCCCTTGGATGATAGTGTTAGTACAACCTCATTCCAACCTGGTGATCACGGGTTCAAATCCCACTCGCGCGCGAATTTACCTCGGTGAGCGTTATCAGCAGACAGACAGACGGACATACAGATAGACAGACAGACAGACAGACGGACAGGTGGATTTCGGCTATTATATATACATACATATATATATATGTACCAATATATAAAATAATTTAGTAAGAAAAAAAAAACGTAAGAGATTTTATCTGGCGACGGATATGCAATCCGGATACCAAACTTAGACAAAACGATATCGGTTTTATTTCAGTTGGTGTTTTTGATGTAGACCTCAGTATTACATCAACTAACGTGCTTGTACGTCATTCCACTGTCTGCTACGTTTTGAAAAAATAGTTGATGTATTTTTGAAAAAAAAAAAAAAAAATAGTTTATCATGGTTTTTATAATAATTTACGGCAATAACTAAAACGCAATGTGTGTTTTATTATAAATAAGTTATCACACACAGACACAGACACACAGCCATACAGACATTTTCCAGAAATCATGAAAACGTGACCAGGGGATGATACCTGATACAAATCAGTCAATATCTCGAGGTCGAATTTTACCACGATCACAATACTTTATCCGATTGGGATAAAGTAATAAAGTAAAAACGTACATGTTGCTTTTGTTTTTTTTTACGTGGTTAAGTGGTAATAGTTTAGTAATAAAATTAACATAATACAAAGAGTGTGTATTTAAATATCGATAAACAATTTAATCGATGAATTATTCACTGGCAAAAATACAACATCTTGCTTCTTATTTATTGTATACTCGATTTCGAGCGCAAGCTGTTTTTTTTTTGATGTTTTGTTAAAGTGAAATATAAGTAGATATCCTCTTGGGAAGGATATCTATATACTCTTCAGTGGTTTACCATTGCCTTGTGGAAGGGAGGTGGGGAGAGAAGGAACGTACAATGTTTTGGTCGTGTCAATTTTGTGGAATCGTCTCACAATTAAGCTGGATTAATTGGCAAATTTTAACAGGAGACGACCTATCAGGATTTAGTTATATTTATTTTTTTAGATACATATTTATTTTTTTATTTACAATTCAATGCTAATGACGATATTTAAGGTCAATAACTGGCTCGAAAACCTATCGACATACCTTCGCTCAAGACATCAATGTTTTAACCACTGAGCTAACGTCAGGCTATTCCATTCTCAATCATTCTAGAAGACAGTTTTAAACTATCTTCATATTTGGTTTTTATCATCAACAGTGGCGTAGCGACCGCGCCTGCAGACCCCGCAATGCGGGGGGGCGCAAAGACTTGAGGGGCGCCGCGAAGCGGGACGCATTTTTCACTAATTTTTACTTTATCCCAGTTGGATAAACTATTGTGATCGTACAAAAATTCCATTTTGAGATTTTGACTGATTAGTATCAGGTATCATTCCCTGATCACGTTTTCATGATTTCTGGAAAATGTCTGTATGACTGTGTCTTTGTGTCTGTAAACCTGTGTACCTGTGTGTAGAATCGCTAACAACTCAAAAACCGTTTATCGTATTACACTAAAACTTCATATTTATATGTTTTTTGCCGGCCATTACAATCCATAAGGCTTTCAAAAATGTCCGTCAACGGTCAACCCTCGGAAAGTCACCTAATTTTTGTGTTATCTTTGAAAGTTTTTTCCAGAAAAACTATGATACATATTAAGCTGAAATTTTGCATATGTAGTTATGTATGTGTACAACCCTCAAAATAATGTAATTTTTTTCCAACCGGAAGTAGTACTTTTACTATTGGTTTTTGGTGTTTTTAACCTTTTCTCCGAAACTATCGAGTCTATCGTGCTGAAATTTCATTTCTATTATTAGAACAAGATTTATTTATAGATATTAGAACAAGATTTATTTGTTTCGGCCTTTTACATATTTGGTATCTTCATAATATTGTAATATCATAACCCTAAAGCAATACCTTGTTACGAAAAATTAAATCTGTCAACCGGAATTTGGTTTTTTTTGCTTGTAGAAAAATCGAAAATTCTGTTACCACGGAATATTTCCGAATCTACTTAGCTGATCAAGTTGAAATTTCATATCTATAGTTTTCACATAAGGCGTAAGAGTTGATAAGGTTTTGATCAAAATCCGTCCATCAGAAGTGGTAGTTTACTCTTGCATGATTTTTTTTTTTTTTATTTTTTCCGGCCTTTAATATATTTTGAATCTTCACAATATTATAAAATTAGAATTCTTATACCAATGGTGAGTTTAAAAAACTCATCAAAATCGGTATGGTAGAAGTGACGGTTTATCGTGTTTCAGTATTTTTTATATATATGGATAAAGTCATGGGTTGACCACACCCGAATTTTTTAACTTGTTCTGTCGTGTTTTTGACTTTTCAAGTTCCAAAAAATTTTCAACCTATTTGCATCTCGTTTTATTTTATTTAACGAAATAATATAAGTGTTTACCAATGTGAAGTCCAGGAGTAAAAATTTTTCTACCTAATAAAGGTATGTAATATTATTTTGAAAATAATATATATGTAGGGGGGGGCGCCTGGAATTCACGCTACGCCACTGATCATCAATGTAGTGCTATTACTATTATGTTATTCGTTTCAAATCTTATGCTGCGTACACACCGATGAACCGAACAGCGAACGATGAAGGGATGCTATTGTGTAGACGTTCATAAATCATCGGACTTTATTATGTGGAGCGGTTCACCCAATAACAATTCGCCTTCGCGCTTCGTCGTTCGCTGTTCGGTTCGTCGGTGTGTACGCAGCATTAGGAGATACAAAACACATATCATTTTTTTATTATCCACCGAGCATAGGCAAAAGTGCGAACATTTTGTAATTATTTATTATTATTGTTACATCTATGTAAATACATATGTATGTAGATATACTCTGCTGAGCTATAATTTTGAACTATCGGTTTGGACATTTTCACATATAGTAACCTCGTTTGATTCTTCCTTAGCCGTTGGAACGTTTTCTTCAATTCGACTATGTCATACTTCATTATTATCCTTCTTTGTCTCCGGTCCAAATACATATTAGTTTGCGTATATTGTCGAATGGGATTTCGACAAATACGTACAACACCACTGATATCAGATAAGTCGACGTGATAGTCCACAAGAGCAAACTCGACTGTAATACACAAAAATTAAAAATACAGACACTTTGATTATTCGTACTGAAATACGAGTATACTCACTACATTGTAAAACGTCAATTCGAAAGGATGATTCAACGATCCGATTTCAATCCTTTGAAAAATTGTGTGCACTAAATACGCGCAATAGCTCAACTTGGATGCGATTCTGAAACCGTTCCATTCAACGACACCTCGTGTGATATCTATAACAAATTAAATAAATAGTATTAGAAACGAATTTTACTGTTCAATTAATGAAAATGAAAGTAACGGAGCTTACTGTCGCATTTATGAAAAACTCCCAACATAAAGCTCGTTATTAAGATCGCAAAAATGAATTTGTGCAACGACGCGTAAATGGCGGCAATCAACGGATTGTGAACGTAGTCTTCGTTGTAAAAAAATACGCCACTGAATAGTACACATACCATCAGTGGACATACAAAGTGAAACCACGTGCGAATCCACTGAAAATGTGAAAAAAACAAATATTTCTATATAATTTAGCGTAAGCGTCTGCCTGCCTGGGTCGTTGCGGTCACGCTAGCATTGTCAACATAAAAAACAAGCCACTATCTGTAAAATCTGGTTCTAGTCGACAACCTGACTTTATGGCTTTACACCTATTCAATCAACGGCACACTATACAATTGTTCCACGTACTGTCATTTGGGTTATGGGCTGTACTGTTATTGTACAAAAACCCACGCACGTGACCACGATTACGTTTCTTAAATTGAAATGGAGCAGGTATGTACAATTAAAGATTGAGAGAGACTGCATGGGCCTTTTTAGAACCAAGATTTAGTTTGCTTCATGCAGTAATGGTTCTAATTATTTATCGATGATTTATACTGATTGCGTTTTGTACAATATGGAGATTTCAAACTTTGTCTGCAACATTGATACATACATACATACATATATGTATGTATATACGAATTGTTGACGAAAAAGTAGGAAATTTTACAGGTTATAAAGCGTATATTTTATGTTCTTATATAAAAAAATCGATGGCAATTCTATGTATGCTATTACATACATATGTACGAGAGAATTGCATCGGAATGCTTAATACCTTTATTTTAGCTAATGAGATATCATTTTTTTCCAAATAGTAGTACAAATATCCACTTATTAGGCCAACTGTATAGGCAGCGATGTTTCCGGGAATCGCAATGTATACGTGATTAAAAGTTGGATTGTCCGACAGATGTGTTCTCAAGGATCTGAAAATATGAATAAGTACCATTAAAGCAAACTAATCAAACTAACTAAAGCGCAAATTCAATATAATATGTATATCCTTAACCTCAAATGGACAGTATTGATTTGAACTTACTTACGGTTATAAGCTATAAATTTAATTAAAATAACAGCATATTTAAATTAAACTCACTCAGGTCCGACAATGGAATTCGGGAAATAGCTATTTTTATATGTTAGTACACCGGGAATGAGAATAGCAATAGCAGTTAAAAATCCGAACAATAAACGAGTAATTGAAGGAAATTTCCATATAATCATCATCACTAATGTTCCAAAACAAAAAAATTGAGTTTCCGCTGCCAAATACCTAAAGAAATATATTACAATGTTTTACTTTATGTTTAACAATTAAATAATGCTTCAAATGTGCAGTATACCGTGTTACAAGTAAACAGGTTTGATCGTCGTAGACGTAATTATTTATGTACAATAAATTTGTCCACCATAATTGACATCAGCATCATCGACTACTAAATGCTGCCACAATGGTCCAGAGCCGAAATTGTCATAAATTGTACATAAAAAACCAATCATCAGTGCATAAACTGGTGTTAATCTACGGAACATATTAAATTACATTTTAAATTCAAATTAATTTCTCATTAGAATTTTGTGACTCATTGATTTTATTCACCGTAGCCATCGATCAAGTATAAACCTAAAATATGTCCAAATACTAGTAATAGGATGTTTTTCTGCACGAATGAGAAAGTTATAAGCCATTAAGAAACTTGCCATGCAAAAGAATGTTTGAACGACTATGTTGATGTTGGTTGTTAGGTACAATCCAGAAATGTGATAAGCCTGAAAATTGTATAAAAAATTTTAACTTCATATTTTAAATGAAGAATAATTAATTTTGAATAACTCACCTTTTCTACAGTAATACTGTTTTCTAAAAATCCAAAAGTATCGTCAAAGGTGAATGTATATCACAATAAGCATAGAGAGAAAGCGCATTCCTCCGATCGCATTAAAGGATGCTTTCTTTTTTTCAGAATTCGTGTCAGTTGTCGAGTGCGACACTAATTTTTTTCAATTTGATACGATACATAATGAAACAAGAAGTCTACTAGCTGAAACAATTACCGTTATTTGTGGATAGTTTTTAAATTTTAACTAGAATCTTATGTAAGAAATAAAGTCGTACGATTATTAACTCCTTTTTTATAGTCCACATATGATAAGCAGTGCTGGCACCATTTGCAATCAATATGGTCAAAACTATTACAATATAAAACCAGTCAAAGCTGTCCAGTGGTTTTGTATGTTCTTTATGCTCGCAGTATTTAACAGAAACGTCTCCTTCAAGCTCATACAATTTTTTTTAATTCTACGTTAGTGCATTCTGTGAGAACTTTCTTCAACAATTTCTTATCATGTCTTAAATGCGGAGAATTTTCTTCAGAGACATTACACTTTTTAGTGACACAGATGCCTTTATGCAGGATATCATGTCTGTAGTGTTTCAGCGAATTTGCACTGAAGTTCTAAAATTTAATACATGTGAATACCTACTGTTAATTAAACACAGTATCATTATTCAATGCCCATCAGGTGGTTATCATTTATGTATTTTTGTATATAAGTATGTATATAGTGTATTTACATATCAAAGCGTATATACCTATACATATGTACATATGTAGATGACCAACTCGCACTACGCGCTCGAATCTATTATAAAGGCGGGACCGCACTAGGCGGAACTGCACTGCGCGACACGGCGCGACAAAAATATGGTTTGAATGAAATTGTATGAGATACAATTTCATGTCACACTTATTTCTAAATGATTTTATAAAAAAAAGTTTGTTACATGTTGTAATTTACATATATGTATATAAATCACAAAAAAAGGGTTTTGTTTCGTGATTCTACTGAAAATTTGTATAATTTGTTCAGTTAAGTAATATCAGTTCATACAACTTGGTGCCTTTTGTACATCACAATGTACATACTGTATTTTCCAAAATTGATATTTAAAAAAAAAAAAACGACCTTAATTCCTTATTATCTAATTAATAGAAATCCACCAAAAAAACTTTTTGAAACTCGATATTAAAAAGTCGGGTCTGTAGAGGTTAATGAACATATTATTGGAAAACTTGTTTTTTTAGAAACTTTTTTTAGAAAAACTTTAAAATTTTTAAAATAAAAATTACTTTTATTTCATCCCAGAGATCAGAAGGCTTTGTCGTTATCAGTTGAATGTCAACGACACAATACAATCCACCTGATCTAAGCAAACAGTCACTATAGTCATCGAGCGTGAACAGTTTGGGCATTTTATTATATTCCAATTCTGAAAATTATTATAAACGATTAACTATTTTATTTACTTTGATTGTCTATAAATTTTTAATTTTACGATTTTTTCCACAGATACACAACACAAATAAATTTTATATTTATATAAATTACCATAACACAACATCAATTTTAGAATATTCATATTACTTAGGATTATTAAAAAATGGATGAATACGTGTACCATCAATAGCTTCTGAACCACAGGTCTGCAATAAATCCAATAAGATTAGAGTAGCTATGGCACTGACGATGCATTTGAATTTCGATCGTTGCATTTTTCCAGGGATGAGTTTTATGTACGTGTAGAGTGTGTGCCAGCCCTGAACTATATCACAAGACTGACGCAAACAAGTGTACGCACAAAAATGAATCCTCTAGCCACACATAATACCCATATATTTAATCTAGAAGTTTAAAAAAAAAAAAAAACCGTGAAAGTATTAATTCTAGCAAAAAAATAATCAGAGAAATCAAACAAAAAATTTGATAAAAATAATCAAGAGTCCAATTTATTACATTTTTACTTAATTCATATACATATGTACATATGTATGTAAATTATGTACTTTGTATCATATAGTATTAGGACCGTGCCAAAATTCGAACTCGAGATTTTGACTTATTTTGTGATTTCTGGAAAATGTCTGTTGTGTCTGTGTGTTAGGCGGATTTGTGTAGAATCGCTATAACTCGTATTTAAGAAATATATCGTATTTATAAGTTTGGTGCCGGCCATAATAATCCATAAGGTTTCTAAAAAATTTTGTCAACCGGAAGTGATACTTCCCCTTGTATCTCATTTTGACTTTTCTTTGAGATTTTATTCTTCCAAAACTATCACATGAATTTAAGTGAAATTTTGTGTATGTAGTATGCAACGTTCCCTCTAAGATGAAAGCTAGGCTGAGAAGGGCAAATCAACAAATGTGCGGAAAACTTTCTACCCCTATACAAACTTCAGTATGTCATATTTGAATATGTGTTATAAAATTAAGCATTTTCTTCTGCTATTTTACATATGTACATATGTAAATCATCTGTTATAAATTTAAGGATTTTTTTATGCTATTCTAAATTGATAAAATTATTATTAATAATTCATTCCTATTATTATGTACATACTATGTACATATGTATGTATGTACATCCATATACATATACAAATAATGATTTCAGAAAAAAATGGTTTATTTGAAAAAATGCTTATTACCTACATACATACATACATACATGTGTATGTATGTATGTACATCTTTAAACGCATAAGAATCATTGATTGAAAAAAAAATGATATAATTGGTTTACAAAAATATGCATAATATGAAAATTTTATAAACATTAAAAAATAATTGTAAACAACAAAATATGTTTATTTTTTGACTTAAAATAAAATCTAGCTCATATCAATGAAATAATAACATATTGAACTCAAAGTGTCAGTCCTTTATAACGGTAGGTACATATAATTTATAAATTTTATAGTTTTTCACGCCGTTCTTTCAGATTAATTCAAATTTTGTATACTACATCTAGGTCAATCTGTTTTTCTATTAATATATATGATTTGATTCTCATTAAATTCAGTGTTTAATCTTTAATTTATTGCGTGATTTAGATTTGATGGCATTCATCAAACTACATAAATCCACGTTCACAATCGGCACAATTTAAATTATATGTACCGTTATAAAGGACTGACACTTTGAGTTTAATATGTTATTATTTCATTGATAAGAGCCAGAAGTTATTTTAAGTCAAAAAATAAACGCATCTTGTTGTTTACAATTATTTTTTAATATTTGTAATATTTTAATATTATGAAGGTATTATCTTTGTAAACCAATTATGTATGTATGTGTATTTAGATTTTTCCATTCAATGATTTCTATGCGTAAAAAAATGTATTAAGTTTTTGTTAAACAAACCATTTTTTTCTTAAATCATTATTTTTTGGGGAATATACATATGTATATGTAATTGCACTTTGGATTAGATAGTATTAACTTTGTACACAAAACTTTGAAAAAGATTGTTTTAACATACATACCTACATATGTAATACTACCGACTTTAGTTTGCACTTTGAATGGGATTATTTTAACATACTGACAACATTAAAACAAAATGTAAAATTACATTTGCTTCGTCGGAATGTCTTTCGGAATTGTATTTATCAATAAATTCAGTTAGATTGCTCAATGTATAAAATAAACAAGGGTGACGATTAACTTGACAGCAACAAGGAGAGGTTATGAACAACGATGCGCGATTTTATTTCAATGTGCGAACTATCCATTTTTTAGTGCGAACGTTTTTTCTTAAGTGCAATATATTTGTTATCAGTGGAAACTATTTGTTATAAGTGGAAACTATTTGTTATAAGTGGAAATAATTTGTTATACCTAAGTGGAAACTATTTGTTGTATATAAGTGTTAAAACCCTTTGAACTCGTATGTCGAGCATAGCTCGAAATTTACTTTGACTTCATTTTTGAGATGAAAACTGACTGAAACCACTATTTTTTTATTGCTAATTCAATTAACATATCTTGGAGAATATCTGGTCTAGTTTTGGAATTTTTGTTTCACGTCAGTGATTCTCAAACATTAGCTTTCCAAAAGCGTAATTTATTTTTGAGTAAAAATGGTTACTTGACAGTAGTGAAAAAAAATTATTTTTGTATTATTGATTCTCAAACATTCTCTTTATTTTAAAAAGCCTCTAAAATATCCCCGATGAAATTTTTCATCTCCAAATTTCATCAAAAGTGAAAATATATTATTTGAAAAAATTCGGGTGTGGCCAACCCATGACTTTATCCATATATTTGAGGAATACAAAGAGTAACGATATTAATTTTTTAAATACGTAAGTAAATAAAACGCATGCATACCACCATACAACCTACATACTACATACATTAGTCAACATTTCACGACCGGAAGTGGCAGTTTTTCCTATTTGAATATATGCCGAAGATCGTATTTTACATACGCGCGCGCACTCAACACAGTGATTTCATGATATTTATGTACGTACATATGTTGATTGGTGTGGTGGTGTGCATGCGTTTTATTTACTTACGTACTTAAAAAAATAATTTCGTTACTCTTTGTATTCTTCAAATATATGGATAAAGTCATGGGTTGGCCACACCCGAATTTTTTTGAGTTGATACTGTTTAGATTTAGGTGTGCGATATACGAGTATGATATTCAAAATATGCAGAATTCCAACATGAAATCTATAAATTGAATATTAAAAATATATACGTATGTATGTATTTACCAACTTTGCGTGGCTATTGTGTGATTCTTAACTTTTACAAGCTTCTACTTTATAGTTGACATTTGCAAGAACTTCTCAGAATGTATAAGGGAACATTAAAATATTCTTCGCTACGAGGATATGATAAACTAACTTTTGAAAACTGTATTCAACTTTTCAAAAAGAGCCCCAAGTCTTACAGAGTCATACATGGCCGTCTATAGGGTATCTTTAATATTTTGTACCGGAAAGTTTTCACGCACACAATATTCGATTTGTGTAAATTAGTACCTACGCGTATAATACTTTCATAATATATCGATATCAGTAGAAATAGTGAGATATCGATATGAATATGATAATAGTGAAATTCAAATGAAAATAAATTGAGGTTTACGACTTCTGATGCGTTGTCGTTAATGAAATTCCTTTTGTACATCGTCGTCGTTGGAAGCTTTAATTCAGGCGTTTTATAAAATTAGAAAGTGCATATTTTATGGGGTTGTAACACAAATTAAGCCGTGACACACACATACAAGTACAGCTTTCGCGTTCCGGAAACATATTGCCGCACTTTGCTTACGCTGCTGACACTTTTAATATAATAGAGAAAAGCTTCCGTTTTCGCAACACGTATAAATCACTGGACGAAAAGGATCCAGGTGCCTGTAATTCCTAAATCGTCTTGCACACACACGCACCTACATACATATGTATTATAGGTATACTCTACAATGTCAATAAAACTGTTCAAATTTTAAATTAAAATGTCGAGGGAAGGTATTTTTGAGCGATGCGCCGTACGTGACCGGAATGAGAATGTTTTATTTCGAAGCTGAAGATAAGGTACGAAAAAACTGAACAACTTCATAGATTTATACATCGAAAAAATTTAAAAACACTTGAAAATATGAGCTGTTAACAATGCCGTGTAATATTCATCGTATTGATAGAAGTTTATTGTTGAATGTTTGCAGGAATGTATTTATTTATGTAGGTTAACCGAACAAGTTCATTGATCCAATTACATGTTTGCTTGTGCGAGTTTGCAAGGAATCACCTAGAAACTGGCAGTCAATTCGATCAACAAATACTGACTGAAGATGTTCGATTTAGATTAAACAACTTCCGACTGATTGTTTACATATGTACATTAAGTACAACTTAAACAAAATAAATTTGATCCTCGCACTTTAAACTATTAATTAAATATGATTTTTTTCCGTTGAATACATCTGGAAAATACACACTTTGCAAATTCAATCAAGTCTAAATAAAAATACGAAAATTTTGCTGATGTTAGTCCGTAGTACGTTTACAAAGTTTTTAACGTTCCTCATAAGATAAAACGCTAGTACATAGATATCACGCAGTCCAGCAAAAACAGCGGTTTGCGCTTTTATCTAGCGGCAACTAATCGTATAAAGAGACAGTCGTTACCAAGTCAGAGATAAGCCAAGGCAAGAATTTAAGTTCTACGTCACGCCAAAGGGCTTTTTATGAGCCTTTAGTGGTGGCGCGAGCGCTCAAGACTCACTTGTTAAGAATCGGCTGCGAAAGCACGATCTGACAAACAAACAGCTTTACAAAAGCGTGGCTTTGTGACGTCAATACGTAAACAAGAATTTTTCCGCGGTACTACATGTATGTATATCGAAAACAAACATTTAAAGTACCGTTTTTAATTTCCAATTTCAGTAATAAATATTAAATACAGACTTTTATTATACCATCAATATAGCCCATATGTATTATGTTGTCAAGTTAAATAAAAAATTTTAAACGTGACATTCGAGAGAAAAAAGTATATTTATTGAATTAATCGACGCCGGGTAGCATTTAATTTATAGCCTCTGTCTTTTCCAATCAGTGACAAAACGTTAAAGCCCCTTTTCCATTATCGCGAATTTTCATGGGTACGCCTTTAATCCGAAAACATCCGTTCAATGTCTCGAGTTGTGACATTTTGTAAAATGTGTGTCGAACGGAAATGTTGATTTTCCATTTTAAATAATAGATACTTATTTTTAAATTTATTTATTTAAGATAGCTCAAATAGGTTATTACAAACAAACATTAACATAAAGCTAAAATTACTCGCACTTGTACAGAGGTACTGTTTTAAGGCTGCCAGAAATCTATCAATTTTATTTATATTTCTGAAAACTTCTGGCAGGCCATTATATTCAACAACACCCCCGTACAAGATATGTACTTCTCCTAGATCAACTTAATTTTAAATTCTTAGCTATTAACTTATTCTTAACCCTAGTATTACGACTCATAATACTAGGGTTAAGAAAGATTTATTTATGACTAATGGTAATAAATTCGGATCTAATTTAAAAATACATATATACTATTTATGCTCACATTTAACGTTTCATTTGCATTCATTCAATATACATAATATATATCTTATACTAGTTAATCTAGCGACATTTAAAATACTCCGCATAGCTCTATTTTGCAGTTTTTGCACCCTATCTTGTATAAAAGACATTTTACATTTTTCAATAAATTAGTACAATGAATTTTTTTAAAAAGAAATATAATTTATAAAAACGCACAAATCACGTATTCCTTTCTTTTTTCGATTTCATTGATGTAAC
This sequence comes from Parapsyche elsis, assembly GCA_022651745.1. Classification (NCBI taxonomy): domain Eukaryota; kingdom Metazoa; phylum Arthropoda; class Insecta; order Trichoptera; family Hydropsychidae; genus Parapsyche; species Parapsyche elsis. The sequence continues at coordinate 3,413,496 of JAGVSN010000016.1, forward strand.
AAATGTCCCAAATTTAAAATCCGTTTGTTTGCGAAACTTATTTGTCTCTGTGATGGAAATTTTACCAGTAATCCGTTTAACGGTTTCGGTAATACATTTAACCCGACCAGATGTTTATTTAACTGATTTTCTCTTTGTCTGTATGTGACATTTGCTAATCAGCAAAGTTACAGCGATTTTACAACAAATATAAATTAAATTTACGCCAAAACTATGTACATATGTAGCATATAATTTCGTATATGTGCATCAAATGTAGCATATTATATATTCAAATTTAATTCACTTAAATGTTGCATCTGAAGCGTTCTACATATTTACATATGTACGTACAAATGTATATGTATGTAGGTACAACAGTACAATAGTTTCACGGTTTAATTTAACTATAGTTCCAAATACAATGAGCGGTACACGAATAATGGTTACGTTTTGCATATAAACGGTAACTATGTATGTATGTACATACATTATAATGGTCAGATACGTTGATTAGAGCGTACGTGGGGTATTTTTCTTGTATTAAGTATGGCGGTAATTTCACGTTTTCACTAAAGCCTCGACTCGTTATTCAGAGGCGGTCGCTTGTGCGGTAAACGTTTCATCTGAAAAGGATGTAAAGGGTGTGTTTGCTAAAGCTCTAGACTTGTGCTTACCTCTTACTCTTTCTTTCTCTGAAGGAGAGCTTTTGTATAATATCAAAGATGGTTTGACTTCTCTAGACGTGTATTGCCCTCAAGTGGCGAGCTATACATAAGCCCGGGAACGTTATGCAACAAATTCCACGTCAGCAAAGGAAAACTTTACGCTCTTTGCAGTTTTAACTGTGGGTTCAGTTGTTCAGTTTTATATTTTTTTATCGAAGCCATAACAATCGAAAGGAAAATTCGAACATTCTGACATAGTGAATTTAATGTTTTTACCCCTATTCCGCACGGAAAATTTAACATCAACGTTTTATGGGTCCTTCGGGTGAGTGCGAGCAACAAATAAATATTTTCCATTAAATAAAGTCGTAGAAAAATGTAGATTTCGCGCTTTTATTGTATCTTAAAACTTGTACACGTGTCATGTTTTTACTGCATTCATATCATGCATTGAAGTAGTTATGTGAAATGAGGCAGTCCTGTGAATATTTTACGGTCGTTTTAGCATAACGAAGCTTCATATCAGGGAAACTTTAAGTCGTTGTGAACACTTAATCCCCTTTTCCGGTGGAAGCATTGCAATTAAACGTTTAAATTCTACTTTAGACCGTCAAGATTATGAAGCTTACGGAAACGTAACTTTATTCTAAATGAGCTCGGTATAAAACGAATGGAAAATTTACGCGCGCATACATCAAACACTAAATGTGAGTTGCGCGATATGAGGACTTGTGAATTTGGAACGTACAATTTACTATTAGGCAAACTTCCAAACGATTCAATCTAGACAAATTTAGCATTTCCGGTGCATGTGCAAGGTTCCAAGATGCACCTATGTATGTGTAATATACTTTACGGTGCTCATTCAAAGCTTAACGAAACGGAGTAATCACTCGTGTCGGGGAGATAAGTGCGGATTTTCGTCGTAAAACCGGCTTGTTTGTTCGGTTTTGCAACGGTTTCCGATAAACGCCTCTATTTTCAACGTTCGCCGGGGATTTTGCGAGTTTTTATTTCATTTAGCGTCGGTGCAACGTGAAAACCTGAAAAGATGATGGTTTTTCAGTTACACAGTATCGGGGAAATTTTTCACGAGATGGTGAAAATCTTATACCTGAATGCATTCAATAAAATAAAGTATTACATATGTCTTTCCTATGCGAAGGTAATTTATTGTGTATGGATCTTCTTCATTCTTCATAAATAATTAAATATTCCTATAAATTCAATCAAATTACCGTAACGTTTGATATAAAACAATTTGTGCTTTCTGTGTAAGAACGCTTAGGTCAACGAAGATTAAGCCATTGCGCTTTCAGTTATATAAACTTCACATAAAATTATATTAATTCACCGTATATTGTATGTACATAATTCACCACATAATTAATTCATTAGTTACGTTAACGCAAAGCTTTGCAGATTATTCCTAGCGGGCGCCATCTTCAATTGATATTATGTAGCACAGGGTTAATCAATTTATATAGGTATATGTATGTACATACATATGTATGTACATAGATAGATAATCTTTTAGGGCTATTATGTACAATCAATGCTAAATTAATTAGCAATCAATGCTGCACTTAAGTGTAATTACTCGTCCACTATGCGTAATATGCAGAATCTTGTCAATAGTCGTATATAGCAGGGGTTGCCAACTTGTTTGTTGTTGCGATCGATTATTTTTTAATTAAAAAAGTAATTGCGAGCTACCCGTGAGAATAATGTTTTTAATACCCTTTTTAAATACAAAAAAAAATTAGAAATAATTTTTGGACAAAATTTAAAGAATAAAACAAAAATTTGACACATAAAATTTTGAAATGGACATATACGTATTATGAAAAAAACCGATTCTCATAAGTATGTGGATCCAAAACAAGAATGGATAAATTTTTATATTTTTTAATATTTTTCCCAACTAATATCTTCTTCTAACGCCCAAGCCTTTATGAATAGATTGAATTGCAGCGTTGTAATTTCATTTTCCGGCATAGTTTTGTCCACATGGAAAATCTCCGGCTTTAAATGGAAATCTGGAAATTTATCATCTTTTTGACACAGAGCTATAAATCAATTAATGTGACCAATCGTTGATTTTGCACCATCCGTTTAAATTGATAATAGTTAAATAATTTCAACTCAGAAACGAAATTGTGAATCTTTAATAGTGGTTTTAACTTCATTTTTGTTTTTGAAATAATTATTTTTAATAAAAATTGTGAATACGGCCGCCATCAACCAAAAGTGGCTCAGCGATCGACCTGTTGGCCACTCCTGGTATATTGTACATATGTAGGTATGTAGATATGTATATGTACATTAAATTGTGAGTGTCAGTTACAATTTATAACAGAAGTTACAATTTATAACGCTCGTATATAGTGCGAAATTTTATTACTATTCAACGATTCCGCTGAATATGAGAGATATCAAAAATATGTTAATTTAATTAAAAGACAAACTTAAAGTACAGAGGGAGGGAGATAGTTTTCGCTCGAGACTATAACATAATAGTGCCGCATTTAGATGGAAATTATGAAGACTTGTACATATAAAGGTTCCCATTGTCTACTGCTAACGCGTTCGTGTGAAATTGTTTCATACGTTTTTAGAACGACTTCTGGAGATACGTACATACGTGGTGTATCTGTATGGTTTGTGCATTGTGTATGCATTTCCTTTTGCATACGACACTCCCTTTGTAGTCCCACTTCTCGGCTACCGTCTCAGATATTAATGTGTCGTCCTCCTACGTTTACTTTTGTTCCTTTCGCCTTTTGTGAATTTCATGAGAGATTTTGTCTTGTTATTGTCGACTACGACTTTGTTGCTCTTTACAACGGTGCATTCCTTTGTGCTTTGTTCAGGTTTTGTCGAAAAATCTATGCTATAATGACAGAAAGATTCGCTCCATGAAAACCTTTAAATCACGTGTGAAAGAAATCATTGATAAACAACTTGTTTATTTTATTAACGAGACTTGATTCTGTTCCGATTCCGATGAATATTATCATCATTTTCAGCCGTTAACCATCTACTGCCAGAGAAGGGTCTCTCCAATCCTCTTCCATTCCTGTCTGTCTTGAGCAATCTGCATCCAGTTGACTCCACACATTCATCTCAATTCATCAGTCCATCGTTTATTCGGTCTACCTTGCTTTCTTTCACATCCTCTCGGATAACATTCCAGTATTTCTCGCATCCGTCTGCCACTTTGGTCATGCTTCTTACCCATGTATTCCTCTTACGATCTCTTCTTGCTATACCGAGAATACATCTTTCTATGCTTCTCTGTGTGCATGGGATCTAACGTAGCATTCATGAATTTAGCATCCTCGTTTCACATTCATACGTCATAACTACGGTGACCATACGTCCTTTATTTAAGAGGACAGTCCTTTATTTCACTTCTCTGTCCTTTAGATTTTTTTTTTTTCTAAAATGACCATTTTGTCCTTTATTTTGTAAATTGAATATTGGCGCATATCACGCAGTGCAATAATTGCATAAGCACTAGTGTCGATTGTCTTCCGGTAGATATTAAAGTGATATTAGTAAAAATTTATTCACATACATCTACACAATCAGAGTGAAAAAATCAAAAGAATTTTTTGATGATGTACATATGTATGTACATATGTATGTAGATGTTCAATATAGAAAACTACTGACATGACAGACAAACGCAATGGGTAACTTTTATACCAGCTTTAGAGAGAATATTATAACTACTCAGGTCACTAAAATCGTACTTTTTGAAACTGGAAAAATGTCCCACGATTCTGAAAAACTTTTTTAATGATGTGTTTGCTGGGGCATGATTATTTTTTATTCACAGCCAAGCTTCAAAATTTCAACAATATAAAGTTAATTGAACGAAAAAATCAAGGGTTTTTAGATTTTGAAAAAATCCAATACATATTTAAGGATGCAACAAAATCGAGGAAAGCGTTTTGTTAGTTTCCAGTCACTGGAACTTAAATATAAATGACCGCGAACTATTTCATGAAATTTCGTGTATCAAAAGTTATATCACCAGTGTAAAGATCGAAGAATGACGACCGAATGACGAGTTTTGCCACCGTAGATGTTTTGAAATTTTTAAATATTTCACAGATAAACACGTATCTTTTAAAATACATTTTAAAAATCTCACTGGCCCCCACTGAACGAGTATTTTCATTAGTGAACCAGTGAAAAAAACCCAATTGAAAATCGAAACATTGGAAGTATGCATTTATACCAAACGCAAATTTGACATGAATTGTATACAGTTTTATGAATTCTTAAAACACAAACCTGAGCTATTAAAAAAAGTAAATTCTTGTGAAAAGTATCAAAATAATTTTTTTTAAGTAATAATATGATTGTTTAAAAAGCTCTGATTATATTTTATAATAAATATTATAAAGCGTTTTAGTTGTAGTGAAACAAAAAAACGCTACCTACTTATTTTTATTATGAAACAATTTCTGATTTGTCCTTTATTTTCTCCAAAAAAATATGGTCACCGTAGTCATAACAGGCAGTACGCATTGGTTGTATGTATGCCTTATTTTACAAGCACAGCGGAATTTTGGATTAAATGTTGCTTCTTACCCATGTATTTCTCTCACGATCTCTTCTTGCTATACCGAGCATACATCTTTCTATGCTTCTCTGTGTGTCCGATGAATATTGTACATAGTATAAATTGTCTGAATTAGTATAATAGTATTAAATTATGTATTTGTACATACATATGTATGTGTTGTAGACTTTCGGTTCATATTATAATTCACATTATTGTGCATCTGTAATAAACGGTTTTCTGATGTGATAAGGCATAATATAATGGGACTATTAAACAGGGATACAATAAGATTAATTGGTGATAAAGATATATGTAGATAATGTAATATACCGGTAATACAATGTTAAGTTAATTTTTGTAAATAATTTATATTAACTGCTTATTTTTGATGTGCGACAATTTATCGATTTGACTTGACTGTCATAACTTAAGCTTTGCTTTATAAATAAGCCCTATACAATCAAAGCTTTTGACGGCTAAACAATTTAATATCGACGTCGGCTAGAGTTTAAACCATAGAGAGAGATATATGGAACGGACGAAAGTACATAGTTTTGTCTCAACTATGTAGACTGGCCAAACAATTGACCCACACTGTAAATATTAATACTGTAAACTTTATTCATTACTGAATTTTCCATATTAACTTCCACTTTAATTCGCAGTAGCATTGTCGCGAAAATAATTCGGAAACGCCAAATTAATATATTTAACTTAATGTACGCATAAGTTATTAAGGATTTACCGTCGGGATTTATTAGCCGTTCTCACTTAACGGTTCACGCAAGCAGATTAATTATATAGTATACTTGTATTTATTCGACGCAAAGAACGAAATTGAGTCTCATAGTATAAATATTATTCGTAAATAGCAAAATGAGATATAGTTATGTAATTAATGAGTTTTATGTAAGCAACGCATCGTGCTCTTATATGTATTTGGGACTTTTCGTGGGTTGATTTTGTTTACGATTTCTGTGGATAGCATCAATCGCAAATTCGCAACACGTATAATATAAATCGATATATATGTTTGAGTATATTTATTTTTATTTTTCAATGCAAAAATGTTGAAATATTGCGTAGAACATCAAACGTCGTCAAAGTCAAGCCCGCAGTGCGGTGGTCGACGAAGTGGGTCATAACCGAATACGATTTACGGCCAGACGCGTCATCCAGTTAAATTTATTATACCGTGAAGTATAATATCCTTGTTGCCATAGTCAGGACTTCCCCCAGGATGAGCTTGATCTTTAACGACGGTGGAAGGAGCTTTCATATTACAGAATCCGTATAAAGCGAATGCTCACGCTTTGGTTATACATATTAATCTATAAAATACCTATACATTGAATGTAGAGGCATAGATATAATTAACAAATGTGCATGGTTCAAATTCAGCAGCAGCGTTGCATTTTCCGACAGTGCGTGAAATAAGTATTGGGAAAGTGCTTTCGATGGAAAAGCTCGCTGATATGAATTTTTTCCGTAACACGATTGCGCTCGAATAATTCGCCCAAGTTTTATGTAAACTCCTCGCACGTGAAATATAACGTTTGAAAGCGGGTATTTAAACCGTGCATAAAGGATTAACCCTTCGTTCGAAATGAAAAGGGATCAACCGTCGTTAATTAGGGGTAGGCTTTATTAGGGACGAGTCGTGTAAAAAAACAAACGTTCAAATCGCGAACGAACAAAATGGTATCCACGTTTCGGTTGGGAATTTTCCAATAAAAATACCGCGTTTATATATTGTACATATATATATATATATTTTTTTAGTAGTTCAGGAGAGACTAAGGTAACGTAATGAATTTATCATCTTTGTATAGTGTTTATATTTATTTATTTTGGTATGTTGCCTTAAGACTTGAGGTTTACCTAGTTTATCTTACGACCTTATTGACCTTTCCGTCTGTCTCCAACGGAAAGGTCAATAGACTATATTCGTTAGGGGGGGGAGGGGGAGGGGGTGGCCTCATATGAGGGTCTCGAGGAGAAATAAGTTGCAGGTGTTTCTTTAAGACGGCATATATATACAAACATATATCTTATAACCAATTTGCCGAAATGCTTCATAACATTATTTTTATTATTGTATAACATTATTATTATTGTATAACATTATTTTATTACAATTGTTAATGTATGTAAGTACACATTTTTATTCAAAACAACTCATATTACTCAAATGAAACAGTATATAATATGTACCTATAAAAATAACCGTATATTTACATACACACATTGGTGGACGGTAACTTTTTTCATATGCATACATATGTACATATGTATGTATATTATGTAAAATATTGAAATATTTTAAGTACTATACCAAAGACGATGAGTATGTAATACGAAAATGCATTCCCATTAGATAAATTAGTTTTTTTTTCCGAATAATAACTTATGCGAAATTTCAGAATACATACACATGTACATACATACATATGTATGTACATCAAGTTGTGCCATATAAAGTAAATAAACGTGGCTCCGTATTATATGTATATTATACCTTCGTACGCACATATGTAGGTATGTATGTACATAATTTATTGTAATTATTTTCAGCGTTAATTCGTTCATCCTAAAGAGAGTTTCGACGATGAATAATAATTTGCAATTTGCCTAATTGCTTCTATTTTATTAAAACGGAACAATGGGCCGATATTATGAGATCTGCATAAATAACAAGGGATAAATAAAACAAAACGTTCGAGCCATTTCCCCCTCGGCGAGCGTCGCTTTCCTTTTCGGCACGATTGACGAATTAAGAAATGGGATCACGATTATTATTTTTATTAATACAATCCGTATAATACGCTATTTACGATGTAAAAATAGCACAGCATCACAACTTGTGAGCCGGCGATTGAAATTGAAGGCGGCGAGTCAAAGGTCGCGCGTATCAATTACGTTTTATTTGTTGAAAGCTCGCTGTGTAATCGAGATGTTCGTTTTATCGACGAGATGTGAACGGAATATCGAAGAATGAAATTCATAGTAAATAAAGGTCGCTATTTACGCGGAAATTCAATCGAACTATTCCGAGCCGAGTCTACTCGACTCGCTAAAACATTGTGTGTTTTTGTTTGTTTTGTATGCGTAAGCTCGGTGGGATGGCTTGTGGCTTTCCTAACAAGCTTCGAATGGCATCTAGCAAAACAGACCATAGCGCAAACTTTGCCTCGAAATAGTGGCTTTCTTATCTGATAATATAAACTACATTATATGTTTGGGTATACAAGTATTTCACGAGTATTATAAAGGGGCTGAATGTATGTAATACGACTATAAACAATATTTATTTATTTATTTCACGGGTTATTAGCCCAAAATATATATTTACATATGTATACATACATACATATTTTATTAGACACTAAGAAAAATTAAAAGCATTAGAAATAATAACAAAAATAGCACTAGAATTTCCATTTTTTTAAGTTTAATTGTAAACTGCACTGGGCTGATGTTGAAAATGTCAACAACAAATTATTATTTTTATTTATTTTATATAATACTAGCTGACCCGGCATGCGTTGCAATGCCCGATACCGTTCCCGTTCCAGATCCCGATCCCGTTGCCGTTCGCGTTCCCGTTTCCGTTCCCGATCCCGTTGCCGATGCCGATCCCGTTCCCGTTCCCGTTCCCGTTCCCGTTCCCGGTCCCGTTCCCGGTCCCGATACCGTTCCCGTTCCCGTTCCTAGTACGTTATCTGACGCGTGAGCAGGCCCGTTCCTGTTCCCGTTCCCGTTTTTCCCCGATTCCAGATCCCGGTCCCGTTCCCGATCCTGATCCCGTTCCCGATCCCGTTCCCATTCCCGTTCCTAGTACGTTATCTGACGCGTGAGCAGGCCCATTCCCGTTCCCGTTCCCGTTTTATCCCGATTTTTCACAGGAACCATCCCCGGTATGATCACAATAATTCCTGAAAGTTTCATCGCGATCGGTTGAGTGGTTTAGGAGCCGTTCCCGTTTCCGTTCCCGATCCCGTTCCCGTTTCTAGTACGTTATCTGACGCGTGAGCAGGCCCGTTCCCGTTCCCGTTTTTTCCCGATTTTTTTTCACAGGAACCATCCCCGGCATGATCACAATAAGTCCTGAAAGTTTCATCGCGATCAGTTGAGTGGTTTAGGAGCCTATAAGAGACAGACAAACAAACAAACAAACAGACAGACAGACAGACATTGATTTTTATATATATAGATAGCTAATTTAACTTACATCTATTACATATTTATAACAACTACATAAATCTATTACACATTATACACAATACTTATAAATACATAACTACTATCTCTCACAGAGGTGTCTACTTTGCAAGAATGCATCTATGGTCTTAGAAGACTTCACATTATACATTAATACACCCCTATGAAAAACGCCACCAGCTGTCTTTGTTTTCCTTACTCTACCTACAACTAATTGGTTCTTATTTCTTGTACAATAACTATGGATATCACTATTTCTAATGATATAATTTGGCAATAACTTATAAACAAAAGACAATGTGCTTAACTTTAAACAATTTCTAATACCCATCCCAATTCATCTAACATACGTCTAATACTTTTTTGCCTACCAACATTCAAAATACCTCTTATAGCTCTATTTTGTAACCTTTGCATTTTATCTAAATCTTGGCCACTGAACATATTCAGTGGCACAATAAACCAGGTTATTGACAACGAATTCAACAGCTTGATAGCAGTAGCCACTGGATTGGACCCCATAAGCACTGTTCTGCACCCCGGCACCACAAAAAGCTCGTGACCCCGTGCACGACAATATATGTAAGTCCGGAGTGTATAGTTGGAGGCACTCCAGTATTTCCCCGTTGAACATATGTCCATTAATAATCACAAACACGTGTTTCAACAGGGATGCTCGCCTCCTCCACCCCAAAGACCTCATGCCAGTCATACCTATAACGAATTTTGTTGGGAAGAGAAAAAGGGTAGTAGCCGTACATCCTTTTATGTACATATGTAACGGGCAAATTTGTTATCTACCCTTTCCAACATATCAATGTACGACTGTTCATGAGCAAACCAAATTATTGAGTGGTATTCCAGTTTAGATAAAACTATCGAATAATAAAGTATCTATACCAGAATGTTTTGAGCAGTTTTTTTCCCATACACGTGCTATTTTATGATCATCACCGATACGAAGAAACGATTGTTTGTTTCTTACGAGTGAATTTCTCATTTATTCTGTGGGAAAATAGGTGTTGAAATGAATCTGTGTGCCGTATCGGAAACGCCTCGAGTATCGCTCGAAAGTCGCTCTCGCACCTACGTCGGTATGTCCTGGAAAGCCTTTCACCGGAAATTGTTCCCTACGAGCAGGAAACAATTCAGACGTGACGCGAAAAGGAAGAAACACTTACCGTTCGAGTGCAGTTCACAGTGTGTGATCACTTTACTACGTATAGAGATACATTTATGGAATGTCACCGTGTTAGCTCTCCAGCTTCCCAGTATGTACGTCTAATGATTTGACGTAATAAGCCTTGTTTATATACTGCATTCGCATCGAAAATACAATGTACGAACTTACGAAATACAATATCTGATGTTAAATCGGTCACCGCTGCGGATTCGTATTCGTATTGCGTAGAAACGGACGGAAAATAGCACGGTTGGTATGGTGGGGAGTTGTATCGCATAGCCGCAGGTGGCGCTGCCTACACCACGACGGATTCCCTACCGGAAAACAGCGCGAAAACGCAACGGAATTCGTTGAACACAATTTTTTCGGCGATTCGCTCGATTTCGATGACGTTTGTGGAAAATTTAGAGTGACAGAAATCAGACAATTTTGTCAACAGTCAGCCGATCTTTGATGACACACCGTTATAAATTACATTCAACAATTAAAATTATTTAACTAATCTATCTATGTATATACATATGTATATAAAATGAATGTCTGTTTGTCTCTTATAGGCTCCTAAACCGCTCAACCGATCGCGATGAAACTTTCAGGACTTATTGTGATCATGCCGGGTATGGTTTCTGTGAAAAAATATCGAAAAAAAACGAGAACGGGAACGGGAACGGGCCAGCTCACGCGTCAGATAACGTACTAGGAACGGGAACGGGAACGGGATCGGGAACGGACCTGCTCACGTGTCAGGAAACGTACTAAGAACGGGAACGGGATCGGGAACGGGATCGGGAACGGAAACGGGAACGGCTCCTAAACCACTCAACCGATCGCGATGAAACTTTCAGGACTTATTGTGATCATGCCGGGGATGGTTCCTGTGAAAAAATATCGGGAAAAAACGAGAACGGGAACGGGCCTGCTCACGCGTCAGATAACGTACTAGGAACGGGAACGGGATCGGAATCTGGAACAGGAACGGGACCGGGCATTGCAACGCATGCCGGGTCAGCTAGTCATATACATATATGCTCCCAACATAACAGCTTCGTAACAGGAGTCTATGTCAGAATCGTGAGTGAAATACAAACGTTCCGAAAGCGTGGTAACAGATGGTAGTTTGATAGGTTATGTCAGAGTGACAGATACCGGCGCTTGCGAAGGTAGGTAGAGTGCGGACTATCGGGCCAGTGTGTGCGATACAATTGACAGGCTTGCGAAATTCGCGCGGTTTTCCTACACGGATTTCATACGGACTTCGCAGCGGTGTGCGGGCGCCTTAAGCGACGAAATTGACTACAATTACTGGGATATGTACGTTTTCGGCTCAAATAATTGATTATGTTAGGATTATTATTCTAGTATTAAATTCAAAGGTAGATAGCACAAACATTCGAAATTAACATTGTTCGGTCGTTGTTGTTTCAACACAACTGGGTTTGAATTATTAAAGCGGCTCGTCGAGCTTTCCCACGCGTTTCTAGCAATTTTCACGCAATTAATACGAGTTTTCGCATTAGGTCGCACGCCGTTAGTGACGTCATTAGGCCCAGTGGCGTCATCTAGCGTGAAAGCGCTCAACTTTGGCATGGGCGCTCATTTGAAAGCTTGATTAATAGCTGAAAAGATAATTTACAAAAAAAAAAAAACAGCACTCGCTAATTACATTATGTACTCCTTTGGGAACGATTGTTTTTTTTTTTTCCGAACGAATAAAAGTGTCTACGAGAACTTTTTTGCGGTTTATTATATAATTTTTCCCTTGTTTATAAGCCCTGGTGTATGTACACGGGGTGATTTGCTGCTTACGCTACACATTGTTATGCCGGCTCTTCACATTCGCGCGAATGTTCGCCAACCGGTGGCCTTAGGTCACGTCGTCGAATGTTGACGAGCATTTACATGGAAGTGACTGAATTTGTGACACTGAATGTGGAGGGGAGAGGTCCGCCATCTTGCTTTGTTCGCATTTTAGCATTATTTCAGTGCGTTGACCTAAACGCGAACATGCGCGAGCGACATACTACACATGTACGCTCGCGATTGCTCGTCAGCGCTCGCCGAATGTAAAGTGCCTGCATTAGAAGTGAAATTGGAGATATTATTAAACATAGCCAATGTACCAACTTACATTTAAAATCACTTTTTATAATACATATGTATGTATGTATGTACGACAAGCCGTGAAGCAACCTGTATAGACGCATTATATGTATAATATGTACTTGAGCGTGTATGGGTGTTTTTACGCTGAAATCCATAAAGATGGGGTGTGTGGATTAGGACGAGATAGAATGGAATAAAAGATGATTGACGGAAATGACCTGATAAGGTTTCAAAGAACCGCCATGAGTGTTCGCGAACATAATCGAAAACAGATTATTAAATAAAACCAATCTTGGATGTACGTGTGTGCCAGATACAAAATTGAATTTCAGCTCAATTTTCTACAAAAGCTTTCAAAAGACCAAATATTACATGTCATCATCATCATTTTTTTTTCAGCCGTTCACCATCCACTGCTGGATGAAGGCCTCTCCAATCCTTCTCAATTCATCACCCCGTCGTCCACTCGGTCCACCTTGCTTTCTTTCACATCCTCTCGGATACCATTCCAGTATTTCTCGCGTCAATCTGCCATCCATTCTTCTCGCTACGTGTCCACCAACTATTTCACACGTTCTGCTATATCTCCACTTTGGTTACGCTTCTTACCCATGTATTCCTCTTACGATCTCTTCTTGTTATACCAAGCATACATCTTCCCATGCTTCTCTGTGTGCACTGAATCTTACGTAACATTCTTAAATTCAGCATTGACATTTCACATGCATACGTCATAACTGACAGTACGCATTGGTCGTATGCCTTATTTTTTAAGCATAGCGGAATGTTCAATTTAAAAGCTACGTTCATTCTTCCAAAAGCGCTCCATCCTAGTTTTATTTCATCTTCTTTACATCCAGTCATATTCACCAATTCTCCTAGATATAAATAACTATCAACTATCTTTACAATATGATTATCTACTGTGACTACGTAAATATAACCTTTTCAACCTTGAACACTATATGTATGTATGTATGTATAGCGCTACAAAGCTACAAGCCAAAAGTTGTTTAGCTTCTTCGAATATACTAACCAGAGTGCAAAAATGTATATTATACGTATCTATACCGGTTCAATGTGTATGTATGTATATACCGGCCTAGTTATTGAGACAGTTCAAAGACAATAAACGGCTATTTAAGTTTATTCGCCTTAATACAAGAAATAAAGGCCTTTCGATCTTTTAAAGGAGAAGTCTCGCGACGACAACGACAGAAAATAAAAAAAAATACCTTTCTTTGCACGTAAACGGGGTTATTCGTTTAAAGGGATAATTTATCGTGGTGGCACACAGGGTGGGTTTGGTGAATGAGGAGAGAAAGGGGGTAGGAGGTTGAATTTTAAGATACGAGCTGGTAATTTGTCACCTATTGGTAGGCTTCGCTGCGGCAAATTGACTCTTACACCGCAGCGGTAATTACCCGCATAAATTTACATCAATTAATCCCGATTTTGTGCAATAATTCGATCGAAAGCGGCTGAATTATCATCGATATTCAAAAATTCATTTATAACACGTAGACATAATTTATTGCTGAACTATACACATTTATTTGTACGTAGGAAACGATTAATTGTATATTTGGCTAATTAAAAATAAAAGTTTAAATCATATTTAAGCTAACAAACGACACAATCGGTGAATACACATCGAACGGTAAACAATCATCTCTATACAATAATATTTCACCATACAATCGGATGTGATTGTATCAACTAAAATAATTTCCTATGCTAATCGTATTCAATTAGTATTCAGAAATTAACATAATGAATAAATTGAACATTTTATTATCTAAATGGCGCAATTATTGTATGTATCTTGCAATAATTATAAGAATATTACACTCACGGGAATTGCTATTGAATTCGCCGTGTGTATCTATGTTGATGTATATATTTTATCTCCAAGTATATACGCATAATATTTATTGTACAGTTAAGACGATACTAAAAGCATTTTGTATAATAAGTTATGCGCTATATCGCTTAAAGTGTGATTCACTCGACGCATTATATAATACTTTGCTCATAGATGGGATCTGAAAATTCCACTCGAATCTCAAGTAAGTATATCTATCGTTGAAAAGCTTGATTACATTTTGTAAGCGTCTATTATTAAATTCCGGTTATTTATAAAGCTTCCCGGTAGCTAAAACTCAGAAGCATGTCAATTTTAAAACACTCCATACGTTTCATATAGGTAATATGAAAAGTTTATTTTTAAAATAGCAATATACATATAGTCGATTATGACATAATACGCTATTTTTAGACCATACTGTAGTTCTGTTTTATGTACATATGTGTATCTAAATGGGCTAAAAGCTTTTGTTATTAATAGCACAATAGTGGTAAATACATAAAGCGCTAATTTTAAATTAAAATTGATTACAATATATTGTGGGTCAACAAAATAAGGTTCATTTTGACCTATCAGCAAATTGATACAATGTTTTACATGCAATGTAGAGATATTCCCTATTGGAAGGAATCTGGGCTGAGATAGCTGAGCAACCGAACGTGGAAAGTCTATTATGAGAAATTCATTCAATAATCGATAGTACCAGTCTGCAAAACTATTTTCTTAGCAGTATCTATCGTGTAATATCGTAAGATTGCTATGGGGATACAAGTTGTACTGTGCTGTAAATATGGTAAAATTAAATTCAAGTTTGCAACAATGTAGAAATCTTTTATAGATTATACATTTCATATTATCTTCCTTTGTATACATCGAAAATTTTAGTAATATCACTAAAATATAAAGTATGTCCTTGTTTTCGATGAATTATTAACGACTGTTTATATTTATTTAGCGAGAAGAATGAAACTAGGATGGAGCGCTTTTGGAAGAATGAACATGGTTTTTAAATCCAACATTCCACAATGCTTAAAAAAGGAGGCATACGACCTATGCGTACTGCCAGCTATGACGTATGGATGTGAAACGTGGATCTTGAATTCAAGAATGTTACGTAAGATTCAGTGCACACAGAGAACCATGGGAAGATGTATGCTTGGTTTTTTAAGAAGAGATCGCAAGAGGAATGCGTGGGTGAAAAGCGTGACTAAAGTGGCAGATATAGCGGAACGTGTGAAAATGTTGAAGTGGAAGTGAAAACGAGTGGACGATTAGCTGATGAATTGAGAAATATGTGTGGAGTCAAGTGGATGTAGCTCGCTCAAGACATACAGGAATGGAAGAGGAATGGAGAGTCCTACATCCAGCAGTGGATGGTGAACGGCTGAAAATGACGATGATGATATTTATTTGTTCACTTTAAACGAAATTGTCTCTGCTTAATATTACTACACATATACGGGAACGCTCAGCTTATTTTTAGTAGGAATATAGTTGAAATGTTTATCCCAAATATTAATATTTCGATTTTCTGTACATATTATGTTAATAGTTTCCGGAAAATCACAGGCATAAACATCAACTGTTTATATACTACATATAACTATACCAAATAGATTAACAGAATTAAGCAACGAAAGTATGAAATTAGGCTTAAAATGAATTTTAATAAAACTAAAATTATGTTTAATGAATTTTGCACGCAATGCGTAGTCACAGTAGATAATCATATTGTGCGAGATAGTTGATAGTTATTTACACCTAGGACAATTGGTGAATAAGACTGGATGTAAAGAAGATGAAATAAAACTAGGATGAAGCGCTTTTGGAAAAATGAACATAGTTTTTAAATCCAACATTGCGCTATGCTTAAAAAATAAGGCATACGACCAATGCGTACTGTCAGTTATGACGTATGGATGTGAAACTTGGATGCTAAATTCAAAAATGCTACGCAAGATCCAGTACACACAGATAAGCATGGAACGATGTATGCTTGATATAAGAAGAATAGATCGTAAGAGGAATACATGGGTCAGAAGTACGACCAAAGTGGCAGATATAGCGGACCGTGTGAAATAGTTGAAGTGGACACATAGCGAGAAGAATGGATGTCAGATGTACGCGAGAAATACTGGAATGGTATCCGACAGGATGTGATAAAATGCAAGGTAGACCGAGTGGAATATGGGCTGATGAATTGAGAAGAATGTGTGTAGTCGAGTGGATGCAGATTGCTCAAGACAGACATTAATGAAAGAGATCCAGCAGTGGATGGTGAACGGCTAAAAATGATATATTACTAGTGTAAGCCCGTTGAATATCAACGTATGTTTGCGTGGGTGAGTATATATGTATTTAATAGTTGTTGCATAGATGGCGCGTTATAATACAACACGTAACAAATTATCAAAGTCGCGAACACTTAAAGAATTAATATTTGAATTATTAAATTTCGTCATCGCCTCCGTTTGAATGATAGTGTTAGCACGATTCATGTCAACCTGGTGATACCGGGTTCAAATCCCACTCACGCGACGTTCTAGTTTTTTTTAATCATTTACCTAGGCGAGCGTTATCAACAGACATAGAGACGGATTTCGGCTATTATATATACATATAATTTATTTATTTATTTTATATAATAATAGCTAATTAGCTAATTTAACTTACATCTATTACATATTTATAGCAACTACAGAAATCAATTACACATTATACACTATACTTATATGTACATAACTACTATCTCTCACAGAGGTGTCTCCTCACACTTTTCAAGAATGTATCTATTGTCTTAGAAGACTTGACGCACTCCGGGAGGGCATTATACATTAATACACCCCTGTGAAAAACACCACCAGCTTTCTTTGTTTTCCTTACTCTACCTACAACTAATTGGTTCTTATAGGTATTTCTAGTACAATAACTATGGATATCACTATTTCTAATGATATAATTCTTAAAATGTAATCTAAATCTACTATATAAAAACCAATGTCTGTCTGTTTGTTTGTCTCTTATAGGCTCCTAAACCACTCAACCGATCGCGATGAAACTTTCAGGACTTATTGTGATCATGCCGGGGATGGTTCCTGTGAACGGGAAAAAATCGGGAAAAAACGGGAACGGGCCTGCTCACGCGTCAGATAACGTACTAGGAACGGGAACGGGATCGGGAACGGGATCGAGACTGGGATCGTGAACAGGAACAGGATCTGGAATGGGAACGGGAACAGGATCGGGAATGGGCCTGCTCACGCGTCAGATAACGTACTAGGAACGGGAACGGGAACGGGATCGGGACCGGGATCGGAAACGGGATCTGGAACGGGAACGGGAACGGATCGGGAACGGCCTGCTCACGCGTCAGATAACGTACTAGGAACGGGAACGGGAACGGGATCGGGCATTGCAACGCATGCCGGGTCAGCTAGTTCTTAATATAATTCTTAAATTAATATTGAAACAGTGAAAATTGAGTAAATTTTCAGATGTCACACACATGAAGCGAGTTTTCCGAGATCGAATTCGTATTTGGAGAAAAATTTTCAGTCGCATTTTCCGGCGTGCGTGTGCAGCCGCGTTAGCGCGCAACCGGAAACGACACTCACGCCGGAAAATTGTCCAAAATCCAGTTCGGTCCTGGATTCCTTGCGAATGGTTACTACTACGACTGTGGTGGTGAAACGTGTTGTGCACATCTGCACTAGCACGCAATCGCAGATCGCAGCCTCCAGCCAGTTCGGCGCGGAGCTTCGCCGAAGCGCCAGGCGTCGCCGTGGTCACGCAAGTACGACATCAAAAACGGACGTGTTGTATTCAAAATCGTAAACGACACATTGCACAATATATTATAATCAGTGAACGAGTGTAATCGCACTAAGTTACAGTTGTTTTGGCGATTGTTTTTGTGCACTTTCGGGCGAAGCCAAACACAATGCAAACCACGCTGCAGAACTTCAAGGCGATGCACTTTACGGTAATTTACAATATATTGACTGTTTTTTTTAATACATTTATATACATTACACGTGTGTTTGTTAGAGGAATAGTTTTCACTGTGAAATTATTGTTGATAATTTTTATTCCGAGCACGTTTTCCTTTGACGGGGTTGCGTATAAATTTTCCGCAAGACAGTTTTGAAATAGTGGTTATGAGATGTTTCCTGCGAGCAAAATGTAACTTAATGCTCCTGCGGACTCGTAACTTTAAATATACGGTCACACTATCGTACACAGAGCTTCCCAATCTGCGTACGGCAGACAAAGGTGTTCCCCCGTGTATAAACATCCGATAAATCATGACTGAATAACGCTATACTTTCACCATTATAATACACGTGTAATAAAACATTCCGTCGCAAAGCGACATATAATGAAAGTCGTATTTTCAAATTTAAACTAAAAAATAATTTAAATTTCACGAAAAAAGTGGCGCCACTCTATGCGCACGAGGCTTTCCTTTGAATATTTATAATACGGAAACTGTTGTACATTTTTAATTAAGAAAAGTTAAGAGTGAATTTCAGCCAAGGGTAATGTTTTGTATTCAACGTATGAACGACCTTTTCTTTAATGTTTGAAGTTAAAATAAAATGTGAGTTACAATTTTTCATTTGGAAATTTTTGAGATTTGAATGGATATTTTTATCAGTGTTCATTAGTGTTTTTGATTCACCACCATTTTTTTTTTTCATTAGAGCACAAAGCCAAGCCGCTATATACAGAAATTGTAAATGTTGATATTATGAATGCTGAAAGGATCATAAAAGCGACTTCAAAGCGCAAGCTAAATATTTATTTGTTTAAAATAAAAAAGGTGACTTCTGGTATTTGGTATCGCTTTGTGTGTTCGAATGTCCAAGTGAGCGTTACCTTTTAATTTAATTTAACAGTTTATATTTATAAATCTTATAACAGATATGTGTAATAAAATGCATGTACATATGTATGTATATATTGAAGGTATTATTTTCGTATCGGATCCGGATAAGGGAAACGAAAACGCAGGTGATATCACACTACGCATACAAACTCGTACACACAAAGGGATAAACCGTAATCGGAAAACATTCGAAAATTCAACCAAATACTGCTTACACTTGTTTTTTTTGCAACCTCGATTTTCTCTTTCTTGGGTCCATTTTATAAGTGTCTTTCTCGGGGGGGTCCAGTGGACACTTTCGCGTGCAAAATTGAATTTCTGTGTTAAGCCTCCTACACACATGTGCTTCCATTAACGTTTCGGATTCGACATTAGCCTCCCCGAATCCCGCATTAGACCCCACGATTTTGATCGTCCGGGATTAACACAGTGTGTAATTTTTGGGACGAAACCATCTGGTTTCGCAATCCCGGTGTAATGTCACATCGACGACACGTGAATTTGCACTTAAATATTACGACTCGGTGACCATTGGCGTTGATTTCGACGATTATTATCACAGTAAGTGTTGCTTATTTCGATGACGGTTTTATAAGCAGTAGCAGAGTATGCAGACGATCCAAAGATAGCAAGATTATATATTAGACATTTCGAATTGGGTGCAATGTATGTGAAATGATTAGTTGTTGGACGTCGATGCCAAATATAACATACAAAATGATCAAAGAGAATTAGATTGGTTGAATGTGAACGATACTTTGAGGATTTGTATTTAAGTTAGATAAAAATATGTTACCATCATATTTTAGTAAATTTATTATGAGAGAAATGGATGTATGTGAATATAATTTAAGGAATAAAAATAATTTAATTACAAAAAATGTTAGAGTAAATAGAAATAGGAGAAGCATCTTGTACAGAGGTGTTTTGGAATATAATAGACTGCCCCGGATGGAATTAAAAGTTCCAAAACTATTGATAAATTCCTAGCAGTCTTAAAAAACATCTCTGTATAGGTGCTTAGTTAAGGATTATGTAATTAGCTTTTAGCTACTATATTATATAAATAAAATAAAATACATATTCTAAAGAGCTACAGGAAACAAAAGTAAAATCACACTTTTTATTTGCAAAATTGCCCTTAATGACTAAACGATCATTCATAATAAATTGGATGAGTTTGCTGTCACTTTTTATTTAGTTATTTGATTGTACGCTATGTAAAAAGTCACAAAATTGAATAATGGCTATTTCTGAAACACTTTTTATTCGATTTTTCTCTCTCCAAAGAACCTCTCCTATCACTCCTTACAACGTGTACCATCAACCATGAATAATTCTATGCCTATATGACTTGTTTATTCAATATTTTTTCCTCGTGTCCCTCTTCATGGATACCTATGTATATTAAATTTGTTTTCCTTATAAAAACATGTACATGTAGCATTTCTATTGCTTATATTATTTATACAGTAAATAGTATTCATTGCTGGTTGAATTTATGAATTAGATTAGATAAAAAGGAGATTTATGAACATACATATCTGTTCTCTGCAAACATTATATTTATATTTCCTATAAATATGTATGTAATTCGAATGCAATTTGCTATTGTAGTCTATATGTTACCACACTGTATAAAATGCCTAATCATTTTATATTATGCATTTCTTGTGTCACCAAACTGGCCAGTTAATCCGGACTTTAAGCAGTTTTTTTTGTCAGATCTCTTTCAAAATTCGTGTTTTTTGTATTTCAATTTATGAAGCTTACCATTTTGGGCATTGTTCAAAATGCATAATCATTTCACGCTTTGTCTGTAACATTCATATATATGTAGGTACAAATCGTAATCCCTATATCAAACGATACGAGTTGTATGTATGTATGTATATGTACATATGTAGGTATGTATGTAGATTAGTTTATTAGTTACAATTCAAGCGAGCAAATACCACGCTGCCATTATTGCAGATGTCGCTGCACCTGCCTGTCGCTGTATTGCGAATTTCGAAATGCGAAATATTCTTAGCTAGATTGCATTTCAGCGGGAAAATCCGAAACAGGCATCGTAAAATACGAGGTCAATTTATTTTTCCCATGGAAAGGGATGGCATTAGGTCATCCGAGGACTCAAAGCTTCTAGGGGCCACTTCAAAACGGTTAAGGAGCTTAACAGTGCCTCCTTCAACAAACTCAGATTATTTCCACGTATCGTCGACAATGTACGTTATAAAATATACGTTATAGTGTCATTTTTTGGTTCATAAAAGACCCCGTAAAAGATAGGGAAAAATAATATACAGTTTCATATAAAACGATCTAATTTTTGGTTATGCCATTATAACACAAATGCAATGAAGTTTATCGTAATAACATACATGTTAATTTTCGCATTACGCGCGGATAATGATGACACATGATACTGTTTGTCAGACAAAATTATTTTCATGTGCTCGAACTCGGATATCAAACTACATATATTTAGTATGTACGTACATACATAAATATGTGTATATGACCATTTTTGGCACAATTTATTCATATTTTCAGACTTTGACATTGTTTTCGTATGCGCTTAAAATTTACCATTACAATGCGGCATCTTATGATTAATGACGTTTTCATATATTTTAACCAACCGTTAGATGCATTTAGTTGAAATTTTTACATATCGATGGGTTAGTGCACAGATATTGTATGTCCAGTTTAAAAAAAAATTGAGTTATCATACACAAAACGTCCATCTGCATCAAACCTTCATGTTTAAAAAGTATTGTATGTCAAAATAGTATATTTGAGAAGATATTGCCTTATTCAAATATATAATGTATGTCACTTACAATATTTTAAAACAAAACTGGACATACAATATCTGTGCACTAACCCATCGATATAATCCATAGTTTTCATGCGAAGTATCACAATCGATACAATTTTCAGAGTACAAGTCTATTATTATAATAAGACTAGACTTTTACTGTGTACTGATTTTTATATCGGATAATATTTTATTATAAATTTGTATCACATATTTATTATATAAAAAAGGTGCTGGGAGTTTCCTATTGTATAATATGATTTAGATAAAGCCGTGGATTGGCTACAGTGGATTTATTACTGTCAAATAAATCCTGAAAAATTGTATCCAAAGCAATATGCAGTTCAATAAAGTGAACCGTACACAGTATTGGCACGTAGCTCATGGAATATTCTGTGTACAAATTAGCCTCATCCATCATTCCGCAGCATCCAGTCAAGGGATGTATTCTCAATAGAGATGGCTTATACATATTACGAAACGGCTCATCCTCGTCACTCCGTGGCCGTTGAAGCTTCATAATAAGTTTAAACTACCCGACAAAAGATCTATCCGAATAGAAACTTGATAGTGGATAAACGGAGAGTTGTATCGTAGCCCTTTATACCTATAGATAGTAGCGCGCGGAGCTTTCATTCAAGCCTTTTTGAAATACACGTACACAAAAGCTCCGCACGCGAAATATAGCTACAAATATATGGGGCATATTGGTGTTTTCCTTTAGAAATATATCTTTATAAATTTGTGACGGATTTTACGTGTGCGCATTCGGTGAAAAGTTCGATTGAACGCGCGAAAGCGAACGTTTTACACACTGACAGTACCTACATACATATGTATGTAGTTGGTTTAAAAGCATCAAACATTTAAAATCTTCTGAAGTTGTAGATCAAACGCTTTATCGATTATTATGCTTTCGAAAATGTATTGAAAATTTATACTCGATTTAAAGCAGATATCTTAAAATTTCGACAAATAAAATCATTACGTGGTGAAAGTTTTTTTTTCGTTTAATGTTAAAAGTGTATAGATAAAAATTTAATTTATAGCGAGTATTTTTGAGCCAAAAATAATATTTATCCATATTGCTAGTAGTAGGTACGGTACGCTGAGCGTTCGATAAAAACGGTGTGGAATAATTTGGTTCATTGGCTATTTGTGTAGTTTATTTTTATTTTCTCCCTTCCTACACTTGGCGATGCTATTTATTTACGTCATATCATTCTTTCGCGAAAATGGACGAAAGCTTCCATCGTAAAGTAAACAGCAACGTTGATTTTAACTATCGAATATTCTCAATCTTGATGTATTTCTGTATGTACATATATATTGTATAAAATTTATTTAAACATATTATTTAGAAAAGCGTATGGAGGTAAAATAAATTCGCGATTAAATTTAAATATTGTGTTAGACAGCGGTTTGGTGAGTTCAAAAGCGAGTTTAATAATATTAGCGCAAAATTTTTTCTCAATTAAATGTTCAATTTCGCCGAATCCGCCCCAAGCCGTAAAGAATATGCTTTGCGTTATTAAATTTAAAAAGAATTTTACACGCGAAGTGGAAAGTTCCACGGTCGCGAATAAAAAGCTTCGAGAAATTTCTCATACTATGCGAGGGGATAAAAAAAAAAAATTTCAAACACACTTTGTATGAATTATAAGATTGCTATTTATCTTTTATATGACGTTTACGCGTGAAACATGTCCTCTTTTCGGGCCATTTAGTTAATCCTCCTCAAACGTACGAACACTAAAGTGTATTTTACGTACGCGGCTTTACGTCGTAGACGTGTAATTCGAATTTGGCACAACCTGCCAATCCTTTGGCCGAAGTTGAAAAAGGCTGAAAAAAATATATATTCAGACAACTTGATGAACAATCGAACGATTGTGCGCCTCGAGCCGAGCTTTAAGTTTTGTGGTGAAACTTCTATGCGAACATTTGAAGAGACACACATACATATACAATATACCCACGTACATAAGCAAACTCAACTTCCGGAAGCTTGGCTTATTCCGTTTCGACGGGGTCATAAAACCGAGAGAATTCTAAGCGAGAAGGGCCTCGGCATTCGGAAAACTTCAAAAGGTCATCTAACCGGGTGGCAAACTCATAATTTCTCTACTGTATGTGTTGAGTGTGTATGTGCGTGCATCCGTTATTTCATTACTAGGATGAGGAAGTCAAAATGAAGCTTGAAAGTTAGTTTTAATTTCGCTTTAGCTGTTTCGACTAATATGCGCACGGGAGCTTTCGCGTCGAATTAAAACGCGAGATGATTCGCTTAGTTAATTCTGAATGCATCTGCAACATGATTTGGTGTGTAGAGTTAGTCAATAGCTGACCCTAGCTAGTGCAAATTTGTAGCACTAACTAATGTGGTGATGACCCATTTAAACTAAGACAGATTGAGCGGAGCAGAAATTAAAAACGAATACACGAGATGTAGGTATGTATATGTACATATAAATAATAAAAAAAATCAGAATAAATTATTCTCCTCGATGGAATTTAAAATCATTAAATTAGTACGTTTAGATAAAATAAAAAAACTATTGAAATAGAAAACCAATCCTTATAAACGTGATGAAATAAAAAAACTGGCCAAATAAACGCATAAAAGCACGGAGAAAAAAATGTGTAAAAAATATATATTTTTGATAAGTATTTCAAAGCAATACAAAATTACAATCAATAGGAAAAATATTTGACTATTGATTTCAATACTCATTTTGAGCACAGAAATACTATATTTTATAGTTATAGAGCGCAAAAGCCAAAAAAATGGATATATTTTTACATTTTTAAAATCGCGAATATCTCATAAACTAGAGCATTTCAACAAAAATAATTATCGGATTAAAATTCAGTGGGTCAAACTTAGTAAATATTTAATAATCTCCGCTCTAGGTTTTAAAAAGCGTGATTTTTTGTCGCTCAGTGTTATTAACGGATGAATTATTTCATTCTGGAGAAAAAAGTCATACAATTAATTTTAAAGTTGACTTTAATTGAACTACGGATCTACAAATGTCCAATGTACATTTATTTAAACACTACCATTCTCTATTAACGACAATAATCCAATTATAAACTACTGTATAATCAAATAAGTTGTAAATTCTTAGTTTATGTATACGTAAGTTTAAATTGAATTGGAAAACTTAAAGTATGCTATTAAAATGGTTGTGATGGTTGTGAATGTGACTCTCAAAAGTTCATTGTCTAGTTAATTCAAAATTAGTGTAAAAAATAATTTATATATAAGTTGGGCAATTATAAAAAAATGGACAACGAATGCACAAAGTCTTGAGTTGATGAACGTGAGAAAGAATTGATCGAAAATATGTACATACATATGTATATTTTTTAATTCCCCATAACGCTGTCATTGAAAGAACATTTTACACTTATATGTATTACCTAGGAATGTCGACTTTGCACGGTCTCCAATGTACATAAGTCACACTTCAGCTGACCCAATTCTCAATTTGAGCTGTTATCAGCTCAAAAGCACACCATATGCTTTCGTAGAGGCATTGATGCAACGTGTGCAAACCACTAAAATGTATTCAAATTACACCTACATACATATCAAATAAAACATATTCCGTCTGAGCAACTCTAAAAAACATCTTTATTGGATTCATCCAAACCATTCTTTGTCTTCTTATATATACATCCTCTCGGGTACTTTTCGCGTCCTTTAGATATCTAGTCAGGTGTACTTGCACCCGCAAGTTCCTTTTTCGATTTTATTTCGTTATTACATACAAGCGTTGTTACATATTAACGTAGTTTTATGATATACCACCCCCTCATTTGGTAAATTCTTAATTTGGTCATCGAACCATTAGCTAGAGCCAGTGATGAGCAACACGACGCCTGCGGGTTATTTAAATGTGGCCCGAAGACAAAAAAAAAAAATGTAAAATTATTAATATTTTGAATTTGGTTGAGTACACCTTACTGTCCTCCGATTTTTTTTTTTTGTAATCTCTTCTCGGTAATCGGGTAATAAGAACAGTACACAAACGGCTTACACCCTCAATTACCACAAATGACTCACATGATTTATTAATGTGGGACCCAATTTGAAATGTGTTTTACTTAAATACTTTATTTTTAAAGAGAGACAATATCTTTCTTACTATTTTTGCGAAAAATGAAAAGACTAAAAGAATTTGAGAATTTGAGAATTTGATTCCCGTTTTAAAATCTTACGGGAGAATAAAACTTGTTTTGATATTTTCTCATCATCCTTCAATTTAAACGTTGAAAAAATACCTGAAGAATTTAAAATTGAAATGATCTATCTGCAGTGCAACACCGAATTAAAAAAATAAATTTCAAAACGTTGAATTTTAATGACCTATTTTCCGTCTGAAAATTTCTCATTTTTGGCAAATCATGCTAGGCAGATTATATTTAGTATACATACATACTAGGCAGTATATTTTGAAGTACTTATCTCTGCGAGCAATAAACCGTTTTCAAAAATGAAAATTTTTAAGAATGACCACAGAAACCGCATTAATGACGACCGACTAGAAAATTGCTTACGAGTCGCAGTGTCTTCAATACCCTGTAAATATTGAAAAACAGTGCCAAATACGTATCTCATTGAAAATGCGTTTAAATTTTTTCACCTGTGTATACATATATATATATATTTTTTAACTTTTATTAATAATTTACTGTATAATATTAATTTAATATAATAATTTTAATATCAATTTAAAGTATCTGTATTTTTTTAAGATTAATATTTAAATTAATATTAAATAAAAAACAATTTTTAAACCTATTTTTGGATTAAATTAAATAAATCATAGCCCTTTTTTTTAGAGTTATGGGCGTTGGGGCCCGCACGGATTATTGAATTTTCAGTTTTAGCCCTATTCCGTCTGTGTGTGTATGTCTGTCTGCTGATAACGCTCACCGAGATAAATAATTAAAAAATCATAACGTCGCGCGAGTGGGATTTTAACCCGAGAACACCGATTCGGGACAGTGAACGCTTACGCTATGATCCAAACGGAGGTGATGACGGACCTGCTACAATTGGACAATATTAATTTCTCAATAGGCTCGCGACTTTGCTAAATTGTTACGTTGTTGTATCTATCTATAAAAACTATTAAATTTAATATTATTTTTCAGTACGGATGATGAGAACGCTCCGCTGAGATTCAACGGGCTTACACTAGTTTTATAATATTATCTTTATATAGAAGTGCAAATCACTCTTTCATTCAACTATTGTTGGACACACTTGAAATGGTAATCCGTTGGCAGTGAACAACACGAACATGCATTCATACATCGGTAGGATTCTTGCATTGAACGTCCATATTTCGAATCCCAGTGGCAAGTAGCATTGATCAAAAGCCTATATACATTTATTTGTGGCGAAATATCAAAAGATATTTATTGCACGAGGGGGAGGAGTGACCGCCATTAAGAATTTCGCCCAAGCACGTAAGTTAAGCTAAGGGATGGCGAATATGAACGCAGAACGCAGACAGAAGAAATTAAATATCGTTTATTTTCCTCGGTCACGTTTTGCCACGACGTGACTTGTGACCACGAAACAAGGACGCTACTTATTTACCACCCCACCCCATATTCCAGATGAATTGATATCAATTAGAGGCTTCCGCGCACTCGTCCTCCTCCTCCCCAAATCCTCCGTTTAATCTTGCTCTGTTCGCTTGGCCTCTGACAAAGAGGTGTCTCTGTGTAGTACTAGGTTGGGGTCGAATTGGGGTCTTCGTTACCCCTTCCATTCTATATTTTTTAATTTGATCCGACGGTTTGCTCATTTTGGCAGAGTAATGATACGCATTAATTGCAAGTCTGGTGTCCCACCGTGTAAAAATCGCACGAGACTGTCGCAAAGCTTTCAAAAGCTCTTTTTTATTGCGACGTGAAAAGTCGGCCTCTTTGCGAATAACATTAACAATACGCGACGCTTTTTTGCGTGCTGCGGCAAAGTGTGTTTGCGTCGAAACATTTTCGACTCGGAACATCGCAAATTTTACACTGCAAATAAAGTTCTACGTTGAAAAGCGTCTAATCAATATCAACGTGAGGAAAATCTATCGGCATTAGTGGTAAAATAGTAGGAATATTGTGTCGGCTAAGATGATTATTATCTAAACTAAAATAATAATTTATAATGTAATTGTCAGACCACATCTTATGTATTGTTGTTCATTATTAAATATGTTAAATAAGTCAACTAGAGATAGATTACAAATATTACAAAATAGAGGTATGAGATGTATTATACTACCTATACATATGTAGTATAAAAAAGATGATGATTGAATTAGATTGGTTGAATGTGAATGATACTTTAAGGATTTGTATTTAAGTTAGATAATAATATGAGATGAATGGATGTATGTGAATATAATTTAAGAAATAACCATAATTTAATTTAAAAAATGTTAAAGTAAATAGAAATAGGAGAAGAATCTTGTGCAGAGGTGTTTTGGAATATAATAGACTGCCGGATGGAATTACATACATAGAAGTTCCAAAACTATTGATAAACTCCTGGCAGTCTTAAAAAAACATCTCTGTATAGGTGCTTAGTTAAGGATTATGTAATTAGCTTTTAGCTATTATATTACATACATAAATAAATAAAATAACTAGTGTAAGCCCGTTGAATATCAGCGGAGCGGTTTCTCATCACCCGCACTGAAAAATAATATTAAATTTAATAGTTTTTATAGTTGTTGCATAGATGGCGCATTATAATACAACAACGTAACAATTTAGCAAAGTCGCGAGCCTGTTGATAATTTATATTATCAAATTGCAGCAGGCTCTGTTTTTTTTTACTTATTTACCTCAGCGAGCGTTATCATCAGACAGACACACAGACACACAGACTGACGGAATAGTGCTATTATGTATAATATGATATGATATGGCTTGGTTGTTTTGAATGAGTATGAAATTTTCATGCATAGAATTTTCACCGATGCTATTGAATGTTACAAAAATTGTTTCCTGTTGTTGATTAATTAAAAAATCAGAAAAAATTCATTTCAAACTAACGATAGTTTTGGCTTTGCGAGTGGCTCATATGGGAGTGTTTGCACTTCGAATTTTACGACTGTTGCGTTCGAAAAAAAAAAGTTTCACCTTCACTGAATAAAATATGCGGTGAACCGTGGTACGACGCGTTGTCCTCGTTTTGGCGGGGAATTTTAAATTTTATTAGAAGGACGTGCCGTTCATTACCACTTAAGGAGTTGAGGAAACTTCCCGGATAAGCGGTTGACACTCAGAATATATAAAAAAAAATAAAAAAAAAAACAGGCCGCCATGTAACGGAACTGGGACGATTTCCCTCTTATCTTTGATGAAATCTGCGGAAATTTAATAAGAGTATTTTCCATTTACTTAAAAAAAAATATATACAATTTAAACATGTACAACTTTATTATGAAAATTATGTACATATAATTCATTGTACAAAACGATATAATCAATAATTTGCTGAACGTGTAATTTTCATAAATAACGCGAGTTTGAAATGGTTAATTATTCTCAAACGTTGGCAATTTATTTTTGCTAGATATGTACATATTATATTCGGGCAATATATAACCATGTTCGGTTATAACGTCAGAGTTAATTCGCGGAACGATGTAATGGACGCTTACAAAGTGAATTTATTACGTTCGGTCATTTTATATTTTATTTACTTGCAAGACATTAACGTGTTTATTGTATCAAAATGTACAAATAGCGTTTTTCATTTACATAAATCGATTGTGTTTATAAGACATTTATTATAAATCAAATGAACGAAATTGACATTTCGATTAGTATTTTTGACATGTTGGATTTTTCCGATATATTTTTGATTATGCGAAAATACACTAGAGTCCCTTTTCTTTTCTTTTTATGAACGCTTCTTTTAAAACCATTAGAACTTATATTCTTAAGAAAGTTGTTGATCATCAATTTTTGCGCACGTCATACGTTTTTTTTTACGAGAGTGATTAATCTTATTTTTGAAAAGTTTATTGTTGAATTCGAGGGGAAACGTACATACACACACATATAGGTAGAAAACTTTGTTTGAATTTAATCACGTTAAGTTTTCCTATTCATCATTACTTCGTATAGAGACCGCACAATGATAAATTTTATGCGCGATTATAATCAAAATTTATTTATTACTTCATCCGCATCGGATAAAGTATCGCCGATCATGTGAAAATTCGACCTCGAGATTTTTTTTTTCATTGACACAATATATACATACATACCCACACCAAAACTATACATATTCGTTACTTCGCGCATAATATAATACATTGTGTGACATCGCAGTGCCTATGTACATATGTCACGTCCCATAACGCAATATAACCGGTGAATTAAGGGACGTGATTGCGTACTGGAATAGCTTCCAAAGCACGTCATAATTTACTTATACAGCAGTATGTGATCATGGGGGAGGGCAAATCGAATTTGCCACAACCATGAAACACCAATCAGACACTCCTTTCTATGAGAGGCAACGCTGAAATCAGACTCTCACTGAAAGTACGCGATGATCCCGCGAAACGAGATCCTGATCCTTGTTTCAATTTACGAAACCTACCCAGAATAACGATTATCTCCAATTTCGCTAGCAAAATATCCACGATGAGATCAACGTATGTACATATATGTATGTACATATGTACATACACGCACGCGTGACCCGAAACCAGAATATTATGAATACATAATACAGGCGAAAATTGTAGCCATACTATCGAGACTTTTTCATTACAGATTATTACGATGGATATTAAAGCGCAGAGTGTTTGCGGTTTATTCGCTACAATCAACTGTAACATTCACGAGCCGTATAATCGTGCTATAAAAATTAAGTGTGAGTTAGTAAGAATTAAAATTAAGTGTGAATGTACGCTGTTGTGCGTATTTTTGACCAATTATCTTGGTTCATTTTTGGGGAAATTTCAAAAGACTACTTATGCATTAATTAGTTGGACTGTGCGAGAAGAAATCAGTTCCACACGAGCCACTAATCTCGTATGATGTTACGATCTTGTAGATTTTAATGGAATGTATTGTATTTTTCTGTAATTTAACTTGTTTATCGATACACCAAGGATAATAATGACCCTAGTAAAATTTAGAATATAATAAAATCCGATGAGACAACTCGACGTTGTCTATTTATATGATCATTTTGATTAGCGTTGCAAGTTATAAATAAGTTAAGTAATTAGCATTTTAATTTTATTAAATGCTGTTGCATTTTTGTATTGCAATTTGATAGAAATTGCCCTGTGAGCAATTTGATTTGTATTTGATTGCAGATACACTATTTTGTTAATAAATGCAGATTAATATATGTATGTGCATCATCATTTTCAGCCGTTCACCATCTTCCACTCGGTCTACCTTGCTTTCTTTCACATCCTCTCGGATACCATTTCAGTATTTCTCGCGTCCATCTGCCATCCATTATTTTCGCTATGTCTCCTGTGTGGACTGGATCTTACGTAGCATTCATGAATTTAGCATCCCAGTTTCACATCCATACGTCATAACAGACAGTACGCATTGGTTGTATGCCTTCTTTTTAAGCATAGCGGAATGTTGGATTTAAAAACTATGCTTATTATTCCAAAAGCACTTAGTTCATATTAGTTGCATTCTTCGTTTTATTTATTCTCATGTACATAGTTATTTAGCATTTAAAAGTAAAATATGATAAGATTTAAATACGAAAGGGCCATGACATGACAGATTTATCGTTTCACATTGTGAAAATAAGAATAATTTTACAAGGCTTTTTTAAAATTCAACAATGAATGGATATAAAAAATTAAATGTGCTCAAAAAGCTTCCCCTATCAGATTGTTTGATTTTTGAAGAATTTCTCAAATATTTATTTATTTTATATAATATTAGCTAATTAGCTAATTTAATTTACATCTATGTATTACATATTTATAACAACTACATAAATCTATTACACATTATACACTAATACATAACTACTATCTCTCACAGAGGTGTCTACTCACACTTTGCAAGAATGCATCTATGGTCTTAGAAGACTTGACATTATACATTAATACACCCCTGTGAAAAACACCACCAGCTGTCTTTGTTTTCCTTACTCTACCTACAACTAATTGGTTCTTATTTCTAGTACAATAACTATGGATATCACTATTTCTAATGATATAATTCTTAAAATAATTTGGCAATAACTTATGATTCAACTTATAAACAAAAGACAATGTGCTTAACTTTAAACAATTTCTAATACTCACCCATCCCAATTCATCTAACATACTTCTAATACTTTTTAGCCTACCAACATTCAAAATGTCTCTCATAGCTCTATTTTGCAACCTTTGCATTTTATCTATGATGATTATAATGATATAAAAATATTATTTAAAAAAAAATGTACGCGCTTTATGTATGTACATACATACATAGTTATACAAAATCTATATTTGATGACAGTATGATTTTTGAATTTGCGAAAAAGTTTGGCAGTTACGTGGTTTGCGCGCGCGCACAACAACACACACAACTTTCATACTTTTCGAGGATCGATGACGCAATATTTACAAAGTTTTCGACGAATTCCAACTACGTGCCCCCGAGGAAGGGCTCCAAAAGGATGTCAAGGGAGAGCCGGGAGGGCACGTTTCAAATTTGAATAATTTCATATTTTCCGTGAGGCAAGTCGGAAAAGGTGAGTTTTCCCGAGAGAGCGGCGCCAGATGATACTCTGTCTGTCGGGGGTTGGACAAACACGCACACTTCATGATTTTTGATAACGAATTTCGGGACTAGTGAACCAATGGGTGTGAAAGCTGGCCAACCAACTTTGAAACAGTTATAAAACGGTCCAATTTGCATGAATATCTGACGCGAAGGACAATTGCGAATACTGTTATCGAATTTCGGACATTGATATACCTAAATTAAAAACACTTATATAGACATTTTTCAAATAATAATTCTACTGATATAATTAACACGTTTATTACTTGAGTCAAAAAAATACTATTTTCCGTCTATAAATCATATCACATAAATACATAGTGTCAAATACAAAGAAATTTCAACGCGCATTTTTTAGTCCAGGGCTGTGGAGTCGTTAAAAAAAACGCGACTGCGTCTTCGACTCGGATTTACATCATTAATAACTTGTTTCTCTTTTAATATTTTGTATTTTTTTATTTATGAATACTTTAATAAATACTTTAATTAATTGTTAAAAAGAATAGTCCGCAAATGGCCGCCATTTTCAGCTTTATCCTGTCTGGCTCATTCGAACGCATTTTCATCACTTTTATTAGGATTTCAGGTCTCAACGCTTGTTAGTCTCTTCTCTAATATCAACCTTCAGCTGTTGGATGGTTATTGGATTATTCACATTCACCCTAAGCTTTGAGAAGTCCCACAGAATGGAGTTGGAGATGGTCAAATCAGGTAAACGCAATGGCCATCAGACATCGAAAAATCGCGATGTTATTCGATCATCAAAATTTCCCCCCCACAAAAAAGCCATACTTTGAAATAATCATGACTATCATGACCCTATCCTAATGGAACCACATATCTGGATTGTGTTTGTTGGCCCCAATTGTTGACAACGTCTTCTCGTGGAGATTTTGTGGTTTTCTTCAACGTTCTCTTGCACAAGAACAATATTCCCCTCGATTCGAACATATGTACATTATTAAATAATTAAAAAAAAATAAATGTGGTAAAAGGAGTCGGACTCCAGCAAAAAAACCACGAATCACGACTCCGATTCCGACTCCACAGCCCTGGTTTTTACGCGCATTGAAATTTCTTTGTATTTGAATATTAAATTCATAAACGTGACGTGTTTGAGTCTGAAGTTCAAAGTGCTGCAAATGACATCGGATCAATTTTTCCAAATTTACTTTATTTCATTCAAATGACGTCGCTATTCAACGTCATTTTCCATTGTGCGTTAACTGAAAAATAATCTTTAACATGCTGATAAAAAAATAATCGAAAATTTCAACGCTTATTAAAATCGAGAACTCAAGTGTTCGTTCGAAAGCTCTAATGAAGAGTTTCGACATTGTAAATGTTGCCATTTTACCCTCAGGCAAATGAGCTTAACAATAACGCTTAACTATTGGCTATTTGCATTAATGCTTACCGTTGGGTTTTCAGACGTGTGCGTCCGTTACGTTAAGTGTTGAAATTGTATAAACTAATGTAAAATATATGTAGATGTACATATGTATAAAGTAAAATACGTGCTATGTATACGAAATGATATTTGAGTAGGTGTGTACCTATAGATGCCCCTAATATCGAAGTGTACGTATATACGAGTTTCGGGGTCGAAAACTTGATTATATAAATATATATTGCCGAATTATTACAATACGAATGGCTGAAGATTCTTGAATTTTTCATACGATATTTCATATGGAGTATTGATTCACCTCGGATGCGTAACTAACTAGTGAATTAATTTAATATTAAGTAAAATATTCAGCATAGTACATAGAGTGAAATATTGAACGGTTTCCATGTAAAATAAATGGAAATTGTATAAATGAGATTTGTTAAAATTATCATTCAATCTATTTTAATTGACATTAATATTTTTTTATACTTTTTAATATTGTTAAATTAAAGTATTCATAATTTGGGATTTAAGTGAGAAGGCTTTAATATAATATTTTTTGTAAATTGTGTACGTTTGATGTACATATGTATGTATGTATTGTTTCGATTCATTTTTTTTTCAATTTGCGCACTCGGTGAGACTTTTTAGCTTACTTTGGAAAATAAACTATATATGTATGTATTCGGATTTGTAGAGTTCCTCGGGACGAAATTCCACAAGGAATATGTGAAAAGAAACCTATTGTGTATGTATGCAGAAGATCGGTCGCATTTTTGTCGAGTGGCTTTCATAGAGTGGGGTTCTGAAAGACGCTCTGAAAGAGCCGCGTTACGTATTCATGACATTTTTAATGAGAAAGATTGTGCAACAAAGACGCACAAGGTGGATAAGTGAATATATGTATAACGGGGTTAAACCACAAACGTTAAATTTAAAAGAGCCTAATGGATACGTTGTTTTATAGGTTGTTTTATAGAGTGGGTTTATAGGTACATACAAATGTACATATATTATAACAACAATTATTTTTAGTTCCTGGTTTGTACGTAGAATTTCCGTCCGTGTTGCTCTTTTCATTTTAATTTTAATAACAGATAAGAGCAACCTTTGCGTCGGCGTCTAAAACGTGAAAACTTACAAAGGCCATCATTGTCAGTCAGATAACAAATAAACATATATATTTTATGATGAATTTTTTTAAGTTAAGCGAGACCTTAAAATTTACAGTTTAAATAATTTCGTCGTACTAAATAAAAAGCCACTGTTTTTTTACGAGTCTGATTGTGAAATTGTCTCCTTTTTTTACTATGTAGCGTCGAATGTTAATTTAACAGGCAATTGAGTTTTATTGTGAAAAAAGCTAAGATAAATTCTGAAGCCATTGCTTTCTACATTTTTTTTATTTCGCAATCGTCACTGAACTTTAGAATGCTATTTAAAACATCGCAACAGTTATCTCCTTTATTGTATATATATGTTATATTTTATATCGATGGGTTAGTGCACAGATATCGTATGTCTAGTTTTTTAAAAAAAACGTCCATCTGCATCAAACCTTCGTATTTAAAAAGTATTGTATGTCCAAATAGTATATTTTAAAAGATATTTCCTTATTAAAATATATAATATGTCCATTTCGTCCACAGTTTTCATGCAAAAGAGATGTACATATGTCACTTACAATATTTTAAAACAAAACTGGACTTACAATATCTGTGCATTAACCCATCGATATGTTTGATAATGCTTTGTATTATTTAATACTGTATTTTGACATTAACCTAAAATTTTTTTTTTTTTAACTCACTACAGTTAACTTTGATTTTATATGATGATTATATTAATAGCAATGGTATTATTTACATTAGACTATAAAATTGAAAAACTTTTATGAGACAATAGTGTACAAACTTACACTAGTAGGTGTGTACATATATCTCATATACATTGTATAGCATACCTTTGCTGAAAGTATCAAATTTCTCGTGAAACGTTATTCGTCGTATGCTGATTAATTTTAAAATGGAACGACATGAAAAATTTCAGTGTTCGCATGTGGAAAACGTATTAGATTTGTTCGCAGGTCATGAAAGATTTTCCACGTAGCAATTTCACCAGTGTGTAACGGCCAACAGTTACTTGCCCTCGAGAGGACCTCTATGTATGGACGCAGTCCGGCTATTTTAATTAGATTTTCTCCATTTTCCCATTTGGCTGAGAGCTACTGCCATGTAATTGTATAACGTAATCAAGTATAAGCGTGCCCTCCGCGAGGATTTTCTACAATCTTGATTGCGCGCTGTTACCTAAATTTATTAAATAAATTATCAAGTATAAAGAGTAGGTGTGTACTTGAAATGGAAATTTAATTTTTGGAAAATCGCGTTTCGGTCATGTATTGATAATTTAATAATCTACCGATGCATTATTATGAATTTCAAATATCACTCCATATTAAATGAAAATATTTCATTTTAAAGCTGTACCATATGAGAGTTACCGCTTTCTTTAGACAATATCCGATATGAGATCTCGTAGGTTGTACAAGTGACACACTCGAGCTTTTCATTTTATTTACGTTGTTCTCTCGTAGCAAATTGGAAAACAGTTTTCTTGTTTCAGATTTCACATATTAAACTCTTGTCCGTATAGTTAGTTTCCCATAATACAAAAATTTCCGACTTGTTATCGAAATATTTTGAAATTCGTTTCAAAAACTTAAATCTTCTCAAGCAATGCGACGAAAATACGTTCGAAGGCCGCTCATGGCTATCTAGGGAATAAATGCAGATTTCTGGGACGCTATCTCAACGACTCTTTTCGAAAAGTATCCTGTTGCAGGATTACGGGACGAAATCCGAACGCTTCCTTTTCCAGAATTGAACCATTTGCATTTCGAGTTTGACCTCTGCCCGAATGATGCGGATAAGATTTTACCGATTTTGTCAAAATATAAAAGCCCCCATACTCGGTTTAAGTCGATGATGTTTCTCTCAAAATTCATGTATCGACTGAGCGTGTAATTTGTAAGCAAATATGCAATGTCGAGAATGACGTGTTAATTTTCCAGATCGTTAATCTTCCACTGCTGTGAAACATCAAAACTTCCTATTGATTTTCAAATAAACTACTAGTTAACAGTACAATATAGTATTGTAAATTTAAAGTTAAAAATATATTACTATGTATGTATGTACAATAATGAAAAAATAAAATTTGATTTTCTGTAGAGCAATAATTTCATTGTATGTACATATACATACATACATATATAGGTACAATAGTTATATGAAGGCTGTCGGAAGAAAATCCTTAAAGTTCACTTATAAAATTATAAAAGCGTTATTTATTCGATGTTTTTATTTAAGTTTAAACCCCCTCGGCAATCTAGTATTGTTTTATTTTATAAATTACATGTATGTATAGTGGTACAATATTTTGAATTTGGCCACAAGTACCCACTAAGGGATGTGAACAGTATAAACAGAGTGTTAAGTAAACACAGTTGAATAGTCAAGTTAACGCGTG
The DNA here is from genome assembly GCA_022651745.1 of Parapsyche elsis. Lineage (NCBI taxonomy): Eukaryota > Metazoa > Arthropoda > Insecta > Trichoptera > Hydropsychidae > Parapsyche > Parapsyche elsis. The sequence continues at coordinate 3,451,526 of JAGVSN010000016.1, forward strand.
GTCGTGACAAAATTTAAATATTCATTCATTAGCATAAAATTTCAATGTGAACAGCAAGCTACTTTTACTATATTTAGTGCAATTTTCACTGGAAAATTGACGCGAATAATTGAACCAAAATCAAATATTTGATCATATGTAGTTGACAAATTTTGATGTAATTTTTGCATATTATCGTATTATGAATATTGTAAACAGTTTAGTGCATATATTTTTATATTTATAGAGTATTTGTATAATTAATTGTAAATAAATGCAAGATCAAGTGTAGCTTGTTATAGCATAAATTGGCATGCAAATGTTATTCGATCAAGCTAATAAGGTTACAAGTAAACATCAGCGTTTTAAAACATCAGCTAAAATTTAAACCCTCTCTCTGACCAAGACCTATAAAATCTCAACACGTAAGCGAAATATACATAAAATTTTCAAGCGAAAATTGTTTTGAATTACATTATGTATATATGTATGTACATATGTAGCAAACATAGCCTATGCTTGCTACATACATACATACATACATATATATAGCAATAATATTTCATTAAGTTATAGTTTAATGATATATTATTTGCGCTAGTCGTGTTCAAATGAAACATTTTTACTGCAATACGAAATAATAATATTCAATATATGTATATATTTTCTATTACCATTGCACGCACTCGTTCGGAATAAGTCTATCCTTTTTCATTTTGAACGTATGCAAAACGTATGCGGAAAATATCGTCAACGAAAGCGATATTTTCAAAACGGAAATCATTGAAATCCCAAAAGAGAACCGTATGAAAATGTAATACGCCAGTAAACTCAGCATAAATATAGTGCAAACAGTTATATTGAATATAAATCAACAATAAACGTGCTGAAATTTTGATGGAATTAAAGTTTCCCCTGTGCAATGAATCGCTTCGGTATTACATTTTTGATTGCAAAGTGGTCGAGAACACATACATATGTAGTTCCAAACTAATAAACTCGATTATCGCATTTACTAAATATATTTAAATGAAAGAGATTATTGTATGCACAATTGAATTTATAAGGCGATTAATATCACATAATTATAAATAAGAGTAATAACAATTAAAAATTAAATATGAATCAACGAAAAGTAAAATGCAAATCAGACATGTGTATGTAGTTTTAAAAATTAAATTAAACGCTTTATAAGTAAAAGAATTTAAAGCTTTTGCTTGGCCCGAGGGAAGTTTTAGGTATGGGAGAATCTATAATATAATTATATGCTGTTTAGATTTCACGGAAAGTTATTCCGTATACGTACAAGTTCGTAACCGAACGTAAAAGAGAACCGCGTAAATATGTAATGAAGAGAAAATCAAATCGGGGAAGAAAATATTATTATTCGTAGCATTAAGCTATTTTTTGGTAGAAATAAATGTATCTACAGACGATTTTTATAAATGAAAATAAATTGGTATTAATATAATATCGTAGGTTTTGTCGACGATTCTATCCGTTAATTTATTACAATCGACTATTTTCGATATTCGGCACCTTCATTTTCGTTGCACGAGTTGATTGTAATTTAAATTGAAAATTAAGCTCAACCTTTTCGGCGAACAAAGGATTGAAGTTGAAATGGAATCAGTTGCTCAACTTGAAATAGTAATTACCGGCGAAGAAATTAAACGTGGAAAGGTCTAGATTGCTCCCCGTCGGCGTCGTAGCACTTCCCGAATTTCTGCAAGTACTATGCATTAATTATTTATTAATTTACCAATTAGTGAAACCTCGGTGTCAAATTTCAAGAATATCGTATTTCAACAGTCGCCAACATATACCTATACATACGTAAATACCAAAGCTCCAACCTTTCGAGTGTACGAAACGAATTCGACAAGGTGTATATAATTAATGTTTAGACAACGCGATTTTGGTACCACTGTCCGACGGTAAACCAAATTTTGGTAGTTGGCAAACCTACCTTGGGTTTGCGGTTTCGCTTTGTACGATTTGCACGAACAATATATTAGTTTGTTCAACTGTGAACAAACGGACACGTTTGAAAGTATACGCAAACATTAAGTTGGTGAAATTGAATATCGCGTATAAATGACTTCACTGCCCAATTCGAAAGCTCGTTGTAAAGTTTATACAAATTTGTTGCAACATTTCAACGTTTAACGTTAAATGATTCACAGATTCAGATTTTGATCTGTAGGAAATGGTTTAATAAAAATATTCAATCAAAATAAATTGTGTACGCGCGTACCTATGTACATATGTACTATACTCCGACACGCACAAGTGCAATTGCAAGTTTAACCAGTCGTTAACACTAGACACCGCGTAAGGAAAAAATTGAAATAATTCTATATTACTACCTGTATGTAGTGTTGTAAAATTTTTGAGAATAATCTTTTGGAGAATATTCTCCAAACCGAGAATTTTCTTTTTTAGAGCATCTGAGGGAAAAAATTTGTATGTATACCCTGGGCTCTATCGGCTACCATGTATTTTAAATGAATAAATACCAAATATTACTGTATCTGCTCAAATATGCAGTAAACTCCCTTTAATTCGGGCTAATACTTGGGAGAGGTGATACTGATTACACGAATAATATTAGTTTTCATCAGAATTGCACAATAGGCTTACAAAAATATATATGTACATACATATACATATAGTAATTTTTGTTTGAGTTTGTTCACGTCACTTACTGCAATTGTATCCTTGTCATTGTCTTTCAAGATAATATTTATCTATGTAATTTAAAAACGCAGTATTCTCACTATGTTTCAATATATTTTAATTCGGCTTTATTTCGTGTATAAGTGTAAAAGTTCTCTCTTGTACACATGTTTTTAGTATCCGTGACAAACTATGTAAATTCGATGGGGCGTGAATATGACAACATTTTTACGATCTTTTGTGCTAAGTTTAAATGAATGATTATATCATAAGTTGGAACAATTTCACTCGAATATCACAACCAAAGCAATAAAAATATGTATCTATACATAATGTATTGCTTCCATAGTTAATACGCATTGCATTCCTGTGAGAATTTCGCGGAATAGTGCGTATGTTAAAATGACGAAATGACACACTAAGTGTCATCAGAATGAAAAAATGTCATTCAAAATGCTCTCAGACACTCTAGAAAGTCCTATTACTCGTATTAGGTTCTGAAAATATCCTATAATCCTCTAAAAAGCTATTGAACTATCTAGAGATGTTTTATAACCAAAAAAACAGAAAATTATCGAATATTCTCGGAGAATAATCTTTTGGAGAATATTCTCGACTTACAACACTACCTGTATGTACAAGATTACTATGTTGCAGTTTGGACTTTGTCATATCTTTTTATCATGTTGATATTTCGTTTTGTTACAGACGCGGAGCCAGTACACACCCACTGTGAAATAATGATACACACGCAGAGGCAATGGACGGCGAAAACAGAATTATACTCAACGTGGGTGGTATAAGGTGAGCAACGAACGTCTTGTGCCACTTCATTTAACTTCAGCACACTTTGACTGAAATTTATTTAACGCAAACCTGTGTATTATATGTGTGTGTGTGTTTTTCCCCGTTGGCAATTACTTTCAAGTTTCAACCCAACATATCCACCTTTGCCTCGGATCAAACATTAATGTATTCCATTTATGTACGTAGAAACCCCCCCGTTGTAATCCATCATATCCAAATTACGCGTGATTACCACTCGACACTTCAGATCCGCACACAATTCAGTAAATTTATAAAAAAGAATTACGACCCCGATCCGCCCATTGCTGTTTTGTATGAATTTCCCCGCTTACGTTGATGTGTATATGAAAATTCTATACAAACTGGAAAGACCCGGAAGTTGGTGCTCGAAGTTGTAATTGAATAAAATTTTCTTATATTTTTAATCTACATATGTATGTATGTGTGCATGGGTGGAGCGTCGATGTATGGAACTTTTTTTTTTTGGGATATTCGTTTTGAAATAGTTATAAAAAGTTGCCTCTACATCATACCTCTTCTTTCAAAAAAAATCTGCTTAATTAAAAAAGTTTTTCTGGTTTATGGTACCGGCACTTTCATCTTAATACTTTTACTTGTATGAAAATTTCAAATTGATTGTTTCCAATCACCTTAAATAGCAATTTTAATTGGAAAATTAGTATTTATTTTTACTATACATACTTACTCGTATGCTTCCCTCCATCGCGCTCACAAGTTCACACTTATTTTAATAATTCAAGGAATACGTAAATAAATTAGATTATTACAAAAAGTACTTATAATATTCAATAAAGTTGGGTTAATTTTATGAGCATGCTATCTAAAATTTTGTATTCTGTGTTCAGATTTCGAAATTAATAGGTAAATTTTCATTTTTTGCCTTCGAATAGAGGTCTGAAGACATATTCACAGATTTTTTTCAGTATTTTTACGAGAATACGGATGATACAACGAAACTTTTGGTAAGTATTACAATGCCGATTTTTAACTTTTGCACTGTCACTCTACCCTAGTGTGCATGTATGTAATGTCAAAAGCTATATGAAAATCACTTTAAATTATATCAAAAACCGTTTTATCATAAGAAAACTAGCCTAGTACGCATACTGAGTTTAATATGCTACTACAAATGATAAAAATTTTTTTTTTTGTAATATTGAGAGGATTTTTTAGTTAAAAACTTTTGATCTTATATATGTACATATGAGTAGATGTCTAAAATTTTAATAGACTGACATACTCGTATATGTATGCAAATTGATTATAAGGAATTTAATAATGATTATAATAATTGATTAAATATTTCCGCGTAGGTCCAAGATTCTATTCAAGATAGATGAGTGCTATTTATATTATACATAGCTATGTATGTACATATATAATGAAAGAATCGTCTGTGTTGTAAAACACTAATTGGACTTCTGGAATGCCAATCGAAATTAAATAAGGCGAAAACAGGACATAAAACGAAGAGTGCTTTTAATAAATATCCACCCTAATAAAGTTCAATTAAATCAGATCACCGTTTAAAATAAAGTGCCTATATAATAACATTAACGATTCATAAAGTGAATTTATTTATCGTAAATTAATTTGAACCGTAACGTGCACACACAATGCACAGTCAAAGTGAGCGATTATACTGAATAAATAAATAAAATAATAAAAAAAATAAAAAAAAAAACGTTTACCCGCCAATCGCAACACGTAAATATTTACGATGCCGTTAAATATTAGCGTATAATAATAATTTGGCGCGAGTTTTTCCGCACACGCGCGCGAGCTTTTACCGTTCGCATCGAAACGTTAACGCTTTTAATTGAACACGTAAGCGAAAAATAGCCGATTGTGTTTTATCGCAGCACGGAAATTCAATTAAAAATACAGCTCGATTCATCTGGAAGACCGTGATGAAATTTACACGATCATATCCGATTCTGTTATTGCTTCGGAAGAGCGAGAAAATCACGTTTGAATCTGTCGCTTTGCCAAAACGGCAATTATATCGCTGCGCCTCTATGCAGCGGATATGCATCCGAAATGTTCACATTTGAATTCACAAGACTTCCTCATTCATCTTATATTACACATAAGCCGCTATCTTGCGGGTAGCAACGTGCTTTGGGTCCTCGTAAATCCTCGTCTCTCTTAGGTTTCGGGTCTTATTAATTATTATCGGTAGGTTTTGAACGGCACGCACTGAATTAATTTGGCGTAAAATCGCGAAACACCCACTAGACGACAGCTCGCCCACACCAACGGATAGGCGAAAATCACCCAGTGTTTAAACCGTGATAAATATGCGGTTTTCGTCGATCGAAAACAGTCACCCTCACCTGTTTTCCACGTGTGTTAGTTTGTGTGTGTGTGTGCTCCAGTAGAACCGAGCTTAATTAATATACTTGCGTTTAGTTGATTACGACGCGCCCTTTATAAAGTCAAAACGCTTCACGCGCCTTGTTAATCACAATATGGCGTATTATATTATAAATTTTACCCAAATATACAATTCGGTATGACGTAGAAGCGTCTCCTCCCATTGTTCGCTTTTATTTACTTCAGGTGCAGCTTGGATAACCTAACGTAAATTACAGAGGTTATGCGAACAATTTAAAAGATAACGCTAAACGGTATTCAAGGAATACGCGGAAAATGTCTTGATAGCAAGCGCTGGACAAAAAAAAAAAAAAATTTTTTTTTTGTCTTTGAAAAGCGGTAAATAAATTTTATTTTACTGTCACTAACGCTGTTCTTTGTTTAATTTAAGAAAATGGGTATAATAAATTTTAGCTATGTATGTTATTACATTTATAATATTTGAGTACAGTGGATTTGGTGTTACATTGTGTAATACAAGCGCCTTACGAAAATCTAAAATACAAACGCAATGGAGATATCGCTATATTATGTGTATACTAGTCCTATTCCGTCTGTCTGTGTGTGCATCTGTGTCTGCTGATAACGCTCGCCTCGGTAAATAATTAAAAAACCAGAACGTCGCACGAGTGGGGCTTGAACCCGGTATCGCTGATTCGGAACAGAGCGCTTACGTGGTGAGCCAAACCAGATGATGCGAGATCCCTTTTATTTTAAACATATGTATATGTAAATCGGTTGAAAGTTCGCGACTTTGCTAAATTGTTACGTTGTTGTATTAGCCCGTTGAATATCAACGGAGCGTTCTCATCACCCGTACTGAGAAATAATATTAAATTTAATAATTTTTATAGTTGTTGCATCTATGCAACAATGCGCCACATATGGCGCGTTATAACGCATATATAGAGTAAAAAATAGTAAAGTTCAAAAGTTATTCAGCAATTTTATTATTTTAACAAACTAATCCAATTACACGCGCCGCATCGCCCATACTCTGGAAAATTATTTTACCGTTCGGATCACAGACAGGACGACTCACAATATCTGCACACGCTTTTCTCTCACGTTGTTCGCGGCAATTATTTAGATCGGGCCGGAAAATTATCGCAGACGGGAAACTGTAAATTGGCCAACGGGGGCTCTAGAATTAGGGCTGCGCCCTGGGGCCTACGCCCCACCACCAACGAGCTTTTCCGGAAGTCCGGTGCAAAGGAAAAACACCATAGAACAATTGCGGAAAAGTCGTTAGCGCGTCGGCGGCGACACGTCAAGTCTAAACGGTACACCATTAACATACCGCATACTTTTTTTTTTTTAAATGTATAAAAAATGCCTTTGAAATATACGAAACTCTCTACAATCGAAGTGTTTCTGACGCGGAATCGTTTAAATGAAATATTACAACGGTATTAATGCCAGCCTGGAGCAGCGGTCGTCAACCTTTCGTACCTCACGGACCACTAAACTCAAAATCTCGAATCCCGCGGACCACTACCATGATTTTTTCCATAAAAATAACATTCTAAATATAAAATGGTAATTACACTTGTATTTGCAAAAAGTTGGATATCACCTTATAACAATAGAAAAATAAACAATATTTTCATTATCTACATCTATATATATAAAAATCAAAGTCTGTCTGTCTGTCTGTTTGTCTGTTTGTCTGTCTGTTTGTCTGTCTGTTTGTCTGTCTGTTTGTCTGTCTGTTTGTCTGTCTGTTGTCTGTCTGTTTGTCTGTCTATATTGTCTGTCTGTTTGTCTGTCTGTTTGTCTGTCTGTTTGTCTGTCTGTTTGTCTGTCTGTCTGTTTGTCTGTCTGTTTGTCTGTCTGTCTGTTTGTCTGTCTGTTTGTCTGTCTGTTTGTCTGTCTGTTTGTCTGCTTGTCTCTTATAGGCTCCTAAACCACTCAACCGATCGCGATGAAACTTTCAGAACTTATTGTGATCATGCCGGGGATGGTTGCTGTGAAAAAAAATCGGGGAAAAACGGGAAGGGGCCTGCTCACGCGTCAGATAACGTACTAGGAACGGGAACGGGAACAGGATCGGGACCGGGATCGGGAACGGGATCTGGAACGGGAATGGGAACGGGATCGGGAACGGGCCTGCTCACGCGTCAGAAAACGTACTAGGAACGGGAACGGTATCGGGCATTGCAACGCATGCCGGGTCAGCTAGTTCATTATGAAAACTGCCAGTTGTGACGTATGGATGTGAAACTTGGATGCTAAAATCGAGAATGCCACGTAAGATCCAGTGCACACAGAGAAGCATTGAAAGATGTATGCTTGGTATGACAAGAAGAGATCGTAAGAGGAATACACGGGTAAGAAGTATGACCAAAGTGGCAGATATAGCAGAACGTGTGAAAAAGTTGAAGTGGACACATAGCGAGAAGAATGGATGGTAGATGAACACGATAAATACTGGAATGGTATCTGAGAGGGTGTGAAAGAAAGCAAGGCTGTTTAATTGAGAAGAATGGGTTGAGTCAAGTGGATGCAGATTGCTCAAGACAGACATGTATGGAAGAGGATTGGAGAGGCTTTCATCCAGCAGTGGGTGGTGAATGGCTGAATATGATGATGATTATGAAGAATGCGGACCACCAAAATTCTCTCGCGGACCACCGGTTGGCGACCGCTGGCCTAGAGTCGATAGGCGTTATATAATAATATACAATATAGCACAGGGTGATTCACCGCTCACGTAATATATAGTCTAAAGACGCTACAACAGATAATTTGGATGAAAACATCATGTGATCGTACGGCCAAAACCTCGATTTATTTATAGCTCTTCTCCACATTTAGATTATTTCAGACTTTTTGCTTATTCAGGTAGTGGGAAAAAAAATCTAGTTTGAATTTGAACAGTCTGTACGACCTCGATTTTGTACAATGTATACACGCAAGCGGTTAATGTATCCGTAAATAATTCGATCGAAACGAATTTTGATAACTGAACGCAATATTTTAGAGTCGAGCTTTTACGATCGTAGCGTGTCGTAAATCTTTCGCAATATTTGAACGGCTATACCGCAATTCGCGTTTAGGCGACGACCCTAATTAATGGCTGTGGCATGTAGAAAAAAAAAGCACAGTTTAATATATATATATGTATGTATATATATATACACGTACATATATAACTTTTATATTTCTCAATTCAAAAATTACTGAGGAACGTTTTATTTAATATATGTATGTATGTATGTAGGTGTTGGTAATCGGATTGCTTTGGCCAGATATTGCATTTTAGCTTACGCCTTGAGGAAGCTGTAGTTGGAGCTTAAAGCTCGTCTTTCTGCAAAGCCTTATTCGGTGGTAAGTATCGTGTTTATCTACGTTCTAAACGGCAAAATATCCGTTAACAACCGCACCGTATTAAATGATATTTTACTTTATCAATTTAACATTGCTTTATAATACATATGTATAACACTTTAGAAACATTTAAATTGTAAAGTGTGTGCAATATTAGAGTGAGCTTTTTTAGAAATTTAATAAAGCGATTAAAAAAACTTATACATATATGTACATACAGACATACATACATGTATGTATGTACGTACAGATAAAATATTGCTTATTATATGTGCTTTTTTGTTTGTTTATTTATTTAAAATGAGAAATAGAATATGGTGTGTTTTTTGCACGTAATTTAATAATAATACCCTGGAAATATGTATATTTTTGTATTTAAATTTCAACATGGCAAAAAATCCTTTGATATTAAAGCATAATATAGTCGGAGAGAGCTCATTTTAAACGAACGAAAATTTCGATACGTTTTCTCCCTAAAATACTTATATATATATTTATTTTGTAATACATTATTTTAAATGCGAAGGACGAAAACGACACATTTCTTTTGGTCGGGCAGCTGATGCGTTTTCATTTTTTTCCCTTGCAAAGATATATTATAAATATGTTTATATTGGTATGTTTGGAAAGCGGGCGAAGGCTGTCGGAAATGTACACACAGAATTGAAAATATGTATCGGTACGTAAGATCATGCGGGGAAAATGGAAATTCTCTCAGAGAAAAAAAAAACAAATTCCAAGTTTGCGTTCCTTTTGAAAATATATTAAAAGGACCGGAGCGGCACAGTTCAGTTCGGTAACAAAGAGTAAATACCCAGACTGAGTGTATGGACCGTGACTGGCTCGTTGCTGCTCTAAACAAACAACATTTATTAAATAAACAACCGCACATTCACACATCATGCAGAGACGTATCGTACGGTGTGAACGAAGCTTAAGAGCTATACATAGATATATGCGGTAATTTTAAATATTTATTTATGCACCGATGAACGTTGAAAATTCTAAAAAAGAAATCCTTTGATGAGAAAATGAGTATATATCGGGTGAAGGTAAACGAAATATATGTATACGAACAAAACACTCAATTATGTACATACATTCGTTATTATCATCAGTGATTACGATATTAAAATTATTACAAAAATTACGCGACAGATTAAGATGCATTCTTTTTACCAACTGAATTGATAATAGTGCTGTACAAAATTGTCACTTTAAACATACTATAATTCATTTCAACTAGAGCGTATGTACATACATATCGATGGGTTAGTGCACAGATATCGTATGTCTAGTTTTAAAAAAAAACGTCCATCTGCATCAAACCTTCGTGTTTAAAAAGTATTGTATGTCCAAATAGCATATTTGAGAAGATATTACCTTATTTAAATATATAATATGTCCATTTCGTCCCATATTTTTCATGCGAAAGAGAACTATGTCACAATATTTTAAAACAAAACTGGACATACAATGTCTGTGCACTAACCCATCCATATATGCGTTAATTAATCGTAATTATTTTGAATTGATGTTAAAGTTTTGACAATCAGCGATCCAAACACCCGAGCGTAATTAAAATCCATAATTCTATAGATATTGCGCACAATGCATAAACAACCATTAAATTGGCGTGAAATTTCGTATATAAAGAGGCTATTTGTCTTTTTTGGAGCGGAAATCGCACAACCGGAAGTCATTGTTTGCCTTTTCGGATTTTCAGCGAAACGATTTTCATAAAGTTAATTGGAAACTTTGATGTCACCGTATACATTATATATCTAAATATATCTACATACATGAGATGTATGTATCGTGGCAGTGAAAGTGTGAAAAAAGGAACGATTTAGTACGTGTTCAGTCGAGAGCAGAAGGTGTAACGAAAATTGTGTAAGTGCCGACAACAGGTCACGTCCCTTTAAAACGACACGACGTTTCTGCAAAATAAATTTATTCAATGCTACTTAAGAACAAGGGGCCGGGAAAAAGTGCGAAATTTACCCCTAGTGATTCGCGAAAACGACGCGAAAGAAAATTTCCGAATCTTTGACGCTCGATTTTATCACATATAAACGGTGCATGCGCTATTATAATAGGCGCAACCAATCAATTCCAATTATAAAACCCACTTATGCATACGCCTTGCATCGATAAGCAGAATTTATCGAATCGGGCAAATTGAAATGAGAGGAAATTGATTTTGTCACGCTCACTCTGATGTTGTGCTAGGGAATATAATTTGTCTAGGGAATCGTTCGAACGCTGCGCAGCATAAGTGCATCGATGCATTAGTAAATACCCCGTGGTTTAAATGTCGATCTTGCATTTGTACCTTGCACTAGTTTATTTCAAACAATTTTCATACAAAATGCATGATCGATAGTTATCTCGGTATTGTCGCGAACATTCCACTCGCTCGGTGAATTTGTTCTGAAAATTCCATACGTAACGTATCGCATACAAAATGCTTAAGGTTAAAATACATTTAAAACATTTTGTGCAGTGTGCATGTTATGTTATTCCATTTTGAAGTAATTTTTAGTCAAAAAATAATCTTGCGTCGGTATATACATATGTATTATAAATATATCCGATAATTTATCGATACCAATAAACTGAATTAATATGCATATGTTTATATTATACTTGATAGGTATCTATTTTATGGCTTGCGCCATTTCACTCTTATGCAAAAGTCGTTAAGGCGAGCTCTCACAAGGGCGTGCTAAAATTTGGATCAATTAAATTTTATGCGCGATTGCATTTAAAACTGAATTTACGACTTTTTATTGATATACGACGGCTCCGTTCAAAAACTTGAAATCGCATTTAAACGCCAATTTCCGTTCTCAAATTTAACGATCGATTTTACCGACATCGCTTTGGTGTTGAAAATTTATTCCGGAATAGATTTCTGCAGTTATTCGTGTCGGTAAAAATTTAAGAGAACTTTTCATACCCGATCGAAAGCTAAAAATAAATGATTTTGTTTATAACAACGATGTGATGAAGTAAATTCGTTTTGTATGAATACTTATGATTTATTTTAACGCCAATTCATTTGATTTATTAACGCCAAAAAACCTTTGAAAGTTTAAAAAGATTTAATTATAAGGCATTTTGCATTATTGGAATTGTATCGGTGATATGTACATATGTGTGCAATACATTTAAATATGTACATACTACATATGTAGATACATATATGTTATTAATTTGATTGTTTATTTTCATATCATAACTGTATATTCTTGTAAATTAAATTAAATTTAAATGTAGAAAAAACCAAAGCAATGGTGATTAATTACAATAAGATTAATAAAACTGATTTTAGGTTAAAAGTTGGTGAAAGTAATATTGAACCAGTTAATAATTTCAAATATTTGGGTATAATATTGGATAATAAGTTAGATTTTAAGTTACACGGTAAATTTTCAATAAAAAAAAGTAGGAATATTATGTCGGCTAAGAAAATTATTATCTAAAGAAACTAAAATAATAATTTATAATGTAATTGTCAGACCACATCTTATGTATTGTGGTTCATTATAAATATGTTAGATAAGTCAACTAGAGATATTTTACAAATATTACGAAATAGAGGTATAAGATGTATTTTAAATGCGGATACCTATCCATACCTATGTATGCTATCCAGCATACCTATGCTAGTATAAAAAAAAGATGATGATTGAATTAGATTGGTTGAATGTGAATGATACTTTGAGGATTTGTATGTTCGTATTTATATTTAAGTTAGATAATAATATGTCACCATCATATTTTAGCAAATTTATTGTGAGAGGAATGGATGTATGTGAATATAATTTAAGGAATAAAAAATGTTAGAATAAATAGAAATAGGAGAAGCATCTTGTACAGAGGTGTTTTGGAGTATAATAGACTGCCGGATGGAATTAGATGTTCCAAAACCATTGATAAATTCCTGGCAGTCTTGAAAAAACATCTCTGTTCAGGTTCTTAGTTAAGGATTATATAATTAGCTTTAGCTACTGTATTATATAAATAAATAAATAAATAATATGTATATATTATATAATGTAATACGGTATAAAAGCAAGCTGAAAGGACTAACCCTGCCATTTTGTGCGGATTTGGTGCGCAAAATCAAAGCACCCGTATAAAATTGGAACAATTTTGTGTATGCGCATATATTTTCGCAGAAGAAGATACTTGTGAAAGCTTACACACTGTATTTTTATATAATATATGAATAATTCGAGCCATACTAAAATTTGATAAATACATAATACAATTTAATTAACGAACGAAAGTTTCAATACCACAAACTATAAATGTAAAGCAAAGAATCGTTTGTTCTCGTTGGAAAAAGTCTACATGGTCTCGTTTTATGTGTAGGGAAGGTTTGTCTTTATTTTTTATTTTTTTTACTTACCCCGTACATTCGTGTCACCTGTGCGTCGTTTTTCCGTATGGACGCGTTTAGCGTGCGATGTCCCAATTTGTGTTTTTCCTGGTTATACGTTTGGGTCTCATTTCCCGGGCCCCCCAGGGGTCCAAAAGCTTTCGAATATGGAGCCTGGAAACGTCTGATGATTCCCACAATATTATTTTAACCAACGTTCGTGGCCTGAGGCTGTATACGAAATCGTTTCTTGCTTCGTATTTTTCACAACAATATATATGAGTGGGTATAAAATAATGAAAATAAATTTGGAACGCTTTTGTAATACGCATAAGATAAAATTTTTAATTGAATTTTAATGATTAATCCAATTTTAACCATCATACGTACATATGTATAGGTATATAATAAATCAAACATTTATCTTTTTAATATGAAAAGAGTTGAGTGAAAATTGTGCGATTATTCTATTTTGACAGCCGAATTATAAAGTAGGTACATTCGATTCTCTTTTTACGTTCCAGAGACTACCGTGTAAAAACAAAGATAGGTACATCGACAAAAAAAAATCGAATTTATTTTTACACATAAACATATTTTCATAAGTTACATACATGAAGTAATAAATTGACATGGTTTTCGATTTAAATTAAATTTAATATAAAAAAATACATTTATTCAGTGTCGTTATTTGACAATAAACGTTCCCATTTACTGCTGTTTTTCGTTTTAATTTTTTGTAACCATGTTAACAAAAAAAAAAGGTGGTTTTCCAGGGGAAGTACCACTTCCGGTTGACGAAAAATTTTGAAAGCCTAATGGATTATTGTGGTCGGTAAAAAAATTATAAATATAAAATTTCAGTTTAATAGGATAAACGGTTTTTGAGTTATTAGCGATTTTACACACACGTACACAGACATTTTCCATAAATGCTGTATGTCTGTGAACTTGTGTATGTGTATGTGTGTTTTCTTCGAAACCACGAAGTCTATCAATCTGAAATTTCATTCTATTATTTTCACGTAAGGTGTAAGAGACATAAGGAATTTGGTCAACATCAGTCAAGCGGAAGTAGGGTTTTTTTCGTGTAGAAAATTCAAAAATCTTGTTACCACAGAATATTTCCGAAACTGCTCCGGCGATCAAGTCGAAATTTCATACCTATACTGTACTAAATTGTAGTTTTCACCTTAGCCGTAAGAGATAGGTACTGTAATTTTGTCAACATCTGTCTTTTTATTTTTTTCGGCCTTTTAAATATGCAGTATCGTCAAAATATTGTAATGTTGTAATTCTGAGAAAAATTACTAGTAACAAAAAAATAAATCATTAAAATCAGTCGACCGGAAGTTGGGTTTTTTCCTCGTAGAAAAGTCAAAAATCCTTTTACCACAAATTATTTCTGAAACTACCCAACCGATTAGGCTGAAAATTTATATTTATAATTTCCATATAAAATTTAAGAGTTGATAAGGTTTTGATCAAAGTCCGCTAACCGTAGTACATAGTAGTTTTTCCTATTTGAATATATGCCGTATTTTACATACGCGCGCGCACTCAACACAGTAATTTCATGATATGTATGTATGTATGTATCTTGGTTGGTGTGGTGGTGTGCATGCTTTTTATTTACTTACGTACTTAAAAAATTAATTTCGTTACTCTTTGTTTTCCTCAAATATATGGATAAAGTCATGGATTGGCCACACCCGAATGTTTTTGAATGCGACACACATCTTTGTATACAATATGTATCATGAAAATCGTAATTTTTTTTTTAATTTTAATTTTTAAAAATTGCAGATACGAGACTTACAAGGCTACCCTGAAGAAGATACCGGCGACGAGGCTTTCGCGGCTGACGGAAGCTTTGGCCAACTACGACCCCATTCTCAACGAGTACTTCTTCGACAGGCATCCTGGCGTGTTCGCCCAGGTGCTCAACTATTACAGGTACACGTTGGAATTCGATCGTCACACCTTTCAGCGGTCGCACGATGACGGATTAGGGGTGGCAAACCGTGAAATGAAAAATAGCCGAGGGCCACTTTGGACCCATATCACTTTTTCGTCATCGTCGATATTTTTCAACGGGGTTTCCTTACGGCCATTGGGTCCTTTTTCGCAATCGCACACAAGTATACAGCCCACGGGGGTCAGTCTATATCTACATACATACATATATATTGATATGTGTAAGTTTGTGGATCGCACCCTGCGTAATATTGCGACCGTCCCTTATCCGATGAATGCGGCTCGACCCTTTGGCTCACTAAATCATAATTTCCAATCATACGGGTATTTCTGGTCGTCTCGAACAAGGGCGAAAGCGTAGATATGTAGGTAGTAAGTACATAGTACGTACAATAGGTGTCTCTAAAATTCGACTCAATCCTCCAAATTTATGGTATTTTAATTTTTCATTTATATTTCGGATACCGATTCAATTTTTTTCATTCTCCCTCACTGCCTCTCACTGTTTGTGACCGTGAAAATAATTTGAATATCGGAAAAGATGCTAAAAAAAATAATACAAATTGGCTTTTACCGTAATTGGAAAAGAAATTGACATAGTAAATTGTATTTTCATTCTACTCGCGTATTCTCTCTTATTTAAAAGTGAATCGTTGATTTTTTTTTATATTCAAAATTTATTCCTTATTTTTTCTATGTACATAGAATACCCAAATACATATTTACATTCCAAATTAAATTTTCATTTAAAGTAAATAATTATTCTATATACAACTTATACAAGTGTTTCGGTCGTCTTTTATCAGTATTATAAATATAATGACTTAATATTTATGAAGTTTACATTATTTTATTAAATTAGTTCATTTTATCCATCTCATTTTGATCCTTTAAAATATAGAATGTATTCGTCGAAAGATATTAATAATATTTTATTTATCTTCCTTTGAAGTCCAATTGTGAAATTATATTGTGTTTGCATTGTCATACTTCAAAGGGCAAATTTCATCACACTCTTATACCCTTAGATATACAACTTATTTAAATATTCATCGAATATAATACTGTCTAATAATGTCTGTCTGCTGATAACGCTCGCCTCGGCAAATAATTAAAAAACCAGAACGTCGCACGGGTGGGACTTGAACCCGGTACCACTGATTCGGAACAGAGCGCGCTTACGCGGCGCGCCAAGCCAGATGATGTAGGGCAGGCATCAACGTGACTATTTATAGCCGAATATTATAAAAATAGGTTCGCGACTTTGTTAAATTATAACGTTGTTATTATAACGCGCCATAGATGGCGCAACATAGGCAACAACTATAAAAACTATTAAATTTAATATTATTTTTTAGTACGGGTGATGAGAACGCTCCGTTGATATTCAACGGGCTTACACTAGTAATACAATATATGCTATATTTATACAAAAACTTATGTATATAAAAAAAAAACAATACATTATCACAGTACGAGTATTTTCTCCCATGCACAACTTTTAGAAAATGCGTACGTACATACGTTCATAAATTCTTATTTACACATGTTTGGTAGAAAGTAAGCAAAGTTTCAGTGTGTGAAAACTCTCGGAGCTTTGATAAAGTCACACATACACACACACACTTAACAATGAAAAATGTACTGTGGCAATTTTCAATTTGAAATACGCTTATCGAGCGAAAGTATGGGGCGGTCGCGAAGCGAACTCATTTTTATGGGTCGTTCATGCCCCGCGATTCCAATTCAACAATTGTACTCACTTCTGCGATACCAAAGCTCACGCAAATAGTATTTCCCTTAGTATAAATACATACGTGTATGTAATGTGTATTTTTTTACGTATAAAAAATAAATATTTTCGTGGGATTTTTGCGGCATTCGATAAATCGCCACAGACCCAGAACGAGGGATTGCTTTCACGTGAAACTGCGGAAGGGATCAAAAACACTTCCAACATTTATGAAGATGGTAAAAGGGAGAGGCAAAGGGAGAGGTTTGAGTTTATTGTGAACTTCACAAGACATCCCTCCGGTTGTTGTTGCTCAGTCATCCCCCCAAGGGAGACTAGGGGATGACGCTCTTGATAATCCGAATTCAGCCTTTTTTTCCACCCCGGTTGAAGCTTTAGTCCTCACCTTACCATAGTGGAGCTTTCAGTGCCGAATTCCACTTAGCTTTTTGCACCCGTATAAATATTAATTTTTGTGGCTAATTGCTTAAATTAATATCGGCCGCTTTGTATGTTATATACGTATGTATATATTATATGCGCGGATCTCTAATCCCTGAGGGAATAATTAACAGCACTCTTAATAATTATGATACCTTCTGCTCGAATACCATGGTATCGGGACACAGTTGGTGTACACGGATGAAATAATACGACGTCTCAGTGAATTATGATTGTATAATTACGAGGGGAGAATATACCGATTTCTCGCGCAGCCCGGGAGATGAAAATGAGATTGTATCATGTTGAAGTTCCCTTTCGAATAATTACTTAAATCCGTTGATATTCTCATACCATTTTCGTAAAACTCTTTCTTTGAATAATTAAAAAATAATAATATACTATTTACTTTTAAATTAACTTTGTATGTGCTAGGGAGCCGCGAATGAGCCGTTAAATACATTTAAATTAGATGACTTTTTAAGTTTTCAAGTTCCATTACTTAAATTCGTTTAAAAAACAAAAATAAAATGAATTATTTTCAAGTAGTACTTTTTGCTTTATCCTGATCGGATAAAGTGATCGTGCGAAAATTCGACCTTGAGATTTTGACTGATTTGTATCATCCACTGATCACGTTTTCATGATTTCTGGAAAATGTCTGTATGCCTGTGTGTAAAATCGTCAATAACTCAAAAACCGTTTATCCTATTAAACTGAAACTTCATATTTATACGTTTTTTACCAGCCATTACAATGCATTAGGCTTTCAAAATTTTTCTTAAGCCGAAAGTGGTACTTCCCTTGGAAAATCATCTAATTTTTTCTTATGAATCATACATACATTTAAAAAATATACAAATATTTAAAAAGAATCAATCTAAAAGCCGATTTTTTACGACTTGTATCAGTTTTACGATCGCATAGTTTATTTCAAAGCAAAAAAATACCCAAAGAAATGTTATATATGTATGTATGTACACTGCTTCATTTGATGTAAAATAAAAACACTTACAGATATTAAATGTGTATTAGGTTTATGAAGAAAATTTTGTTGAATTATTACAGTGTCGTCGCACTTAATAATAATTGATCGCTCACACTAAATTAGATTAGATTTACCCAAATTTAAGAAACAACGTAAATTTGTTCGAGCTTCCGCTATGCAAAATATTTTAGAATATTAAAATGTAATTTTGGAAAGCGTTCAAAACCAATCGGGAAAAAATGGTTTTAAAATAAATTAAAGAAAGCATTTTGAGGCGAAGGACCGCGGCGCGATTAGACCGTTTCCGAAAATGTAATTTATCAGCAATATATTATGATAGATATATAATGGAACATTGTACGGGCAATTTGACGTCGTTATTGAAGATCTAGAACGGTGGAAGCGTGGAAGTCTTTCTCTCAATTTCCAAGTTAAATTTTGAACCCCCTCGATTCGGCGGCTAAATGGAAAACGAGGTTAAGCAGTTTTCGCGAGAATTCATAAAAATTTCAATGATTTACTACTTGAAGACTATTTGTCAAATGCAAAACTCGACCCGGATCACGCTCGCAAAACAAAGGGAAGTCCTGCCTAAGGAAAATTATGCTTTTATTTGGGAAGCCTTATATTTCTCTTTCTGTCTATATTATTTTCCCTCTTCGGGGATGGAAGGATTCCTTCAGCCTCGTTTTTTTCACACCCTTTCTAGTACGAATGAATGCTGGTATTTTTTTTTTTTTTGGGCCGATGGGATTTTTTAACATAAATAATGTATCGCAATGTGAGTCGCGTGTATGTGGAAAATTTCACGCGTGACATTTCAGCTTGTGTTAAGTTTTTCAGAGTTTTCCCGAAAGGAAACATAAAGAACGAGGGTGAAAAAGCATTTTGCATCATCTGAACAATTCGTCTAAAAGAAATTAATGTTGATTAGAGAAGACAACAAACGTCAGAATTCCAAGTGAAATTGTTTTTCATATAAATTCGAAATTATAATTAGGCTTAAATCAAAAGTGATATAATAATATTCGAGTAAAAAAATTTAATATCCTTAAATTGATTTATTAAACATTGAAAGTGACGTACATTTTTCGTTTAATATTGAGGAGAAAATCTTGCGAAACAAAGTTTCTTTTAAAGCACACATAAAAAAAAAAAAAAACGCACAGTGTATAAGTTGGGCAATATCATCAAACTTGATGAATAATATAAAGGAGGTCAAGTTGTGAGAAAAACAACTTCGTAATGGTAGCAAAGTGAAATTTTGCAAGCCGTGTAAATATACATAGTGGCCACGTGGAATACGTTGTTTTTCTATCTTCACACACGCCGTGCAAAAAACGGCATGGTTTTTCCAAGGCAGTGTTATTCGAGCCACACCACGTATTTCACAAAGATTCATCCTTTGCGAAATATCATATAGTAAGCCTCTTACAAAAAAAATAAATGAAAAATTGTATAAGTATCGTTCAGACGTATCACGTATATATATATAAATATGGTTCGGTTCGGTCTATATTTCACGTTACACAACATTTCAATTACTCGTAATGGCGGTCCGTATCTTCTGGCCGCCTCCTATATATATTACGGCGTCACATCTGATGAAAAAACAAAATTCTGACCGTCAAATTTAGCCCTGGGGCCTTAATGGTCCATTATGGTCACCGTAGGCTAGCGGACGGTCACCCTAATTGTCACCGACAACGGACACAAAAAACCCTAGGATGGTTTTAAGTATAGCTTATTTAAAAAGTGTGTTCTTTAATTCTATTTTCAAATTGTGAAAATTAAAATAATTTATTTCTTTGGTTTTGAACGAATGGCCCTTTATTATTTATTTATTTATTTATATAATATAGTAGCAAAAGCTAATTACATAATCCTTAATTAAGCACCTATACAGAGATGTTTTTTTAAGACTGCCAGGAATTTATCAATAGTTTTGGAACTTCTAATTCCATCCGGCAGTCTATTATATTCCAAAACACCTCTGTACAAGAAAGATGCTATTTAAGCTATTTCGTTATTAGTTTTATCAAATGAATAACGAAATTTTTATTTTGTAAAAAAACAATCAACAAAATAATATTTTGCTTGTAAATGAAAGTAAAAACAATTCTTATTGTCAAAAGCGACCCCTAATTATGATCAAATTGAAAAAAAAACACACATTTGCAATTATGTACTTCAGCGTAAAATTGTTCGTATTTGTTTTTATTTTTATGTCAACCAACCGTCAAGAATGTCAGAATATCCTCCAGGGAAAGTTTCCAGAGAACATGGAATCGTTTTCTTTGTTTCCATCACCAAAATTTCCGCCGCTGAAAGGAGAAAAAATATTTTCTCAAGTATAAAAGTGAAACGCAAAAAGGGAACGAGTTCAAGCTTATTTTATTTTATTTTTACATTATTTAAGTTGTGCTTTGTCAGTAAATACTGAATACACACGTGAATTTAGTCCTTTGAAGACCACATAAACAGAAAAAATATATATATATATTCCGTAAATATTAATACATTATATTTACGGAAAAATATTTACAACCTCCGACCTTAATAATAATATTCCAAATACTTTAAATATTTCAAAGCTTGCGAAATTTTTGTATTATAAAAACCTACCTAAATGCGGTCACATACACGCTTTTCGCTCAAGAAAATATGTATCCTGATATGTGTGTATGTTACATATTTGTGTGCGTGTTTATAATTTTTCATAAAATACGATGAATTATTCATCAAATGTTATAAAAATCAATTTGCGGTCGTTTTTAGAGTATGAGTGGGGGAGGAAATTGATAAACATTTTTTTCGCGATGAAACGTTTTACCCCAGAGAAAACTCATTAAAATTTTAATTGATACAATTTCGTCGTCGCTTCGAGTTTCGCCTAATTTGATTATTTTGTCAAACGTTTTTCATCGATGTTTTCTCACGGCGAAATAATATCGAGATCAAAGCGAGCCACACTGTAGGATAATGCGGTACCACAATCTCAATTGAACGAATCGAATTACACTTAGCGAAAAAGCAATATCACGTAGGTACTTATTACTACATACTAACGCAAGGGTCCGCTCAGCTGGGTAGCCGCAGCACGCTCGCATACACTCACGACACGTACACATATGTATGTACACTCAAAGTACAGGTAGCGCGAAGCACTCACGGCACATACATATGTATGTATATGCACATACTCAGATTTATATAAATACACTATCGGTAAATGTAAAAATGTCAAATACATAATATGTAAATGATAACCACCAGATGACACTGTCAACGGGCGGTGACTTGTATAAAATAAAACCATTTCCGCAATGGAAATTAGAATCATTTTCCTATAGTATGTACCTGTCGAGGCCAGATGCCTTGTAATAATTAATTGAACCGACCATTTTGGATAATGTGTGCACTTAACCGAACACATTTACGACACGTGAATATTAACGGATACAATATCAATAGCGCGAGCGGATTATTATTGGACAATATATTAACTAAAATTTAATTATATATTATGTAATGACAGGAATTTCACTCGTTATTAAAAAAAGCAAAGGAAAATTCCACAATTTACGTTCAAAAATTCGTTTTGCAACGAATGGAATTTTCAACTAGAAATTCGCAAAAATATTACGAGGAAATTCCTTAGCAATATTGAAACTACCAGAAAATTGCGCTAATGGCCGTAACCTTTTGCTATTTCGACATAATAAACGCAAATATTTGTATGTAAATACAATGCTCTATCCGTTGACAGTGTCATCGGGTGGTTATCATTTATGTATGTATTTACATAAATCTAAGCATATGTATGTACCGTGGGTGTGTACATATGTTAACCTATATTCGCGCTACCCTGCCAGCCGGCCAGTCAGTCAGGCAGACCCTTGCGCTACTATTTATATTGAAATTGCTACAATACAATTTGTAACGCGTTAAATAGCTCCTCACCATATATGTATGTATGTATGTATGTACTCCTGGTAGTTGAAAATTGTACGAGCGTTCCGGGGCTCGGCTACTCAGCCAACCAGGCAGACTCCCGCTTTACTATACATATATGTATATTTAGTAGTTATCGCTTCAATTTGGCGACCGTAATACTATTTTCGAAATTCTATTACTCTACATCACTACTTTTGACGTGGGGTATTTTTCTAAGAGGCTACATTTGCAGATTTTTCCGATTGTTCAACTTCAGCGTGGAAATGTTAATTCGTCATTTAGAATTCGTCACGAGGCATTAAACGGAAAATTCTGAACCCAAACGACCGTTATTATTGGCGTTTTCTGTTTGAGCGCTGAAGCGCGACGATTGCGTTTGCAAATTGACGACCCCTGACCGTTTGGCGGACGAACGAAGGGTCGCCGGTGACCCTAATTGATGAAAACCAAAAACGGCTAAAAATATACGAAAATAAAAATGCGTACTAAAATATAGTCGATCGTTTGACTAACAGCGAGAGTGAAATTTCAAAATTGGACGAGTTCATTGTTTTGCGTTAAAAATAGTATGTAGAACTGACCAGTTTCATTTTATTCACAATTGATTATATTTTCAATTAGTCTGGTGAAAAAATAAAGTAATCAAAATACTTTTAATCTTTGTTAGGTTATAGTCTTTGAAAATACACATTTATTTTATTTATATAATATAATAGCTAAAGCTAATAACATAATCGTTAACTGAGCACCTATACAGAGATGTTTTTTTAAGACTGCCAGGAATTTATCAATAGTTTTGGAACTTCTAATTCCATCCGGCAGTCTATTATATTCCAAAACACCTCTGTACAAGATGCTTCTCCTATTTATATTTATTCTAACATTTTTTATAATAAAATTATATTTATTCCTTGAATTATATTCACATACATCCATTCCTCTCACAATAAATTTACTAAAATATGATGGTAACATATTATTATCTAACTTAAATATGAATACCAACATACAATTCCTCAAAGTATCATTCACATTCAACCAATCTAATTCAATCATCATCTTTTTTATACTAGCATGTATGTACAACATTTAAAATACATCTCATACCTCTATTTTGTAATATTTGTAATCTACATATCTCTAGTTGACTTATCTAACATATTTAATAATGAACCACAATACATAAGATGTGGTCTGACAATTACATTATAAATTATTATTTTAGTTTCTTTAAATAATAATCTTCTTAGCCGACATAATATTCCAAAAATCTAACTAATCATCCAATATTATACCCAATTCAATATTACTTTCACCAACTTTATATATGTATGTATGTATAATACATTAAACATAGTAGGAATTTAATCTTTTTGTTTTTATCTGTATTGTGAAAGATAAATAATTACATTTCTCTGCGGAGAGCTGAAAAAGTGGCAATTTATCAAATGCGATCAATCAGTAAAGAGTCATTAATTAGAACGCATAAAGCGCTTTATGATTTTTTTTAAACGCAATCAACAAAATAGGATTTCCCCTTCCCGCCATACCGAAGACGGTTAAAAAAAAAGAGCGAAAACGGCATTCCCTTGTGTTTCTCCGCGAACAACCGGGGTGAAAAAAAGGTAGACAGATCTGACAAAAGCCGATAAATATTGTGTAAGAGAGGCATACAATACATTGTGTACTTCTTTTCGACTGCTAGAGGATAATAAATAAAAAGGGAGAAGCTTTTTCATATAAATTTACTTCGAAAAATGTTACCGTGTTCGTGGTCGATCGAGCGCACGTTACGAATTATCGAGCTCAGTGTTAACTGAAAGGTTTATTTTTTCATGTTTTATTAATATTATTTTGTTGAATTGACACTGCAAAGACTTTATTTCAAAGAGCAGACGGGCTTTGGAACCCGATAAAAAGACAGATGAGATTTTCCACATTACTTTTGTGAAAAACGCCTCATAAATATTGTACATTCCACCCCTACGCACATATTATAATCCCTTTCACTCGGCGAAAGTAACAGTTTCGAGCTGCGCACCATCCGTTACGTATATTATGTAGGGTAATTTAATTTTCAGAGTGAATTATAAGCGCTTGAAAACTTGTAGAAGTTAAGTAGTTCTTTGGTAAGTTTGTTCACCAGATGGTAACTGGTTATAGTTTGTTTGGTTCATTCGCTTCCTCTCATAAATCAATATCCGACAAAAGTTTGTACGTGTTCGCAAAAATCCTATACAACGGCGTATGTACATCCTATACAAAAGTACGACACTGTTTCAGTGTAATTTATTTTGATATAGACTAACTTTGAGGCTGCGTCCACACCGACGAACCGAACAGCGAACGACGAATGGTTGTTATTGTGTGGACGTTCATAAGTCATCGGAAGTTATTGTGTGGAGACGTCCACACGATAACAACCGTTCGTCGTTCGCTGTTCGGTTCGTCGGTGTGGACGTGGCATTAAAATGGTATCCTCGTTGACGGTAAAATCCACTGCGTGCATTGGGCCGATATTTGCAAAAATTTTTACAACTACTGTAAGCCCGTTGAATATCAACGGAGCGTTCTTATCACCCGTACTGAAAAATAATATTAAATTTAATAGTTTTTATAGTTTATTTATTTTATATAATAATAGCTAATAAGCTAATTTAACTTACATCTATTACATATTTATAACAACTACATAAATCAATTACACTATACTTATACATAACTACAATCTCTCACAGAGGTGTCTCCTCACACTTTTCAAGAATGCATCTATTGTCTTAGAAGACTTGACGCACTCCGGGAGGGCATTATACATTAATACACCCCTGTGAAAAACACCACCAGCTGTCTTTGTTTTCTTTACTATACCTACAACTAATTGGTTCTTATTTCTAGTACAATAACTATGGACATATAATGATATAATTCTTAAAATAATTTGGCAATAAGTTGTTGCATAGATGGTGCGTTATAATACAACAACGTAACAATTTGACAAAGTCGCAAGCCTATTGAGAAATTAATATTGTCCAATTGTAGCAGGTCACCTCCGTTTGAAACACTTTTAAATTACTCTTAAAATCTATAAATCGATCTTCAAACGCTATCTGTAATAAGTTAATATTGTGAATACAGTTTTCGATTAGAAAATTCTGAATAGGTATATTTTTAGACAAATTATCACAGGGAAAATGAGTAAAATTATTTTGCACAAGGTGATTTTTAAATAACTCTAGTTTTGTTTCAAACGATTTAACACGATACTAGAAGTCTTTAACAAGTTTAGCTCGTCCCTGTAGCTACTTATTTAAAACATTGAGATGTTCACAGATATTAGTTAAAAAGACGATATAACCACTCGATATTACAGGCACAGGTAATAGGTAAATCCACTCGCGAATTTCACAAATATCACAAAATTTTCACAAATATCGTCGAAAAAATACGTTGATCGAAAACCGAATTCAAGCCATCCTGTACCCAACCTAAATTCACGAAAAGGAGACTTTTTTTACAAATATCGACGAAAAAATTCGTCGGTTGAAAACTGAATTCAAGCCATCCTGTACCCAACCTAACTTTTCGTAAAGTATATTTTTTCAGAAATATCGACAAAAAAATGCGTCAATCGGAAACTAAATCTAAGCCATCCTGTACCCAACCCAACTTCGCAAAAAGAAGACTTTTTTCACAAATATCGACGAAAATATGCGTCAATTGAAAACTGAATTCAAGCCATCCTGTACCCAACCCAACTTCGCAAAAAGAAGACTTTTTTCACAAATATCGACGAAAATATGCGTCAATTGAAAACTGAATTCAAGCCATCCTGTACCCAACCTAACTTCGCTAAAAGTAGACTTTTTTCAGAAATATCGACGAAAAAATGCGTCAATCGAAAACTTAAATCAAGCCATCCTGTACCCAACCTAACTTCGCTGAAAGTAGACTTTTTTCACAAATATCGACGAAAAAATGCGTCAATCGGAAACTTAATTCAAGCCATCCTGTACCCAACCTAACTTCGCTGAAAGTAGACTTTTTTCAGAAATATCGACGAAAATATGCGTCAATTGAAAACTGAATTCAAGCCATCCTGTACCCAACCTTACTTCGCTAAAAGTAGACTTTTTTTTTTTAGAAAATATCGACGAAAAAAATGCGTCAATCGCAAAAAAACTTTTTTAAATCGACGAAAAAAGCCATCCTGTATCCCCAACCTAACTTCGCTGAAAGTAGACATTTTTTCACAAATATCGACGAAAAAATGCGTCAATCGAAAACTAAATTCAAGCCATCCTGTACCTAACCGAACTTCGCTAAAAGTAGACTTTTTTCAGAAATGTCGACGAAAATATGCGTCAATTGAAAACTGAATTCAAGCCATCCTGTACCCAACCTAACTTCGCTAAAAGTAGACTTTTTTTAGAAATATCGACGAAAAAATGCGTCAATCGAAAACTTAAATCAAGCCATCCTGTACCCAACCTAACTTCGCTGAAAGTAGACTTTTTTCACAAATATCGACGAAAAAATGCGTCAATCGGAAACTAAATTCAAGCCATCCTGTACCTAACCGAACTTCGCTAAAAGTAGACTTTTTTCACAAATATTGACGAAAAAATGCGTAAATCGGAAACTAAATTCAAGCCATCCTGTACCCAACCTAACATCGCGAAAAGTAGACTTTTTTCACAAATATCGACGAAAAAATGCGTTAAACGAAAATTAAATTAAAGCCATGATGTACCCAACCCAACTTCGCAAAAAGAAGACTTTTTTCACAAATATCGACGAAAATATGCGTCAATTGAAAACTGAATTCAAGCCATCCTCTACCCAACCTAACTTCGCTAAAAGTAGACTTTTTTCAGAAATATCGACGAAAAAATGCGTCAATCGGAAACTTAATTCAAGCCATCCTGTACCCAACCTAACATCGCGAAAAGTAGACTTTTTTCACAAATATCGACGAAAAAAAAAATGCGTTAAACGAAAATTAAATTAAAGCCATGATGTCAATCCTAAACCCAACTTCGCAACCTGAAAAAAGAAGACTTTTTTTTCACAAATATCGACGAAAAAATGCGTCAATTGAAAACTGAATTCAAGCCATCCTGTACCCAACCTAACTTCGCTAAAAGTAGACTTTTTTCACAAATATCGACGAAAAAATGCGTCAATCGGAAACTTAATTCAAGCCATCCTGTACCCAACCTAACTTCGCTGAAAGTAGACTTTTTTCAGAAATATCGACGAAAATATGCGTCAATTGAAAACTGAATTCAAGCCATCCTGTACCCAACCTTACTTCGCTAAAAGTAGACTTTTTTCAGAAATATCGACGAAAAAATGCGTCAATCGAAAACTAAAATCAAGCCATCCTGTACCCAACTTAACTTCGCTGAAAGTAGACTTTTTTCACAAATATCGACGAAAAAATGCGTCAATCGGAAACTAAATTCAAGCCATCCTGTACCCAACCTAACATCGCGAAAAGTAGACTTGTTTCACAAATAATCGACGAAAAAATGCGTCAAACGAAAATGAAATTAAAGCCATGATGTACCTAACCCAACTTCGCAAAAAGAAGACTTTTTTCACAAATATCGATGAAGAAATGGGTCGATTTTTTTCGGCCTTTTTAATATTGTGTATCTTCATAATATTGTAATATTATAATTCTCAAAGCAATACCTAGTCAAAAAAAAATAAATCATTAAAATCAGTCAACCGGAAGTTGGTTTTTTTTTGTTTTCTTTTAGAAAAGTCAAAACTCCTGTTACTACGGAATATTTCCGAAACTACTTAGCCAATCAAGTTGAAATTTATCCATTTTTTTCACGTAAGGTGTAAGGCCGGTTTCACAGGGCACGGTTTGTCCAGGCTCCGTTGTAAGAGATACTGTGATTTTGGTCAACATCTGATGACCGGAAGTGGCAGGTTTTCTAATTTGAATATACATATGCCGAAGATCGTATTTTACATACGCGCGCTCACTCAACACAGTGATTTCATGATATGTATGTTGGTTGGTGTGGTGCTGTGCATGCGTTTTATTTACTTGCGTACTTAAAAAAATAATTTCGTTACTGTTTGTATTCCTCAAATATATGGATAAAGTCATGGGTTGGCCACACCCGAATTTTTTTTAATTATTCACATTTCAAAATGCATCCCGTGTCACTTGTACACAATACCCAATTACTTCTTCGTCTTTGTGTTCCGTGCAGATAGAAATTGTATTATTTAAAATTTAATTATTAAAAAATGTTCAAACTCAAGCAAATGAATATTTGTTCGTTTAATTTTCATCATAATCGTTTCGAAAAGATAAGAGGCGATATTTTTTCGCAAATTTTGACCGATGCGTAATCTTTTCGCGAACAAGGGGTTGGGGAAGGGGGGTTACATTTTTGTTTTATTTGAATAGGATCCGATTTGAGGAGGCTCGTGCGACGAGTGCTCGACCAACAAACACATTTTCAAGTGAACACACGTATCGCTTTGTTGCAGAACCGGAAAATTACACTATCCAACGAATGTTTGCGGTCCTTTGTTTGAAGAGGAGCTGGAGTTTTGGGGGCTGGACTCGAACCAAGTGGAGCCGTGCTGCTGGTCCACATACAGCATACACAGGGACACACAGGTAAACTACCTAACAGTTATTTATAATGCGAATCTAACAATAGTCGTCGACCGGGACCATTTCGACCCAATTCGAATTATGTACATACATTTTGTAAGTCAGTATGATCCCGACTGTGGACGGCATGGAAAAGGCTGCTCCTTTTAGTCTGTTGAAGTAGATTGTTCTTCGTTAGCAAATATCGCGTTACAAAGGACTACTTTAGATCTTTTGCCGTGCTGACGAACGTTTGTAAAACTGACGCTCGGTCCTAAACTAAAACTTGAAATTGAAAACTTTCTTCGCATACAAGTATGTACTTAAATCCATTAACAGAATGCTCAACGGTTCCTTAGGAAAACTTCGGCCCCACTCGCTGCCAATTAGATGTAATTGAATCTAGAATAAGTTACTTGGAAAATGTATTAATGCGTAGTGTGTGTGTCTTTGTATGTTTTACCGTGAAGACGATTCGAAAGCTTCCGCAACATTGGGCACAATCTGCCGGTTGATTTTTTGTTATTTTGAGTATTTTAAAATAAATACATTATATAAAATGTAAAGGATTTTAGCTTTTGGAAAATTTCCAGAATATATTATGTTTTAATATGAAAATAAATTATCAATACAAAAGCGCTTGTTTAAATATTCAATTTCAGGAGTTGCTCATAAAATTCTCATCGAACGAAACATAATTACTGTATTCATGGATTATTTTGTGTAAAATTTAAATCTTTGTTCAATCTATTTTTAGCTTTGGTAATATTATAAATGATAACTTTACTATATGTATGTATATACAGGCTGTCTTTATTTTATAAAACTTAGCTATAAATACTATTTAATAGTATAATATGATCCGTCCAATCCGAAATCCGTCTGTCTGTCTGTATGTCTGTCTGCTGATAACCCTCGCTTAGGTAAGTAATTTAAAAAACCAGAACGTCGCACGAGTGGGATTTGAACCCAGTGCCACCAGGTTGGGAGGAATCGTGCTTACACTATCTTCCAAACGGAGGCGATGGCGGATGTGCTATAATTGGCCAATATTTATTCTTAAAGGTTTGGCGACTTTGCTAAATTGTTACGTTGTTGTTATTATAACGCGCCATAGTGGCGCATGGTTGCATAGATGCAACAACTATAAAAACTATTAAATTTCATATTATTTTTTTAGTACGGGTGATGAGAACGCTCTGTTGATGTTCAACGGGCTTACACTAGTAGTATCATAATGACACAAAAAGCACTATACAATGTGTTTATCTGTTGATGATTTTAAAATAGCAGTTTTAAGCTCATTATTCATTAACTTTTGATTTCATACATACATATATGTATTTGGGATCTGGCTTGTGGCGATCGATCAAAATAATAGAATGGTGTGCTTGTAATGGTTCAACGGTTATATTTACTCTGCACACTTGTTTCTCCGGGTCGTCAACGACAACTGTTAACTCTTTCTCATACCTTCACTAGTGCTTTCATCATCTTGGGTCTATGTCGAAAACCAAGATCCCAAATAAACTGTGGCCCAATCGTCCAAATTTTCGACCAGGAGCCCAGAAGTTTTTGCCGATGAAACAAAATGGCACACACACACACATATGCATTTTTTTAGTATACAGGCTGATACAAT
Source organism: Parapsyche elsis (assembly GCA_022651745.1). Classification (NCBI taxonomy): domain Eukaryota; kingdom Metazoa; phylum Arthropoda; class Insecta; order Trichoptera; family Hydropsychidae; genus Parapsyche; species Parapsyche elsis. Next base: position 3,482,470 of record JAGVSN010000016.1, read on the forward strand.
TTTTTTTTTAATATTTAATTTTAACTTTACCCTTAATTATACCCTTAACTTTACCCTTAACTTTACCCTTAACTTTACCCTTAATAATACCCTTAATAATACGGTATATACTGACTAAACTAACTACTCTAACTAAAGCAACAAACGATATAACAATCGAAGACTGACTGGCCAAAATCAAGAAGCACGCTGTATGTCATAAAAGAAAGACATACAAAATATTTGTGTCTCTTTTACACTCACAACAAGTAGGTACGCAAGCGAAAGAGACAGAGCATTTTCATTGTTACGTAGTGAATATTTGTAATAGACACTAAACTAATACATATATGAAAGTTTGGTGTAGGGATGCTCAACCCGTTGCACGCGGGCTTTAATGCTTGATTGATTTTTAGTAATTTATTAAAGAACGTTCTTTTACATCTCTAGTAATAGTGCAATCTTATTTTTCCACATATAAGGTGATGAATACCAAAGAAAATAAGCAAAATACTTTGTACTTATATACGTAGTTATTAAGAATATTTAAATTTCACATATTTGAAATTTTAATTAAAATATGTTTATGAAAAGAAGATGTATTTCTATTTATTTATTTTTCTATCGAATGTCTTAGTTAAATAAACAATAATCATCTCTCGCTGATTACCAGTTGGCAACCACTAATATAAACTTAAACAACGTTAAACTTATCTCTTTAACGTTGCTGTGATCCTAGCCGGAAAAAAATTATTTTGGGCGCAGGTACCAGCGGGACAAGTTTTTATGGGACGCTCCCCATCATCTTGCATGCCTGTTCGCCACACTCACGTTCCCTAATAGTTCATTCACACAAAAATTCATTCCTACATGGTATGTATATGTACATACGTATACATATATTTGATTTTAGTTCAATTTAAATTGTCCTTGCTTACAGTATGTACATTTCAGCAATATTAATTGTGAAATTGTATGGAAATTTTAGAAATCTTAGAAGCGTTTTTTAGATAAGCGAAAATTTGAATCTATTTTTGCACAACGCAAATGGGGTCGTCGAATTCGCACTGGATGTCGTACCTCGTCAACCTAACCGGGTTTTACGTTTCGGCGGATGTCCTTAATCAGGTCGCATTACAAAAGGACCATTAAGGACCGATTGTGTCCCACCGGAAGAGCTGGTCCGTTCCAATACAATTTCAAGATCTCCCACGAAGCCACATTACCGGTGCTAATTTCGAGCACAACAGTTGCGTGCTCTAATCTGGTCCGCGTATTTCGGAACAAAACCGAGCTTTGTTATACATAATACACCCACCTTACATTATCCACCCGAATGTACATATCTTTGTGTCGAAAATGGCGGAAAAATCCGCATAGATAAGAAATTTTCCACCGCTCTGACCGCACAGTGAAATGGTTTTAATTTAAGTTTCTTCATATTTATTTTCAGCGTTGCATCACGCCAAAGGAAACTTTGCTCCGTTTCCATTCGAAAACTTTGTCGAATTTAATATTCGTAGACAATGTCGTTTTAACCATTGTTTCATACAATGCAATAACGTTACTCGGGCAAGTTTACGTCGAGCCCGTTTTAATCAATTTTATATAAAGTAAACGTATTTTTTTTACTGTCGAATATACAGCACGATGTTTTATTGTCGTCAATTTCATATACGCGAACCACTATGTGGACCCTAACCCGAATGACCCTTATGGGCCTTTTATAGCGCCTTTTCAACGTTGATAACAAGATGTGGTCTTCAGCGCAAATTAACCTCAAAAAAAGAAAATGGATAAAATAAATATATATATATATATATATATATATATATATATGTATGTAGGTACAAACAGTAAAATATCTTATTTATTTGCAACGCTGTTCGAAGCCGTCTGTTTATACGTTACGATAAATTTGTGCGTGTCGAAAAAAAAATGATGTATAAGAATAATCTATAATGATGTAGATTTATTTATACGGGGGTGAAGTTTGAGAAGTGCGTAATAGAGTGTTCGTTAAAATCTTTTGTTATATCATCGAGATTACCTTCAGACACGTCCGAGAATCATGATGGATCTGTAATCAGGATATGATCCTGCGGAAGCGGAATTAATGCGATTCCCAACATTGATTAATTGTTCTCGAATCGTGGTAGTATCCAGTGGGAAGCGTAGAACAGCGGATCTAAATAGTTTTCCAAATTTGAATTCAATCAAATTTTATGAAAATTCTTTTTTTGTATACGTAGGATACACAGTGGAACCCCTATTTATCGTTCTCGTATTCATTGTTTTCTCGCATTTATCGTTATTTTTTCACACACCCATAAGAACATTGTTTAATAATCTCGCATTCATTGTTCCCCTATCTATTGTTTTCCTCGATCAATCGTTTAAATATTACAGTCCCGTCGCAAATTTTACCGTGATTGATTGTTTTTGTAGAAAATTTTCAACCCAGTCTTGGCTCAAAGTCTGAAGCACCCCTTTTTTTCTCGAAATTTCTAAACAATTGCACTGTAGATTGCAATCTACCACAAAGTGGTGGAAACAGGTAGTTGTGACTGAAATTCCGAGATCAAAACGGTACAAATCTCTTTATTTTGTTTAATTTACTTTGAGACTTTTGAGACTTTACCGCATTCGTCGTTGTCCCTTGAAAAACGGTGGATAAGGGTTCCACTGTATATGAAAAAAATATGATTTTCCTAAATAAATGGATTCTTCTCAAAATTAAAATTTCTATAATCTTTATAATTCGTAAGGCTAATTTTATTAACAATTGATATGTGAGTAACTAAAATCAGTAAAATTTTGTATTTTCTTCTAAAGATAAATTGAAAATTCCAATTGAAGATTGTTGTGTCATGCAAATGTTGAATAATTTCATTTCAGTGTATAAGTTGAGCTATTTTGAATTAATTCTCCAATAAGTTTGAGTATTTTGGTTCGTTTTTGTAAGAGATATCGAGATATAGGCGTATCAGTTGCGATGTCTGAGAATTTACTCTAAAAGCTAAAGGTACACGGGCCAGCTCCCATGGGCTGGAGAGTACTCTCCATGTAGCTGTTCCCTCTCCTTTTTGTTCGGTCATAATATAAGCCAAACTATATATTAAGCAAGTCGTAAAATAAGAAAATAATATACCCTTATATTGATCGGAAACGTATTGTGTACGTAGTATGTATACGAGTATATGTATATACATACATATGTATGTATGTATGTATATACTCGTGATACATAATATTTGGGATGGTCACGAACCACCCAACCAATAATGTCTTAATAAAACATTTTACGATATAATGTTTTGTACAGCTCTTATCGTTACGTGCGGATTTAAGTATTATATTTGTTTTTTTATACGCAAATAAACATTGCGGTAACGGGACTCTGGATAGTGTTTTGTAATCAAAGATTCATGTTTGTCGTGGATTTAGCGGGTCGCTGGACGTTTTTAACCCTGATGTATTACTATTATTTATTCTTATGTATATTTTTCGTTGTTGTCCTTATCGTGAGGATTTTGCACACGTTTAACTCGACATAGCTTATCTCGTGCCCTTTCTCTTGGTGACTAACAATCTTAAAACTGTCGTCCCTAATCTGAACGCGTCGCGTCGTTTCTGTGTGTGTAAGTACATACATATGTACATATGTATTTGAACGTATTTATTTTTGCGGGAAAATTAAATGTCACCGATTAGGGTATTAGGTATTGGTCACAAATCACCGGAACGTGTCACGGTTTGTGATTCGAATTCGATACCATTATCGATGTCGTCGTTCTATGGAAGTTTTCGTAAATATTATCGATATAATCCAATAAACCCCCGATGAGAAGTTGTATCAGTTGAAGCGATGTGTCTGAAATGGTAATAAAATGTTATAGAATTATGTAAGTTTTAATAAAAAAAAAAAATACAAATATTACAACGTTGAACCAGCTTTGCGAGTGCATTCATTCGAAGGAAGTATCCGTTTGAGCTATTCAGTTAAAATATTGAGTTTTTAATGAGCGAAAATTTTGTACGTAGAGTATTCTCGAAAATGCAGCGTACCTAAGAGAAAAATTAACATTTGTTTGAATTTGAAAACGTGGTTCATCGCAAAAGATTCTCTCAAGTTTTAAATAAACTTTGCAGTGAAAAATTATTTAAATGGTTAATTACCAGACGTATGTATGTATGTATGTATCCTTGCAGAAATATTTGCTTTGAACTGTGTATTTTAACAAAATGAAAGCAATTATACGGCACAAGCCCATTCAGACGCCGCATAATTCAATGTAATAATAATTAAAGTTAGTCGTTCAAAATGTGAGCAATTATGTACGTTTGTCTTGTCAAAATTTGATTTCAATTTTACGCCATGTATACACAAATAAATACAGGTGAGATTCATTTATGTTGCTCGCTATTTTAACATAGAACAAACAATTTATTTACGCGAATGTACATAAATATGGGCCATTTGAGCGATTCACGTGTTACATTATTCGGATAACGCATTGAATAAATTTGATACATGTCTTTGTAGGTACCTACATACATACATACATATAATGTATTCATTTTTTTTTAAAATGCGAATACATCCGCTTTGAATCTATAAATGAATGTATAAGTTATGACCACCTCTGAAAACGAGACGTTTTCAGACGTTTTGTTACGCGTCATTTATTTATTCGACGTCCGTACTTGCCACATCTCTGCAAATAGATGGAAACGAGAAAAATCCGCGACGCTCATATAAAGGAATGTTTTATGTTCGCAAAGCAGATTCCTTGGAAATTTTTTAACCTGAAAAATAAATTCTTTTTTTTATGTTTTTATTATTTTCAATTGTGGGTGTGTACGTAGAAGTACGAGTATGTTATTTATTTCACGCGTTTTAACTAAATGATTCTATTTCATTTTCTTGAAATGATATGGAGAGCCTTTTGACAAATAAAATTCTCATTCGTGTTTAATTAATTCGATTGGAAACTGGTGGAGTAGTTAGTAACCGTTGAAGTGCCTACCGTTTTCTTCACTTCGCGAAAGTTCACGAATTCGCGAATAAAAGTCAACGTTGATCGACCGGAAAAGGTCGCTTTATTACGTCGAGATTTTTCCTTTCAAATGTGCCGAATTCATTTGAGAGAAAATTTATATTATCGAACGCAGATGTCGAACATTTTATTCGTACTTGTACTCGTTGTGCGGAACGAGGGCGAGTGCGAGTTTTTCTTAACAAATGAAAGGTCGATTCGACCCATAACCCTATTTGCTACGGACCTTTCCCGAGTCCTGTGAAATAAAAATCAAATCCAAAACAGAACAGGCACCCTCATTAATTATTCCGAAGCGAAAAAAAAAGAAGCGACCGGTTCGATACTAAATCGTCTCTGTTTATCACGCCGTTTTCAATTCAAAACATAGCGACAGATTGTATGTAGGTTTCTATCGTTAAAAACTATGTACATACATACATACATATTAAAGGATTTTTAATGCAATTTATGTATACTAGTGTAACCCCGTTGAATATCAACGCAGCGTTTTCTCATCACCTGTACCTAAATAATAATATGAAATTTAATAGTTTATATAGTTGTTGCATCTATGCAACCAAGCGCCATCTATGGCGCGGTATAATACCAACAACGTAACAATTTAGCAAAGTCGCCAAACCTTTAAGAATAAATATTGACCGATAAATTATAATACGTCCGTCATCGCCTCCGTTTGGATGATAGTGTAAGCACGATTTCTCCCAACCTGGTGATCTTGGGTTCAAATCCCACTCGTTCGACGTTCTGGTTTTTTAATTATTTACCTCGGCGAGCGTTAGAAGCAGACAGACAGACAGACGGAACAGGGCTATTATATGAATTGAATTGAATTGAATATCAACGGAGCGTTCTCATCATCCGTACTGAAAAATAATATTAAATTTAATAGTTTTTATAGCGCGTTATAATAACAAAGTAATAATTTAGCAAAGCCTATTTTTATTATATTCGGCTATAAATAGTCACGTTGAAGCCTGCCCTACATCATCTGGTCTGGCTCACCGCGTAAGCGCTCTGTTCCGAATCAGTGGTACCGGGTTCAAATCTCACTCGTGCGACGTTCTGGTTTTTTAATTACTTACCTCGGCGAGCGTTATCAGCAGACAGACAGACAGACGGAATAGGGCTATTATATACATATATAATACATATTTAGAGGTACCCAGTTTAAAGTGTGAAACATTAATTTTGTCGGAAAGCAAACCAACTAACCGGGTGTTGCGATGCGAAATTCAATTTAACGCGAGAAAATTTCATAGTTTAGCGACGAATTTGAATATACATATTCGCATTCGTTAGAAAGTTTGTTAGAAAATTTCAGCTTTATTTGATTCATATGCGGAGGGGTCTTAGTGACCCTCGTCACATTATTAGGGTCCTAATCACTTTACACGTATTCGCATACTCACTGTAATACCTATATAATATGAGACTTTATTTCAACGTAATTAATTTTATACGTGTGTGTGTGTTTTTATTCGCAGACGACGCTGGCCATTCTGGACAAGTTGGACATAGACAGCGAAAGACCATCGGACGAAGAGATCGCCAGGATATTCGGCTACGAAGAAGCTTATTTGGCCGGTGAGCTTTCGTCGTGGCAAAGGCTCAAGCCAAAAGTTTGGTCCCTGTTTGATGAGCCATCAAGTTCGACGGCGGCCAAAGTACGTAATACACGTTTGACGTTTAATTTGACTTTAATCTTTGCAACGACTCGACGAAGATTTGTCCAAACTCCAATGAAACCCTTAGTGACATACAGTGATATTATTTTTATTAATTAATTTATTTAAGGTAGCTTAAAAAGCTAATTTCTTAAAGCTTAACTTATTATCTACTAGCACTTGTACAGAGGTGCTGTTTTAAGGCTGATAGAAATCAATCAATTTTATTTTATTTTTATTTCTCTAATTTAATACATTGATTATAATTAAAACTATATATTTAATGTAGTAATGTAATAGAGGTGTCGTTTTAAGGCCGCCAGGAACTTTTCCAATGATTTGATGTTATTCAAATTATCTGGCAGCCTATGTACATATTGTATGTAAATATTCTTGGACACCTCTATACAATATTCCTTTCCTTGTTCTATTTTTGTTTACTTTTTTAACAACTAACTTGTTTTTGACGTGAATACGTCTATACACGGATCAGTATGGAAACGGTACGGAAACCAGTACGGAAACGGCAGTGTTACGTTTGGATGGGCATACATTCCGACACTATAACTTCGTTACTAATAACACGATTTACATGAATGTTGTTTTATTCGCTCGGGTATACGTCTATAATACATTTATAACCTTGATTTGGCACCGCGCATGTGCGAGGCGCGGAGTAGGGCGCGTATCTTCTAACGGCTATTTTGGACGTTTTTGGAAATTTCCAAGCAGTATATCTCGTGACTCTGACGTGCTAACGCAGTGATTGTGCTATCAAAAGAAATATATTTTTAAAATCTGTTGATTTAAACTACAAAAAGTGAACTGTGTACATTATTTATTGGTGGAAAATCAAAAACAAGTCGAAAAAAAATCTAAATTTCACTATGTCGGCCCATACTTGGCGAAAAGTCAATAGAAAATACAAAAAACATATATCATCAAAAAGAGGGTCTAATCATCTATCGATCAGTATCAAAATGTCTGTGACACAACGAGTGAGACGGTATCGGGAACATCAGAAAGTCGACGCAGCGCGCAAGGAAAACAACGACGCGAGCACATCGACGGCCACTATAAATAAAATTGTAATCGATTACTAGTTAAGACTTTATTCGTTATGCTAAATAAAAATATATTAATGTATCCATTTCGATGCATTGATTTCATTCTCATATTCCAAATAAACTATTAAAAGCTAAAGCAGACGTATTCACGGAAAACCCACGGTCGTGTTCGACACAGCCACACTTCGAATTTTAATCCTAGTGTTATAACTATTTACATCAATTCCTCTAATTTTAAAACAAATATTTAGGTATAATATTTATAAAATATTTTTCTTATAAAAACAACCATACGTATGCTATTGATGCACAGTCCAACGAGAATTTGCTACGGTAAAAAATTTGTGTAATTTTGAAAGTCGCTAATGTGTACTAAATTTTTTCTTAATGATGAGATTGACGTATAAAGTTTGCACAAAAACAACGCCCGAAAAAAGAGTATCGGCGAAAAACTTTCGCTCTATCGTTTTCCGAACTTTATTATGGTTAGACGTTAGACACTAGACGATATCTTCCCGATTGAAGACTTCCAATTTCAGCTGTTGATACGTCCAGTCCCAAACAATACGAAACGCTTTTTTTTTATATTTATATGTTAAATCTTTTCCTCTCGCCGTCTTATTTGGATTTATGCGAATTTAGCCAACTGCGCCATTTTCCGGCACATTTAAACCCTCTCTGGTTGTCGCGGAGTAAAACGCTCTCAACCCCTTTAGCCGTGTGACCTGAAAATATCATAATTATTGTTATTAAGCATTCCTCGGCCAGAACGCAGTGAGGTTCTAGACGTGATCCTCATGCTAATATAGAGGTCCCCAGCTTCCGGTTAATATCTCTGGAGCGTCCCCGGGTACGATTTTCCGGTATCGTGCGTTGCACTTTGCATATTTGATCCCGCAGTAATTCATAGGATAAAAGTTTTCCCCATTCTTCACCAGAATAATTTCTGTTCAGAATTTTGGTCGTGAATTTTCCTTTATATTTATAAATATACAAAGAAAACATTGCGATTAGAGAGGTATTTGTGGTATGAGATGAGGAAACTTTAATACGGATGAAATTGATGTTTTATTTGGATTTGTATTTTGAAATTGCAAAAATTGCAGTTTACCATTAAATTTTTATTTAGAATAGTGTGAAAATGTCATTCATTATATTCGATCTGACGTGAAATACAAACTAAAACTTATTTAATCGCAAATTTCCTATTAAAACTTCAGTCATTTTTTGCAACGGTCAATACTGGGTTCGAATAGCGTTTAATGTTTTTTATTGTTGTTTCAAAATTGAGTTTGTTTTTTTTGTTGTTTTGACGGTGCATTTATTTTAGTGTTATATTTATTCAATACATATTCAAGCTTTATAATTGCGAAATGAAATTTAGTTATTGCATTTTTTGAATAAGTTTTATTTCGTACGTAGATTAAAGTCGGAACGATGTGCGGAGATATTTCTCATTTGGGATTAACATAAAATTTGAATAAATTCGCGAATTTTACGCCGCATTTTTTTTTCTATATATTTCGTTCAATTTGAATATGTATTTATGAGCTCAATGCGAATGAAATGAAAATGGATTATAAACGAGCATTCGAACGCTATCTATAACTGTATATTATACTGCAGGGGTACAATTTGTGTTGTGAAATCGATTGAACCGCATGTTTATTTAATGATGAGATGTTTGCTTAATGTGATTAGGTTGTCTTAATCACATCGGTCGCGACGCGAGTGTATAAAATAACAATTATTTACCCTTTGTGTGCGAAAACTTACTTAATGTTCATTATAAATTATTTAGTTTCCACCGATGCCATTGCGAGAGTGCCTAAATGGAACGGAATCGCCAAAACGGAAAAGCTTTTAACGTTTTATCGTATTTTTCGACTATAACTGAATCTAATTCGACGTTTGACCATTTGAATGTGTTTGTGGTAAATATTTTAAGCTATTTTAAAAGGCACACACACATTCGGAAAAAAACGAAAATTTTCCATGTGACACATATCTGTGACTTTTTCGACTTTTTTAATTAAATATCAGCAGTGAAATTTTTGTCGAATTTTCGCGCGCGATGAATATCACAGATTCACATCTGCGTTACCGATATGTAATACTTAAATTTTTCGTCGAAAAAAATTTCATTTGCTTGAAAATAAAGCCGCGACTTGTAAATGGTAATAGGACGAATTTTTTTTGATGATAAGTTAACGTTGCCTCATTCGCGATGAACGAAAATAAACCTTTTGTACTTTATGACTTCCTTATTAATTTTTAGGTATTTTCTTCCAACGAAGATTCGCTCTTGGGATGGCTTATAGCTCGCTTCTGATAATTGTATTCGTTACCGCTTCATTATTATGATAAATCACATGTTTCAATTCATCATACAGAATTCTTTTATAACACACATCATTGTCGCCGAACAAAAGATCATTGATCGATGAATGAACGGCGAACTTCAATTATTTAAAAATACCATTGTACGTAATTTGAAACTCAAACGATTCAAGAGTTTTCAAGACACAAAAGATAAAGAGGATCTTCTTTCTTTTTGGTTGAACCCTTTCAATATAATTTGCATGTACGTTATCTACAAACCATCACCTCTTTCACTGAGCGTATGGTTTAGTATAATTGAATACCGGAAATAAAATAGGCACTAAGTGATAAAAAAAGAGTTTTGCTGATTTCTGCAGATTTGGATTCTATCTGCCATCGCCAATAATCTTAAATAAGGCCTATGTGCAAAAAAAAAAAATGTTGTTACTACATACGCTCGAAGATCGCGTTGAGTGTAAATCCATGAGCTTTAATTTTAAAATATGCAGTATATATAGCAGTAAATAAGTGACAGTTGCCAATTTTATGGCAATGGCTGAAGACGGGTGTCAATCTACGTGCACCAGAAAGCAAAAACCTGGTGATAAAAGTGTTCATTTTGCCATTTCAGTTTATTTTTAAAAATAAATAGGTATTCATAATGAGTTTTGATTTTATTTAGAAAAATGCGTATAACTCTATCAAGTTTGTGGCACTTAGAGCCTATTTTATTTCCATATATTTATGGCATTTTGTTTTTGAATGTTATGTAATGACGCCATGAAGGAGCGTGTTACGATTGTACCTTTTTTTTTATATTATCGAATTATATATTTCGATCATGCGAATAATGAAATCATCCGTATGAAAGGCGAAACGTGAGAAGGGAAATTTATGAATCCATTTTGCGTGTTATAAAAAACTTCCCATTCCTTTTTCGTATGCCTTCGGACCGATGGCCGCGATACGTTTTTCTGGTAATATTTTTTGAGCAGCTGTCCTTCGAGATACGCCCTTTCTTATTCTCTTTGTTGGGATTTCTCGAGCGAACGGGCTTCGAATGTAGAGTGAGAAAATCAAATTAATGAGTCTGCGGCCCCTATTGTACGATGAAATGTTCACCTGACAATAGAGAGGAGAGCCTCAGCCCCTTTTCATGGGGAATCTGTGGAAAACCTCGATCGAAACTCCTCCGAGGGAAAGTTAAAAATTAGATGAACGTTGCCTGTATGTGTCGACGAACGTATCGTTGCGATATGAAATACGTCATGAAATATCGCTATATAAATTTCTTTTGTGGTCTAAAAGTGAATACTTCACGAAAGTGAAACACATAAAGATTACGAGGCAATAAAAATATAAAAGCTTCGTGTTCAAATGCGTACAGACTATATATTAATATTGTGTACAAGAGAAACATATTTCGTACATTTGATCTGTGAAATTTCAAACGTTTTATTTTTTTCCACTAGGGTAATTCTTAACAGCCCCGTGTCGTGCAAGGCGAGACAAAATATTATCGAATTTTTCACTGAAACTGTTTTTCCGTACTGGTTTAACGTAAAATGGATTTTTTTTCAAACTAAACACATAATCGTACAAATCACTGAATATAATTGAATCGTTTTCAGAATATATCACATATTGGTGATTTTATATATTATGATGTATGTACGTACATGTTAGATGAGTTGGACTGGTTGAGTGTAAGAGAGAATGCGAAATTTTGTATGCTAGCGTTTATTTATAAGTTAGCCAATAAGTTGTAACCTAAATATTTTGATAGTTTTAAAATTAGAGGAATTGTTATACATAATTATAACATTAGGATTAAAAACAAGTTAGTTGTAAAAAAGTAATAAAAAGTAGAACAAGGAAAGGAATATTGTATAGAGGTGTCCAAGAATACAATAGGCTGCCAGATAATTTGACTAACGTCAAATCATTGGAAAAGTTCCTGGCGGCCTTAAAACGACACCTAAAAATATATAGTTTTAAGTATGTAGTAGATAATAATTTTATTTTGTAATTTAAGCTTTAAGTAATTAGCTTTTTAAGCTACCTTAAATAAATACGTCGTGGATAAAAAGATTGTTGCGAACGTAATTAAATTAATTAATACATGTTTATGCGAATCGATGAACTTACTTCGCTTTCATCAGCTTGACAGTTTCTATTTAAGATATTGTTGATTGATTTTTTGAAATTGGTGTAAGTTCAATTATAAAAAAAAACCAATCAACTAATTTTTTTTAATTGGACGTATCGTGGAATCGATAGAGTTTTATTGACATAATTAATAACATTTTTTTTTCTTTCAGATAATATCCGTCGTTTCGGTTTTCTTCATATGCGTGTCGGTGCTGTCGTTTTGTTTAAAGACTCATCCAGATTTAAGAGTCGAATATTCGCTGTACAATCCGCTGGTCCAGCTGTCGAACTTTACGTCGATGTCTAATTCGACCAATTTGACATGGAACGCTGAAATCGATTCGGAAGTGAGCGTCGATGAAAAGAAGACGTTGGAAATTGACAAGAAATCAACGTCGAAAAGTATACTCGTAGGAAACTTGACCGACGAGGGTACACTCACTAGGCCGAGGATAAGTAAGAGGAGTGTATCAATCGCTTATGGTCCTTACGGAAGGAGTCATCAAGAGAAAAATCGATATATAAACTCAGCCAATGCTAACAAGTGGCAGGACAATTATGGTCAACCGCACAGAGCTTTCTTCTACGTCGAACTTGTATGCAACGTTTGGTTTACCATAGAGCTGGCCGTTAGATCAGTCGTGAGTTTGCTTTTTTTTTTTTTTTGTGACATTTAATTCCTGAAGTATTTTATAAATATATATATATGTATATGTATGTATGTACACTAGGTAGTCCAAATTTACCGTCATTACCATTTACCAGTAAAATCTTTCTTGAAATACCGGTTTGCCGGTAAATTACCGGAAATTTTTAATATTTAAAAAAAACATCTGTGCTGAAAATCCGTTTTATAAGCTCTTCTATCATTTTCATTATTATCCTTTTATTGGCTATATTAAAAATACCATAATCTTCATCATCTGATATCGTGGGAAATAGTTATTGCAAAATATCAGAATAGAGTGTTCGTCTCTCATTTATGCGAACAATCTATATTGTTCTAAGTTCGTGACTTAAATAAGTGTTTTTTTTTTTTTTGTTCAATTCATCCAACATGAATTTTAATGCTACATCTGCCAAACATAGATTAACATTTTGGTCACACAGTGCCTCTATGGCAGCTTTATTGGTTGTAATGATGTTATAGTTTTAGAGATCAGTTGAAAATCATCTTCCGTAAAGGGGATATGTGAATTCAAATCTATCAGAACTTTTTTTATACAATTTTTGAACATTAAAAAGTGCTCGAACATGGCCAACAAATTGTTCCATCTAGTCTTACAGTATAGAATCGCAGAAAACACAGCGAATATGTTTTATGAATTTACCGGTAGAAGCAACTACTGATTTACCGGTAATCCGGTTTACCGGTAATGGGCTCCCTAATGTACACCATGTTGAAATGATTTCGTCTGCTGCTATTTTGCTGGTAATTCGAAGAATGTCACGTTGTAAACATTTTAAGCTTTGGTAACTTGATACTTTTCTCTTTAAGGTAAGTATAAAGTGAAATACGAAGTGTATGAGCCTTTCAGAATTTGACCTGACCTACTGCCTTAAAATAAAAAAATGGATTACAAATTGTTTATTTTTAAACACACTTTTCTATTCTACCTGAGTATATTATATTTTTACAATAGTAAATAAAGCTATTTATTTAAATCATTCGCTACTCTTTAGGTCAGTGGTTGGGAACCAGCGGCTCCAGAGCCGCATGCGGATCTTTGTATGAAAACCTGCGGCTCTCGCTGTCAAGATCAAAATTAATCCCATTTCCACAACCATTTCCACAGTCATGGCTATAATATGCTTTAAGATCGTTTTTCAGATTAAACTTTTTAGTAATAAACCGTCGAACGTTAAGAAATATAACGAGGGTAACTTATTTCTTACATTTCATTAATCATTAATGAGTAACATTTAATTTACCATTAATGAGTAACATTTAATTTACTTTTGAATATATAATTCGAAAATAATATGTCGCGGCTCCCAAACTTAACAAATTTTGCAAGGTTTTCCCTAATTTGGCACTTAGCTCGAAAAAGGTTCCTTACCACTGCTCTAGCTTGTATTTCGCTGCCGCTGGTTTGAAAAAACGTGAAAAACATCAGTTTGGATGTTTTCCTTCGAACATATCTCATTTAATTCGCCGCTGAGAGAATGATTATGGTGATCCTTTCTTGTCGACTTTTCATATAAGGCTTTGTTTCCTTCCCCCAAAGCTACTTTAGTCCCAAAGGACTCAATTTTTCTTACGGGTCGGGCAAGAATGTTCCGCCAATTTTTTATCTCCTTTTCTTTTGTTGCCCGGCATTAATTCTGTAGACTCCCATTAATCCACGCCGTTTTTAATTTATATTTTTAGGTAGCGCCGAACACTATCGAGTTCATCAGGTCACCAGTTAACGTGATCGACTTCATAGCCACGCTGAGCTTTTACATGGACGTTATAGTTGAGACGAGCAGGACGCAAAAGCTCAGCGACAAAACGGACATCTTGGAATTCATCTCCATCATCAAGATTCTACGACTCTTCAAACTGACGAGGCATTCTCCTGGGCTGAAGATTCTGATACACACATTCAAAGCGTCGGCGAAAGAGTTAACTCTTCTGGTTTTCTTCCTTGTTTTGGGAATCGTCGTCTTCGCCAGTTTGGTATTCTACGCAGAAAAATTACAGGTGAAAATTTTTCCAATACTATCTAGTGAAATGTTTGACGACACCCGCTGTCTGTATTATGATCGTTGGTTTTTAATCAGTGAGATAAATGTACTCGCAAATTGCAGCACTGCAAAACGAATTGCATTAAATGAAATTGCATCGAGTGCAAATCGAACCCGAGAGAAAAGTCTTATAGTAAAATTGCACCATCTGTCAGATAAGCGCTCTTCGTTTTACGAGTTTTCAAAGTTGATGAAATTGATGAAGTATTACGATTGTACTAAAGCTTCAACTATGTATCTATATGATATTATCGTATTTAATTTATTTTTATCGTCACAATGAAAATTTTATTAGGGGTTACTTAGTAAATACGTAGAGTGGATCAGTACTATGTGAATTTTGTGTAAAATTTAAGTGTTCGCTTTCTCTTTGTGTAAACGTTGGGAACACCTAAGCAAGTGTCGAATTAATTGAGTGTAAACGTAGAACGAGTCGTTTCGTTTGCGGTCTTCCAATATTGTGGTGTCGCTTTTCGATTTTTCCACCTTTTCCCTGGTAAGGCTTTCGTCGATGCCCTTCAGCTTATCGAGTGAAAGCTCGCGAATCAAATTTACTCTCCAATCGTGTTATTGAATTCAATCTTCTAAGTGCTTCGTCCCGGTCTGACGATCCAAAACAAAAAAAAACCAAAATACCTGGACGCAACTTTCACCTACCGCCAGCCCTTCAAAATATGTTTCTCTTTTTTATTATTTTCCATCAATTCCTCTTTTTTTTTTTCTTTATCCACCTGAGTGCTTTTTTGCCTTTTTTAGGCGCTTTGTAGGGATGGCTTTATTAAAAGCTCACCGAAATTACCTTACTCGAGTTTTTTACGTATACGTATGTGACTATATTTGTGTGATTAATCTAGATTTTTTATCAAACGCTTCTGTCAGTCTTGGGTACATACATACATAGATAAACAGATTAAATTAAATAGTTTTTTTTTGTTGATATTGTTAACCAAAATGTTTGCGAAAAAAAATTACTATAGTTTTATTTTTTTAAATAAATAATTTTGAAATGTATTAGTATGTTGAAAAAGTTATTTGCTTTAAATTATCTGTGAAGTGAAATATTTTACTGCGTAAGTGGCATTTGTTCGTGGAACGTTTTCTTCTTTGAAACTTTTCGTTTTTCCATTATCTTTTTGATCACTTTTCCATTTTCCTACGTCGTTTGAACAAAACAAAAACTTTCCTGTTTATTTCTTTTTTTTTTTAAATATATATTTATTATTTTTAATCTCACCACGTTCCTTAGAAACACTGCGTCACATATATTATACAGCGTAAAAATATAGCAACCACATATTCTCTTGCATACTTAAAAAATTAAAAGAGGCTTGCGCTAAAGCACGATATACATAACTCTATGTACATACATATTATACGAGCGACGAGTCAACTTTTCATATTCCATATATAATATATCTATACACTATAGTATACGTCTCCGGTATATGTACTCTTCAGGCATTCCTGAGGAGTAACTGTAACTGCGAAAGTGGAAAAAAAAGGCCTTTCTTAGGCAATTTCTGAGTCAGCAAAGCTGCCAACTAACTGAAACCGTCTTACATTATTGCTTAGCAGAGTGCTCTGCCTGAAAATTTAAAATTCAGAAATAATAGGTTTTCTTTTTGCAAGATAAATAGTAATTTTTTTTTTAGGCGGAGAGACTTAAATTTTATTTTAATTATAGTTCAAAAATTTAAAACGAATTTTAAAATTGTCGCACCTGTTCAATTTTCGACCTAAATATGTGTGTGGAAAGTTTGTATATTATGCATGGTATCCAAACCGGGTTTCTCTCGGATTGCGAACAATAATGGTGCGGTTAGATAAGTTTACTGTGCGAGAGGGTCTTGATTTCGTCACCAAATCCGAACCTCAGCCAATCTCGAATTTGCGACGCGAACACGCCAGTTTAGTACTCTTCGGATCGTTTGTATCCGTTAAATCCGACCGAAACAACCTACTCCTCAAACAAACAAAGCAACTATGTATAATAATATTTACATTATGATAATTCGAAAATGTACGCGTTAGAGAGTAACATTCTGCCGCGAAAGCTGGGCGACTCATCTCGTTGAACAGGACGCACGATTTCCAGGCCTCGCTTTGGATAAAGGGTACGACAACAATATAAATTTGCCATACAATGGGAACGCGAAAGGTTCGAAAGATTTAGTGGAATGCAGGCTACAAGCGAAGGTCGTTCTCGGGAAATACGGTGACACTACATATTTAGGGACTCCGTATTATGGGATTTGGAAACATGGGTGCTTTACCTTTTATCGCCCTATTCGTTATCGAGTGATTAATATTGTACATATCAACTTTACGGTCGTTTCAAGTCATCTAAGGAAAGCATTATAATTTTTAATTTACTTTATGTGTATATGTTACAGCGATAGTATATTTCAAGTGAAAATATATTTTCACTGGCGTTTCGGTATAAAAATATCCAAGCGCATTTTCACCGGTAGATACATATGTACATATGTATTTCTACTGGAGAAAATATATTTTAACAATACTCACGGGTGAAATTATATTCGTTTCCGACCAATCGAATCATATAATCTGCTGAAATATTCAATCCCAGTTATTTTGTCGCTTCTTCTTCTTAGCGTGCCGTTACCGTATTCAGGCGTAGGCTTTTACTGGTTAGTACCAATTATAGTTTACAACGAGTTTTTGTCGATTTTATAACAATCATATATATAATAGCCGAAATCCATCTGTCTGTCTGTCTGCTGATAACGCTCGCTGAGGAAAAATAATTAAAAAACCAGAAAGTGTGGGGGATCGAACCCAGGACCGCAAGCTCGAGAGTGATCACGCTAACACTATACTCTATCGCCCTTGGTCGATTTAGTCCTTTTTTTTTTTAAACATTACCTGTAATTAAAATAAATAGAAAATGAGGAAAAATAATTAAAAAACCAGAATGAGTGGGGATTGAGGCCCGTTGTTGATTTGGTCTTTTTTTTTTTAAACATTACCTATACAAGTTAATACCTATACTCTGCTAATAATACGTAAATGACGCTATAAAAACTATTATTTTTTTTTTTTTTTGATTTTTACAAAATCACTTACAAAATTATAATAATTAATAATTATAATATAAATAGTAAAGTAAAAAAAAAATCGATACTACGGGATTGCTTTAATACATAGATGGCGCTATAAAAACTATTTTTTTTTTGTCACTTACAACCGTGCGATCAATTAGTGGGGATCTCTATTAAAAAAGCGCTTTACGTAATTTATGTAAAATTCAGCGGGCGTTGATATTCAACGGGCTTACACTAGTTGACTTATAATGGTCGGTTTAAGAAGAAAAGAGCACGTGTTGCTACCCTCGAGATAATGCGAGTGAAATGTTACAAAAAATTGGGAGGAAATTTCACGCGCTTACAATGAATTAAAGTTTCAATGAGTGTTTGTTGATTTTATAACAATTGTGAATATTTGAACAATTGACTTATATTTAAAGTCCGATACATAGTACTATTGTCTCTACGACCATGCATTCAGAATCCTCAGATATAATAACACCACCGTTTCTTTCAAAACACACGTGTAGGATGACACATCATCAACAAGTCACAAACGCATACGCTTACTTTAATATACTTTCACCGATACTGAGCAGTGAAACTGTAAATTCATTGTTTGATACATTTTCACTGCCTCAATTGGTAGAAATATATTTATACCATTGAAAATATATATGTTCACTTGAAATATTCTTTCGCTTTAACATTTACATACATGCTTCAAAACGAAATTAAGTGCATTTTAGTTTTTGAGATAACAATTTCAAAACGGTTTTCAGTGCAAGCTCTCCTGTAATCTCAAGTGCACATTATTTATTTAATGGCGACGCGCTCAAAGCTTAGCTATGGTCGTATTTTTATGTCGCAATTAAATTTCAGTGCGGAAATAGTTATTTTTTTATTAGAAAACATTTTTAGATCACTGTGATATTTAATATATGGTATTTTACGCTGTCGGTTTTTTTACAGTGATATTGTACAAATTACTATGTGTGTGTGTAAACTTTTTGTCAGATACTAGTTAACGTTGAATCTTCATATGTATGTATGTAACCGCGATGCATAATATTGTATTGTAGTTAGAATTTACTCTGCAAATGTGCGACATTCGAGCGTTAAACTTAATCTACGACTAGAAGACACAGTTTAGTCAACACGAGACGATAACAATTACACATACATACGCTATGTCGTGCAAGTTTCGCTTCGTTTGCTACAAATTTAAATTCTAAATGGAACGCGACGCAATAAATGTATGCGAATACCCTTAGTTACAACAACGCTCTATATCCGCTACTACATACATACAATGCTGACTGGAAAATTCCGTTTCGCGCCGTTTGAAGATTTATCCACATCCATTACGATTTCCGCTTCATTTCAAGTGCACATTATGAATTAATAGATGTTTCTTATAGTGTGCTCTCGACAACATATGCGTTTCATAAATTTTAAATTTGAGAAGTATCTTAGCAAAAGGTGAAACTTTTCGCCAGATTGCTCCCGCCGCACCGAGGCGTTGCGAGTGATTTCATTTATATTTAATTTCCTCTTCTAGTAAGAGTGCACCGTGGCATAGTATTGGATTCGCCAGAGAGGAGCTCGATTATAATTATTAATGAGAAATAATAGTTTCTAGCTTCCGTGCCGGTACATTTGCCTCGGAAATATCTTACCGCAGTACGCGGCGCGTGAGAGAAAATTGCAACTACTCTCACTTTGTATCCGTAATTATTTAGAGCTTTTCTGAGCTTTCGAATTGATTGTGCCGGTTCGTGCATTATTGCGAGACGCCACATTCGGAGAGAGCTTTTCCGCTTGCGAAAACACATACTTGCCGCACTGTTGCCCTTTTTACGTTTGCTCCTGCCAAATTACGAACAAATACGACGCCGCACACGCCATTTCACCGAGGCAGAAAATCCAAACATTTTGGAACGACGTCTTAAAATAAAATCGTTATTCGTAAACTCAATCAGTTCATATTGTGCAAAGGGTTTCTGAAGCAAGTGGTACCTAACCACGAGGATCGATAGATGAACTCGGTTAACAATAGAACCCATTCACCATAGTGCCGACCCTAAAGTGAGGTACCACCATTCGTGAGACATTCTGTATCGTATCGGTGGCTAAATATATTATTCCATTATCTATTTAAAATAAAAGCTTTATTAAGAGGCGGTGTATGTGATGCACATTATAGTTCACTTAAGAAAATAAAATTGCATTGGAGAAAGGTTGAGAATCCTTTGTCCCGGTGAAAGTGGAGGTTTTCGTGAAGCTTTGTTGGCATTCAAATTCAATAAACTTTTCAACCCTCCACACGTTGTTTTCCTGAAAACAGTTCGGCAGATCATTGACAGAATGGTTACGAGCTTTCAAGGGACGTCAATACCGTAAGCTCGCACAAATTACTATTTATCTACGTGTATTTGAGATTGAATATGTATATTGAATACCATGCAACAGCACCCATATATGCATAAGAAATATACATTACTAGTGTAAGCCCGTAGAATATCAACGGAGCGTTCTCATCACCCGTACTGAAAAATAATATAAAATTTAATAGTTTTTATAGTTGTTGCGTCTATGCAACCAAGCGCCATCTATGGCGCGTTTGAATAACAACAACGTAACAATTTAGCCAGGTCGCGAACCCTTTAAGAATAAATATTGGCCAATTATAGCACGTCCGTCATCGCCTCCGTTTGGAAGATAGTGTAAGCACGATTCCTCTCAACCTGGTGACACTGGGTTCAAATCCCACTCGTGCGACGTTATGGTTTTTTTTTAATTATTTACCTCGGCAAGCGTTATCAGCAGACATACAGACGGATTTTGGCTATTATATATATAATGTACATATATACTGTATATATACATATGTATATATGTGCTGTCAAATGTTTATGTAGAACCAACTTAACTACCAAATCAGATAAATTTGACATTGTTATATTTAAATCGTGCCAACAGCGATAGCAACAGTCGAAATCCACCGTTAACATCTTTCGATCGTATGATTACGTTATAAACATTCGTTAGTAGTTGTTGCATAGATGGCGCGTTATAAAAACAACGTAACAATTTAGCAAATTCGCGAGCCTATTAATAATTTACATTGTCAAATTTTAGCAGGCCCGTTATCTGTCAGACTGGCGATATCGGGTTCAAATCCCACTCGCGCGACGTTCTGGTTTATTAATTATTTACCGAGGCGAGCGTTATCAGCAGACAGACACACACACACACACACACACACAGACAGACGGAATAGGACTTATATATATACAATGATTCTTTGAAATGAAATGATTTGATAATTCTACGTTTCAAACAATTCAAACAATTTCATTTCATACACTTGTATTATACATGTACGAGCAAACATAACGAAATCGAATACGTATCGGGTAACGATACGGCTAAAGTTCGAACAAGTCTGAGTTTTAATTAAAAAGTGATTAATTATTTATACGCGCACATACATACATACATACGAGCTTTCGCCTTACGTGTACATACATACATATATACATATGTATGTACGTTAATAAATTTGGCGGTGTTTGCGTGCGCGAAACAAAAGCGAAAAGTTGGAAGGCCGCATTTTAATTTCGTTGAAAGTTATTAAACGTCCATTTAACACGGGGTGAGTTCGATAGCGGAAGTTGAACGGCAGTTCCGGTCACGAGAACATCAAATGAATCAGAATATTCGTTCGAACGGTGAAAATGTTTATTCTAACCATTTGGGTCAGCGGTAGCTTTATTGCCAGTGTGCTTATATGTGTGTGGATAGATTTTTGTCCAACCAAGTGGGTGTGTCCCAAGTATATCTATCTATGTATGTATGTACATATGGTATATGTACATAAGTACCGATAAAAAAAAATTCCTGTTTCTGATAAAAGTCGCAATTTTTCCATCATTATTTTGAAATACAAACAGAGAAAAGCTCATTGAAAAAGAGAGCTTTACAATTTTTATATTCGTTTCAATGTCTTTCACAAATCCGACAAAGCCGATACAAAAATTTTCTTTATATGAAAAAGGTATCGTTTCCCATTTTTGACTAAGCACCGAGTAAGCAAATTTTGTATAAACTTTCAATACCTGAAAGTCGCCCTTAAATTAGTTAACATTAAAGTGTATGTTTCTAAAAATTTGCTCATCAACCTACAATATATTTAAACTAGTTTAAGCCCGTTGAATGTTTGTGTGGTGAATATATTTTATTTTATTTTTAAAAAATATACACTGTGATGACGTAACAGGTTACCCCAATTCGTCATCACAGCCAAATTATTACATACAATTAAATTAATTAAGTATAATAAAAGTAAGAGATAATATGGAATATAAAATAACAAATTAACCATTAGTTAAACATAAAATAAAGTTTTTCAACACAAATCTCGAGTGCGAGGGGAAAATGACGATCTGAAGTGGATATGTGTATTTAATAGCTTTTATAGTTGTTGCATAGATGGCGCGTTATAATACAACACGTAACAATTTAATAGGAAAGTCGCGAGACTATTAAGATATTATATAGTCAAATTGAAGCAGGCCCGTTATTATCTAGTTTGGATCACAGCGTAAACTGGTGATACCGGGTTCAAATCCCACTCCCGCGACAATCTGGTTTTTTAATCATTTACCTCGGCGAGCGTTATCGGCAGACAGATTGATAAACGGACGGATTTCGGCTATTATATACATATATAATTTGTAAAGAACCTTTGCAAAAAAATCATCAACTTGCATCCCCAAAAGCTCACAATTAATTTTTAGTGGCAAATCATTCTTTCTATGTAGTATGAAATTATGAAATATTAAATTATATTTTCGAGCCCACGTTCATTTGTTCATATGACTTGTTTTTATACATTTCAACCGTGTCATATTTGGTACAGCGTGTAAAATTAACTATGAATCGAAAAACCAGAAATAAAAATTGCTACGAGTTACATAGAAGCTTGGGTCTTCTTTGATAGCACTCAGTTTTTCGTGTATAAAAGTGTCAAGATCAAATTTTATACTGAATAAAATGAAAGGGAACCAACGTCTCGGTTACATAATCCAATATGTACATACATACGTATGTAACTGTATAATATACATCATAGTATGACACATATCGTTTACACTGTTGACTTTTCCTCGCGTGCATGCATAATCGCGTCTCTCATCGAGTCGACGTCAAATGCAGAAAGCTTCAGATAAAAAAAAAAGCATTGTGCCATTCGCTATCAGACGTTTCCGGTGCTGATTTTGACTCGACATGCAAAAGCATGAGACTGAGGCATTACGATGAATTATTCATGGCGACTTTCTATTCCTTGGAAAACTCTCTGGCGGCAAAACATCATCAAAACAACCTACGCTTGTTTATCAACAATAATAAATTCTACGTTTTTTTTTCCCCCCCTCATATTCAAGTCTTCTTGTACTTTTCGCCGCTTTTCCAACCGTAACGGTTATTTATCCGCCACTTCGACAAAGTTTGACTTATTCGTTTCGGATACTTGGTTTTCTTTCATAGGCTCGTACATAATTCATTTTTTGGTCATTCAATATTTATCATCATAAAATTCTAAATGTTTTTAGTAACATTCTATTTATATCAACAAAATCAATACAGAAATATACATATACATATATTGATTTGAATCTGATGTACCTTTTTTTTTTAACACGATTTTCGTTTATTTCGCAAGCCAATAACCGTACGCACAGTTTATAATTCGCGTATAAAACGATTCTATTTGCTAAATTTTCGTCGGCCGGAAGTTATGGCTTTTTCTATTTGATTTCTGATAGATACATTTTTATCAAACGATGTAAAACCGTATCATTATCCATTTGTGAGAAGAAAATTAAATACGGTTAAATTTGCTTTCGTACATTTACATATACATATGTATATATATTTATATATACATATATATATTTATATATACATATATGTATATTTACATATACAATGTAAATTGTATATCGTTTAAAACAAAATTACCAATTAGAGTACGCAAAGTGGATCTCTTCAGTCTCGGATAATTGATTCAACCTTACCCGAGAGTGAGCCAAATTGGCCAAACTCTATTAGACGTATCGGGATTAAATCGTATCTTGTTCGACTTGTGGGTATCGTACTGAATTCAAATTCTCACTTTGGTAGGTTTTGAACTGTCGAAATCGACGTTCGAATAGTTTTATATTTTTCACGGTACGAACGCTTATTTTCAACTTGGGAGGCAAATTTTTATATTTTTCAATCGAGTCATATTCACCCGCCCGAAATATGAGCGAGAAACTCAAGAGCGTTTTCGCTATTATTAAGTGCTTTTATGTGTTCTCCGACGAAGCTTATTTGTTGCGTAGTGGAGCGAAAGCTGTCTGCGAGCTTTTATACGGCCGTACTCTCCCATGTATAGAAATTGTGCGAGCGGCAAACTATAGTAGCGTATTTAACTTATTTTATTAATTTTTAATATTATTATTGGTCTACTATTGAACGCGGCCAAGGATTCAATTTAAATATTGTATAAAAACAACGAGGAGTGAGTGTAAAAAATGACGACAAAAAAAAAACACCAGCTCGGTGGGTATTCAAATGGAAAAAAATATTTTCCAACCGAGCGAGACCCGGAATTCGACCACTCTGTCGCATAATTAGGATTTTAAATTATGAATAACGTACGGAGGTTGAATAAAAAATGACGGCTTAAAAGTGAATTTGGCGTCCGTCCGTCCGTCCATTTTGTTTTGTTTCCTCTCGTTTGCCGGGAAAGTTTTCAATTTAAATTCGCGTCGCTTCGGCGTTCGTAAAATACCATGGGGCGTAAAAAAAAAAAGGTTCTGTTCTGGGATTAAGGATTGAGGCCGCTCCCGGCCAGTCGTAATGATCCCGATGAAGGCTTTTGCCAGCTTAGCGAACTTAATTTCTTGCGTGTCCTGTTGCTCTCGATTAAGTTTACAACCGTCAGATTATCCGCGACAAATAAACCGCTTAAGAGAAACGTTGTTGAAATTTCAAAAGTGGATCCTTTGCGAGGAAATTTTGTACCTTGCAATGTGTGTGTGAGTGTGTTTGTGTGTATAAAATGGGATCTGTGACAAATGGTAGACATCCTAAAGGCCTACAGAGACAAATATGTATGTAGTTGAAGATGGGAATAGGATGCGACAGTCCAATCTTAAGCGGTTAAAGACCATTTGTTTGCATTCTCGTGTAACTCTATATCGGAATTATTACACAGAACCCTTTGAGATGCTAATGACCTAGTGAGAGCTCAGTTTTTAAAGTTGAGTTCATTTTGTACATTGGCCAAGAGTCGTACGACCGCCGCATGTTGAATATATATACATATAATATAAGTATAATAGTAGTTTGCGCAATAATACTAAAATCAGATTTTGATGTTACTTTTTAAATTTATTCTAATTACCTGTACACTGAGCAACAAAAATCACGTTTTTGATTTACCGGAGCGGAGACTCAAAAATTATTACTAATTTTGACCCACTGAATCTGAATATGATAATGAAATTCATTCGTAAGCTCTAGTTTATGAGATATGAGTGTTAAAAAAAAATTAACAATTTTTACATTTTTTTTTATCATTGCGGTCTGTAACTAAAAATTCAGTACTTTTATGTTAAAAATGAGTATTGGAAGCAATAGTCAAATATTTTTACAATTAATTGTGATATTTGAAAGTTTTAAAATAGTTATACAAGTCTAGCAAATTTTATACGTCAAAATATTTTTTTCTTTCGGATTTTTTTCCAGTTTTATTATGCCTTAAATTGGCTTTTTTTTTTTTTATTTTAATGCATTTATAAGGATTGTCTTTGATTGATTGATTTTTATTTTTGTCTAAACGTACAAATTTGAGCTGTTGATGATTTGAAGTCGCGTTCAGGGGTGGTTGTGGGGTCAGGCGTTTGGGATCAGAATTACGTCTAAGTATTTTAAAGCTTTTAAATATCACAATTTATAGGAAAAACATCTTAATATTGCTTCCAATCGTCATTTGAGCTACAGACCGCAAAAGTAAAAAAAATCGTAAAATTGTCCATTTTTTTAAACGCTCATATCTCATAAACAAGAGCTAACCAACAAATTTCATTATTATATTCAAAATCAGTGGGTAAAACTTAGTAAAGATTGACTAGTCTCCGCTCCGGTAGTTTTTTTTGATGTACAGGGTTATTCATTGACATTTACTAAATTTTGGAGTGTTATTCAAATGAAGTCTGAAGTGCGACTGATAAGGAAAATTAGCTTTCGTCAAAACTACCCCATCACTTTAACCCTTTCGTTTATTTTATAAACTCTCAAAGCTAATTCCATTTATAAATATTCATTTTCGCACGAACGCTTACGTAATTTAATATATATCTAAGTGTTTGTTAAATATACAGCTTGATCTTAAGATAAAGGCATTTTGAAAACGTGAATGGATATTGCCCTCTCATGTTCAATGTATTTATAGTCTATCCAAAGTAAAATAAATTGCTCACTATGTACATATGTACACATTTAAATATGAATATGCGATGTACATTGTGATAATAGACCATTTCATTTTTTAGTACGATAAAAAAAGTAATTTTTCTCAAAATTACTTTTTCTATAATGAGCTTTAACATTTAATAATAACAATAATAATTAATAAAAAAAAAACCAAGGAAAATGGGGAGGTTTTCAAAATTAGATTGAAAAAATGCAATCTACATAGTTGCGAATAAAATATGAAGCGATGGAGCACAAGTTAGGTTATAAAACTTTTCTAATTAGTGGCGTCCAAAGTGTTAACAATGTTTAAAATGAAATTCAAGTTAGCCTCGTCATGCAAAACTCGCCCTTAATTACAGTCCCCGTTATGACGATCGTACTCGGTTTAATCCTAGAGTGATTTGTCATGAAACCCTACAGAACTTGCATGCGAAAAACCAAATCAAACCAAGAGAAAACTTTCAGGCGAACCGGACATTCATATTATAATCGAAAATTGTAGGACGAGCTAATGTTACACAGTATTTGGCGTTGAAATTCAAACAATTTACAGGAAGTTTTCGTGGAAAACTTGTCCGCAGCACCACGTAATTTATCATGTGAACACTATAACCACTCCTTCTTATTTCAAATATCTTATGAATATTTAGCAGACGAAAACGAAAACTCATCCCTTAAGTGCTTGTAAAACACGGCAGCCTCGCAAGAACATAATACGTCGTCAACCCACCATCTATCTACCCCTCCATTTAGTAATCAACATTAATTCGAAGCTCTCATAATGGCCATTGTGCTCTTCGATCTCGATTGTGCAAACAGAGTTTTGGAATAATAGTGACCGCCTTCCCATTCATCTTTTTTCATCTTTGCAAAAAAAAAAAAACCCACGTAAGCAATAGTTGGCATAGAAAAGCGTATTATATAAAAATAATGTAATATATGTATATATATGTATATATATAGTATAGATAATTGCTTAATCAGTTAGAGCAACACGCGAGCTTTGCGAATGAAAGGTTGTCTCGATTTATTGAAGGCCTCTCAGCACAAGGGTATAAACCCTTTTCTCTTCCAGGATAACCCTCGTCACAATCAAACTTAAACAGTTTTTTTTTTAATATACATACATATACTATACTTAGTATACTTCCCTTTTTGCTTTACTGGCAATTTTCAAGTTCCATGCTCTTTTACGTTTCAATATTCGACACATTTTTGTGTGTCAAGCGTAAATTTCCGAACAAAAGTCGAAGAAGTTAAGGTTAAAATTTATTCAAAACGCCATAAAAAATATTACCGTAAACGTAACTAAATTTTCGTTTCGAAATATGAAAATTTTGTTTGTTCAAATATAAAATTCAACGGAAATAAAAGTGTGAAAGACTACAATACTGAATAAAATAACTTCCCTGTAATGACTCACCGACATAAATCTAATAATGTAATGAATTAAATTTTTATTAATCTTTAATCAAAGACAAATAAATAAATACGCACATATTAAGCTCTAATGACGTGCACAAATTTGCACACATCTCCAAATTCGAATGAGTAATATTCGCGCAGTTTACTTCAATGTACGATTGATTGCATTTCACAAATTAATACCTACTCCATCGAATTCGTACTCGATTTCCAATTTACATCGAATGCAAATGCAATTTTTATCCCTTTTAGATTTGAATACTAATTTAACGCTTTACTATAGTATACCTATGAAGTGTACGTACATATATTAATTTTCTCATTTGTGGGATTTGATATGATGTATGCGAACATCTTACTTTGAAACGCGTCAAATTACTGTTAACGCAGTTTGGAAGTTGCGAAGCGCGAACAAAACTTGGATCCTTGGTTCGAAATTTGATAAATGTTCTCAGGCTCGTCGTTTCCTTCGTTTCATCATAGAAGCGATAAATAGAAGTGCTTATGAAGGTTAACGTTTTGCTGAAAATATTGTATATTTTTCAATTACGTAGATATATTAGCCCATAAAAGTCTAATTCTTACAGTAAAACCTGTTTATTCAAATTGACAATTAGAAATTTTATTTATTTATTTATATAATATAGTAGCTAAAAGCTAATTACATAATCCTTAACTAAGCACCGATAACAAAGATGTTTTTTTAAGACTGCCAGGAATTTATCAATAGTTTTGGAACTTCTAATTCCATCCGGCAGTCTATTATATTCCAAAACACCTCTGTACAAGATGCTTCTCCTATTTCTATTTATTCTAAAATTTAGATTATATTTATATTTATTCTATTTACTTTAACATTTTTTTAATTAAATTATTTTTATTCCTTAAATTATACATAGGGGAGAGCGGGGCAAGACGGGGCTGTGGGGTAAGATGGGATCTTGTGATATTGGCTTTAATAATTTCGCTAACGACCATCTAGTGGTATTCCCATACGCTCCTCTTGCACAAACCGTGGGTGACACAAATTCAGTGTTGTCGAGCATTAGGTTCGGGCGCAATGTGGATTTAGGGTATATTTCATACTTCGATGTAATTTTACCACTGTGCATCGAGCGTGACATTGTTAAGAATATTTCACGAATTCGACAATATTGCGGGTGTTATTCCACAACCAGCTATTGTATTTCAAGTTTAGCTTATCATTATTTGCCTTAGTTACGTAGTTTAAATATTGCGATTGATTTTTCGCAATAATACAACTTGGGGCAAGATGGGGTATGAGATTTGATTGGTACCATCTTGCCCCGCTTTACGTTCAAATGTTAAAAATACTTGGAGATACACATAAACTTGATGCTAACCGCATATACAATTGTTACGAAATCGGGATATCTGCAATTCCTAAGACAAAATCCAAAATCATTGCGCTGAAAGGAAAAAAGCAAGTTGAAGCCCTCACTTCTGGAGAAAGAGGCCAAACGATCACTGTGGAAATATGTTGAAATGCAACAGGAAACGATCAAACGATCCAAACGATCCTGTGCAGGTGTAGATGATGAGGACCAGGAAGCCATTCGTATTTGCCCATTACTGTGCAATGTAACCCCATCTTGCCCCATGGTTAAAACCATCTTACCCCTGCTGTGGGGTAAGATGGGACAAAACGTACTTTTTTTTGTTTCTTTAAAAATATTGTTTTTTTTTTTTTTTTTTCCCTAATCTTTATATGCAATTATGTTAAGTATAAACCAAATTTTATTTTGATTAATTAACGGATTTTTTAATATTAAAGACCATTGTGTTATTTATCACCAAACCTTAGCTGTCCCGTCTTGCCCCGCCCTCCCCTACATCCATTCTTCTTATATTATTATCTAACTTAAATATAAATACCAACATACAAATCCTCAAAGTATCATTCACATTCAACCAATCTAATTCAATCATCATCTTTTTAGTTTATCCTAATCGGATAAAGTATTGTGATCGTGCAAAAATTCGACCTCGAGATTTTGACTGATTTGTATCAAGTATCATCCCCTGATCACGTTTTCATGATTTCTGGAAAATGTCTGTATGGCTGTGTACTGTGTGTGTGTGTGTCTGTCTGTGTGTTTTCTCCGAAACTATCAAGTCTATCAAGCTAAAATTTCATATCAACATCAGTCAACATCAGACAAGCGGAAGTAGGGTTTTTTTCGTGCAGAAAATTCAAAAATCCTGTTAAAAATCATATTTCCGAAACTGCTTGGGCGATCTTGTCGAAATTTTTTATACTACCATACCTATCAACATTTAAAATACATCTCATACCTCTATTTTGTAATATTTGTAATCTATCTCTAGTTGACTTATCTAACATATTTGATAATGAACCACAATATATAAGATATGGTCTGACAATTACATTATAAATTAGTATTTTAGTTTCTTTAGATATTAATATTCTTAGCCGACATAATATTAAATTGACTTATTAAAAATTGACCGTGTAACTTAAAATCTAATATTATACCCAAATATTTGAAACTATTAACTAGTTCAATATTACTTTCACCAACTTTAACCTAAAATCGGTTTTATTAATCTTATTATAATTAATCACCATTGCTTTAGTTTTTTCTACATTTAATTTTAATTTGTTGCTATTCAGCCAACTTATTAAATTACCTAATTCAAAATTTATGTTTCCACTATAAAATTAATATTATTATCTACTATATAAATCAATGTTGAAATTTTGTGATTGAAGATTTCACTAGTGTATTTATTTGCTAGTTCAAATAATTACAAGTTCACTCATCCATTCATCTCGTTCGTTAATTATGTATGTACATACTCGCGCATTGTATTGGCCGCTTAGTTGCAATATTAATTGACAGAGCGGGTTTGCGATGCGAATAATAATTTTTCGTTGGCAATTTTGAGCTGATAGCAGCTCAGATTGACGCCGATGCCTTGCACGTGAGAATACACGGAGCGTGTCGACCCATTTGCGGATTTCAATAGTACGAAAACGATCTCAAGTCTCCAATTAAACCTAACGAGGGTTGAAAGTGACATAATATATTTTAACTATGGCTGAGTAAAATCGACGTACATATACGTATACCAGGTACGCGGAGAATTACTTTGCGCATGCTGGAACACCTGCTAAATATCGCCAAAGTACTTTTGATACAGGTATATGTACAGTTTCGTTCGTTGAAAATAAAATAGACGTAGGTTCGAATAAATCTTTCTTGAGATAACGACTCATTTAACAGGTCTTCGTTCGTTCGTATCATTCACACCCGTTTCACTCCATATATCATATTGCCTTCCGACACTTATTATTTATCGCTTCTTCCGAATTAATCGCGCAGGATTTCTACATTGGAAGTTCGAGTTTCGATGCGGGTCAAGTTGAATTTCGTTCAAGTAAACAGGAACTTGGCTCGAACGGAATCATTTTTCAAGAGTCGCGGTTTTTTCGTACGATTTAACCGAATGTGTGTAATTTAGCAATCTCTCGTACGATTGACTCGTAAACTGTGTTATTCGTTCCTGATTCCTTTCGGTTGTTTTCATTTTTTTTTTTACGTTCAATACGCGTTTTCAGCGGTAGCGTATTGTTTTGCGGGGACGTGTATTGAAAGGCAATTTGGTTCCGATATTCAAAGTAAATTGAATCCATTTTGAATCTAAATTGAGCCCCTCTTTTGTGAAGTGAAATTTTTAGCCTGAATATGAAAGCGAAAAATCGTTTCATCGTACAGGAGAAGTTTCAATTCAATATCAATTTTTGAATAATACAGTTGATTTTTGTTGATGTTTGTTTTTATTAAAATTATGCTTCTTCTATTCTCATAATTTTATTATTTCCTATCGAGTGATTTATCGTACTTTTTTAATACCTTAATAGATAATCAGCCAAAAATAGAAATATCTTTCCAAATAGGTTTTAGAAAAGCTACTTTGAATATATCGATGGGTTAGTGCACAGATATTGTATGTATGTCCAGTTTTTACCAAAATTGAGTTGTCATACACAAAATGGCCATTTGCATCAAACCTTCATGTTTAAAAAGTATTGTATGTCCAAATAGTATATTTGAGAAGATATTGTCTTAATCAAATATACATACATATAATATGTCCATTTCGTCCATATTTTTCATGCAAAAGAGATGTATGTATGTCACTTACAATATTTTAAAACAAAACTGGATGTACAATATCTGTGCACTAACCCATAGATATGTATTTGTTTTATTAACGTATAGGTACATTATACAGAGTTTCGATGAATGGGTCGTCGAAGTAAATGGTGCAAAAAATTTTATATCCTCTCTTTTTTTTGGATAGCTGAAAGAAATTGCATGTGTAGTGTGTTTTATTCAAGCAATATAATGTGCTAAAATATATATACACATTTTAAACTAATTTTATAATTATTAAATGTTGGAAGCAGAGCGTTTTAAATTTATTCGATGGTCTGTGCTCAAAACCGTACAACCTCAACCGGCTGTGTTCTTTGGAAAATGGCCAAGAGTAAACCGGAACAAATGGTCTATGTCTAGAGCTTGCATAAAGCTCTCGGTGCAGTTTGGATTCAGCTGTATTTTGTTCGTTTTACGAGAAGAAAGTCATTTTTCAGCTTTGGGACACCTGTCGGATTTTTTTTCCAGTTTGAATTTTAAACATTTGTACGTACTGATGCTGAAATGCGATCGAGGTAATTTATATTTCATGCGAAAATGTCGCAGTGCCATTGTGTTAGGTTTAAATTTGAATTGTTGTGCCAGTCCAAAACTATTCCGATGGACAAATTATGAACGGAAAGGTCAAGTTTGCTTGAATGTCGTTTCACCGAAACAACAAGTTAACCCCTAGCTCAAATCAGAATTTGACTGTTTAAACTAACCGAAATATTATTCATTGTCACACTATCACATTTTCTGTAGGTACATTTCCCCGCAATATATAATTGTTAATTTTGTCGCTAGTAATAAAAATTTGGTCATATTACAGTACATAATCATATAGTAGAGAGAGTTGATATTTATTTATACCTAGGGCAATTGGTGAATATGAATGAAACTTGGACGCTAAATTCAAGAATGCTACGTAAGATCCAGTGCACACAGAGAAACATGGAAAAATGTATGCTTGGTATAACAAGAAGAGATCTCAAAATAAATACATGGGTAAGAAGTGTGACCAAAGTGGCAGATATGTATATTGAAACGTGTGAAAAAGTTAAAGTGGCAATGGACTCGAGAAATACTGGAATGGTATCCGAGAGGATGTGAAAGAAAGCAAGATAGACCGAGTGGAAGATGGGCTGATGAATTGAGAATAATGTGTGGTGTCAAGCGGATGCAGATTGCTCAAAACAGACGGGAATGGAAGAGGATTGGAAAAACCTTCATCCAGCAGTGGATGGTGACCGGCTGAAAATGATGATGAAAGTATATAGTTTGCAAAGCGATGATTCTATTACATTGTACGTAAAACGAAATGTTACACAAATATTATGATAAGCTCGGTATAGAATTTAAGTTTGATTTCTTATAAATATTTAAAGCTTACTGTCATTGCATGTTTATTTAGAGCATCTCAAATATGAGAGCTAAAAACGATTTTCAACACTATTCGCTTATTTTCGGATTCAATATGCAACAGTTCTATTTTTATTACGAGTGAATAGATTTAACCAGTATTTGAATAAAGCACTGCACATTTGGTTCTTCAATATTGACGTCACCAATATTCCAGTGGTTTGAAAAGTGCATCGATTTTGAAGTTTAAAAAAAATTTCTGTGAATTTTTCACTATTCCGTAAATTAATTTCAGTCAACCGGTGTTAACTATTTGCGACGGGGGAACTATTTTAGATCGCTTAACCATAACCTGACCGCTTTATCGCGACGTGTTCTATCCGAATTCAAAGTGATTTGTATGGGGGTTGTTGATACCCAACCTCGTGGATTATTTCGACCCCTCGACAACGAAAGGGTCGAGTGAGTATTTTGGGGAATTAGCGTCGGATCAATAGAGAGCTCGATCGAGTGTTTGCTCGAACAGCTTCGAGTAGCCTCTGCTAGATTATTATGTACAGGGCCGGTGCGCAAGTCGTGGCTCTACCCAACGCTCTAATGCTCTAATGATGAAAAAAACTGAAAGTCCTCAAAAGACAGAAAGACGGGGAGACGAAAAAACTAAAATAAAATACGTCTTCTTGTCGACGTTGATCGAGTGTGTTACTTTGTCGGGGTGAAATGAGCTTTTCTTCCGAGCGAATGACACGTTGATGTGCGGTCGATTGAAATAATAATAAAAAAAAAAGCTCAAATCATCGCAATCTAGAGTGCTGAGATTAGAAAAAAATACGTTGACATGTATTTTCGAGAAGCGACGCCAAAAATTCTTTTCACTCTTAATGTCTACATACATACATATATGGGCTATATCATTCATCAAATATGTCTATTGTATTGTCGTCTTTTGATGTACATATCTGTATTTTTAATGTTTTTAAATTTTCATCCACGAAAATCTTTGGAAAGGTTACAAAGTTCACGTATAAATACATATGTAAGTGTCTCGAGTAAAACTATAGATATCACACTAAGCTACGGGGATGTATGATTTTATGTCATCATCAAAATCATCATCATTTTCAGCCGTTCAACATTCACTGCTGGATTAAGGCCTCTCCATTCTTCTATTCCTGTCTGTCTTGAGCAATCTGCATCTACTTGATTCCACACATTGTTTTAAATTCATCACCCCATCGTCCACTCGGTCTACCTTGCTTTCTTTCACATCCTCTCGGATACAGTATTTTTCGCGTTCCGCTATATCTGCCACCTTGGTCATGCTTCTCACCCATGTGTTCCTTTTACGATCTCTTCTCGTTATACCGAGCATACATCCCGACATCTGGATCTTGGGTAACATTCTCGAATTTAGCATCCACGTTTCACATTCATACGTCATAATTGGCAGTACGCATTGGTCGTATCGTGTGCCTTCTTTTTTTTAAGCATAGCGGAATGTTGGATTTTATGTGAAATACAATATGAAAAACATAAAAAATACTTTTAATTATACTGAGAAATTTTGTGTATTACGCTTGAGACGATCTGCATAAGTGTATTTTTATATTGCTACATACAAATAGAAAATAATACAAGCCTTATCAAATAATTTATTTTCCTTTTATTACTATCAAAAAAATGTTATTGAAAGGAGTGTATACCTATACATATAATTGTAAACGAAAATGCTTAAGAGATTAAGCGTTACGCGCTGCGTTGGTGTTCGGCCGAAATTCGTTAAATCATTAACTTTTTTTTTTTCATAAAATATTTTTTTGAATCTTAGTATTTTCACTCAACAACGTAGACGACATTGCAAATATAAATACTATCGTTCGACACGATCTGGTTTAGAGTTCGATTTCCAGAGTTATTCCAGAGGCGTCCATATGCGGTTGCGTAGGGGAGTTTGTTCGGTTTTATGAAGCCGGATAAACGAGAGTTGGGGCATTAAATCCGGTTTGATTGATGAATCCGGATGATTGAGCGTTTGAACCCGTCGCGAACGAAATTTGTTGCTTTTACGCGCGACGGTCGCATAAAACGGAGAGAATGCAATAAAATGGTCAAATTCTGCGTCGGTTCGACGCGAAATTTACATACACACGAGATTGTGTGTTTGCTATATAACATGGTCCCAGTTGAAAAATGCCAGAGAGTTAAAATTTCAAACGGAAATGCTACCGACGAAGCTACAAAATAGAGTTGCGCTGCTAATTCGACTCGGTGCGAAAAGTGAATGAGTTTGAAATTTATGTTGTTGGAATTGTCGAAGCGAAATTAATTTCAGCACAGTCGAATGATGATAATAATGGTGGTGGTAGTGTTTTTTTTTTGTTTTTTGTTTTTTGAAGCGCAGCCTAACGAATATGAAGAATTTAAATGGGAAAATAGGGGTGCGCTTTTGTCGCACTCGGAGACAATAGCGAAAATTTAGAGAAAATAAAATGGCCACGCTCGAAGCGCTTTCCAGGGGTGTTTTCCCGGCTCGGAAAACGCATGACAATACCGGAAAAGCTTTATGCGACCGAATGTGGGTTGGATGTTTTCAGCGCGGAATTAAAATGGAACGATTTTTAAATAATAGATTAAATGTGTGGATACATACCGATTTATTTTAATTAATTCCCTCGTGGTCAATATATTTCATCCAATATAATTTATTTATTTAAAATACATGGGCAGGCGGCATAGCCGATGGAGCCCAGGGGTCTGTTATAATTTGTACATACATACAATTTTTAATTATTTATATTTGAATGATTACAATAATCCATTTATGTATGTTCAAAAACTTCTCAAGGTGATGTTTAAATAGATTTGTATTTTCAAAAGTTACTAGCTGATTTGATAATTAATAAAATTCTAGAATTTATTATAATAAAAAAATGCTTTTACATTATATGGAAGACCAACAGCTATGTACATACATATATGTATTACAAAAAAAGAAACTGATATAAAAACGGAAAGCCAATAATAGGTATCCACAGATAGTAACAAAGTGAGAAAAAAAAATTCCAAATCAAAATCAGCACAACGGAGTAACACAACACAAAACAACAGCTAGTAAAGGCCTGAGCACACCAAAGCGAAATTTTTGCGATCTATCGTCGTTGATTCGCACCAATGCGAATTATATCGGTGCGTAGTATAGTAGTAACAACAGTATACATATGTACATAGTAACAACAGCTAGTATACAACAGCCAACCCATAATTGTCACAAAGATTACGTTCATAAAACATTAAAGAAAGACTTTTCAGATTAAAAATCTATTTAAGTTGAGATGACTATAGAATTTTTGAGGTATTTTCATGGCTGATTTATATATTTATATAATATAACATTATATTTAGAGTTTATACACAATAAAAGATAAAGTTGCGTAACAAAATTGAGATGTTAAGTCAACAATTGATTGCTCGAACGAATTTGATGACATTTTGGAGTTTTATATAATAATATACCTATGTATGTAAATATATATATAGGGAGAAAATCCTTCGGGGAAATGTTTTCGTTCAATTTAAAGTTTTGGACGAATCTTCTTCCAATCGAAAAATGGATCAAATTCGACTCTTATCCCCTACTTATCTCCAACTGAAGCCCTCCCCAGGTATCCCAATTAAATTGAACGCTTCGTTTCGCCAAAGTTGATCACCTTTCCAAGCGAAACTTTCACCGTCGCCAAAGTACGTACGCACGCAATTCGCCCTTCGATGACAAATACAAACTTTTAATTGTCGAAATTTTGACCGATCTCAGAAATAATTACAAGTCTTCTATCTCAAAGTTTGAGAATATTAAAGATCACGTACAGATACATATGTGCATGTATGTATACACACTGTACATGCTTGTACGTACGTATGAGTTATATTCAGTCACAATTGAACCGGTCCCCCGAGACTGTAGATTTCATTTCGCATTTCGTATTTTCGCAGGATAATCCGGAAAACCAGTTCAAAAGCATACCGTTGGGGCTATGGTGGGCTATAGTGACCATGACCACCGTAGGCTATGGAGATATGGCGCCAAAAACTTACGTGGGAATGTTCGTTGGGGCTTTGTGCGCCCTTGCTGGGGTGCTCACTATTGCTCTCCCAGTGCCAGTTATTGTCTCCAACTTCTCCATGTTCTACTCACACACACAGGTCAGTATTTTCCTTATTTATGTACATATGTATATTACAGCTATAAAGGTTGTTATTGATTTTAATAAATTTTATTACGTTGAGTGCTTTCCATAATTTGTTAAGAAATTTCTCTAGGTTTTAAGCGAATTTACATGTTGAAAGTGAAATTTAAATGAGGTCAACAGTAGGCGTTTCAATTATGACCCTGATCGGTGAGAGGTCGTAGCCAGTGTGGATAGTTTGCTTCTAAATTGCTTCAAAATCAATTTCCTAGTTTGCTTTCTAAGCGCTCAAAAACATCAAACGCCAATACCCGTGTTTAATGTTACGACGTAGACGAGAAAATTCGCTTAAAGCTTATCAAAGCTTCCATTATCAATTAATTTTACATTTTAGCAAAATGCTATATCTCCCACTATAGTTATAGTAATATATTAAACACTGAAATATATTTTTAATAGAGCACATGGTCGTACGAATAGCACTTTTATTTACTTATCGAGAGAGTGCAGAAGAAATTTCTTCGGCACCTGTATATGAAGGAGTATGGTTTTTACCCGTTTCTGTATCCCAGTGCATTTTTATTAGGAATGTTGGGATACAGATCATTGGAAACTCGGAGAAAAGTTTGCTTGATCAAACATTTTTCTGGATTATTAAAGGGTCGGGTAGATAATCCGGAGATTCTCAAGGAGCTTCGTTTATGGGTTCCAGAGCATTCCCATGAGTCTCGAGCGCGGTCTCTTTTCTTGCCTGTGCACGCACGAACCTGTATGCTCGTCAACTCGCCGGTATCGAGTGCGATAACACTTTTAAATCGGATTGCTAGGAGTGTTGACTTGTTCATGATCTCTGACAGCAACTTGTCAGTATTTTTGGATTTTTTTGATATATAATTTTTTTATTTTCTTATGCAATTATTTTGTTATTATTATTAATATTGTTATTATTATTGTTATTAATATTATTATTATTATTATTATTATTATTATTTTTTTATTATTATTATTATTATTATTATTATCATTTTTAATATTTTTATTATAATTCTCATTTTTAATTCTATATTTATATTATGTATCTGGCCGATGTGGCGTTTTAGGGATTCCTGTGAAGTCACATCGGTATATTTTAAACGAAAAATAAAAAATAAAAAAAAAAAAAATAAAACAAAATCCCATTATAAATAAAACTAGTGTAAGTCCGTTGAATATGTACACTGAGCAACAAAAAATCACGTTTTTTAAAACCCAGAGCGGAGATTGGTCAATCTTTACTAAGTTTGACCCACTGAATTCGAATGCGATAATGATTTTTGTTGATATGCTCTCGTTTATGAGATATTTGGATATTTTTTACATTTTTTTTAAATCGCGAATATCTCATAAACGAGAGTATATCAACAAAAATCATTATCAGATTCGAATTCAGTGAGCCAAACTTATTATGATATCAACGGATGTTTTTGTGGTAAGTATGTGTATGTGTATTTAATAGTTTTATAGTTGTTCCGTAGATGGGGCGATGTAACACAACAACGTAACAATTTAGCAAAGTCGCGGGCCTATTGTCATTTTTCATTTTATATTGTCTAATCGTAGCAGGCCCGTCGTCGCCCCGTTGGATGATAGTGTTAGCACGACTTCATTCCAACCTGGTGATTACACGGGTTCAAATCCCACTCGCGCGCGGACGGTTCGCGTCTTTTAATCATTCACCGAGGCGAGCGTTATCAGCAGACAGACAGACAGACATACGGATTTCGGCTATGTAGTGTAAACCCGTTGAATATCAACGGAGCGGTTTTCTCATCACCCGTACTGAAAAATAATATTAAATTTAATAGTTTTTTTATAGTTGTTGCCTATGCAACAATGTGGTGCGTCATTTATGGCGTGTTATAATAACAACGTAACTATTTTTTATTATATTATATTCGGCTATAAATAGTCACGTTGAAGCCTGCCCTACATCATCGGGTTTGGCTCACAGCGTAGGCGCTCTGTTCCAAATCAGTGGTACCGGGTTCAAATCCCACTCGTGCGACATTCTGGTTTTTTAATCATTTACCGAGGCGAGCGCTATCATCAGACAGACACACACACACACACAGACGGATTTCAGCTATTATATTTATGTACATATAATAATAATACTTGTCGCTAGCGACCGTTAAACTTTTTACTGTATACAATTTCAGAGACGCAGACTCTCACGTTAAACGATCGCCGTTGGTCTATATATGTAAGTCTAAATAGACTCCCGCAGATAGTCTGCAAATTGTTTCGGCAAGTTTTGGTTCTCTCGTCGGAATAATTTTCGCATTGTTTTCATTGTTCGATCGGTCTCGTCTTGCGGGAGATCCGCTCCCGAGTTCAATCAAAGTTTCCACAGACGCTAAACAATATAGTCTGACACGTGTCGTTCCCTTCGCAATATTGGCGCAGAGACGACGTCGCTGTCCCCATATCCAATAAAAGGGTTAAAAAGTTATAGAACCGCTTTACTGAACGTGTCACGGTCCATGGGGGTCGTGTCACTGATTGATGTGGGAGTGGAGATTTTTCCCGTTCGCGTATTGCGGTTCGACGCACGTCTATTAGGCATTCATTTTATATTATAGTCTGTTAGTATCATTTCATCGTACTACATATGTACATACTGTATTGTTTTTCAAAAGTATTTTCGACAAATTTTTACGGGTACGAAAAATATTTTTCGATGACTGAAGTTTTTCAATATCGCTCGAACGAAACGGCACACGCTTTAAAACTGGAAAAAAAAGTATAAAACTTAATATTCTAGCGCTATCGGGGTCCTTTTCTTAGTCTCGTTCGCTGTAAATTTTTACGATTTTGAATCTCATTCAACCGAGTCGAGTGTACCTTTAAGCCTGTTTATTCTGTTTTGAATGCTGCGAGACGAGTCGTTAGTACGTAATCCGCTCATTGGCTTTTAAAATTTTTTTTTTTTATTATTATTATTATATAAACAATTATGTGTTTTATATATGTACATTTGTGTGGGTGCGTAATGCAAAGATCGTAATGGACGCATTACACAGCCATATTCCTATGAACGACATTGTTAAGATAAATAGCATTTGTCGTGAGTCTTGACGTTCGGTGATATTACTTACATAGGATCAAATGTCACGGTGATGGAAATGATGGCATTTTCCAACTTTAATTCTGTGGAATTTTATTTGTAATATTTGGAAATACTAGGCGTTTACTACATAAAAATATTTTTGTTTTAACTCAATATTCTGACTAATTCGTAGCATGCATTAGTCAAAATTTTACGTTGTAACTTTGTTTTATTTATATAATATAGTAGCAAAAGCTAATTACATAATCCTTAACTAAGCACCTACATATGTACATATACAGAGATATTTTTTTAAGACTGCCAGGAATTTATTAATAGTTTTGGAACTTCTAATTCCATCCGGCAACCTATTATATTCCAAAACACCTCTGTACAAGATTCTTCTCCTATTTCTATTTATTCTAAAAAATTTTATAATTAAATTATTTTTATTCCTTAAATTATATTCACATACGTACATCCATTCCTCTCACAATAAATTAACTAACTTAAATATAAATACCAACATACAAATCCTCAAAGTATCATTCAATCTAATTCAACTAATTTAATCATCATCTTTTTTATTTATACTAGCATACCTATCAACACTTCAAATACATCTCATACCTCTATTTTGTAATATTTGTAATCTATCTCTAGTTGATTTATATAACATATTTAATAATGAACCACAATACATCAGATGTGGTCTGACAATTACATTATAAATTATTATTTTAGTTACTTTAGATAATAATCTTCTTAGCCGACCTTCCTACTTTTTTTTATTAAAAATTGACCGTGTAACTTGAAATCTAACTTATCATCTAATATTATACCCAAATATTTGAAATTATTAACTGGTTCAATATTACTTTTAACCCAAAATCAGTTTTATTAATAATTTTAGAACCAATCTTAAGTAATCCTTACCTAATCTAACCAATAAAATTGTATTTTGGTATTTATATAAAAATTATATTGATTTCCTTACTTATTTTCTTATTTTCTTATATTTATTTATACTTTTATTTTTAGTTCGTGGAACGATCACGTTCGCCTACACAATCACATTACTTTTTGTAGACTGGACGACTTTGAAATAATTTCCTGTCGACCGACGACGGGACGAAAAGCGCGAAAATCTCCAATAACCGTTTGAAAAGTTGACATTATCCGATACAAAAATCAATTTACTATGACGGTGTATGTTTTTTTTTATTTATTTTATACTTTTCCAGGCCGGATAAAATATCCCACATGTTCGTACGACGAGAAATTGCTCGTCATTGATTCGTCGCGTGCTTTGTTTTCCGTACTCGAAAGCTTTCAAAAATAAACTGTAGGTGTATAAACATCGGCTCATCTACAGCGTTACATGATAAAAAGAGCTTTCGTTTCACGTTGTATTATAGTAGTGCACTTTCAATACTTTTCAATGGTGTTTGTTTGTGGACATTAATCTTCGTCACGTTGTCAACCGCAACACCGGTTTCATTCATCTCATTGTAAAACAACACAATGGTGTTAGCGCATTGAGACGTTGTACATTGCAGGTTGTAAAAAAATGCTCAGTTTTATTTTTAAATATATGACCTGCTTTTTACACGTTCATGTTGCGTGTGTTTTGAATTTTTAATATGTGACGAAAATTTTTAATAAAAGCACGTTTAAAATGTTGCACGTAAACGATGCTTCATCGTGTACATACATACATACAGAGTGTAGGTATTTCTCAAAATTAATGTGTATTTTATTTATATCACTTTTCCTGTTGAAATTGAGTTCGAATGTGCTGTAAAAACCTTATTATCCTTTGAACGTGCAAAACATTCTCTCATAATCTTTTGATGGCTTCGTTCTTTCATTTTTTTTTTTCGCAAAGAATGAAAAGCT
Source organism: Parapsyche elsis (assembly GCA_022651745.1). NCBI lineage: Eukaryota > Metazoa > Arthropoda > Insecta > Trichoptera > Hydropsychidae > Parapsyche > Parapsyche elsis. The sequence goes on from JAGVSN010000016.1 coordinate 3,525,167, forward strand.
TAATGGCTTTAATAACGGCTTGTCGTTCATAATGATGAGTTTGTGCGTTCCCCAAGAACGAGCTACTACATTCTGTAAAAGCATTAACCTGAAATTAACGATTTAGCCGTCGGTTCTTTTATGGAAATATTGAAAATATCCACTGTGAAAATGTTAGCGGATATTCGTCGATAATTTCACAATGGAAAAAATTACACCGGTTTTTTTCCTCTCATTTCATTCGAGTGTAGAAAAATGAGAACGGCCTAATTAAAAACGCTGTAGATTGCTTTTGTTCCGGGGATTAATTTAATTTTTATTGAAAAATCAACAATGAAAAACGACTCACCGGGGAATCGAATCAAAAACTTTTCAACGCGTAATTCACATTTGGATTGGGCAAATTTTGGGTTTCGCAAATAACAATAACGGAATGATGAGCAATTCATTTATCCCAAGGGAAGCAAAAAAAAAAAACCGTCGAAAGATTTCAGTCGGAAAGAAATGCTCATTCATTCGATGTAAGTTGTTAACATTTTTTTTTTATTGGACTTTGTTCGCTTTTGAAGCTAAAAAAGGACGCGTTCGATCTTATAATTTGTGACCTTTTCAGATACACAGAGAATGTTAAATTCGTCCTTTTTTTTATTTTACAATTTGTATCTGGCGCAATTAAAACGACAACGTCTGAGAAATTAATGCGAATTTATCGTACGTTGTGTGTGAATGTACCTATACTTGTATGGCTTGAAATGAGTCATTATCAACTGAAACTTTCATTCAAAACTATTGAAGCCATAACTTGAGAATCTAGGCAGTTATATTTTCGTACACGTCATCCTAAACAACAACTTATTACAACCAATAACACTAGAGCCAGGGGTGGCAAACCTCCCCCATTCGGCCGCGATAAATTGTGCCTCGTACCGACGAGAGTTTCATTGTTCGCCATGAATATTGAAAAACATTTGTCTTGCTAGCACACTCACCCCTTCTATCTGCTAAACATTTGAGAAACACCGACGAATAAATCGCACTATATCATTTAATTTCGAACGTCGGTATAAATCTTTGAAATAATAATTTAGGACGTTGCGCAACCTCGAATGCTCGAGCCTACTAAATCAATCCGTGTTAAATGCTTTTGACGGTTTTTGCTTACGATTTTTACACTCGGTTATATGTATATGTATGTACATATGTACATATATGGATGTCAAAAGTAGTGGTGATATGTATGAGCAACGACAGTTATATAAATACTAGTGTAACCCCGTTGAATATCGACGGAGCGCTCTCATCACCCGTACTGGAAAATAATATTAAATTTTATAGTTTTTATAGTTGTTGCATATATGCAACAATGCGCCATTTATGGCGCGTTATAATACAACAACGTAACAATTTAGCAAAGTCGCGAGCCTATTTTTTATTATAAACTAGCTGACCCGGCATGCGTTGCAATGCCCGATACCGTTCCCGTTCCTAGTACGTTTTCTGACGCGTGAGCAGGCCCGTTCTCGATCCCGTTCCCGTTCCCGTTCCAGATCCCGTTCCGTTCCCGATCCCGGTCCCGGTCCCGTTCCCGTTCCCGATCCCGATCCCGTTCCCGTTCCTAGTACGTTTTCTGACGCGTGAGCAGGCCCGTTCCCGATCCCGTTCCCGTTCCTAGTACGTTTCTGACGCGTGAGCAGGCCCGTTCCCGATCCCGTTCCCGTTCCCGTTTTCTCCCGATTTTTTTTTCACAGGAACCATCCCCGGCATGATCACAATAACTCCTGAAAGTTTCATCGCGATCGGTTGAGTGGTTTAGGAGCCTATAAGAGACAAACAAACAGACAAACAAACAAACAGACAGACATTGATTTATATACATATATATATAGATAGTCATGTTGAAGCCTGCCTATCATCATCTGGTTTGGCTCATCGCGTAAGCGCTCTGTTCCGAATCAGCGATACCGGGTTCAAATCCCACTAGTGCGACGTTCTGGTTTTTTTTAATTATTTACGTCAGCGAGCGTTATCAGCAGACAGACAGACAGACGGAATAGGGCTATTATATATGTATATATAATTATGATAAACACTAGAGAATATTTTGAACGTTGTTCATACATACGCTTTAACTTCGGTACCGTCTTGGTTTGTTTGGCTGAACTTGTTCCTTAAGAATCTGCATTCGATTTATTAATAGATATTAATTCTTAAATATCCATAATACATAAGTTAATAAGGAATATTTTTAGTTTATCCTGATCGGATAAAGTATTGCGATCGTGCAAAAATTCGACCTTGAGATTTTGACTGATGTGTATCCGGTATTAATCATCCCCTGATCACGTTTTTACGATTTCCGGAAAATGTCTGTATGCCTGTGTGTCCGTGTACCTGCTTGTAGAATCGCTAATAACTAAAAAATCGTTGTAATACGTTTTTTGCCGGTCATTACAATCCATAATGAATAGTTTACTCGCTACAATCTCGCTGGTTTGCTGGCCGCTTGTAAACTAGCCGCGTGTAATAGGCGAAGTTAGTAAACTAGCTTGCTTTTTGGGGCCGCACGAGTGAAGTTCGAATGTTTGAACTTTACTCGCACTAGCCGGCTCGTGTGACGTCACTCCATCGACAGTTTGAGGTTAAGCGTTTAATTTTCAGCTCCGAACACACACACAGTACATTTCAATGGACATGATACAAATACGATATTGAAAATTCAGCGGACATTTTGACGGTGGACGCAAAACACACGTCGTCACAAGTCACAAGTTGATGACGGCGCCTCTAGCGGCAACGATTGGCGGCACTAGCGAGTAAACTCAACACGTGTAATAGGTTTACTAGCTACTCGCTACCAGCTCTACGTGCCGGTCAGTTAACTAACGAGTACACTATCCCCGTGTAATACTATTTTTTATAATAATAGTAAAAATTTCGTCAACCGGAAGTGGTACTTTTTTATATAAGCTTTTGAGTCACTACATACAAGTGGATAACTCATAAAAGTAATATAGCGGAGATGCCAACAATTTATGACCCAGTACTATAAATATGTTAATGTATGTATGTATGTACATAGATATAGTAATCAAGTCGGACGTCAATTAAACGTAAAATTATTCCGCATTAAAGATTGATGAACAATCCATCATTCTAGGCAGGGGGGGGGGGTGGGGGTGGGGGGGACGCCATTTTGTTTTTAATACGATAATTAAAACGGAATTTGTTCTTCGGGCATCCAAAAGTCGAAAGTCTGCGAAGCGTCTATGATTGATGACTTTTTCCGCTCCCGTTCTCTTCATATCAGCAGGTAGTTGGTTGGTTAGATTCCGTTTTCAGTGGTCTGAAACTCCTGAAACTAATTACTCAATAGTCGTGCGCAACACTGACGTGTAATCAGAATGGAAACTGTTGCTCTCGAGGCAGAGGGGTTTTCCATTAACGGCACCGTTATTCGACACTGGGCCGCCGTTAAAATACTCCACACTACACCTGTTTACGATCAGGTCATGTTTATTAGATGCGTTTGAAAATTCTACGTGTATAATATAATTCTATTTCCGGTTAACTTGACTCGTTTTTATACTCGACTGATCCGAAAAGAAGTGTTCTTCTAAAGCTGGCGGTATTCGTCGAGTTGATTACCGACGAGTCGAAACTGGAAAGAGAAAAGAAAACGTAGAAGAACTTTCCTTTTAATTATCTACGCCGCTGGAGAGGAAAAACGCGAAAAATGAGGCAGTCGTCGTTTATTGATTCAATTAAAGGCTGTAACTTGTTTCGCTTCCAGCTCGGTCTCAAAATTCAAAATCCATAAAACTTAAAATCGAGACAAAGTTCGCGACGAAAATTCGACAAGACGTCGATTGAAAAACTTTACAGTATCCACTATATCTACATATACCTATTGATAAGCAGACATTCAGTTACAGTGTAAGTCGATTAATAAAATATATTAAACTTCAAAGGTCAAAAGTTACTTATGACAAACTATTTATTTAATTAAAAGTATGCTGATTAAAATTTCACGTCATAATTTCGTCTGAAAGTGTGCGAACGACTGAAATGTCGTTTGCGTGGATATTTAATTTATTTTTTTGAAAAATGTACAATTTGTACCGTGAAGTGGGTCGGCAACTAGCAAATGGCCATTTGTATATCTGTATGTACGTACATACATACATATGTACATAGGTACGTGCATACCGTTGTGTACATATATGTACATACACATATATTGTACACACGTACAACTGAGCATAAAAGTTAACAATGGAAAATGTACGGCGATTTTCCGCATCTCGTGAAATACTCTCTGAATTCGTGCACCGCACTTGCGGTATGTAATTTTTTTTTTTGTCATTTTCCTCTTGCATATAAGGGGAATGTGTACAATAGATAAAGCAGCATTTATTCCAGGAAGTGAAAAAGCCATTACCAGACATCACGTAAGCTAAACATAAAAGCATACATTTAGAAACGGCTGAAATGTTCAATTTGAAGTTAACGGTTCTAATTTTAAACGTTTAGTTCTTTCGCCATTTACAATTACACATTCGATAGTTGGTTGTTTGGATACTGATAATAAGATTTATACGGCAAAACTAAGTGCAATTATGCCGATCGTTGATTGATTGAATTTATATGCACTTATGTATATGTATAATAACAATCTTCATTCTGATGAAATGTTATCAACGCAAATGCTTAGACTCGAGTGTTATACAACTTTTCAACCTCATAAATTACTTCAGTTCAAATGTGAGTAGGGATGATCACAACATAAATCACTTGTCACAGGTTTAGGTCACACTATTGAGTGAGGTAAAATTTGCATACCATATTTATTTTATTTTATTATATAAATATCAATTCCGACTCATTAGACGTAGTGTTAAAATGAACTATATTCTTAGATATTTATCAAACAATGCGTTCGCGATTTAAAAAATGTAAAAAATATCCATTTTTTTTGGCTTTTGCGGCCTATAACTCAAAATCATTTACCGCTCGAATAGGCAGCAAAAGCCAAAAAAATGGATATTTTTTAAATCGCGAATATCTCATAAACGAGAGCATTTCTACAAAAATCATGATCGGATTCGCATTCAGTGGGTCAAATTTAGTAAAGATTTATTAATCTCCGCTCTGGGTTTTATAAAACGTGATTTTTTGTTGCTCAGTGTTATTAATGAGTAACATTTAATTTAATTTTGAATATATATAATTCGAAAATAATATGTTGCGGCTCCCAAACTTACCAATTATGCAAGGTTTTCCCTAATTTAGCCCTTAGCTCGAAAAAGGTTCCCGACCACTGATTTAATGTATTGCAATGAGATATATGTAGAATGCATCAAATATGAATATATTTAATTAGTACGAGTCCTATAGTGGCTAGAATTCGCTCGACATTATTTGTTTAATATAAATAATTTAAAAAAATTGTGTAATTTATATACTTTGAAAATTAATTTATTATAATGATGTTCTATAATGTTCTTTCAGGCTAGATCAAAACTACCTAAGAAGCGTCGACGTGTATTACCCGTGGAACAACCCAGACGTAACAATAGGGAATGCGGCGTATCCAACAGACGTATGAACGCAATAAAGCACAATCATCCTGTTGTCGTCAAAGAAGCTGTTGGAGTTCCAGGAAGTGGTAACGGTGCTGGAACTGGTGCAATATTAAAACCATTAAATAAATTCTAATTATATTAAATCAATTATATTTTTATTGTTCATGTTTTAGGGAATGTCAACGGTATGAATGCGATCAGTTTGGCTTTGCAGGGTCCCTCTGTGGCTTTAGTGCGAAATCCAGTGAACGGTGCTACAGAAGATATAGGCTACACGTACAATCATCCGTTGCAAGCTAGAGGTCCTACTAGTGAGTGTTTGGGTTTAAAAACTGAAAATTTTCAATATACTATGTACACTATAGGTGATTTAAATTGTTTTGCTTGATTAATTTCAGATGATGTTATAACGTCTCCACCTCAAGCGATATCCTTAGCCTCGCTTCAACCACCACTCATGAATTTCCCACCGCTTCAACCTCGACCTGCAACTACCGGTTCCATGGACCTGATGCTGCCACTTCAACCCAAACTATTACCAGGTTTTAACATGCATGCATCACCGAGAGAAACTCGATCCGAGCCGAAGAACCTCGGATTCGAAGAAGGTATACGTACTAAAATTGATCATTTGAATCAACTGAGTATCGAATCGTCAACGTTCAAGGAGGAGGAAGACGACTCTTCTCAAGATCCGGCCACAGAAAGTGATATTAATTTGATGTATGCAAACGACGGTGTAAGTTCAGACGTGATAGTATGCAAAGATAAATTCAAGGAATCGGTCGAGAGTCAATCGGAGCCGATATATCCAAAAGTCGACGAAAATAAATTATCGTTGATATCCGAAGAGAGCAACACCGACATATCTCAGAACGATACTGAAAATGAAAATGACGTCAAATCAATATCCATCGACCTGTGCAAAAACTCGAGTCCGCTGAATTACGGTGACCCAAATGACAATTGTACAATGGATGCCATGGATGAAGTCAATTCAAATATATTAAGTGCAGTCTGTGATAAGAGAGCGATCGACGCGGATAGCAGAAATAAATTTCGAGTGCAACGAGAAAAAAATGCGAGTGCAACGACGTACCATTAAACTGAAACGTTACACATGTAAAAAATGATAACAACAGATGCACAAATCGGATATATGTAATATGTGCGTACCGGGGTCCATTTATGGTATGATATACGTTTATACGCGTATCAAAGACTGTTGAATTGTATTTGATGAATAAATTATCCACTCAACGACATATACACTTAACTAATTGATGTGTTGTATGTATATGGAATAATAAAATAAAATAGGGTTCTTAAATGGTTTCCGTTTTATGTGTCAATTGAATTTTTCGAAGATATTTTAAAACTCGAGCATATCTTGCACTATGACGGTTTTTTTTTGTCAAAAATTGTACAATTATGTATTATGTATCTCATTCAATATATTGTAGATTTTAATAGACGAAAATTTTCTAAAAAAAAAAACCATATACATAGGTACACATATTGTGCTGATGTTTTGGATACGACAAAACTTGATTCATTATAATTAATTTAAACACTGCAGGTTAATGCAACATATGAAAAGATGATTGTGATCATTCAAACTGTTGCAATTTAAACACGACTGAAATTTAAACAGTGCCAAATATACAAAAGATGTCTATCCGTAGCGGCATTAAATCTTCATGAATACTATATTTGTCATAAGTTACAAGATACCAATGTGAGTTATAATTTAAATTTCATGATGTAAATAAATTTTCCCCGTAGAGGTGTACTCACATTGATTTGAATTCGCAAAATATACAGAAAATTGGTCAATGTTAATACAATAAGCAATACCATACATAGAACAAACATAATAGAAATTGTTTCATCAATAGATGGTTAGTGATTACATATTGTACAATTATTATAAAAATCAATGTGATACAATAAAATTAGCTGTTACTGTCTTTTTGATTTAAATGAAACATATCAATGTGAAAACTATACGATTGCAATGACAACGTTATAAATATAACCATATAAACTAATAATAATTAAATCGGAAGTTATTATGAATTTCTTTCCATAGGTGTAGAGCTATTTTTAAATAAAACTCTTATTAAAACTAAAATAATTCAATATTTACTAAAATAAAAATTTACTCCATCTCGTGCCAATAAAAAAAAATAACAGGCCAAATTCAGATTTTTTGTTAAACATCGTATTGATAATATAATGAATATATTTTATTTACATGTTATATTATAGCAAAATATTGCATACATATGTATTTGTTATTGATGTTTTTATTAAAAAAGATTATTTTTTTAGAATAGAATATGCAGTTTTATTATATTTGTTACCGAACGTTACGTAAAAACACAATATACAATTGGCTATACAACAGAATGCACGTTTGATTTTTGATTAAATTGTTAGTGATAATTCGGCAGTTAAGCAGTGGGCCTAATATATTTATTTTGATTTAAATCAATGTATATTTTTATAATGTTCCTCAGTATATGAATTATACAAAATAAATATGAATAAAATCCACACACCTACTTTTTTTTTACTGTCCCAAATATAATAAAAACCTTACGTATATGACAATGATTAATAGAAGGATTAAAATAAAGACTGTGGGTTACTTACACTATGTATTTATCATAATTTATTACATGACGATTTTGCGAAACAAACGATCACTTGGTATTTCAAATATTACAATTCATACAATCGATAGCTACAAACAAACCATAAAAATATAACAATATATATATTTTGCATGTTTACTCGTAAATAACCGTGAACTGATGATCGGCGTAATTCGTGACCGTAAAATATTGAACAATTTATGCCTTCTGCGGATTGCCGATCCTCTCTAGCTCCAGCATTTCCTCTGCAAAAAGTATCAGGAATATTATCGTTTACAATTGGAATATATGTTATTAAAATTGAAAAGAAAAAAAATCAATACAAACCATCGTTCTTTCGTTTCTTTTCTGCGTTGATCTTTGTATCTCGGATAGCCTTCCTCTTGGCATCCTCTTCGCGGACGAAAACTTCACGTTTAACGAGTCTGCTTTGATGAGCGGCACCATACAAAACTCCGGCTATCAACAAGCTCCATCGTCCGAACTGAAACATGTAATGCAAATCAAGTTAAACATTGAAAATTGATTAAATACTAACTGGACTAACGTCAGAGTTTGAAATATATAGAGTGCAAAAAAAATTTCAATGCAAGAACCAGTTCTCGATACTAGTTTCATACCATTTTGGAATTCATGCAGTCACTCTATATATTCCAAGCTCTTTGGCCAATATGAACTGACAATGGCAAATGTTCATGAAACTTCACATTCGATTTACATAACGCAATAGTTGAGGAATTCATAAAATATAATAATTTTCAAAATTATCTGAACAATATATGACATAAGGCGGGTCTATGAAAATGAACATTACATAAGTCATAGTTGACACATAACCTCCAAATTGGATATTGATCCGAAAGGCCGGAAACGGATATGGTTGGTATTTAAAGGTAGAGGATATTAAAAGGTTATTCTTAAGGGTATATTCTGACCTTAATGAGTGGGGAAACTCGAACAGGGGGTCCCAAATCAGCCATCGTAGAACCGGTCAGAAATTACACGATCAGAGATGCCAACCTGCCAACAGCTGACTGCACTGCGCGACAACCAGTGTTGCCACACTCGGCACAATCGATATCAATGATTATTTGCTCGCTGTACCCCGTTAATTCGAATTGTGATGTAATTCAATTTAGCTAAATTCATTTTCATTTTCATTTTATTTGGTACTCGTGTACAGTTCTTGTGAGTTTGAATTCGAAAACACATTGAAATCTAATTGTCTTCGATTGTATCCAATTAAGGGTCGTGCTTGGCATGTGCTGCAGAACGCGTTCGAGCGAGATGCGCGTATGGCGTTAGAGCGAGATGCGCTTCTTCCATGTAGCTGTAACGTGCACAGGATCGTGCTTCAGCAAGCTACCAAACCATGCATTAACGTTTAATTTGATAATATAGTCTGTCAATCGTGGGCGTCGGGGTTGCCAGGCGTCCGGATTTCGGTGAGAATGTCCCGATTTAGAAACTTTTAAAATCGAACTATAGAAAGACAGTATTATTGTAATTGCAGTTTTTAAATGCTTAGTGAGTGGGCAGCTGGACAGAGATTCAGGGAACAAAAATTCACAAGGTGCAATAGGCGACGCGAGACGCTTTGATCTTCCAATATTTCAATCGCCTCATCCTTGTTCAGCTTGTTATTTTTTCTAATGTTTTAAATGATTACTTATTTATTTAAAGATATCCTTCATTAATTCTAGAACAAATATTCAAAATGTCTGATTGTGAAATGAATGAAAGTAAGAAGAAAGGGTTTAAAGAGAATGGTAAAATTTAAACCGGAGGGGAAAAATTAATTTTTTTATTTGTCCTTTTTTAAAATATAAAATCCCGATATGCTGTTTGGAAAATCTGGGAACCCTGGTGGGCGTTGGATAATAAATAAACTGGTCCCAAACGTTCCAGTTTATTTGGGACAGTCCCGGTTTGCCCTGTCCCAAGAAATGTGTCTCGGGAGGGCAAAAATCTTGGATTTTTGTAAATTTTTTTAAAATATTAACGTGCGACATGTTAGCTATTTTTATTGTTTCCCGTGACAAACATGAAGCATTTTCAAGTGTTGTTGCAAGAATTGTTGCAAGAATCGCCGGCGCCATTCCCGAATTTATAAACCAATGACATCATTGATTTCTGTTGAAATAAGTTATATACTCATTTCAAGATGGAACAGATCCTCCTTGGTGAAATATGCAAAACCACTTATTAGTGAAACGTATTTTATCTCTGATGAATTCGCTGTGGACATAATGTAGAAAGGAATAGCCTGTAATTGGACACAGCAAAATCTATTACAAAAATATCAGGTCGTTTTTATTTTTAATTACTATACATATTAGCGTAAGCGTCTGCCTACCTGCCTGTGTTATTGTGGTCACGTTGACATTGCCAATACAACATGCCGCTTTTTTTTAACGATTTGTTGACAACAAGCCGCTTTTCGTCAAAGCTGGTTCAAGTCCACAATGCTATTTATGGTCATATATTCATTCAATCAACGGTACACTATTAAATTGTTTCACGTACCTGCTGTCGAGCAGGCCAAAGGCTGTATTGCTATTGCACAAACCAGTGTACATGGGGGAGGGTGGGGTGAGAGCCCCCTTTCATATGACGGGTAAACCGGCTAGTTTTTAATAAAACTGATCGTGCGGTTTCACATTGACAACAAGCTTGTATAACAACCCATACAAATTATTAATGTGAAATCGTGTTTTATTTATTTTTCAATATAAGCTGATCAAGGAATTTGACAATCAAAACTTTTATATTGCATCAAATAGATAGTGAGATATATATTTCGCCCTTTCCGCTTTAAATTATAACGTTATGTTTTAATATAATACATGGTTATGCCAACTTAGTGCTCGTCCTTAAAATAATCCAAAGAACCCATTAGCGGCTAATAACCCTAAGATTAAGAACCATAGCCTCGTGTTACAATCTTACGCTGGTCTACGAAACGACTATAAATTGCCGTACTTTATAATATAAATCTCAAACGGCTTTGCGAGAGAATTAGTTCAAAAGCAAACAAACATGCCCAGTGAATAATGTATAATATTTTAACCGATCGCGCATTTACATTTACATCGGTTACAAACATTAAAAAAAATTTCCGATTCGGTTAATAATAACACAGCATTAAAACATTCGCCTACCCCTTTTCGAAGGCAAGAGAAGGTTTTCCTTTTATTTTTATTCGACGGAACATCTGCTCGACGGAAGTTGGCTTCGCTCCAAAAGACTCTAATGCCGGGATGTGTTTTTGATTCTCTCCGATCTCCGAGAATGAAATAATCGTAAACGGTACGGATTTAATATTATTATAACGCGAAGATTTCACGATAGTATGATTCCAAGTTTTATGCTCGTTTTTACGACGACTTCCGCTCTCACTATTCGACCTATTCGCCTCTTTCCACGGACTATTTCAATATCGTAAAACGGGGGAGAGAAAAAAAAAATGTAAGTCGACTCACTGATGTTTTGTTTTGTACGGAATAAAACACGCACTGTTGCGTGAATGAAAAATTTAATGTATGGGTAATACGATGTTTATTTCCGTTTTCCTCACGTTCGGTGTTGAGATGACATCTTGCACCAGTGACGCAAACTATCGCGCGGTTCGTTCAGACTGTTCGCGGGTGCGTCCACGCCGCACGATCGGCGAAACGCTATATTATTTTTTAATACTTTCGTTCTATGTAATTGCGTTGTACGAGATTAACGCATAATTCGAAGGTGTTCATTAAAAACACAAATTCGCCGAGCCGGCTCGTCGACCCAAATTGAGTTTTCGCGTCCCACGGGCGACATTAGCGAAGCGAAAATCACCTCAAAATACCACCCCTCCTCCCCTCGAGCTCGTCTTCTTTCGTATCCACGCAGCTTTAAATCGCCTCACCTGAGAAATTTTGCAACGCGGTAGCTTGTGTTTAAGTAGCCCATAAATATTATCTAAGGCCTCCTAGCCCCCCAGTTTCCTTCCGGCCCGTATGGGGAATTTTCCTCGAGGTGGGACATTAGCCTCCGAAGACCCGCCGTGTACATTTTCTTCGCATTTTGCACACGAAAGGATCCGTCTTTTGTCAATTCAATTTTTGCAAGCGAATGGATACTTTGCTTTTGACGATGTTGAATATTTTAGCCATTTACAAAATCCTCCATGGTATTGAATACATAAACAACAGTTATCATTACATTTTCCCTTTTCACTAACAATCTTCCATGGATTATATGTATGTAGGTCATACACTAATATTTCAAACTATACGATAAGATTGAGAGGCGATCTAATATACATAAGTGTATAAAATAATAAATAATAAACTTAAATGCACGTTCAATAAAAAGTTAAAAACGCACATCTCTGAGACTCCTAAAAGATAAATCTAACAAAATTGTCTTTAGGAAACTATCAATACGGATCATGTCAATATTATCGCGGATTTCAAAACATCCGGATTCGCCTCAATATTATCACGATACTGTAAATCAGTGGTCGGGAACCGGCGGCTCCGGAGCCGCATGCGCCTCTTTGTATGAAAGCTTGCGGCTCTCGTTACCATCCAACGTTTTGCGTGAATCACAAAACGTTGACACATAATTTACACAAAATCAAAATTAATCCTATTTCCTTCATGGTAATAAAAAGCTTGAAGATCGATTTTAAGATTAAACTTTTTAATACTTTTTAGTAATAAACTGTCGTATATTAAGAAATATCATGAAGATAGCTTATTTATTACAGCTATCCATTTTACAGTTAATTTAATTTAACATTTAATTGTATTTTTAATATACATATGTACATACATACATAGGTATGTATGTATATTCAAAAAATAATATGTTGCGGCTCCCAAGCTTACCAGTTTTGCAATATTTTCCCTAATTTGGCTCTTAGCTCGAAAAAGGTTCCCGACCACTGCTGTAAATACCATCAATATTACTTTAATATGGATCGCGTGATATGCCCCATTCTTTTAAAATAGAATGGACGAAGTTTGGAACCGCCTCCCAAAATAAACTAGTAACTTCTGAAAATATAAATCTGTTTAAAAATCATCTCGACAAGTTTTTGAATATAAATGGATTCAAATATAAAATATAAATAACTAAAAAAAAAAAAACTGTATGTACAATTTATATCAGACCCCTGGGTTACATCGGCTATGCCGCCTGCCCATGTATTTTAAATAAATAAGTAAATAAATATTAAATATTCTCTGGTATAAAACAGATCACTTGACTATTTTATTGGAAAATGCTCAGCGATTTCTAACAACAACAATGACGAAATTGTTTGGCCTCGGTACGCTTAATTTCGCTGTGATCTTAGTAACAAAACGTACGTACATGTATGTACATACATATGTAGAAACATTTTATCATATCTCCTAAATTGCACACTGAGATTGTGTTTATAGAAATAATTAATGCAACTGCTATTCGTTATAAATTAAATGTTTTAATCATCATTGGCTAAGTCGTAAAACTTACACTTTATTATTGATTTTAGAGAGAAAAAATTTCAAGCATTGCAAGTTTATGTTTTTATGATTTATTGACATTGCCATATTTTGTAGAGTGCTAATTTAGGTGCTTTTGCAATCTTCTCTCACATTTGCCCCTCCAGCCGTTCTCAATATGAAAATATAATATTTTAACAATTGTTTCGAAACACAAAACAATTTCATTAGGCAAAAAAATGTTGCGTAAATTATTATATTTTCCCCTCTCGAGCTTGTGTCCTTTTATCATCGCAAACTTTCTCCGAAAAAAAAATATACGGGAAAAATACTAATTCGAATTTTCTTTCATTTTCATATCAAAGCACGACAACTTCGCTCAAAGTGTACTACCCCATTTCTTTTATTATTGCATTTGCCGCGTGATTCAATATTGAACCATGAAACGAAAACGATACGAATGCGATGAATGCGCAAAAACACACGAAATGAATTGTTATTTGTTTGGAAATTTACTGACAAACAAATAACAATATTTAATAACGACTTTCGGATTATGAAAAACTATTTGTTTAGTTGTTCTTGCTGCTACATATGTAGGTGTATGATTTTAAACGAACATGAACGAATAAGCAGCTCAGTTTAAAAGTATTATTATTATGCTTTTGCAAATGTTCGTTGAAATGTGGAATTTATAACTCAAATTATAGAAAATTTGGATAGATTAGAAAATCAGCTAACTCATAAATTACATTATTAAATAATTCAAGATTTAAATCTGACATAGTCGCCAATTATAGAAATTTAATAATACTATATCTAGAAATTAAATTTACGTAATTGAACGTGGCCACAGTGTGATCGCAGTTCGCAGCCAATTTAAATATAAACTTAATTGAACACCTCACCGTTCAAAATTATTGTGAGTCTTATAAACGACTACTTTGCAATTATGTTTATTAGTAGCCACTGCCCGTTGACAGTTTCATCGGGTGGTTATCATTTATGTATATGTTACAGCGAAAGCACATTTCAAGTGAAAATATATTTTCCCTGGTATAAATATATTTTTACCAATTCAGACAGTGAAAATGTATCAAACAATGAATTTACAGTTTCACTGCTCAGTATCGGTGAAAGTATATTAAAGTAAGCGTATGTACATACATACATATGTATGTGTTTGTGACTTGTTGATGTTGATTTTTTTGTAACGTTTCACTCGCATTATCTTGTAAGGGTAACAACACGTGCTTTTTCTTCTTAAACCGACCATTATATGTAAGTCAATTGTTATATAATCGACAAAGACTCATTGTAAACTATAATTGGTACTAACCAGAAAAAACCTACGCCTAAACACGGGCATGGCACGATAAGAAGAAGAAGCAGCATTTTCAGCAGATTATATGATTCGATTGGTCATTTCACAGCTGTCAAATTTAGTTTCAATGACACTTTGGAAACGAATATAATTTCACCAGTGAGTATCTGTTAAAATATATTTTCACTAGTAGAAATATATATCTACTGGTGACAATGTGCTTGGATATGATTTCACCGAAACGCCAGGGAAAATATATTTTCACTTGAAACATGCTTTCGCTGTAACATACATATGATAAATGTATATATATTATTGTGTATATGTAGTGTATTATAGTGTATTAAATTTAGTAGTTCAAAATGTAGTAGGTAGTTGAAAAATGCTAGCGCTTTTCGCCGCCCGGTGCAGTGAATGTATGCGATCGTTCCATGGCTACCCAGCCAGGCAAACCCTTGCGCTATTATATATAGTAATTATCGGAACAATGTGTCGAATAACAAAAATAATAATAATAGTGTAATTGAGAGAAAATGGGAATGGTGAGGAGCGTCGCCAAAAATTGCGAGGAAATTCCCATTAATTTGTCTCCCTATTTCCACCCCATTCAGGCTAATTTCATTCAAATAAAGGCATATTAGTCCTTGTCGCCGACTATACTAGGCATTGCGTGAACGAATTTATTCGTAAGAGGGGAAAAGCAACCGCGACGTACCCCTCATTCCCTTCCTATCGAACCTGTTGCTCTGCCAATAAATTACGATGCGTACAACTCTATATGATAATGGGGAAGACAGACCCACCCCATGGTACCCCTTCTCCCCCATTTCCGTTTCAACTACATATTTTTTTCGTCCAAATGATAAAATATTTCCTTGGGCAACGGTTACGAGTGGTCGTAGAGCACATTCGACCGCTTAACGTTAGGTTGGAAAAAAAATTCTACGATCTTAATGGACGGCCATTATGAAAGCGTAGACCACTTTCGATGTATAAATTGTGTGTGCGTCTTAAAGCTTCATACTTAGGAAAGGGTCGATAATTTTTTTAGTTGGTTGTGTTTCGTATTTGTAATTTATTTGTCATGGTTTCAAGCATAAGGCGCAGAAAAGATCTAAATAAAATTTAATTAGTGACGACATGCTGCAATGCTGCATTCGTGTAAACAAAGCGCTCGCTTATTGGACAGTGGAAAACGTGCAGAAGATTTCACACCTACAAATTTTGATATTCTGGCACGTTATACGGAAAAATCCACAATTTTCCGTGTCCAATAAGCGTGCACTTACTGTATTAATATATTTTTTTGTTTTGATAAATTGAATGATTTGTATGTGATTGTCAGTAATTAAATTAAATGTAGTATTCTATAGGTAGGTATATACATATGTATGTACATAATGCCATTTAATCTCAAAAATTAATTTTGCTTTCACCGTAAGGACAATTATGGCATGATTACGTCAAAAATCGAATGTTTCTCACATGAATTAATGATCTGTAAATAAGATTTTTTCGATGAATAAAAATAGCCAATTAGTAAAGAATTATCTTACAATCGGACTTAATTTCTCTGGTAAATTGTCATTGTTGTGTTGACGTGAAAAAAAGTAGGTCGAAGTGTGAATCAACATAAATTTTATTGGCAATATTATACAGTGCAATTCTGTGTATCCGTTAAAGTTAACGGCGTTCGTTTGAATCGCTTAACGACTTCGCATTGATTTTTCCAAATGAAATGAAAATTACGGAAAGCGACGGAAATACACCGTGACTATTGATTTCAAGAAACTTATTATTTCATCGCTGCATTGACGTTACTTGTATGTATGTAATTTTCTATGAAAGTTTAATAAATAGGTTCATTGCAGATAATTGGCTAATCCACCCCCCTTAGCTGCTTTTCGAGGTCGTATTTTATTGATAGTCTGTTATTACGTGGGTTATTATGTTGATAAAAAAATAACATCTCTATACATATTCGTATGTATGTATGTATGTATTTATGAACGAGTCATTGACTACATATGTACGAGTATTGTTGTTACGTTTGCGAAATATTTTATTTTAAATATTCAATGTTTTATTCAAATTTTGGAACTACCTATATATTCTACGATTGCTTGTTTTTTTTGTGTGAAAATTGTGAATTTACAGCGACGATTCTGTCTGATGAATTTCATCAAGTAAATACCGAGTCATTTTCAATAACGGATCGGGTAAATATTTACGCGACGTTATGAAAAGGTCATAGTCGGTGATAATTTCATACGAATAATATCGGTTGAACGTCGTGATGGCACGTCGAACTGTTCCAATCGCTTTCTATGTACATTTTAATTTCGATAGTTTTTTTTTTTGTTTTGCTGGAATTCTTTGTTTTTCATTAAAGTGCCGGGTCGTGGAAATCGGGTTTATTTCAAGTAGATGTTTAATAAATAGTTTATCTCATCAATATACATATACATATGTATGTATGTACATATGTACAAGTATTTCCATACAGATTAATAAATATGTATATCTGGAAATTTAATTTGGCGGTGATGTAAAACATGATCGTATTCTTGTAACGATGTAGTGAACTTTTAATACTGATTGATTTACCCTTGCGTTTAATTGAAATCACATTGACGCACTTCCTTTTCTTATTTTATTGCACGTTATACCATTCTCGAAAACCCATAAAAATACATATTCGTTTTATGATCCTATCAAAATTGCATTCCGTTTTATGCTAATAATAAATTTCGGTTGTTTTATGTGACTACAATTATCTACAGACGAGAGTGATTTAATTTTTTTTCCGCTCTAAATTCTCGCCCATTATTTTTTCACAACTTTATAAAGGAAGGGACAGTGAATTGATAGATAATAAGAATTCGTGCCTTTTTCCTATCAGAACCATGTCAACAACCAAGTCAGATAAATTGTCAAATTCTGATAGGAGATGGTCGATCTGATATTTAATATCCGAATCTTGCTAGTTGCCATAACAATATGTACTCGAGACCTTCGAAAAAATCTAATAAATGCCTCAAAATTATCGGGAATTGATCCACGAGCCTTCAATAACCTACTCCCATTCATACATACATACATATGTACGTAGTTCAAGCTTATTAAATTTAGATATTAAATTACATGTGCAGTTTTCTTCTTTGTATATGTAGCTCAGTGATAGAGCGTTATAATCGTAAACGAATGTTTATAACGTAATCATACGGTGGAAAGATGTTAACGGTGGATTTAGACTGTTGCTATCGCTGTTGGCATGATTTAGATGTAACAATGTAAAATTTATCTGATTTGGTAGTTACATAAGTTGGTTTGACAGCACATACACATGTACATATAAGCCGCCTTGAGGAGAGCGCCTCCACCTACTTTCTCCTCAAGACCCTCACATGAGGCCACCCCCCCCCCCCTCCAACGAATATAGTCTATCGACCTTTCCGGTGGAGACAGATGGTTATCCAGCAAAGCCGGAACAATCGTGCATCATTGCTAAAATAAAGAAAGAGAAATAAAACAAAAAAAAAGAAAGAAAGAAAGAAAAAGGGAAACTTTTTGGACTTTCTTCTTACGGGTTCGGACCATATAGCCAATACAGACAATTGCATTGTCCCTTTTTACATTTTTCTCTCTCCAGAAGGCAACAGGAATCCACTGAAGAATATACGCCTCTTCAGTGCCCTGGCCGCCGATGGTGTCGATATATTTAGTGTGCCTTAAGGGCCTCACAAGTGCAACACGTTATGTTATTACCCCCACCACATACCACTGAGCGTATTTATCTGCTCGCGAATAATAATCCGCTCCGGTTTGTGAGGTATCCCATCTAAAGTCGCATTTAGCAGGGATACTCAACGGGGATAGGGTTGCGTATTAATCATTGAATTTGTATGATTTGTATCTATTATTTATTATGTGTAATATTAAATATATTGTATTTTGAACTTTGATTGGGTAGTTCTAACTAATGCCTTGGTTTCGTGCTCAGGTGTCTTGGTTGGCTGGTTGTCGCATGTTGCACCGTGTGACGGCCATAGCAGTCATACGCCTGCCGCTTCATCTGTCAAAGTACTGTAAAAACTACGACAGGTGATCAACCAAGCGCTAAACTAAGACATAAGGCCCGTAACGCACTTGGCTGCCTGGCTGCGCAGCCACAACGATGTTAGAAGATGTATGTGGCTGCCTGTTTGATAACACACTTGGCAGCCGGAGTTTCCTGGCTGCCTAGTGCGTTATCGAATAGGCAGGTAAGTAGTTTCTATAAATAAATTTGATATAACATAGGTGAAGAAATAGAAAGATAATAGATATAGTTTCTATAAGTAAAATTAGATATAACATAAGTAGAGCAATAGAAAGATAATAAATGTAAGACACATAAAGAAAGTAGTGTGAAGGGAGAGGGAGATTTAGAAGGGATTTTGGAAGAGTGTGGGTAGGATTAGGGATTGGAAAAGTGTTTATATAGATGAATTTTGAAAGTAAAGAGGTTGGAGGTGAATATATCAAATGAAATAGCAAGTTTGTTGAAAGTATTGCATGATCTGTTGATGAATGAGTTGAGAGATAAGTTTGAGGATAAGAACTTAAGGTGGAACAAATTAGGATTACGGAACGTTCTGGAAAGACAATTAACACTTCCCCTACTGTGCTAAAAAAATCCGCTAGCCCCGGAGTTGGATAGTAGATATCCAATTAAAAATGTGTGTTTTAAATTGAAATAATGCAAAATCTACCAGAATAATTATCGTAATTAGCTATAAAAATCGTTTTATCATGTATTAAACGTCGAATAATATAAAATAAGCGCTAAAATTAAAAAAATAACGACTGAAGGAGAGACAACATTCCGAGGCGGATATCATTCTTCAACTGCGCAAATCAAGTATCAGACACTGAATGACCCCTCTCTCTTTCCATCTGTTATGCATGTGTAACAGGGGTTTTCAATTTTTTTTTCATTTATATTTTTTTTAAATATAAACAAATATATAAATTCAAAAATAATAATAAAAAAGTACTTGAACCTATACTCTTGGCGGGTTTGTCATTGTCGCAATATGGAAACAGTCAATCGAATCATGGACGGAGGCATTTTCACTTGGGAGACTGGGAAAACCTCGACATATCCGGTTCGACCGGAAGTAGTGGCGCGTCCAAGTGTGAGTTCGCGGCCACTTGTTCGTGTGCGCGTGCGCGTTGAGTCCGCCAATACAGTTTGGCGGGCAGTTGCGCGAGCGGCCGCCAGGTGGCAGCACGCGCTCGCCGCTCGCAACGCGCACCGCCACTGTGCAATTATCCCCACGAATACTGTACGTCACGAGCCGCCACTGGCAACTGTGACTGGTCAAACACACAAACTCATACTCACTCACAGGGCACTCTCTCGCAGATCTCCCGCGCGCGACGCGTGCACGTGCGATTCGCGCACTCTCGTTTCGCGCACGTGTGTGTACGTGAATATATATTTTTATTTATTATTTATTAACGCGCTTGAAAAATTCGTCATTTGCATTTTTCAATTTTCACTGTATGTACATGTTTAGAAAATTTCCACCTCCCCTATGCTCTGGCTCGCTTCAAACGAGACTTTTGTTATGAAAGTTTTAATTGAACCGCACTAACTGCGTGTGGTGTTATTTAAAATTTAAAATGTGATATTCGATTGTCGATGTAAATTGCACATATGAAAAATTGTCAAAGTTGTGAGATATAAAAAAAAATTGGTATTACGCGTCGTGGTTCAGAAAAATTTGGACACATATTAATTTTATTGTAGCTTCACTTTTTAGCCCCTTCGTACGCTTGTGTGCTTTTTTTTTAAAGGCTAAAAAAATTCATAAAACTTTTTTATTGCATCACATTTTAATAGAATTTTGTGCGCACTATATTTATAACGGTTTGTTTTTAGAATACGGACATTTTTGTCAGTCCAAGTGTAAACGTACAATTTTTTTCTAGTCGGAAGGCACTTGGCTGGTTCAGTTAGTCAATCTGCAAACTTTACCGTGATAGTGTTTGTGTGTTGTTATTTTATTACGCGATAAGGTTTTGAATTAACGTTACTTATCTCCCCTGCGTGCGACAAATATGTACAACGGTATAATAAATTAATATATTTTTGAGGAATTTATTTTTATGTCAAATGCCGTGTATTTCGAGCTGTGTGATGAGGGGTGTTAGATTTTTATCTCGAGTGGTGTCGAACGGCTCAACAAAGTCCTGTGTGTGCTAAATGTATTAATTTCATACTGATATTGTTCAGTGTTGTGATTGAAAAAAAGCGGGGAAAACAGTAACAGTGTGCTAAAGAGTTAAAAAAAATATAGAGATATACATTACACGCTATTGGTGCATTTGGTATCGTTCGATTTTTTTTTCCTTTTTAACACAGGCGGTTAGAAGAAAAATATACTCAAACTCAAACTGCATTCTCTCTTGTTAACAAAAAACTATATCGGAATCCGATCAGCATAAAATTATGGTTATTTCTGTTGAATTCTAGACTATGTATATGTTTTGATTAAAAGTTAATCCATATAAAAGATCCAGATGGACAGAAAAACAAACTGAAGACTTTTATATAAATATTAAGGTGCTCCCCCGATACAATTATTTATCAATTTTGAACTGACACACATACAGAGTTCTAAGGATTTTTTAAATACTTTTTTATAAAATATACTATACATACAGTTATTAGACAATTAGCGGATTCTAATGATTCCAAATGATTAATTTACATTAGGTTCATTTTCAAATCCTAACTGTATAATTTTTTAAATGAAAATACCATTGAATCCTATACTAAAAGTGCTTCTATTCAAAACTATTATATTGGTCGCTCGTTCTATTTACATAGGTTTGGGAACGTATGTATGTTTATCTGTATTTTTTCGAGTAGATGTCTTGATTGCTATTGGTGTCACTATATTAGTATTAGTGTAAAAATATATATTTGCAGAGTTTGCATTAGCTTCCTTTATGCTCTAGAATAAATTTACCACTATTGTTGTTATCATTAATTAAATAAATATTTTTGGCCCGTCTCCATGCTACGTTTATTAAATTTTACATTACCTTCTACATCGGTGTACACGAAAACCGGGGGTTAGCTTCCTCTCGAATAATCCCTCATGCAATAAATAAATCATCCTTCTTTACAAATTCCCTTCTAAATCGCCAACCCGCTTAGGGTCAACTCGGCCCTTGGTCTGGTGGCCGGGGTCAAATCGGATATTCTCAAATATTACAACGGATTAACCCTATGCGCGTCGCGTCGCAAATTGAACACTATTTTATAATCGCAAAACGGTGGAAAACGTTATATTTCGACCGCTTTCTTATGATATGTACATATTTTATACAAAGCGATGTCGATTCCTTTTTTGGTATTTTTAAATAGTTCAAGCATGTGACTGAAATACATTTTCGCCACTTTCATACTGATTTACGATCGTAACTTGATTTTTATATTAAAAATTCGGTATATTTTTTATTAAATATTCTATGGAATTCCTTTCCCGGCAAAAAGTTTCTACGGAATTCTCACTGAATTTCTTAACCAGAAATTCCTTTTGCGGATCGTTTGTCTGAATTAAAATTAAATTCTATCTTCCTGACGGCACAATTTCGATTTTAAATTAACAGTTAACTGTCTCGAATGTGTTACGTTTGAAATTTTCATGTAGAATTTTATCATCAAATTTATTTTTATACTCACACGTGCAAAAATGGACTTATTATGGTGCCTAATTATCGGGGTCAAGTAATTAAAAAAATACATACACAAACACAAACACTCACACAACGTACTTGTGTACGTGGAAAATATATATTAAATTTCTACGACTCACGTACAGTTTTCAGCGTTCGTGTCGCACACGTAATACGTCAACGTTGCAGATAAGTACGTGAATGGCTAAAGAATGGAAGAGAAAATCAAAATAATAGAAAAGAGTTGTTAAAGTCGCGTTCAGCCGTGACGAGGTTAACATTTATCGCTGTTGCAGTACATTCGATATTTTCTCACGCTGTAAAAGTTAATACTTGTGATCACGAGGATTTAATGGATAACACGTGTCGGTAAGTTACATTTTGTTTTATAATCGAAAACTTGCCAGGTCGTCTCTGCATATTTTCAAACCTTGTAGTGTAATATTAGACTACAAATTAGAATTATTTGGTGAATTTTTGAGAAATTTCTAGTTTAACTTGTTTGAAAGAAATTTAAGTTTTCTTTCTACATCTGGGTCATGGTTAGACATCTTTTCGTATGAATTAATGAAGAGGTGGTGTCTGTAACATTGTTCCTGTTGTTGTTGTTTTTTTTTAATATCGCCTTAGCACAAAAAAAATAGACGTTGATTGACGTCTGACGTACAGGAATAATATTTTGCTTAAAAAAACGTTTACAAAATATCGACAAGTCGTACATCAAGGGATCTGTCGTACTTTAAAAGTGGATTTTGACGTTAAATTATTATTAGTGTTCGTCGAGAGACCGGGTTTATGTATATTGATTATATTGTAATCGTGCATCACTGTTTATGAATGTCAACTTTTATTATAGGAAGTTGATTGTGAACTTTGAATGTAAATATTCGTATATTAGCTAATATTGTAAATATTGTATAACAGAATTACGGCTGCCTGTATGTAGGACGAAGTTACAAAAGTACTACAGTATTCAATTTGAGCTGATACCCCTTAAATATGGATTTATATGAAATTTTCAACGGGCAATCGCGACGGAAAGCACGTCTGCCGAATGAGGTTGAATTTATTCAATATAATAACCGCGCTACTTCAAATTCTTAAGGAAATTTTTATTAAAATTGAGCCATTCAAATAATATTCCACTGGCAATGTATTCTAAACTTACTTTCTAAAATTTTCAAAATGCTATTTTCGATACAAAACATTTTAGTAATTGCAATTTGTATACGAAAACAAAATTTTACATGGAAGATGTAAGTTTTTCTAACATGTTTCATGCAACATTACATATACCTATCTTAATAGTAGCCTTTTTTTTTATTGAAAAGTATTATTTTACTATTGATATTTATATATATATTTATACATATGTACGTGGTTCGGTTCGGTTGTGCGCACGCGTCTCTCCCATACCGTCCCACTCGAAATCGTTGTTTATAACTAGTGATTGAAATTATAATTGTAGCTGAGTCTCCTGAACATCTCTTCTAGTGACTGAAGGAGTCTCCTACTGACTATTTTTGACGTTAAACGGCTAAACGTTCATTGTGCATAGCTGTATTTACTCTTGCTATATTTGGTACCACATTTGCTACCACTACTCGGTACTACTACTATCTACTCTTCAATTCTTTCAACGTAGCAAAATAGATTACCAACATGAATTGCTCTAAGTGTTCACTCTCTATTATTCTTGCGGACCAGATTAAGTGTTCGAAATGTGACTCTCATTTCCATTTCTATTGTTGCGGATTCACTGAGCAATCCTTTAGGAATATGCTCTCTATGAATAAATCTAAGTGGAAATGCTACAGCTGTAAAGCTGCCAAAACTCAAGTAGAGGTCAATTCCGGAACCCAAGGCCTCATCGTCAGTGAAGGTGATTTCTCACGTTTTTCCCAATTAATTGACTCTAAACTTGATACTTTAAAATCTGACATAATGGAGCTGATAAATAAAAAAATCTCCTCTGAGCTACAACAAATCGAGGACCAGCTACTTAACTTAAAGTCGCTGGAATCAACAATCAACATCATCTCTGAGGAACGTGAACATTTGAATAACCAGCTGTTACAGATAACCGAATCGACCTGTTCATTGCGCAACGAACTTGACTTACTAAAACTAAACGAAAACACCCGTGATCAATTCGCCTGAGCCAATAATATTGAACTCGTAGGTTTACCCGAAAGTCATACCGAGAACCTCGTCAGCATTGTTGGGCTAATTGGTGACAAAGTCGGCTGTAGAATTACACCCTCCGACATTGATTTTATCTCAAGAGTAGCAAAATTCAATTCTTAATCGTCGATTGTTAAAAGACACACTACTCACCGCAGCTAGGAAAATGAAAGGTATTCCTACTAATCTAATCAACATCCCAGGACCACTAAAGACCCTTCACCTGAACGAGCACCTGACCCTAACCAACAAAAAACTATTAATTAAGTGCAAAGACTTTAAGTCGAAACATAATTTTCAATTTTGCTGGGTAAAAAATTGCAAAATTTTTTTAAGAAAATCAGATGCCTCAAAGCCCATTCATATATCATCAGAGTCCGACTTATTAAATTTGCTATCACATTGATCGACATCTTATCCGTACCTCTTTTTTTTTTTTTTTTCTTTCTTATCTCTACTATATACTTAACTATTTTCCCTCCTAAACTTTCATTCCTCACATTTATCCCAAATCCTACCTCCCTTATATCTACCCTAACGTGTTTTACTTTTGTATTGCTATCTGTACCTTATATCACCATTATTTCTCTGGCCATTACTATTTTTTTTTTTTTTATCTACTTATTCTATTATTTTCTTGGAACTCTCACATCATCACTTGTTATTATTAATTACAATTATTTTATCAAATTTATTGCTCACAATTTATACACCCATAATGACTAATCTAAAAATTTACTATCAAAATGTTCGTGGTCTGAGAACCAAAACATTAAACTTTTTAATTAACTGTGCCGCTAGTGATTATGATATTATTTGTCTTACTGAAACTTGGCTTATTGACGGAATTTTTGATCGTGAACTCTTTGATCACCGCTATGTTATCTATAGAAGAGACAGTGATTACATTTCTTCCTCAAAGAAATACGGTGGAGGGGTCCTAATTGCAGTTAATTCTAAACTAAACTCCATCCATCAACCAACTTGGTCCTCACAAACTGAAGACATTTGGATATCCATTAATAAGAATACCAAATCACCACTTCACATATGTTGTTCCTATCATCCACACGGTCCAAATCACTCATCCAATCTCCAATTATTCTTTGATAATGTTATAAATATTCAATCCAACTATCCCGATGATTCATTCCTGCTAATCGGCGATTTTAATCTTCCCTATATCATTTGGTCTACATACCCCACTGTGCCCACCTTATCACCTCATTGCTTACAAACTGATTTAGCCAGCTCTCTTTTACTTGATTTCCTATCGCTTTCCATCATGTTCCAGTTTAACTCCCAATTAAACATTTCAAACAGAGTTCTGGATTTGGTTATTGGCAATATTCTTGACTGCAAAGTTTCGCCTTGCTTATCCCCCTTTGTTCCAGAGGATGCCCACCATAAATCTATTATCATTCATCTCCAGATACCCAATTTCACTCTCCCATCACCTAATCCTGTTGAAATCCTTTCATTTAATAAAGCAGATTATAATTCCATATGCAGCCAACTGTCAAATATCAATTGGGACATTGAGTTTTTAAACTTAGATATTGATACTTGTGTTGATAAATTCTACAAAATCATATATGTATAACCTTATCGATACTTTTGTTCCTAAAATTACTCTCAACCATACTAACAAATTTCCTATCTTTTATTCCAAAGGTTTGATTAGGACTATCAAAGAAAAACGTAAATTCCATAAAAAGTGGAAAAAGTACCAATTTCCAAGTGATTACGAATCTTTCTCCCTCCTCCGCAAACGCCAAAAATCATTATCCACACTCTGTTTTACAAATTACATTAACTCCATTGAAAACGCAATTAAACGTAACTCCAATAATTTCTGGCATTATGTTAAATCAAAACGTCTAATTGATAAGATCCCTAACTCTCTTAGTTTTAATGGTACCACTGTTTATGACGATTTGTCCAAATCCAACCTATTCAATGACTACTTTAACTCTGTCTTTGTAACTGACTCCCTCTGTCCCCCTTCTCTTCCCCTAGATAATCACCTAATGTTCAACTCCATTAATGGGATCAACCTTGATCCTCCACTTGTTAATAATTATCTAAATAATTTAGACTCTAATAAAGGAGCTGGTCCTGATAAAATCCACCCTCTTTTATTAAATCCTGTGCACCCCATCTTACTTATCCACTTTTTTCTCCTATTTAAATTATCCCTAACTCAGGGTAAATTTCCTCAACTGTGGAAAACTGCTATTATTACCCCTATGTTTAAATCTGGGAGTGCACATGACATCTGTAATTATCGTCCAATTTCTAAATTATCTATTTTGGCAAAATATTAGAAAAAAAATTGTCACTGATCATTTATCCCTCTACTTCGTAAATATATAATCCCCAACCAACATGGCTTTCTCCCCAAAAAATCTGTTGAATCTAATTTACTCGAATTCACGGACTTTATCACATGCTCCTTAGATGAAAAATGCCAAACTGATACTATTTATACCGACTTTTCCAAGGCTTTTGACAAAATTTCACACCCCATTCTCCTCCACAAACTCCGTAATCTAGGAATACATGGCGATCTTTATAGATGGTTATCCTCCTACATTTCCAACCGATCTCAAGCAGTCATGATCAACAACCAAATCTCTGATTTCAAAAAAAGTCCCTTCTGGTGTTCCTCAGGGCTCTCATCTCGGTCCTCTTTTATTCTTACTATATATCAATGATATCAATTCATGCTTTTCTTATTCCTCCTTTCTTCTTTTTGCTGACGACACTAAAATTTAAAAAAAAATCTCTTCTATTGATGACTGCCTTAAGCTTCAATATGATCTAGATAATTTCTCCAAATATTGTTCATCAAATCAGCTCTTCCTTAATATAGCTAAGTGTTCTCAAATTTCATTTACCAGGCGCAAATCTCCCATACTATTCTCTTACAAAATTAATAATATTCAAATTTAAAAAAAGTTGATACTGTCAGAGACCTTGGCATTGTTTTCGATACTAAGCTTTCGTTCAATAACCATATTGACCTGATCGCCAGAAGGGCTAATAGAAATCTAGGTTTCATCATGAGGGTGTCCAAGCCTTTTAAGTCTTGTGATACCCTCAAATTACTTTTCAACTCCTTTGTCAGAAGCCACCTGGAGTTTGCAAGTACTGTGTGGAACCCCTTATACCATATAAACATTCTTAGACTGGATAAAATCCAAAAAAGGTTCCACACATACTTGCAATTTAAATTCCACATCCCAATTATTCCTAATTCTTTGTTTATTCCCAATTTAACCCCCCCACTTGTAACAAGAAGAATCATAAATGACCTCTGTTTTTTGTACAAAATCCTTAACAATTTAGTTGATAGTCCTTGTCTCCTTTCTAAAATCTCCCTTAATTGTCCTTCCAGAACGTTCCGTAATCCTAATTTATTCCACCTTAAGTTCTTATCCTCAAACTTATCTCGCAACTCATTCATCAACAGATCATGCAATACTTTCAACAAACTTCCTATTTCATTTGATATATTCACCTCCAACCTCTTTACTTTCAAAATTCATCTATATAAACACTTTTCCAATCCCTAATCCTACCCACACTCTTCCAAATCTCCCTCTCCCTTCTCACTACTTTCTTTATGTTTCTTACATTCATCATCTTTCTATTCTTTATTTACATATCTTATATCTAATTTTACTTATATAAACTATGTCTATTATCTTTCTATTTCTTCACCTATGTATGTTATATCAAATTTATTTATAGAAACTACTTTGGTTTATGTCATAACTTTGTTCATCTCTATTTTGTATTTCTTTAATTATAACTGTATGTTTCTTTCTCAAATAAATAAATAAATAAATATATGTATTAGCAAAATTTTATTATCCATCTATAAAATTGAAAATTTTCGATTAAGTTGGAAAGCTTTCTATGTCGCTCTCTTGAACCTTTTAGCTTTTACATTTGCACAAATTCTAAATTAGCCGCGATTCAACGAAGCGTTTTCGATTTAAATCTTAATAAATTGCTCGGTTTTCAAAGCTCGACTAGGCGTCAACGCTTCGCTGAATGATTATCGAAAAGTATTATATATCAAATTTTAATATTTTCAGCGTCCTTTCACGGTGCAAAAGGGCGATGAAATTGAGTGTCTCGATTTCAAAACGATTTTGCCAATTTGCATAGTCTTAAGGTGTTGCGTCGTTCGACAACATCTATTTCGGAATATTCTCATTTGAGATAAGGCTTTATCCTTTCGCTTGTTTTGTTTTATGTTCGCACGTTCAATTCGCCTTATTTGAAACGTGGCAGCATCATATTTCGAAATCTTTTGTTTATTATTCTTAATGATTATTCTTCACTCTTTGAACTTTCATAGATATTTTGACACATGTCAAAAGCTTTACGAATCAGTCTCGATACTTTTTGACGGTGAGCTTTGCACACACCATACACACTATGGAGGAGTGCGATCATTCGCTTAGTTTCATCGATCGGGTGTGTCGTATATACATATATTTATAAAGTCATCATTTAATATTTGACCTTATGTCAGAGGTCGTACCCCAATTTGCATCAGACCTTCGTTATAAATGAGAATTAACGCGTATTTCCGCCTCATTGAGAACGGTTTCGTGTTGCATGGGAAATTTTTTAATATTTCCGTTGACCATGTGACGATTTAAAGTCAAAACCAAAGCACACATACATATTTACTTGAAGCTTAAAGTTGTATGGAAAAATGCAATTAAGTAGTTTGGGAAAATCAACAAAATGTCTAGTCGTAAGTTTACGCATTGACAGTGATCGAATCTGTTTATCTGAAAATTTGATTGTTCGGCATTTGTGTGTTTTATATCTCCGTTTTGCAACACTGTGGGTTAAGTGGCACGTTGCAGTTTTATTATAGACAAGGTTTGGACACGCACACTCTAACAAATATTATACGAATCAATAAATCTATTTGAGAATCGTGAATGGGTTATCGATTGCTCCGTGAAATTATTCCGGTCTTTTATGTTATATTCATATGCGCCGTTGAGCATGTCGAGTGTATATTGTGTATCGTATAGTGTTATATATTCAGCGTCAAACAAATGCTTTCAATAACTCTCAAACTGCCTATGCGTGCGATTGCGATTTATGCGATCGTATGAATTTATCGGGCGCATGATAAAAACGTCGGAATATTCTCATGTGGTAACATTTTTCTACATAAATCCGATTACCTTACCTTTTTATTTACAAAAACATTGTATTATAATGTTAAAATGTAAATTTCAGTCAATATTAAAGATAGTTCATATGCATATACAATTATACATATATATGTATGTATGTATGTACGTAGTATGTATGTATGTGTTGATGACGAATACCAATTATTTATGGACTGAGATATAAACAACTTTAAAGCTATATTTATAATTGCATCAGTTGACTGGAATTATGTATGTTGCGAATTACAAACATATTTTATTTGCATAGTATAATCCAGGGTCGGCAACATAATTTACACGGGGGCCACATTGAGATATTTACGTAAATGCTATTTTTTAAATCAATTATTTATTTTATTTTATAATAAAAATGGAAAAAAAATAAACCAAATTAAAAAAAATTTAGAACCAAAACAAACAAATTAAAATTAATGAGAGGTTTGGTGTTTTTGCAATTTTTTTGCCAATTTAGTAAAATTAACGTCGAAACTAGTGGTGCTAACTCGAAGCAACAAACGTAAATGACCATCTGTAATTCTAGTCCGATGTTTATTTTTTTATATAATTCATTCTAGAAAATTTTTGTTTTGGCAAATATAGCTATCGTTCCAGCTGAAAATTTCTTCAGAGCAGGAAATAAAGAAGTTGAAAGTCCAGTATAGAGCTCTGTTAACTTTATCACTTTAAAATTGTATTTTAATACGTCTTTGGTTTGTAACTTGGGAACGAAAGGATTTTGAAAAAGACGAATTTCTTTGGAGTGTTTATGGAAGTCTAAATATCGCCTCGAAAATTTTATAGAGATTCAATGTACATATTCTAAAAATAAATTTGTTGGCAATTTTGTATCTTTTCAAAAAATAACTTGCAAAATGGCAAACTATGGAGTTTATTTATATTATGTTAGTTTTTAATAATTTGAGTTTGATTTCAAATGCTTTCACTTTTGAAAACGTTTCATGAATTAGTTTTCCTTTCCTTGGAGTTTTAAATTCAAATCGTTCATTAGTGAAAAAATAATAAAAACACCCTATCGGTTTAACGTATGTGCTAACTAACAGTACCTATTAACAGTCATGCTTTCAAATGAGACATTTTGAAACAATATTTAACTGAATCGTTACAGGAAGATTGTACTACATACATACATATGAGAGAAATCGAGTCACGGGACATTTTAAAACACTTCGCATTTGTATTCGTATTTGAAGCGCATTGTGTTTATTTTTCGACCATTTTACCTTTATAAATATCGTTTTTAAGAATTGGATGTTTAATTAACCTTAGCCTTATCTTATTAGCATAACAGTTACAATCAACGACTTTTATTACGATATGGATTGGCTTAGATAAAAGTAGTTTCATACCACATTGTACATAAATGAAAGCAATATTCAGGTAAATATAACGACGATAATGTTAATAAAATTTGATTGAAAATCGGTCCAAAAGCGCTTTTAAAAGCTTTAGCATTTATTATTTGGACGCGGAGCCAATTTGGCTAATGCAAAATATTTTGCATAATGTGTTCACATGCACCGGTCAACTAATGATGTTTCAACATCAACAAATTGCTCGTTGGGCTAACAGACGCGAAATTGTTTCGAAATTTTATTTATTGACACAAATTCTGAAACATTTGTCGGCATTGTGAATAACAGATTCTATGTACATATGTATGTACGAACTAGGCAATACGAATTACGACAATAATACTTCGCGTAAAGTAGTACCACTTGTAGCGTACATATGTACATACATACATACATATATACCCCAACAAGCATTCATTCTAAAGAGTGACACGCAACTAGTGAATATCGCAGTGCTGTAAAGGTTTTTCATTTTTTCCAACGATCGTACTGTACGATGGGTGTATTTCGTTCGAGCTTTTAACGTCTAAAATATTCTACGCGCTTCCGGCGAGGCTGCATTTTTCCGTGAAAAGTCCGCATAGACGCTTCGAGGCTTTTCCACGTGGACACACATACCCGATGCCTTATATGCTGGGTACACCAAGGACGTATTGTATGTCGTAAAACTGAAACTGTAATTTATTTAAGGGTACCCGCGATCGATTTGAAGCTCCGCCTCACGCAAAGCCCTGGCACGACAAGTCTGTCACTATGTGGGTAGCAAAACAGTAGTTCGACAGCCCTTGCAACGATAAAGACCCTTGAAAATGTGAATTGGATTGTAATTGATATGTTTTTGGCCTTAAATCACCATTTTACTATTTCCGTTTCGTTTTAATTGATATTTTATAAAGTACTAGCTGAATTGCCCGGCGTTGCTCGGGCGGGTGACATTTATTCTCCAGTACAAACAAAAATTGAAACAAATGAAAACATTTATTCTCCAGTACAAATTTTTTTTCAGATTAAAAAAAATTGTATGGGGCCCCTTTGACCCCCTGATGCGACCCCTTCCAAAACCCACCTACGGTCTGACTTGGGGTATCATGAGGTAGTATACCAAGTTTGGCGGTTCTAAGTTGAAAACTGTAGATTTGCATAGCGGAATCACAAACAAACAAACATTGAATTTTATATACATATGTACATATGTATGTACATAGTAGATGTGAAAGAAACATCAATTAAATTTTTAATAAACCTATTGAATATTTATCTTATGATTCTCTTGTATCGAAACTAAAGATGATAAAATTAAGTAATAGAAGAATCATATTTGATGTAATTTTTGTACAATATTAAACTCTTTAATAGATTAGATAGTCCCATTCGCTAAAAGTTCCGGTACGTTTTAACCACTCTCAATTTTTATTTGATTATGAGACTATTTCGCGTAACAATTATTATCTTAGAGTGATTAGATATGGTAATAAATACTCTGATTTTATTATTTTATTATTACTCTGTATTATATAAATAAATAAATAATTTATAAATCCAACATTCCGCTATAAGTAAAAAGGAAGGCATACCTACTACCAATGCGTACTGCCAGTTATGACGTATGACGTATGATGATACATTCAAGAATGTTCCGGTATAATGAGAAGAGATCGCAAGAGGAATACATGGGTAAGAAGCATAGCGACATACACAGCGGAACGTGTGAAAAAGTTGAAGTGGACACATAGCGAGAAGAATTGATGGCAGATGGATGCGAGAAATACTGGAATGGTATCCGAGAGGATGTGAAAGAAAGCAAGGTAGACCGAGTGGACGATGGGCTGATGAATTGAGAATAATGTGTGGAGTCAACTGTATGCAGATTGCTCAAAACAGACAGGAATTCATCCAGCAGTGGGTGATGGTTTTTTATTTATAATAAATAAATAAATAAATAAATATTAAGGTTTTTGTTTCAATTATAAAAATATCAATCACATTATATAAGTTACGTACAAAATGAGCCCCTTTGAATGTACGTACATATATTATTTATTTTTTTAATCTTGAATGTAAATTTAAATCACAATCTCCTTCAAAATGCATTTATATTAAGTGTTTCGATTTTATGAACTCGTCGTCGTGTTAATAACTTAAATTTAACAGCGACTAGATTCAACTATGAAGCAATTTCCGTTTGCAATAAAAGATCAAAGCGATTGTTTCCGCAGTGTGCTTTAGTAATGAAATAAGACATGAATCAAACTTTGAGGGATGTCTATCAAACGTCACAATTACCGACAGGTAAGCTTACGGGATAATTTAACGCTTTTTCCAAATACTATGTATAATAGAATTTTAGAACGATGCTAGGCGCCACTGTAAATATTGGAACTCCGAACAATCCTTTCAACTTCAATAATATGTCAAAATGTTACGATGCGTAAATATTAGCCGGACGTATTACTACGATTTCAGTTTTTTTTTTGTTTGAAAATAAATTCAGGTTTTACTTTCACCGTGTGCCACCGCGGATAGTGTTGCTTTGTTGTTCAATAGTGGTTTTGGTTAGTTTAAAATTCGATCGTGACTCGGTAAATTCGTCAAATTCACAACATTGAAACTGTACCGCGCTAACAAACAATTTAATTTTTGAATTAATCAAATGCAAATTCGACTGTGAAACGTTACCAAATTTAGCCCTATTCAAAGTCAATACCAAAAACACTACCTTACTGACCAACTTATGTAAATTAAACGAAATATATATGTATGTATGTGGGGTCGTAGCGGACCTGTCGTAAGTCATCACCTTGACCCAAACGAACGTGATTTATTAATTCCATGTATTTTTCAACGTAACGTATACGACGCTGGCGTCTAAAATAAATTGAATTTACTTCAAGAATCGGCCGGAAAAAATGAACGCGTTACAAAAAAAACCCCACATATGTTTGCCTTTGAAAAATGGGGGTTGGTGAGGTTTAATTATTCATAGTTTTTCGCCGAGGAAGATCGGAAAATAGCGTTGTCTGCGCGTTATCTTTGGTGTATGTGATACTCCATATTCTCGACCAACCCTTTCGCTGTGTGTGGGTGTTGCCCGACAAGAAGGGCATCCTTTGAGTCGGTTCGACCCGACCTTTCAACCCCTTTCGGATAAAGGAAAATACTAGTTTTCCGAGCCAAGATAAATACGGCGCATTTAAATGACTATAGAACGGATTCGGGATAATATTTAATAAAGATAGCATATCCGAACGTTATGCACGTACGTGCTAATAAAATAATGATCAATGTCCAATAAATAAGCACAAATAGCCATAGCAATAGCTCAGTGGCAGAGCATTGGACTATCAAAAGAAAGGTTCGAAAATTGTTACCACCTAACATCTTCATACCTACCAATTCATTGGTAAACCAACGATTGTAAAATTGGAAAAATTCAACGGGAAACCACTAAGGAATAATATATCAAGTACATATGCCGTTTATTATAAGACTAGTGTAAGCCCGTTGAATATCAACGAAGCGGTTTCTCATCACCCGTACTGAAAAATAATATTAAATTTAATAGTTTTCATAGTTGTTGCATCTATGCAACCAAGCGCCATCTATGGCGTGTTATAATAACAACAATGTAACAATTTAGCAAAGTCGCGAACCCTTTAAGAATAAATATTGGCCAATTATAATACGTTCGTCATCGCCTCCGTTTGGAAGATGCTGGTGATCTCGGGTTCAAATCCCACTCGTTCGACGCTCTGGTTTTTAAATTATTTACCGAGGCGAGCGTTATCAACAGAAATACAGATAGACAGACAGATGGAATAGGGCTGTTATATATGTATATAACGTACAGAAAATAGATGTTGCAAATTTAAAACAATATCGATTCAAATTAGCCGAAATAGTTTATTTTCGATAAAGATGAAATGATATTAATCGCGAACACTTTCGCAACTGCTCGTTTTCAAATGCGAACAATTCAACTTTCGTTTTAGATTAATTACTTTTCTCACTTCAAAGGAACTGGAGAAAATCCTGTAGATTAATTAAAATGCTTTGCACTCGCCCCCCCCCCCTCTTCTCATCTCTCAAAAAAGGGTAATTTTAATTTTACAGGTATCTGAGCTGAAGCCGTCATTATTATTTCAAAATGAAATAATTAATAAAAAAAATTTCAAGCACGTATAAAAAGTCTCGTTAAGCTCAACGATCAATTGTAATTAAATCTTTATACTGTGCTTTTTTATTATATTCTGCGTGAACGTTTCGCAGTGTGAGATTTAAAATTAATTCACTGTAATAGGACTGCGTCAAATAAATTGCCAATTAACAATATGCTCGTGCTGTTAGTGATTTACAAATAAGCTTTTGTGAGAGTTAAAGGTTAAATATATTGTTGAAATTATTCTCTTTGACATAATCTGATCTATGTACCTCTTGGGTCCAAAAGTTAATTTCCTTTTCAAGTAAGGGTGTCAACTTGCGCAATTTAACCCACTTATATTTCTTACCCTCAAAATGCACAACCTTAGACGTTTTAGTACTCTTTTTTGTTGAATTACAACGTTAGACGTCTAGAAAAATGATTTTCTTGAACTGAGGATTGTTATCTTACGACATTTGCAACGAAGCTAACCCGTTCCGTTCCGGCCACACTTTTAACACCTCAGCAATCGATTTTCACCAAATTGAATTTCACAAAAAAATATGCACATATACAAAAGACTTTGAACGTACATACATATGTACATCTCGTTTGGGAATCTGGAAAAGGGTAAAAATAAAATACGCGATTGTTTTACCGGATGACTTTGAGTACGGTGAACGTTTTACGCTATTTTTCCTTTATAAAATAGAGAACGTATAATATGTATGTATTACTATATTATGCAATATTTCCACTTCTCCAACATTGAAGTATTTAATGTGAGAGCATCAAACTTATGTATTAGAAGTCACTATTTATCCCATTGAAATTTATTTTGCAATGGAGTTGATTGAATCTCTTTGGCTAAAAAGCAGACTGATTTATGATTTTTAGTGTTTTATCGGCGTTTTTTAATTGAACGTTGCGTGTATGGCGGTGGCGAAAGGGTCAAGAGCAACAGTCACCATGTGGCCGATATTTCCGACTGAAACCCAGCTTTGATTTATTCTCAACAGATAAGGCGCACAACCCTTGAATTAATTTCACCTCGCCGATAGATGGTTTTGGTTTTTTTGCTCGAACGACAGCAGATTACGATGATATATGGAAATACGATACAATAGACAATGTATTTGAGCGTGGGAAAAACGCTGTATCATGCATTGTTGAATTTTTTTACTCATTGAAAGCTCTCGAGTACTATTAATTGTATTTTCATCAATAATTGATACTTCAATCTCGGACAGTGCCTGCAATATTCGATTATTGTGTGAGAGAGTTTCGCGTGTTGTGGTGCGCGCACTAGACAGTTTTCCGCAATGGCTAATTGAAAATCAAATCAACATCGCTTTTCATTTGCGGTGAAAATTGACAATTTTAACGATTTCAATGCGTTATATTGGCGGATGTCGATTTTTAATTGTGCCGGCGAAAATCAATTCACAATACAAAGTGTGCAAGCTTTTATGGTCAAAACGCAATTTTGATTGTTCAATTAAAATTCTGTTGTTGAGTGGATTGATATTGGATATACATATGTACATATATGAACACTACAATGGATATCAATTATTTTCATTGTTTTTTTGTTCATAGCAATGCATTTTAAAAAGCTTTTCTATGATTTGTTAACACGTCTGTAGAACAAAAGTCGAGATTCAATAAAATTATATAATATTTCTTATCTAATCGAATTAACAATTGCATGATTTTCGCCGAGGAAATATCGGAAATTTTTTTGATCTTTATATGTGTGATTTTATTGATTATAGCCTTTTTTTCTACTGTATTTCATAAATGAGTAAAAGTCATAGTAAGCAATATGTTTTTCGTGAAATAATAATTTGGTATGTAATTAAAGGATTCGGATTAAATTTAAGTGCGTAAATTAAACAATTTTAACGGGTAAAATTATATTATTGTCGATAAAATTTCAACAGTTGAATTATACTTGATTTATTTGCTAAAGAAATTTCGAAAGGTTAAATATTACGATTTTATCGCTTGCCTTGTTCAGTATTCGATTATTGCTACGGTTTATTGTGCTTCCGACGGGAGAATATTAAATTAAATAAGATCGTTTGCGTTTATAACCGAGGAATTTTTTTTTATTAATATTATATATGTATTTG
Organism: Parapsyche elsis; assembly: GCA_022651745.1. Taxonomy (NCBI): domain Eukaryota; kingdom Metazoa; phylum Arthropoda; class Insecta; order Trichoptera; family Hydropsychidae; genus Parapsyche; species Parapsyche elsis. Next base: position 3,562,963 of record JAGVSN010000016.1, read on the forward strand.
AATTAACTTCCGGTTGAGTGAGCCGCGGGGCTACAAACCAGCCTCTCGATATTATCGCTTCGAGCGTGGAAATGGGCGCAAATAAAGTCAAGCAATTATCAAAACCTTTGTGGATTTAATTAAGAAGCACCTTAATTCAATTTGTAGTCCGTCTCTGGCTTCGGAGGCTGTATTGTGGGTCATTGTAGTTGAGTCATTGTGTCTCCGAAGGCGCGAACGATTAATCTCTTTAGACGGAAAATGCGCACTTTCCGCCTTCGACTGAGTTATCGGATCTGTCGGTTTCAAAAGGGGTACCGCGGATAAAAGTTTTATATTCACCGGTGAATCGTTCCTATTGTTCTGCGCCTTGTAAGCTGTACTTCTTCAACTTTTTACGGCTTTAATCCGCCTCTTTCGGCTTGGCGAAACTTTCGCGAAGACGCTACCGAAACTTGCAATGAATTGTCTGCAAAATTTATATCGAATTCGAGAACAACTTTTGTGCCGCTCATAGATCTGATCTTTCCAAAATAATCCGACTCAGTTTAGGTACATAAATACAATACAATATCAATTCAAACATCCAACATGTGAAAAAATACGTCTGCGTTAGCGGCTAATATTTTACTTGGAATATGAGAATGAAATGAAAGCATCGAAATGGATACATTAATATATTTTTATTTAGCCTAACGAATAAAGTCTTAACTTATAATCTATTACAATTATTTTATTTATCATTGGCCTGTGGTAAACAGTGGCTGTCGAGGTGCTCGCGCAGTTGTTTTCCCTGCGTGGTACGTTGAATTTCTGATGTTCCCGATACCGTCTCACTCGTTATGTCACAAACATTTTGGTACTGATCGATAGATGATTATACCTTCTTTCTGATGATATATGTTTTTTTGTATTTCCTATTGGCTTTTTGCCGAGTATGGGCCGACATAGTGAAATTTTTGATTTTTCACTAACGAATAATTTACACCGTTCATTTTTTATAGCTTAAATCAACAGATCTTAAAGAGATATTTCGTTTAGTAGCAAAATCACTGTGCTAGCACGTCAGAATCGCGAGATATACTGCTTGGAAATTTCCAAGCAACGCCCCCTCCTCCGCGCCTCGCGCATGCACGGTGCCAACTCAAGGTCATAAATGCATCGTACACGTATACCCGAGCGAATAAAATATAATTCATGTCAATCATGTTATTAGTAACGAAGTTATAGTGTCGGGATGTATGCCGATCCAAACGTAACACCGCCGTTTCCGTACTGGTACCCCATACTGGTCCGCGTATAGACGTTTTCACGTCAAATGTGTCAAACACGCATATTATACATAAGAATCATAATAATTGCTTCCATAATAACCTCAAAGCACAAAAGCAATATTACAATGGAGCTTTCGGAGAAATTTGGAAAATCTAACAAGGGTAATAATGTTCGAAAAAAAATGTAAAAACTAATCTTTTTTGTTTGTGAAATATACGAGACGTTTATGACCTTCAATTTGGACGATTTCGACGAGTTTGTATACTAAAGACGCTCTTTTGCCAAATGAATAAAATAACACGTAGTTAAATAATGATTTTTTATGTAACAATATCTCACATAACATTCGCACAATTTTACCTACTTTGTGTCTGTAAGGGAATAAATCCATCTCCATGCTAAAATTTCACTGTTTTCATCCGTGGAAAATGTTTTTTTTTAGAACAACGGTGAAATATCCTCGAATAAGTCAACGTACGTCTGAATTTTCCGGAAATTTTTCCTCATAGCGAAATTCAAACATACGATTTTTCCTCGGTGTTTCTATAATTACATACACATTTTGCGAGCACTTCCTTTGGAACAACACTAGGATTAACACTAAAATATTTATGGGAGACCTTTGCCCTTTCAGTGAATATCTTACGGGACGTTTAAGGATTGATACGGAAACACGACAAAGCTTTTTACGCGTTTTTTTCCCTACACTGTATCGTGACAGGATTGCGAATTTTTCAGACACTTAGTAATTAATTTTTCGTTTATTGCCATTTTGAATATTTTATACGCACACAATTGCGCGTACATACGTGTTCCTGTGTATATTAATATTTGATCGTTTGGATTAGTATAACGTGGAAAAATTGTTTGAATTACCTACTCACACGAATAGTATTTCGGACTTGGCTATTCTGGGAAATCCAAACAAAAATCACATTGATCGCGTATGCACGAATCAAAATGCTAGCAATGTTTACTCTGAAATAGATAAAAGAGCACTGGTGCAGCTTTCAGCCGCATCAGGGGCTCTCAAACATCTATTTGTATGCCGCATATACCTACATACATACCTATGTATTTCTATATTTTTTTCAATACTCGGTGAAATTTACAAAAAGCGAGGAAATCAAAAAAAAAATTGCATTAATCAGTCTTGATTAAGGAGAAAAGCGGAAAAGCGTATCCCAGCCACTTCGAGTTTCATCTAGCGTTCACTTTTCGCCCCTTGATTATCGTATCGTCCTTTCCGGTCCGATTTTCTTCGAATTTCATTATTTTTCAACGCACTCATTCAACCATTTTCATTTGTCCTTCCTCTTCAGTAAAGCCCAAAGAAGAAGAGGAAATTTCATACGAGAAACGAGCTGCTTTTTTTTTACTTTTTCCTCTTTCGCCGCTTCTGTTTATTTTTCCTTCTCCGTTCCACACAAAAACGGAGTCGCTAATTAGTCGTAGTCAGACACGAAAATAAATCACGACGTTCCCTAGTCCATTGTATTTCGATTTTTTTCGTACATGTATGTACACATGTACATACATACGTACAACGAACATATTATATGTACATATGTATGTACATTTAGAACACGTGTAAAACAGCGATAGTATTCAATAACTCTTATCAGATTAAGAAAACTTAACTATGTAAATGTATGTCCATAAATACATAGGTAACTATGTAAACTAAAACTTGACGTTTTCCGTTTGCACTTTAGACTCCAAATAGTGAAAAAAAATTATGATTGGTAAAAATAAATTATTTTTCAAATAATTGTATATAAAAAAATTAATATTTTATTCAAATTTAAATAACAAGTCATTTGGAATGACTTAAAAAAAAATACTTCAGAGAAAAATTAATAATATACTTCCATTAGAATTATATAAAATTCAAAAAGGTAAATGTCATTTTTCAATTCGTATAAAAATTGACCAGCATTGAAAAGTTCCATTTTCGATTAGATATTTACAAAGTCGGCGTTTCCCCGATTTTTCCTTTTCGCTCGACTAACTTTTCCATACAATTTTTTTTGTTCACCGTCCAAAAACGATTCGAGTTCGAAATCCATTCATTGCGGATTATTTAAATATTTGAAGTTGATTCGAAAATGTAAAAAAAAAAAAACCAGAGAATCTATTCTTATTGGGGATTTGTTTGAATACGAAATTCGTCTCATATTGACAGATACATATATATATATAATATACAAGTAATTTTCATGCACGCACAGTTACATCGTGCTGATATTTCGTAAAATATTGTCGCTCGGTGTATTCTAGCGTGAAATCATTAGTCAAAGGGAACACGAGAATGATCACGGCCGGAAAAGCGTTGCGCGCCAAATCGATGAAAGCGATTGCTCAAGAGGGCATTAAACATGACCATGCCTGGACGGTTCACAATTTTGAATGTGCCTAAATATAGCACCCTCATAATGAAAATATACATCGAAACAATTAACGCGTTAATACTATAAAACTAGGTATCTGAAATACGACATGAAAAATGCGAATGCAAACCGTCGTTAATGAACCGTCAGTTACAGTAGTACCGCATAGCGTATTTCAATTTTTGACACCACTCATTGTACCGAATGTACGTATGCAGTTTATGCATATTTAAACACGCTGTTTTCAGACAGGCTTTATGGCCACTTTAAACGTGAGAGTGCAGCATCACCACTCGAACTGGTAATCCTAGTCGTGAAGATGAGCGCCGCAACACCACTCGAAACGTCGACTCCATTCCGCAAGGTTAAACCCGCTTGTGAAACTCTATAACGGTATATTACGCTCAAAAAAAGGTGGCATATTAAAAAAAATACCAAATACCTCAAATTATTTACATTAAATCATCGCAAGTGCCGTAATAAGTACCACAACTATTGTTAACTCGATAGGAGGTGGACTGCTGAAGATTTGTGGATTGATTCCCGATCGATGAAAGGATCGAAGAAATATCTTGGAACTTAAAAATCAGTATGTATGTAGGTACATCACTTTCGGTAGAAAACAAGTCTTAAACCGCGTACTCATTAGCGAACATGCGCGTGTAATGCAACAATGTGTACGCATTCGCGCGCATACTTTGCATGCGCTCTGCAACGTTCGTGGCGATCCACTCGGTTTTTGGCGCGAACACAAAAGGGCGCACAGTAGGTGTGTACGTTGCCTCGAGCAAGCTCTCTAAGTCTTAAGAATCTAAATCTTATTGATGTTTATAAGATCACACCAATATTGTGGGATTGGCAGACAATTTTTTTATAAAAAACATCTGAAAAATGATGATTATATTATACATATATGCCGCCAGAATCTTATTGGACGTTTAGGCCGGGCGCACACTGGGTACGTATTCGTGTCGTACGTATATTGTTGTCCCTCACACGTACGACGTTGTCTCTCTCTGGGCGTGAGACAACAACATACGTACGACGCGAATTCGTACGAATACGTACCCATGGCGTCCACATTAGCGAGCGTTACATTACACGCTCACGCAAGCTAATCAGTACGCGGCTTAATAAATAAAATTGAAGAAAAAAAAACACACACACACAGAAGCGAGAGTAATCTTTGAATTTCTTAACGGTAAAAACACGTACGCTCGCGCGGATCCACATACATATTAACGTGTGCGGCAACGTTAACAATCCCCCTTTCTCGTCGCAGGTAATTTATTCTATGTGAAGGTAATGTAGTGCCTATCACACACACATGTCATAAATTACCGGGAGTGAGTTTCAGGAGGCGCTTAATGCCCGCTCCGTTTAATATACGAAAATTTGGCGCGAGACGACGCGTTACTAACTGACTGACTTGACTGGCGAATTTCTCCCATACGAGCATTCGTGTAAGGAAATTATTCTCTCGATTGCGTGAATAAAAAAATTCAGCTCGATAGACTTAATGGCTTCGGAGGACACGCCGAAAAACAGCGATGATTAAAAGTCCTACTTCCGGTTCTGGTTTCCGGAAAAATATTATTTAAAAATCTTTTAAAGAATATAAAACTCGTATTTTTCAGATATTTAAATATAATAAAAAATATTTATGAATAGACTTACAATCTACCAACTTAATCAGTCATTTTATTATTTTTTTTTTTTGTTTCGCTTAATTTTCGCTTTTAATTTGTCTCGCTTACTCACATGGCATTGAAGTTAACTGGGAACTTCCCTCGCACTAATGCAGCAAACATGCGATACCCTAGAGCGAACATGCGATCCTAATCCAATTTTTCATCAGATCGACCCCGGTTTTCTTGAAATTGGTTTTTCTGATGTATGTAGACCCCTTAAAACTATACATATATTTAATCTAGTTTTATAGAGGTGTCGTTTTAAGACTTTGACTTCTGATGGACGAACATTTTTGAAAACCTTATACATAGGTATAATGGTTGGTACCACACATATAAATATGAAGTTTCAGTATGATTTGATAAAAATTTATAATGATTCTACACACAAACATTTTCCAAAAATCATCAAAAATCAAATCATTATCAGGGCACAATACCTAATTATATGTAAGTCAAATTATTGCGCGATCACAAAAGTTTATCTAAACTACGTATGTACATTATGTACATACATGAATGGATAAAGTAATAATCACTCGACGGTACTATGTGCTATAATTTTTATACATATCTTCATTATGTATCCAAAGTTTTTTTTTTGAATTTGTAATTTGTATTGAATCGATAGTGTGCGGAAACTGCTATTTTTTAAATTTAAAATTCACTTAGTCTTCGTAATTGTCTTAATTAATATTGTCTTCGTTATTGCTTTCGTAATAATTTGCTCGATAGAATCTTGTAATTTTCAAATGCAACGAAACCATCAATTATAATGCATAATATATGTATGTATGTATGTATATTGGACCAACATGAAATATTAAATTAAGTAGACGTCGTTTACGTCAGTACAATTTTGTGCTTTAAAAAGTTCACTACCCCCTATTCAAGAACTTGAATAGGTTAAAAGTTGGTGAAACTGATATTGAACTAGTTAATAATTTCAAATATTTGGGTATAATATTGGATGATAAGTTAGATTTTAAGTTACACGGTCAATTTTTAATAAAAAAAAGTAGGAATATTATGTCGGCTAAGAAGATTATTATCTAAAGTAACTAACATAATAATTTATAATGTAATTGTCAGACCTCATTTTATGTATTGTGTTTCATTATTAAATATGTTAGATAAGTCAAGTAGAGATAGATTTCAAATATTACAAAATAGAGGTATGAGATGTATTTTAAATGCGGATAGGTATGCTACTATAAAAAAATGATGATTGATTTAGATTGGTTGAATGTGAATGATACTTTGAGGATTTGTATGTTCGTATTTATATTTAAGTTAGATAATAATATGTTACTATCATATTTTAGTAAATTTGTTGTAAGAGGAATGGATGTATGTATGTGAATATAATTTAAGGAATAAAAATATTTTAATTATAAAAAATGTTAAAATAAATAGAAAAAAACATCACTGTACAGGTGCTTAGTTAAGGATTATATAATTAGCTAAGGCTACTGTATTATATAAATAAATAAATAAACTAGATTGGTATGAGGTTCAATTTTGCGAATGTAAAATTTAAATTAACTAGATATTCGTCATAAAAATTGTCTTAAACTTCGTCTTATATTTTGCGTTCTTCTTCCCCGCTCGTTCAATTTTGCAATAATCGAACACAACGCGTATACAATACGCGTTTTATCAAACGTTCCGAATTGATAACTGTCTTGGCCACAGTTGGCAGCGGGAAATTCGATTGTGTCACACCTTGGCGACGTTTCCTCGACAAGAATAACTTTTTCCTTATTCAGAGGGCCCACCTACCTCTATTGAAGGGGCAGCCCTTTCAAATCCACTTTAGAGGCAACTGTTTGAAGAGGGACTCGACGTGCAAGCCTCATTTGCATTCGTTGTTGTAGCAACTCGAGCTTTCAACCCTCTCCTACTACGTTCGGTACACAGACGCTGCTATAAGGTCAAAGTCAACACGACAGTGTTTTAACAGTGAATTAAAATTTAATCAAACAAAAAACATTCAAACAAAACGATCGGATATATGGATCAGTGCTCGAAATGGAAATTTTCACGAATGGGAGCGCTCGATAATTTTCAACAAATATCAAACGACCTTTTTTTTTAACTATACATATGTATAGAAAATGTACGTACATTTATATACCATCTCCAATTGGTCCATCTCTAATTGTTTGCCACTTAGTATTCTTAAATGTCATGTCGTATCGTACACACGTTCACCCTCTCCTTCATTTTTTATTTACAGTTTAGGAGGTTTTACGCTGAACAGGGTGAATTCTACGTGCGATCTTGGTGTGACATTTGAGAACAGATGGAGATTTTCTTTGCACATATCGAACATATGTAATAAGGCTTCGAAGATGCTAGGTTTTGTTATGCGTAACGCTCTTCAATTTAACAATTTGAAAGTGTTGCGCCTCCTTTTCAACACATTAGTCCGCAGCATCTTGGAATCTGGTTCCATTATTTGGAGTCCCAGTTGCATTACATACTCTATACAGATTGAAAGGATCCAGAAGAAATTTTTGAGATATCTGTATAAGAGAGTTCGGTTATTATCCCTTTCTCTATCCCAGTGCTTTTGTTCTGGGAGCAGTGGGATATAAAACTTTAAAGTTTAGAAGAGATGCTCACCTCGTTTGTCATTTCTACAAACTCTTAAGAGGTGACATCTCTAATCCTTTAATATTAGAGGAGATTAAACTTCTTGCTCCAGAGCATCCTCATGGATCTCGTTCGAGACAACTGTTCTCTCCGGTCCGGGCGAGAACTGGTGTGCTGTATTACTCGCCCATCGCCAGAGCCATCAGGGGACTGAATGACGTTGCGCATGATGTTGACATTTTTAATATTAGCCCTCAACATCTTACCACATTCCTTCAGCTTTATTTTTTTTTGATTTTTGTTTTATTTTTTTTTTTTCTTATTTTTATTTCCTTCTAAATTTTTTATTATGTATGTTCGTATATGTTATTTTTATTGTTGTTATTTTTTCCTTTTTTTCTTTTTTTTTACTGTAAAGATATGCATCTGCTTTTTCGTGTATTTTCTTTATATGTAACTGCCGCTGTGGCGATTTGGGGAAACCTGTAATGCCACAGCGGTACATATTTTTTATAAATAAATAAATATACATACATACATATATTATAACACCGAAACACTTACGTAACATATGTACACCAATATAAATGAATTTATGGTTGTATATATTAGGTTATTAGTATTATTATTATAGAAACTGTATTTCATACATACATATGTATGTACATGCACAATTTACACGGTTAATTTTTTTAAATTTGAATAATTGTTTATATCACTATTTAGTTAGTCACGTTCAGTAATTATAATTCAGACAACTTAAAAAATGTTGCTAGAAAATTGTTTGTTAGTGATGAAGTGCAGTAATAAAATATAAATAAAAAAAATAATCAAGCGATTCCCGATGATAGATTGAAATTGCAAATACGTTCGGTAAAATCAAGTTCTCTCATCAGAGGAACAGGCAAGACTCAAGTATTTTGAAATTTTGGTTCCTATAATGGTAGCGGTACAGCTGCTTTAGAAATTTTGTTAAAATAAGAAAGCCGACAATTCAAAGAAAGATATCATAAATTATCGAAATGACTGATGCCCCGAGAGGGACCCGTTGCAGTTCGACCATAGTGTGACGGACAGTGCCGACCATAAAGCAATAAAACTTTTTGCGCATGAAAACCCTCGAATTCTAAATGTTATCTTCAAGTAACACAAGTGCATCCAGCTTTTTCAAAACATAATAATTTTTAAATGGCTTTTGGCTACAGATAAGATGCCTTTGTCGGAATTGAAATGTAAAGAATTTAACTTTCAGTCAAAGATTGTGATTTAGGAGTCATAAATGTAAAAAAAATTCACCTTCTAACATTTTTTCGGCAATAATTATTGAAAGAGCACGGAAATTTTGGTTTTTTACGAAAGGGAGCGCTAAATTTACAGATTTCACGAAAGGGTACGCTACGTTTTCAAATTTCACGAAAGGGAACGCCCGCTCCCTGCCGCTCCCGCTGAATTCGAGCACTGATATGGATCGAAAGTCTGTGTACCTCCCCGTGTGAAAACAAAGAAATAAATCATTTAAAATACATGTTTCACTGTCAAAGTGCGAAAAAAAAAATAATGGTAAAATAAACCGTACGCGAAATAAGCGAAACACTATACGTGGATAATCATTTGTCAATGTCAACGAACACAATGAGTTTTGCGCGCGAAACTCAATCGAATCGGCAATATTAAACGTCGCTTAAGAACAATATTAACGATTGCTAATTTTCAACGACTCGTATATGTATGTATATCTTCACACAGCAGTACATAGATTCTCTGGCAACGATTTGTCGCCGTTAATCGTTAACGGTTTCGCGTTGTTTCGTCGCACACGCGCGCTTTAATCGTCACAATGGAAAGTCTCGCCTATTAAGCTCGTCGTATAAGGATTTGCTTCCCTGTCAGCTTGGATTTTCTTGTAATTAATTACAACCTGAGAATGTGTCGTAGTCGTAATATAATAAAATTATACGCAACAATGACCGTTACCTCTACAAAGGATTACCAAAAGTACTCCCATACGCGATTAAGCTTATGTAACTGCTGTAATGTCTTATAATGTATTTATGAAAGAAAAATGTCTTATTAAATTCAATCAATAAGTAACTCTACAAAATTTGGTCCTGTTTAGTCAAAATGGTATGGGAATGTTTAAATTTTTGAGTAATAGACAGACAGGTCAACTTTATATGCCGATAGTTAGATTTTTGTTATTGATTTGAGAAAATTCAGTAGGTATTGTGTGTGTGTGTGTGGATCAATATTAGCTTATTGTTTGATTTTTCGTAATTTTCCGGCGGTAACTGTGTGTTACAAAATTTGACACTAAACAGAGACTAGCTTTTTGTATTTGGAGCGCTCGTCAAAGTGCGTGGAATACATTATTCATTTTCGTAAAAGTGTCCAATCCTGACGGTTTATTTACTTCGCCTCCCTTTTTATATTCACAGAGGGAAAAAAAAATACTTTTCTCAAACTATTCTCCATACGAAATATTGAGCGAGCGGGGTTGGGTTTTTTTTTGTTTGAAGCTTTTCTATTCGATTGACGTTTTTACACTTTTGACAGATACCGTGGAGACTATTTTATTGTTCTGAATATATTAAGTTTTCGAATGTTGTTCGATTTTTTTTTCATAGTGAGCAATATTTTTTCGGGAAGCTTTTGATCGTATTGGCTTCGTGAAAATAGAATAGAATTTATCTGAAATATTTATTCAAGCATTGTCATTTATATACAATAGTACCACTGTTATGATAATGTTATAATATTGAATACAACAAGTTTGTACATTTATATTATTTATTATATAACATTTCATTTTGTAAATGGTGGAAAAAATTAGGTCTCACACTGACGTAGCGAAAGTTTCACATAATAAATTTGTACTCAAAAGCTTACAAGTAACTTCGCACGGAAAAGCTCCAAAACTTTCACACAAGTCTGTCATTATTGCACTTAACTCGAATTTCATAAAGCCTAGCCTCGGAACGTCGAACCACAAATTAGAACCGAAATTTGAGCCGTTTCTTCGTCGGGTAATTTATATATTTTTCCGGCGAAAAAAATATATGTATATACGTACCTATGTATATAAAGTAACACGTTTCGAATTTTCACATTCATCCAACGTATGTTTCTTTTATGCCCACGTATAAATTCTCCTCAGCAGCGTACTAACGACACTGGCAACCTTCACATGGACATTGCATCTAGAAATAGCTTTTGAGACATATTTTACGGCTAGGTCACGAAAACCTCATATTTTGTGCGTGTTATATGTGTATGTATATATGAAAATTTGGTTTCAAAACAACAGTTACAGGTTGTGACGTTTCGCAAATTAAATGTCGCCTTCAATTAGAGCTTATTACGGTTCACGGTCGCTTTGAAAGCTTACGCTAATAAAGTACGACTGTATGTGCTTTCATCCGCTGTTTGTTTTACGTATTGTGAAAATGAGGAAGGATGGTATTTTCCACGGTGAAAATTCTTTTAAAACAACGAGAAAATGCATTTTTGCATCTCAACACGTCAGTTATTATCTGCTCTGAGATATGCACTTTCTCGTCTCTACGGTGGTATACATACTAAAATAAGTCATTTACGAGTACGCAATATGATGAAGTGTCCCATTTTATTATTTTCATAATGTATAATAACGTAGAGTATGTCGGATTCATTTCAGTGAAAAATTATTATTGCTTTCATAAAAGTGTTTTGCATATTGAGTGGTAAGAAATACAGAGAAATTTTAGTTCATTTTTATTTTATGAAGTTGGTTATTTTCATTTAAAAATTTTCCGTAAAAAAAACTTGGGCAATTCGATTACTTTTCACACTGCAAAAAAACACAATACTGTATGTACATATGTATATGTAATTGTTTATACAAGCTTACATACATTATGAAAACAGATTAAATGTAAAAATGTCTCACCGGAAGTGGTTGTTTGATCACATTTCAACGGACAGAAAGTAGTCCTAATTACTTCCCTCCACTACATATAATAGAATCACGAATTATGAGGGAGTATTCAATTACTCGCAATTTTGCTCAGCCGTACGATACGTCAATACAAAATTATATTATTTACCGTATTCGCAGTCGTGCTTTGATCGCGTGTAATTATTCTTCCGTGATATCATTAGGCGGCATTTCACGAATAACTCTACCGTTTTTCCCTTTGAAACGTTGCTCTTTTACCCTTACGATTTTCATCGGCGCGTTACTTCTATATTAATACAAATCCAAATAAAAATAAATCATTTACCGCACCGTGGATTGGACCAGTCGCGGCGCACGAGATTGTTGAGGGCTTTCTTTGTTATCCTTTAATTGTTTCTTCGCCTATTCCCTGGATCATAAATCATACATATCAACCTTTGTCTATTGCGAGTGGGCGTGGTTTACAACCATTACGAGCAACTTCACCTTACATTTAGTCAAAAATGAGAGCCGTTTTCCTTCCCATGGGAAACAAATGGACGGGAAACGCATTGATGTGAAAATAAAACTAACATTAAATGACTTTAGATACTAAAAGTCGAGTGTCTCGGTAAATGGATTCAATAAGCGGCTACTGGGGTATGGAAGTTGCAGTGGAAAATCGTCTAGGTGATAAGCAAAGTGAAAGTTCTCTAGCGTGCGCGCGATATCCCTTCGGTAATTTCACGTTGGGTGAACGAAGCCGGATATATTCCGTATTGGAAAAGTGCATTCAGTGCATATTACATGTACATATCTATGTATGTGCACATACTTTATTTTCACTTCGAACGTATTGTGATGTGGATGAAAATCCGACTCTTTTCACCTCAGTATTTCCCAGTTCGAATCTACTACTGGTTCGTTCTAAACCAGTGACCGGGAACCTTTTTCGAGCCAAGAGCCAAATTAGGGAAAACCTTGCAAAATTGGATTGGGAGCCGTGTGATTGTATGTATGTACATATATTCAAAATTAAATTAAATGCTACTCATTTATGAAATGGATAGCAGTAAAATATTTCTTAATGTTCGACAGTTCGACATTTGAAATACATACGTACATACAATGTATGTATGTATAACGTAAAAGTTGTTTGTTCGTTCATGTAAATATTAATTTGTGATTATAAATATATATTACTAGCTTTATTACCCGGCTTTGCCCGGGGTGTAATTAATATAATCTAATTTATAAAACACCAAAGTTTGTATGTATGTATGTACGCATGGGTCATTCGTCAATTACCAGGCGTTGCTCGGGTGCGATTAATAGAAACGACGAAGTACACACGATAGTAGATGTTTTCGGCAGATTTAAGTAGATTTAAGCAGATAGTGTTTCGGGAGTCCAAAAAAGGGACCGCCGGGGTAAGAAGGAGGGTTTGGGGGTTGGTAAGGGGCTGGCATTGCTTTTCGGGAGTCCAAAAAAAAGGCCGCCGGGGTAAGAAGGAGCGTCTGGGGGGTCGTATGGGGCCGGCATTGCTTTTCGGGAGTCCAAAAAAGGGACCGCCGGGGCTTGAGGGGGATCTGGGGGGTGGTAGGGGGCCGGCATGGCTTGAGGGAGTCCAAAAAGGGGGCCGCCGGGGCTTAAGGAACGTCTAGGGGGTGGTTTGAGGGCCGGAATGGCTTTTCGGGAGTCCAAAAAAAAGGCCGCCGGGGTAAGAAGGAGGGTTTGGGGGTGGTAAGGGGCCGGCATAGCATTTAGGGAGCCCATAAAAGGGGCCGCCAGGGCTTGGGGGGGGTCTGGGGGGGGGTGGGGGGCTGGCAACGCAACGCCTGGTAATTGACGAATGACCCATGCGTACATACATACATACAAACTTTAGTGTTTTATATATTAGATAATAGAGTATTATTGAAAAACGATTTAAAGGCGCTTGCACGCCTCTGCAGATTTCGTGCGAAATTCATCTATGAAAATCAAATGTACCGCACATACTGGCACGACTGCAGCGCCATTTGACACTCAACGGCCTAATAGCGAAATACTCGCACCTCGCTTTCGGAACGTTTGTATTTCACTCACGATTCTGACATGGACTCCTCAGATGAAGACGAAGCTGTAATGTTGGCCGAATATTTACATATACATACATATGAATGATTAGTTAAATAGTTTTATTGTTGAATGTAATTTATAACGGTATGTCATCAAGGATCGGCTGACTGTTGACAAGATCGTCTGATTTATGTCACTCTGACATAACCTATCAAGTTAGATCGTACAGGATGGGATACTTTTTCACCGTCTCCAATAGCTTTACCACAAACGTCATCGAAATTGAGCGAATCGCCGAAAATATAGTGTTCAACAAATTACGTTGCGTTGCGGTGTGCGAGCGCCTTAAAGATTTTTATAGCCATATGTATGTAGAAATAGGATTCGTTTTGATTTTATGTTGTTACGCCGTTTCCCGACCACTGTTCTAAACCTTGCTCAAGTAAAATATAACTTAAAATATTTTTAAAGCAATGCCAACTAGGTTAAACAGTCTCGAGCTTGAGATTGAGGTGAGACTTTTGATCAAATAGACCGAATAGACCTGATTGAAAATTTTCCGCTCGAAATGATTTTCCACGCTGGACGTTCCAGGTATGTCAAACCTTTTCCGTTTTCCGTTTACGTATTCGCTCCACATTTGAACCCCCCATTAGAGCGGCTTTTTCACGATGATAAATCGCTCCCCATCGCGATATCGTCGGCCGTTTCGACCTGTTTTCACACGTTTTCGTGTTCGGCAAAGTCTCCTTAGCTAGAAATTCGCTCAAACCTCTCTCACCTTCTCCAGGAAACGTAAGGAGCGTCTGGAGATGTTGAAAAAAATGTAAAAGATGGCGCAAATACTGACCGAGAGTGCGGTGCGAAAGTGGATATTTATGACTGTGAAAAATGGGTAGAGAAGACACACTAGGCTGGCACACTATTATTACAGCACCATGTCATTTCACTAGTATTCATAACGTTACAGAATTTTACCATGTATTTATTTTCATACGCCATTGAGAATGGCTCGATACAAATGGCAAAGTACTACCGCTTGTTATATGAACCATATCTATATATACATATATAAATGAATGTCTGTCTGTCTGTCTGTCTGTCTGTTTGTCTGTTTGTTTGTCTCTTATAGGCTCCTAAACCACTCAACCGATCGCGATGAAACTTTCAGGACTTATTGTGATCATGCCGGGGATGGTTCCTGTGAAAAAAAATCGGGATAAAACGGGAAAGGGAACGGGAACGGGCCTGCTCACGCGTCAGATAACGTACTAGGAACGGGAATGGGAACGGGATCGGGAACGGGATTAGGATCGGGAACGGGACCGGGATCTGGAATCGGGAAAAAACGGGAACAGGAACAGGAACAGGCCTGCTCACGCGTCAGATAACGTACTAGGAACGGGAACGGGATCGGGACCGGGAATGAGAACAGGAACGGGATCTGGAACGGGAACGGGATCGGGAACGGGAACGGTATCGGGCATTGCAACGCATGCCGGGTCAACTAATGTATAATATAATACTCTCGCGACTTTTAAAAACTATGGAAAAACTATAAAAACTATTAAATTTAATATAATTTTTCAGTACGGGTGATGAGAAACCGCTCCGTTGATATTCAACGGGTTTACACTATTTAAATATGTAATAACCCAAATACGTCTGTCTGTCTGCTGATAACGCTCGCTGAAGTAAATTATTAAAAGAAACGAACCGTCCGCGCGCGAGTGGAATTTTAGCCCGAAATCACCAGTTCAGAACAGTGAGCATTAACGCTATGATCCAACCTCGATAATGCAAGATCTCCTATATTTTGAACATATAAATCCATAGTAGGTTCACGACTTTGCTAAATTGTCACGTTGTCGTATTATAAAGCGCCATCTATACAACAACTATTAAATATACATATACATACATACTCACACACAAACACACTTACAGTGCGGGTGATGAGAAACCACTTCGTTGATATCACTGAGCAACAAAAAAAAATACTCAGAGCGGAGATTGGTCAATCTTTACTAATTTTGACCCACTGAATTCGAATCCGATAATGATTTTTGTTGATATGCTCTCGTTCATGAGATATTCGCGATTTAAAAAATATCCATTTTTTTGGCTTTTGCGGTCTACAAATCAAAACATAGTATCGCTGTGCTCAAAGTGAGTATGATTGTGATTTTTTATTGCTTTGAAATACTTATAATTAATTATCTACCGAATTTTTAAAGTCAAAAATATTTTTTTTTTTTACACATTTTTTTCCCGTACTATTGGCGTTTATAAGGATTGGTTTCTCAATATTTTTTTATTTTATCTAAATTAATTAGATTTGATAATAAATTTGAGCGGAAAATGATTTTAAACTACGTTATGAGATGTTCTTGGCGGCGGGTTGAATATATTCAACGGGCTTACACTAGTATACATATATCGAAGAATCATCCCATTAACTTTTCACTCACTAATATTGTCGTAACGTGTGTCTGAATATTTCCATTCGAATGCTCTTCAATATCCCTCGATTTGTTCAAGTCAAAATAAAAACGAACGCTGCACAAGGCGAAACACTTATCGTCGTGATTATCTTCACGATTTCAGCCTGAAAATATCACCCACCCCAAATTGAGCATAAGATATGTACATATATGTATATACACATTGTTTTTTTATCACGTAGGTTTAATGAGCACGGCCTAATTTTCCGATAGCGTGTCGGGAAAAGTCGTGGAAAAAAATCGAACCCGTCGTTTATCTGTGAATTTTCTCGACTTGTCTGTATAACAAATTTGAAAGTGTATGGAAATATTTATTATACAAATGACATTCTTATCAATATATGCAGTGTGTAAATTGAGTCACCGTGTATTTTAAAATATAATTTTTTTATTCAAACCGACATATGTAATGTGAATTAGAGAAATGGTGTGCACCATTGAACTTGATACAACATGTAAATAAAATAAAACAAAATTGCACCTACCTAATACTCGATATGGACCAATTTCCAATTCTAAAAGGAAAAAGGGGATGGAAGGAGAAAACGAACGAGTTTGAAACATTGAGGAGCGGTGTGAACCCTTAGGGTACCCTGGTTGAGAATATTTTAGAAGCGCTGAATAGTAACCGACACTGTGACGTCAATGAATAAATAAAACGTGCCTGGGCCACACCGGGGATTTCCGTACAGTGACACGTGCGCCAATCCAGAGTTGCCACATTTGCGGGGGAAATCCCTAAAAATCCACATAAGCCTCAAGCGAAATCTCCCTGGACGCTACTGGACAAAAAAAAACTGTGTAAACAAATTATACGTATAGGGAAAAATGTACCGCGTGTACATCATACATGTACGCTTGCGTTTCTATACAATGACCCAATTTGATCGTACATTATTTTCTAGTACACAGCACGTTCGACGAACTGAAAGTGTTGTTTTTTTTTTTTTTTTCCCCCATCTGCGTGTGAAGTGAAGAAAAGCATTCAAATGAAGTCGATATAATTTTCATATAAAAAAGAAAATGTCTTTCAAAAAAATATTACTTTCGACACGAAAAAATCTGTACCCCATCTGTTCGATTCATCGCACCCTCGGGGACAATCAATTTTCGAAAAGCTTTTACCGCTTGATTGCAAAGAGCTTTCACCAATAATGCGTCTCGTTGCCCGAATCGAAACTTTCGTAACGTATGGCCTAAATCTAACTCGTTGTTCGATGTATCTTAAATGCGAATCATCTATTGCGGGAAACTAATCTTTTCGATTGAACGATTTCACCAGTATTTTATTGAAAATAGCAACTTCTGTTTACATAATGCATCGAAATTTAAAAAAAAAAATCGTTCAAATATAGAAAATGTAAACAATCCCTAGAGGTACAACTCAAAAATAGAACGATGCACTGCCTTTGGAGGTTATGCAACAATAAAACACATTTTACAATTTCTGCCGTTTTAAAAAACATACATACATATGTACAATATACTCGCGTATTGTAATAATCGTTATTTCATATTGGTGATTGATAAATAAATCATTGTCGTTAATCAGTTTGCCATTGGCATGACACAAAAAAAAATTCCTTGTTATTTACAAAATAACATCATAATTAATCGAATAACCTATACATTTGAGAAAGTCTATACGCTTATCGGATTACAATCGCATTAACGTGCCCATAGTTATTTCTCGTTTTATCACTATAAAATTGCTACGAACATTAATGAGAATTCGTGTCGACTCGTACAAAATACGCCCACATTCACTATATGTAACGTACATAAGGCATGAACATTGAACAAGTTATACTTAAGTATTAAGTATTTAATGTAATTTTTCAATGAATAATGACATAGCAAGCGTGAGAAGTATACGATTTTGAAATTTGCTCAATCCGTCTATTCACTGTTTAACAGTTAAATACAAACACAAATTGAATATCGTTTCTATCTACATACGTATGTATATACCTACCTACATACATAATATAGTCTAGACATCGCCTCGTTTATTTCAGCGCATTATCGATCAATCTCGGATAAAAATCTGGAGATTGATTTGTATTATATATTTTTTGATACTAAATGCATTACTGTACTTCTTTGAGAAGTGGTATTTTTGTCAGACGACATTCCACGAAGCGGTGCTCAGTCTAATGTAGTAAAATTCTCGGGAATAATCTTTTGGAGAATATTCTCCAAGCCGAGAATTTTCTTTTTTAGATCATCTGATGGGTTTTTATACTATTCCGTTGCAACGGAACACAAGCAAACTCCGTTGCAACGTTGTTTTTAGTATCAGTGACAAAAACTAAATTTGCGTGAATATGACTAAAGTTTTATGATCGAATATAAGTTGGAACAATTTCACTGGAATATCTGCATCAAAGCAATTAAAATATGTATAATGTATTGCTTCCAGAGCTAATAGGCATTGTATTCATGTGAGAATTTCGCGGAAAACGTTCATGCTGGTAGTGCGTATGTTAATATGTTGAAATGACACATTCAGTGTCATCACAATGAAAAATCGGACATTCTAGAAAGTCCTATTACTACTATTAGGTTCTGAAAATATCCTAGAATACTCAAAAAAGCTATTAAACTATCTAGAGATATTTTATAACCAAGAAAAAAGAAAATTCTCGAATATTCTCGGTGAATAATCTTTTGGAGAATATTCTCGACTTACAACACTAGTTCTCACACACTAATGAAAAGCTGCACGACACATGACAATTAGGCTGCGGAGATTCTATCGTCCGCACGTCATTTTAATATGGAAAAAATATATCAAACTGTCCGTCAAAACGTGAAAAGGCTCTTTTTTATAATATAATTGCAATGTGTGATGCTTAATTCGTATTAGGCAGCGGCAAAGTTAGCGTGCCGACGAAGGGCACTCCTTTGACTGGTAGGGTTTTTCTGAAATATTTACTATTCAGCTTCGTGAACCGTAATATTGAGATTGTGTGCGTGTTTTTGATTGTATTTTATAATATTTAAGAGGTTGCTATTTAAGAGATTTGCTCGTCTAATCCGGGTCGTAACGCAGTACTGGTACGCCAGCTGCCCGTTGTCCCGCCGAACTTTGTTAATAAACACCGAACTTATTTTCGTTCAAATTTAATAAAACACGCGGAAAAGTTCTTCACGCGGCAAACAACTCTGTTTACAACTGTGTTTTATCATACGAAAATGATTTAAAAGCTTTTTTTTCCCCAGCTTCTTCTTATTCTGCGGAGCGCGCGCGTAAACAGTACGTCCGCAATTTTGGGAAACGTTATTTATTAACTGTACTAAGATTCTTTTCGGAATAGTTTCGTCTTAAATGATGCCTAATAGCTCATTAAAATTGACGTCACTGAAAGGCAATCAAGTAAATGCCATGTACAGTTCGTGTAAAAGTACAATGTCCGTTAAGGGTAGAATTTCATTTCGTTTATGTTAGATCGTGTAAATGAGCCTTCAACTCTTTTCAAAGCCCTCATATACTTACTGTATGAAATAGAGCTTAAAATAATAACTGTATGAAATAAATAATAACTGTACGTAATAAATAAATAACTATATGAAATAGAGTATTTAAGAAAGCAGCTTTTTCTGATGAATTATCAATATCATTATTATATTATTTCAGTATATTGCAGATTTATGTCTGGAATCGTTTAATATTTATTTAATATTAATATTTATTTAGCACGTAAATATTTGGAGTCTAGAATAATCTGTATTTTGTTTGAAGTGCTTTTAAACGTAATATTCTACGCATACCCATTGGTCGAATATCAATATTTGACTATATAATATTTCAACGGCATTTTAAAATATGCTTATTTCGTAGAAATGTAGTTTTAATTATTATACACTACGGAGCTTAAGGTTGAAAGGTTACGAAACAGCTGAATCGTGAATAACATCGCATATTAAGACTACGTGCGATTTGTCTAATGAAATTTCTAATGGGTACGGATATTAAAAACCGATTTACGATTCACGAATGTAAACATATGAATGTGATGGGGATCACTAGCTTGTCCGTATTAAGATGATGCTTTCATTATATAATATAATATAATAGCATGCGATTTTGGAAAGGCACTTACCTGATTAATATTACACGCACAAAATCGGCGAATATTTAATAAATATAGTAATAATAATATACATTTATTATAATATTTTGTTCTGTTATAAAATTTGACATGCAAAAGTGTTTTGGCGTGTACATATGTATGTACGTACGTACCATGTGGGAGAGATGTATTTAAACTTCAAGTTGAAGTTTAACACGAAATCAGTTCACCCTCGGTGAGTGGGAGCGAACGCAAACAATTAATTATAACTCTTTTGATGTGCTTACACTTATTTGTTTTGCACGGGAAATACCTTAAATTGACGGTTTGAAATACGTTAACTTTGCCAACAAACATACGCGCATTAATTTCCTGTAATTAAGGCAAATAACAATATTCAAACACACTCAGCGTGTACGTACTACCCGACATGAGTGGAAAATAGAATTAGTGTCAAGGATTCATATTATACTCACACCTAGGGAATATGTATATTCAATTTCGAGACGATATTTTACCTGCATTCTGAGAATCAATCTGGAAAATTTAATTTCCATTCAAACATCATATGTATGTACCTATGTATGTACATACGTATCTCAATTTCGTTCTAATTTAATCATATTATTATTCGATCGAGGCGTCTGTTTTAGCTCCACTGCGCACGTACTGTTTGTTAGCTTAGAGTGGAGTTCAATTACAAAATCTATACGATTCGCCATCGTACATATAGTCTATTGTGCAATCAAATATCACAGGCAATGTAATCGATCCACAAGTTTGTTCGCTTATTGGTAAAATACACAAACAAAGCAATAACGCCATTATATATTTTATAATATACTAGCTGACCCGGCATGCGTTGCCGATACCCGATACCGTTCCTGTTCCAGATCCCGATCCCGTTGCCGTTCCTGTTCCCTGTCCCGATCCCGTTGCCGATGCCGATCCCGATCCCGTTCCCTGTTCCTAGTACGTTATCTGACGCGTGAGCAGATCCGTTCCTGTTCCTGTTCCGGTTTATTCCCGATTCCAGATCCCGGTCCTGTTCCCGATCCTGATCTCGTTCCCGATCCCGTTCCCGTTCCTAGTACGTTATCTGACGCGTGAGCAGGCCCGTTCCCATTTTATCCCGATTTTTTTCACAGGAACCATCCCCGGCATGATCACAATACGTCCTGAAAGTTTCATCGCGATCGGTTGAGTGGTTTAGGAGCCTATAAGAGACAGACAGACAGACAGACAGACAGACAGACAAACAGACATTCATTTTTATATATATAGACTAGCTGACCCGGCATGCGTTGAAATAACCGATTCCGTTCCCGTTCCCGTTCCTAGTACGTTTTCTGACGCGTGAGCAGGCCCGTTCCCGATCCAGTTCCCGTTCCAGATCCTGTTCCCGATCCCGGTCCCTATCCCGTTCCCGTTCCTAGTACGTTTTCTGACGCGTGAGCAGGCCTATTCCCGATCCCATTCCCGTTCCTGTTCCTAGTACGTTATCTGACGCGTGAGTAGGCCCGATCTCCTTTTTTTCCCCGATTTTTTTCACAGGAACCATCCCCGGCATGATCACAATAAGTCCTGAAAGTTTCATTGCGATCAGTTGAGTGCTTTAGGAGCCTATAAGAGACAAACAGACAGACATTGATTTTTATACTAGCTGTCCCGGCATGCGTTTCAATGCCCGATCCCGTTCCCGTTCCCGTTCCCGTTCCTAGTACGTTTTCTGACGCGTGAGCAGGCCCGTTCCAGATCCGTTCCCGTTCCCGTTCTTAGTATGTTATCTGACGCGTGAGCAGGCCCGTTCCCGTTCCCGTTTTTCCCCGATTTTCACAGTAACCATCCCCGGCATGATCACAATAGGTCCTGAAAGTTTCATTGCGATCGGTTGAGTGGTTTAGGAGCCTATAAGAGACAGACATACAGACAGACAGACATTGATTTTTTATATACATATATATAGATGTGACTAATGAAAACATTTTCGATGTGTGTATTCAATAAAAAAGGGTCCATGGTAGAATTTCGCGATCGTTTGAGAATGACGTTTATTTGAGCAGGAGTCCTCAATGCGGGTTCGTGGTCCTTTGTACTGCACTTTTGCACGCGAGCCTTTGTTTGAGTCCACTTCCGCTTCCGGGCGGGAAAAGTTCGCACACGTGTGTCCGATTCAGCTCGCATGCAAAGCTCGCATGAGGGCTCAAGAGCTTTTTTGCCTGGGCTTTCATCTCTCGTGACGCTTTTCCTGCGAAGGATTAACGAGTGGTGTACAGGCGATGTGCTGAATAATTATATTGCAGACCTTGTACATTAGCAGGGCTGCAATTACAGTTACCCGTTCAGTAAAATTCGGAAAATTCGTAACAATATAACTAATTGTATTTATAGCATCTATTTATAGTATATACTTTATAGCTGTAATAATTCGGCGCGTTGACTGAAAATAGTTAAAAAATAATATAAAATTTTCAAACAAAAAAAAAAAACGATTTGTTTTTTCATCGTCCCCCATATGTTCAAAATGAGTATTGGAAGCAATAGTCGGATGTTTTTGCTATTAATTATGATATTTGAAAGTTTTAAAATACGAATCGTCTAGCAAATTTTAAACGTCAAAAATGTTTTTTTTTTTTTTTGGATTTTTACCCAGCGTTTTTATGTCTTTTTTTTTTTCATTTTGATGCATTTATTTATGAGGGTTAGTTCTCTATACCAGTATTTTTTTTATTTTTGTCTAAATGTACAAATTTAAGCTGTAGATGATTTAAAGTTGATTGTGGCATCAGTCGTTTTGGAGGTTTGGAGGTGTCGGAGTTCAAGTCAACCAATCACCTCGAAACGAGACTTCAAATCATCAACAGCTCAAATTTGTACGTTTAGACAAAAATAAAATATACTGACATAGAGAACCAGTCCTTATACATGTGTTGAAATAAAAAAAAACTGGTCAACCTAACGCATAATAACACCGATAAAAAATCTAAAAGAAAAAAAAAAATTTTGACGTTTAAAATTTTCTAGACGATTACGTATAAGTATTTTAAAATTTTCAAATATTTCAATTAATAGAAAAAACATCTGACTATTTCTTTCAATACTCATTTTGAACACAAACGTATTAAATTTTGAGTTACAGACCGCAAAGTTCAAAAAATTGTCAATTTTTTAAACAATCATATCTCATAAACAAGAGCTAACCAACAAATTCCATTACCATATTCGGATTTAGTGGGTTAGAATTCCGCTCCGGTAGCTCAAAAACGTGATTTTTTGTTGCTCAGTGTAATTGAGTGTACAAATTTGCGGTAGAATTAATGTATCTTAAAAACGGCTTACGTTAAAATCTTATCAAGATTCGACTGAATCTGTTAGAAAAAATTTGAAGAAAACCGGTCCAATAGATTCAATCTACATAACTAATCTAAGGTGAAATTTTTGTTGTAACTACTCATATGTATTAGGCAACCTCAACATTTAAAAAGCTAAAAATAAATGTAACGTTTTCCCATGTTGAGTTTTGTACTAACAATGACTTCATATCGATCTTTGAAGCTAACAATGATATTATCATTGAAATGGTTGTAATAATTATTTTAAAAGTATGTTTGTAATTGTAGCGTTTTCGATTGTCATTAATATTCAATGTTTGATTATTTCAGTGAGCAGCAATGAGGTGATCGTCTAGTTGTGGTAAATATATTTTAGTTTGACAGACTTAATATACATATAACACGCGTAGTGTCATATTATTTACTTATGCCTAGTTAAGTACATATATGTTCCACTCTCGTGATAAATTCGCTTTAAACGTACACGCATAAAAAGTGTTCAGTTTCGTGTACATACATACGTACACGCCCATCATTATACGTATGTACATATGTATGTAGTAGACGACACGCAATCGAAATCTACTTTTGACATTTATTTATTTGTTCACTCGCTACATTCATGTGAACTATCGAATAAAAAATAAATAGAGTGAAACGTACGGAAGCGAGCTTGCAAAGTCATTGCAAATAATTTTAATACATAGTTTATTTCGTTCGTGTTTGAATTTTCCCGTGGAGATAATCGCGCGCTCGGGTGATGTTTTCCGGGGGGTTTTTTCGGAGTGGGAAAATTCGATAATTGGTTTGCGTTGCCGCACTGTTTACAGTGAAAACATTTTGAAAGGGAAAATCTCCGAAGTGTTAGTGGTGGGGAGTTTTATTGGCAAATTGACATCGCGAAAAGCTTGCCAACGAGCTGCACAGCCGTCTTCGGCATAATTAAAAACCGATCAAATGGCGAACGGCGTAAACTCAAGCGAGAATATTGCTCTTGAAAATGTTGCTCCGTAGAGTTGAATTTTCATATTTAAAATTTAAAGTAAATTAATATTAATACGAGAGAATTTGAATAGAAATGTGTTGGTGCTATCGCGCTTGCAGTCGAGCTCGGTTCAACAATTTTTATTTTCCTTTCGGAAATATTGTGACGTTTATTTTCACCGTGCAGTAAATGCACTGTCCTAAGATCCTACTGAGATCCTGTGAGATCCCTCCGAGAAGAGTTCTTTGTTCAATGTTGAGAGTTTTTCATAAAAGGCCTTCATTTTCAATGAAAAGGTTCAGCACTATCGCAAAAGCCGATTCTATTGTTGTCTGATTTAAATTACTATTTTTTTTGTTTCTACCAAGCTCTTCGAGTCAATGTAAAAAATTAACTTACTTTATGAACGACTTTTTAGATGACCAGTTTATAAGTTTTGAAAACCAAAATAACTTAATTTAATAAATTATCATAATTACTTAGTGGAACACGTCAATTATTACATTTTTCAAGTGCGTCGAAAATATATACTTAAATTTATTTATATAATACAATAGCTAAAGCTAATTAATTACATAATCATCTTAACTAAGATGCTTCTCCTATTTCAATTTATTTTAACATTTTTTTAAATTAAATTATTTTTATTCCTTAAATTATATTCACATACATCCATTCCTCTCACAATAAATTTACGAAAATATGATGGTACTAGCATACCTATCAACATTTAAAATACATCTCATACCTCTATTTTGTAATATTTGTAATCAATCTCTAGTTGACTTATCTAACATATTTAATAATGAACCACATGATAATAATTTTCTTAGCCGACATAATAATTTTTAATAATTAAATTATTTTTATTCCTTAAATTATGTACATATATTCACATACATACATCCATTCCTCTCACAATGAATTTTGTAAAATATAAATACCAACATACAAATCTTCAAAGTATCGTTCACATTCAACCAATCCAATTCAATCAACATATTTTTTATACTAGCATACCTATCAACATTTAAAATAAATTTCATACCACTGATGATATATTTATCGACTCGTAAATTTTATATACTTTGTGTATGTTCAGAAATTTGATAGAATTTAGTGAAATATATGTAGTATTGATTATATTATGAGGATTTAAATTAAGCCCTAAAGTAAAATTTCATGTGCGTGTTGGGTTATTCGGGGGCAAACGGACACTTTGCATTTAGCTAAATTTTTGCATGATACTTTATCTATACTGCGTATATGGAAATAAAATAAAAACTTAAAAATTGCCGGTGTATTATATACCGTAATGTATGTACCTACATACATTGTATATACATTTCGGTAATATTAAATATTTTTAATGTGTTTTAGATATGAGTCATTCGGTTTTCGATTACAGTGTAACACAGGGTAATGAAGATTCTCGGTGTATGATTAAGTTTGTTCACATTCAGCAATATATTTTCCGAAAACAGTTGAACATTTAAAATTGAAATTTTCACGAGTGGAAAAGTTTCATCGTAGCAATTTAATTTTTGTCGATTTTCGGCAAGAATATCGCGTGGTACCATTTGACTTAAAGGCTCGTCTGATTAAAGAGAGGACTGAAACGACGACGCGACGCTCAGATAAGGCGCGAAAGGGAAATGAACCATTTTCGCCAACTCGATGAAATGCCGCATTTCGGCCACCCTTTGTCCAACAGGGGAGGGTGAACTTTCAAAGAAGAAAAAAAAAAAGTGTACGAAGGCTCATTTGAGAATGGGATAAAGCCGCAAAACGGATTTGCCCGCGGCGAAGGGTTCGCTGGATACGAGAGACGAGTACACACAGGGCCGTTTCACCACTCACAGTGATACTTTGAATGTGAAAAAGTGATTCAATCTATTGAACCAGCGGTCCAACCTTTCGAATGACCACTAAACTCAAAATCTCGAAAAACTACCATGATTTTTTTTTCAATTCATGGTAGTGGCCGTTTTGATCCTTTGAATGATCATATGGCCTTGTCGCCCACATCGTGATATCCGCAGAATGTGTGAAAAAAAAATTTTAATTCATAAAGGGGACCCCGAATCGGAAGAAACCAGCTGCTATTTATACCGTAAATAAAGGCTTTAAAAAAAAAAAACCGTAGCGGAAATCAACTTCGCCTCAATGGAGGATGGGGAGGGCCGTTTTAGGATGGCAAAATTTGATCCTTTTGGAAGAATGAACATCGTTTTATTCCAACATTACCGCTACCATGATTCAATAAAAATAAAGGCATGGTACAACCAATGCGTACTGCCTGTTAAACGATATACGTAGAAAATGTGAATGGACGAAACTTGGATGCTAAATTCAAGATTGCTACGTAAGAATCTGGGTGCACACAGAGAAGCATTGAAAAATATGTATGCTTGGTATAACGCGAGAAATACTGGAAAGAGATCGAAAGCAAAGTAGAATACATGGGTAGGATGGAGTGCTTTTGGAAGAATGACCAAAGTGGCCATGGGCTGGACACCTAGTGAGAAGAATGATTGGCAGATGGACGCGAGAAATACTGGAATGGTATACGAGAAGATTTGAAAGAAATCAAGGTAAACCGAGTGGAAGATGGGCTGATGAATTGAGAAGATTGGGTGGAGTCAAGCGGATGCAGATTGCTCAAGATAGATAGGCATGGAATAGGATTGGAGTGGATGGTGAATGGCTGAATATGATGATGATTATGAAAAATGCGGACCACCAAAATTCTCTCGCGGACCACCGGTTGGCGACCGCTGTATTAGACTATGATCGTTGTCAATCTGTATGTATGTTTCGGTTCAATTTTAGTTTGCTCCAAATCGGATCTGTTCAATTATATAGTTCGGTTGCCAAAGTATCGATCCAATTGTTGGGGTTTCATCGGTCATCGGACACTGGACAAACAAATCAACCAACCAAATTACCGCAGCTGAAACCTTCATATGTAGGTTACTCTTTGAGCAATCAATTCGATGCTTCTAGAAAATTTCACCACACAGTGCCTTTTTTTTGTAAACAACTCACTCTTGTGACAATTAAACGAAATCTTTTATATGGTCAAAATAAAAGTATATATTAAATTGCACGAAAAAATTAATTAAAAATAGTTCATTTTAATTTTTATAACCATTTCTTATTCATCATAAGCTGTGATTATAAATTCGAGTAAAACCCAATATTTTTCCACTCCCGTTGAAACTATGAGTGTGAACCTCTACCTTTATTGCATATCCATCAATTATGCCTATCAATCAATCACGTGCCTTTCTGGCTGAAAGTCACTTTGGCTTATTCGAAGCGAGCCTTTCATATTTTCACTATTTCCACGGTGTAGCCTTCGCGCCATTTTCTAAAGGCGCCATATTGGTTTTGGTTTAACAATAAGTAAGTAAATCGATTTACTCGATGGCCGAGCCGAGACGCGCTTCGATGGATTCCTACGCATTTTCTCTATTTGGTAAAAGCGTAATATTATAATACACTTGTATTAATACGAGCTCGTGTGTCGTAGAATTTGAGAAGCGGCGATTCGCTCGACTGTACAGCTTTGATCGTTCAACTAAGATAATGCTCACATGGACGACATACCTTGACCGTGTCCGATTTGCTGGCAAACAGGCCCTATTTGCACAATCAATATGTGCTTTGGCAAGTATAAGGGCCACCGGAGAGGACCAAACCAGACAACAGCATCCGCATATGCAAACGATGTCCATTGTAAATAAGCCCTTTCTACCAAATCGCTCAGACGGTAATAGTCTCAATAGTACCATACATACATATAATATAAATAATACGTAATATGTAAAATATTAAATTGAGTTGTGCTACTTTTTTCTGTTGCGACGTGTACTTGATAAGCTTTTAAGTGGTTAATTTTTACATTTTATTTTATTTCATAGACGCAAAAAATATTATGTATATAAGTCGATAAATAAATATGCCTTTCCTTCTTCGAAACACCTACATATTTTATATTAATTTAATTTGACTAAGAAGTTCGTGCACGTTCAAAGCAAACGACGTCAATAAGTTTTTTTTTGCTTTATCGAAAAGCTTTCATTTTCGTTAATTTATATACCTACACAATACCTATATATAGGGGCCGATTCTAATATTGAATTTTCGAGGACACGTAGAGGACGCATTTGTAATGAAATAAATTAAATATATAAGACGAAAATTTTGCAATATACGTATGTATGTACTGTGTATAAATAAATGTATGTATATCTTATTGCAAAATTAAAAACAATATATCGATGCGTTAGTGCACAGATATTGTATGTCCAGTTTATACCAAAATTGGATTATCATACACAAAACGTCCATCTGCATCAAATATTCATGTTTGAAAAGTATTGCATTCAAAGATATTGCCTTATTCAAATATATAATATATTGTTCGTTTCATCCATAGTTTTCATGCAAAAGAGATGTACTTACAATACTTACAATATTTAAAAAAAAAATTGGACATACAATATCTATGTGTTTACAGCTTTCGTTCAATTTGCGACTAGTGTTTGATTTTGAACTCGTACTTTCACATTTGTATTTGAAAGTAATAAAATTTGTGTATTTTCAATAATAATTACAGCGACACGCTCTTCGACTCGATATTTTTGATTTTTAATACTTTTTAATAGTTTAGTAATAGCGCGTTAAAACTTTTGTGTACATACATAATTAAATCGTTCACAATAGACTTTTTCAAACAAAATTTTGATTAATTTTCAAATTTGGGACGTTTATCGACACTGCGATCTCAGCACACCCATAATTTTCGCCAAGTTTTCTTATTGTCTCACCGCGTCCGTGAAAATATCGAATTTAACCCTTCGCCTGCTATTTTCATTTGCGTGGACATGCACAGTTGCGTGACGCACATTTTCTTATATGTTTTTTAAACGCAAACTCGCGTATATACCTATACTGGAAGTTGGCGTATAGCGCGATTGCGAATTGACATTTTTTGATTTGATTTTTGTTTGTTGAAAAAATTCCAAAATTTTTTGAAATAATTCACAGGTGAACAATTCACCATTGACATGAGTGATATTGTACAGGATTGACCTCGTTACCTTCGGGCTTTCGCACGTTCACTTTGTAGTTATCTAGTACGAGCTTAAGGGTCAACATCCGTGGCTAAACTATTTTAGGGTGAATAACGGACGGGTGCCTCGTTGTCGGGGCAGGGTTTCGTGTAAACATTTTGTATGAAATTTTCCCATACCTACAACCTCACAGTATTCGTGTGGATGTGACGAATAAAGAGGCCTCGGCTCGAAGCCTAGGGAGAAACCTCTTCGTCAGCACAAAGAAAGACTTAATCAAACCGGGTTCGTGAAAGTGTGTACATTAAAACGGTCGGTTTTCCTCTCTCGGCAAGTTTAAATTTAAAATACATATGAAATGTAAAATTAAAATTGGCCTCGAAGCGGTTCAAAAAGAACGCGGGGAATGTTCGATAAGAAAATTTTCTTTCCGTAATGCGTGTGTTTCCTATGTCGAAAGCATTTTCGAGACCGCAAAATATCCACCGTTATGATTCTTATCCGTTTGCGGAGCCGATCCTTGACCCGCTTGCGATATCTTAGAACGTCGAGGATGGCGAAAAAAAACTTTAAAAGGATAAAGAGCTTATCGACAAGCCCTTTTCAACATTTGTCTTATTCGTCGTCATTGCGTTGACTCTCACGACATTGTTAAAATAGATGGCGACGACGTTCGTTCAAATATACATTGATATGACGAATGACATTTTAATTTTTTTCAACTGATCCGTAACGTGTTCTTTATGACCTTTTTCGTTTATTAATATGCCATAAAATCTCCAGGGACAATCTTAGCATTTACCTAATTAGGATGATGTATGTACTATGTATGTAGTGGAACCACGATCTATCGTTCTCGCATTCATTGTTTTCCCGAATTTATCGTTTTTTTTTTCACAGTCCCGACCAAACACCCATTAGAACAGTGTTACATAATCCCATATTCATCGTTCCCCAATCTAACGTCTAAATATTATAGTCCCGTCACAAATTTGACCCCTTTTTCTCGAAATTTCAAAACATTTGCACTGTAGATTGCAATCTACACCAAAGTGGTGGAAGCAGATAGTTGTGACTGACATTCCGCGAATAAAACGGTACAAATCCCTTTTTGTTTTGTTTACTTGAGTTGAAATACAAAACTTTTTGTACTTTCGCTCATTTTAATGAGAGCGATCGTTGTGCAAAGTGTTGTGATCGTTCTCGCATTCATCGTTTTTTTTAAAGGGTCCTTGAAAAATGATGGATCGGGGTTTCACTGTATGATATATGTAATTCGCTACAATTTATCATCAAAATCAACCTTATTATTGTACATATGTTTGTTTAGTTCAGCGGTCGCCAACCGGTGGTCGGCGAAAGAATTTTAGTAGAATTTCATAATCTTCATCATTTTCAGCCGTTCACCATCCACTGCTGGATAAAGGCCTCTCCAATCTCATTCCACCGTTCACTCAGTCTACCTCGTTTTTTTTCACATCCTCTCGGATACCATTCCAGTATTTCTCGCATCCATCTGCCATCCATTCTTCTCGCTAGTCGCTATGTGTCCAGCCCATTGCCACTTCAACTTTTTCACACGTTCTGCTATGTATGTACATATATCTGCCACTTTGGTCATACTTCGTACCCATGTATTCCTCTTCTTGTTATACCGAGCATACACCTTTCCATGCTTCTCTGTGTGCACTGGATTGTTTTTTTTTATCATCCAAGTTTCACATACATACGTTTTGGCTGTTTTTGGCAGTTTTCACTTTGAATAATGAATATATCGTTTATTATAATTAACTTGGAGTGTAAATACCAGTATAATTACCATTTCATATTTAGAATGTTACTTTTATGAAAAAAATCATGGTAGTGATCCGCGGGATTCGAGATTTTGAGTTTAGTGGTTCGTGAGGTCCGAAAGATTGGCGACCGCTGGTTTAGTTGGTTGGTTAGAATAGAATCATAAAATCCTTTATAGATTTACTCATATTCGTAAAAATCTATCCACTGAAAAATGGTCGAATTTAAAATTAATGTTTTCAATTTCTCTAAAATTCTTCTACTATCCAGAGTTCAGCCATTGGGGTTTTTCATTCTTGGGAAGAAAATTGAATCGATCACGAAAATCTCGCAGGTGGGTGTGTAAGTTTTCCCAGTGCTTTTTGAAGCCACACGTAAGCTTGAGTTGCCCTTGGCAACCCTTTCGCAAACAACAATTAAACTGGAGTCGGTCAAATCCGCACCGGTCAAACACAACCCTAGCTTCCCCAACCCACTCCCGTCAGACCGTCAATCGCAACGTTTATCTTTCACCTGGTTAAAGTGCATATGAAACCGCAAAGTAAGCATTAAATTCTCTCATGGCTATAACGATACAACTGTGCGCGATACAAAGTCGGAAAATTCTCAAACAAACACTCAAAAAGTACGAATATGGAACACGTTTGATCGTTGTCTATAATTCGAATCATTTTATTGAACAATATAAAAAATGTCGACTAGTATTGTAAATCGAGGTTATAGTGGAATAATTTGACTAAATCTAAACCAGTGGTCGGGAACCTTTTTCGAGCTAAGAGCCAAATCAGGGAAAATCCTTCTAAAATTTCATGTTATGGAGCCGCAACATACTATTTTCGGATTACATAATCAAAATAAAAAAAATTGGGTGTGGCCAACCCATGACTTTATCCTTATATTTGAGGAATATGAAGAGTAACCAAACACTGAAAAAGTCAAAAAAACGTGTACAAAGAAAAAAAATAGGATTTTTTTATAAGAAAAAATCCCACTTTCGGTTGAGCGATTTCGATGATTTTTTTTTCACAGATTTTAATTAGCATAATGATTATAGTTTTACAATATTATGAAGATTCTAAAAAAGGCCGAAAAAAATTGTTCAAGAGTAGACTGTCTCTTACACCTTACGTGAAAAAAATATATCTATATGAAATTTCAGTTTGATAGACTTGTTAGTTTCGGAGAAAAAAGTTAAAGTTTAAAAGTACACTGACACACAGACATTTTCCAGAAATCATAAAAACGTGATCAGGGGATGATACCTGATACAAATCAGTCATAATCTCGAGGTCGAATTTTCGCACGATCACAATATGTACTTTGCTGTAAGAAATAAGATATTTCTTAATGTTAGACAGTTTATTACTAAAAAGTATTTTATCTGAAAAACAATCTGAAAGCTTTTTATAGTCATGAAGTTGTGGAAATGGGATTTATTTTGATTTTGTTTAAATCGTGTCAAACAATTGTATTTCACGCAAAACGGATGACAGCGAGAGCCGCAGGTTTTCATACAAAAGAGCCGCATGCGGCTCCGGAGCCGCCGGTTCCCGACCGCTGATCTAAACATATGTAGCTCTAACCATTTTTATTACTTATTTGACACACACGTTAATACGTCAAAGAAATGTCGCGTTAACGCGCAACGCGTCATTCTTGACAGCTAAGTGAGTTATCTCAAGAATGGTTCATTCTGCACGTGCTGCTTCACCTAATTTGTCTCTGTCGTCGGTTTGCTGGTCTGTCTGAAATAAGACAACAGTAAGTGAAAAAAAATGACTGAAAAGCAACATTCGGCTGAAACAATACGCGGAGAAGTGGGCAAAAACCGGACAAAAACGCGCCGAGTCACGCGCGCTAGTAGCACAGTATTAACTTGTTCGTTCGACAGTTTGCCAAGTTTACTTATCGCACAATAACAATAGGCAAAATAAATGTTTCAGTAGGGGGTGGCAGTGGATCTTGCGCAAAAGATAAACAATAATTAAAAGCGACGAAAGCGTTATTATTCGACATTGTTATTATTTGTGCAAGTGAACAAAAAACCATCAGCTTTGTTCCGTGCGGAGAATATGAGAGGAAATTTCCACGCTGCGCCGAAGGGGTCGTGGAGATAAATGATGTTCGACAACAAAAGCGTGCAGTTAACTGGATAAAAATTTATTTATAATAATATACAGTTGAACACTAACATCACTATGTTCTAATTTTCCGATCCGTAGAAGCATATTAGATATTAGCACAGAACAATATTATAACACTTAAAAATATTATCATAATCAATCAACTAAAATGAGACAATATACTCGCGTATCGTGTTACATTTTTTTCCTTCATTTTATCGACATACATACACAGATTGTGGTTACATTGTACATATATTAGTAGCATCGCATTATAAAATCGATGAATGCATTTCAATTTTAAATTTTTATTCGTGTACAATTTACTGTACACACATATTAACTATATAATACATACGCCATACGTTCGATACATTTTCAATTTAAAGAGCATGTCTACGAGACTCGATTATCCTTACGTAAACACAAAGTATGTATGTTTGAACGTAATAGAGAATAGCATGCGATGGTTACATTGGATATTTGCGGATTATGGCTGATCTATGATTTACGACGGAAAAATTTTACGATTTCACTCGTGATAGTAACAAGTTCGTATAAATATTCGACAGCAGACGGACGGATGTACGTTTTCGCCTATTCCGTAACGATAAGACCCCGGGTAAGTCTGAAATATACTATTTCATATATGGTATGTATGTACATACATACGTATACACTGTGAGAGAAATCATAAAAGGTTTCCCTGCCTTAGGGGGATTGAAACGAGGAGAGAGAGAGAGAGAGATACTGCCGTGAAATAATATTGCTCGTGTTAAAAGTTTCTCATATTAAATTATTTCGCAAATGTACACAACGTGGTACACACAACGAATTTAATTATTAAAATTTCTTAGATAAGCGAGCTCGGGGGCGAATGTGGTGTATCGATTCGTCGGCGCGCCACATACCCAATTTCCACATTGTCAAAACTCGTTTAAGGGTTTGTAAACGAAATAAAATTGTTTTTATCGTTCAGTAAGCTGATACCGTGACATGGGTTTTTGTTTACTGAACGAGGCGATTTCAGCACATTTCGCCGTGCCAAATTTATGGAAATGTAAACGCCGATCAATCAACGGCTTTTGTTTTATTTTCTACGTACACACTTCTCCCTGCACACGAATGCGAGCTTTCACTTGATCCATATTTATTTTTTTAGTTTTTCGTATTTTAATGGTGAACATATGGATGTTTCTCGTTAAACGTATAATGCATATTATCTATTCAATTATTTTTTTTATACATTTGCGTCTCTGTGTGCCGTGAGTCTTCTTATTGTGTATAACACTGGAAAAAGTTCAATTTCCGCAACGTTGGAAAACGCCCACACATATCTACATACCCCCCAGAGAGCAGTTTACGCTAATTCGGATCATTGTAATCCTCACCTTGTACAGCTGCAGGATGTGTAGGTATTATAAATCAGGATATTCGAGTCCCGCGGGCTGACTGTACCTATACGTTCACCGAGTGTAACGTATGAAATACTACGAGTCGGTCTCATGAATATTTCAATGACGGAGACTGAAAAAGCTCACCGAGAAAATTAAATGTTTTATTCAACAATAGAAAGCTTCGATCCTGGCGCGAAGACAAGCTGATGATGGCCAACCGAGCCCGTCTTTCGACTCTTGATTTGTTGTTTGTTTGATTAAGGATACGTAAATATATGTAGATCGCGAGCTGTATGTACATACGTGAAGCTGCACAGATCTATTCTGTATTATGTACATACAGAAAGGACGGTGATAAATTGAGATAGATGTTATCATTATGCACTTCACGTGAATGAAACAGCCATAACAATCCAAATTTATTTATTTACAAAATTTTACCACAGTAACATTACAGTTTTCCAAAACGTTACTGTAGCCAAGCAAATATATCGAACAAACACAAATGTACATAGAACAAACGAAAACAAAATCGTATACATATGTATTTAAAAACACCTCAACCAACATCCCATAATTAAGATTAAATAATTTAATGTGTATGGCAGCTTGGTTGAGCAATCTAATGGCTCTTACAACACTAGTGTAAGCCCGTTGAATATCAACGGAGAGTTCTCATCACCCGTACTGAAAAATAATATTAAATTTAATAGTTTTTATAGTTGTTGCATAGATGGCGCGTTATAATACAACAACGTAACAATTTAGCAAAGTCACGAGCCTAATATTGTCAAATCGTAGCAAGCTCGTCATCACCTCCGTTTGGATCGTAGCCTAAGCACCTAAGCGCTCACTGTCCCGAACCGGTGATCTGGAGTTCAAATCCCACTTGCGCGACGTTCTGGTTTTTTAGCGTTTTCAGCAGACAGACAGACGTATTTCGGTTATTATCTATATAATGGCTAGCATGTCAGTATGAGCTATCGAGACGGGTAACAAATTATGTTGTCTGAGGAACCTATACTTACTTGGTACGTTAAACCCCAATTAATCAAGAATTAGCGGATTATGCACAAAGCCAATCAATAATTTGTGAAAATGTTTTCCCAGATAAAGTTGTTGACGTGACTCCAGGTAATTAAACCCTGACACCTCTAGCAAAAATGCACTAGGGTAGAGCCACGAATATCTCCCATACAGCCTTGCGTAAAAAGATCTAAGAAACCTTTCCAATATTTTAAGCAGTGTGATCTACAACTAGGACTCAAAATAATTGAAAAAAATTCCAGAATGCTCCATACTAATGATTCGTAAAGAATCCAAGACACTCTGAAACGGCTCACTGACTCAAATGAAACCATATAAGACACACATGTGGTAACTCTACAAAGTTTGAGCAAAGGGGGTGAGAATTAATAAGGATCAAATACAGACAGAGAGATAAAATCGATTTCACGTGAATCAAGAGCTTCGCCTTTTATTTTATCTAGCTTACATTTCCACCTGAAGTCTCCCGAGGGGATTTTTTCCGAGCAAAAAGTAAACTTGATTCATTTGTGTTCTGAAGCACACACGTTACTCGTATATGCATTTTAATGAGATTATTTTGCGGTGTGCCGCAAGGATAGTGCTTACTTAAAATATTATGCACCAGAGACGCTCTCCGCAGGAACTTAATTAAAAACGAAGAAATTGAGAATGGAAAACTACGCTCGCCTCACGCCATGAATCACGTCATATTTAAAACAAAGATTACACTACTGGGCGTTCGTAGGGTTTTCAGTTTGGATTGTGGCCGGAAATCGCATTCAAAAAATAGGCTTAAGGTGTTTCCCATCA